>CP136058.1:223017490-223766657 GCA_032464435.1 Aegilops umbellulata | reverse complement strand
TTATATGCCAAGTTCAGCAAGTGTGAGTTTTGGTTAAAGGAAGTAGGATTCCTCGGACATGTTATATCCGGAGAAGGAATAGCAGTTGACCCCACAAAGGTTATCACTATGACCAATTGGGAAGCACTGACAACAGTTGGAGAGATCCGGAGTTTCCTTGGACTCGCGGGATACTACCGGAGATTCATTGAGAACTTTTCTAAGATTGCAAAGCATATGACGGAGTTGTTGAAGAAGGATACCAAGTTCATATGGACTGAGGAGTGTGAGGCTAGTTTCCAGGAGTTGAAGAAACGTTTGGTTACCTCACCAGTGTTGATTCTGCCAGACCAGACCAAGGATTATGAGGTATATTGCGACGCTTCACGTCGAGGACTTGGAGCAGTGCTTATGCAAGAGGGAAGAGTTGTTTCATATGCTTCACGACAACTGAAGCCTCACGAATTGAATTATGCCACGCATGATTTGGAGTTAGCAACCGTAGTTCATGCATTGAAAACCTGGAGACATTTCCTCATTGGAAATCATTGTGAGGTGTACACGGATCACAAGAGTTTGAAGTACATTTTCATGCAGAAGGAGTTGAACCTCAGACAAAGGAGATGGTTGGAGCTCATCAAGGATTATGATATGAGATTGCATTATCATCCCGGAAATGCTAATGTAGTAGCGTACGCATTGAGCCGGAAGAGCCATGTCAATACACTAATGACAGGAGAAATACCAAAGGAGTTAGCCGAGGATCTACATGAGCTATGTTTAGAAATAGTTCCGAGAGGCTATGTAGCAGCATTGGAGATTCGGTCAACTTTGATGGATAGAATCAGGGAAGCTCAATAGACTGACAAGGAGATTGCTTCTATAAAGGAGAAAATGAGCGAAGGAAAAGCTAAAGGATTTCGTGAGGATGAGCACGATACCCTATGGTTTGAATACCGTGTTTATGTGCTCAATGATCCGGAGATCAGGAAGTTGATCCTGCAAGAGGCGCATGATTCACCCTATTCGATTCACCCAGGAAATACCAAGATGTATTTGGATTTGAAGGATACTTTCTGGTGGACCGGAATGAAGAAAGATATTGCGGAGTATGTAGCATTTTGTGATGTATGCCAGAGAGTAAAGGCAGAGCATCAGAAGCCAGCAGGATTGTTACAACCATTGCCGATACCCGAATGGAAGTGGGATAAGCTAGACATGGATTTTATCACGGGATTACCAAGGACTTGTTCCGGCTATGACTCGATTTGGGTTGTAGTTGATCGATTGACGAAGGTAGCTCATTTCATCCCAGTAAAGACCACTTACACCAGTGCTAAGTTGGAAAAGATATATATGACCAGGATCGTATGTCTTCATGGAGTTCCGAGGATTATCGTATCAGATAGAGGAACCCAGTTTATCTCAAAGTTCTGGAAGCAGTTGCATGAGACTTTGGGTACCAGGCTAGTGTTCAGTACAACTTTTCATCCGCAGACAGATGGACAGAACGAGAGAGTTAATCAGATTTTGGAGGATATGCTGAGAGCTTGTGCACTAGATTATGGATCTAGTTGGGACGACAATTTGCCATATGCAGAGTTCTCTTATAACAACAGTTATCAAACCAGTTTGAAGATGGCCCCTTTCGAAGCCTTGTATGGAAGGAGGTGCAGGACACCATTATCGTGGGACGAAGTTGGAGACCGCCAGTTGTTTGGACCTGATTTGATTAAGGAGTCTGAACAAAAGGTGAAGTTGATCCGCGATAGGCTCAAGGTAGCCCAGTCCAGGCAGAAGAGCTACACAGATTCTAAACGCAAGGAGACAGTTTACAAAGTCAGAGACCGAGTTTATCTTCGAGTGTCACCACTCCGAGGGATTAAGCGCTTTGGAGTTAAGGGAAAGTTGGCACCACGATTTGTAGGACCATATCGAGTTTTGGAGCGTATGGGAGAAGTTGCCTACAAGTTGGAATTACCCGAAGGATTGTCAGGAGTTCATGACATGTCCCACGTTTCTCAGTTGAAGAAATGCCACGCGGAGATGGCTGACATACCTTTGAGAGACACAGTGCCATTGGAAGCAATTCAGTTGGATAACAATTTGACTTATGAGGAGAAACCAGTTAAGATTCTCGAGTTTGCCAGCCGAGTCACTCGCAACAAGGTTATCATGTTTTGCAAAGTTCAGTGGAGCCACCACACGGAGGATGAAGCCACCTGGGAGCGAGAGGAAGATTTGCTCAAGGACCACCCTCACCTATTTTCTAGCCAACCCAAATCTCGAGGGCGAGATTCACCTTAAGGGGGGTAGGTTTGTAACATCCCAAATTTTCAATTTGGAATGTTATACATTAGATCATCATTGCATATCATATTTTATTTGCTTTGGTTTCGATCCTAAAAAATCCTAAGCAACTCAAGGACCCACGGAGAGAGTTGGGGATTTCGTTATTTTCATATTTGAGTTTTTCTCAAATTTTGAGAATAGGATCATTTGATTTTATTTATTTTATCATCAATTGTTTCTATTACGAAAATATGAGAGAGGGAATAAAATGACTTTCCCAAAATAAAGAAATATTGAGGAAATCAAATAAGATTTATTTCGGAGTTTTTCGTTATGTTTATTTGAATTTAGGAAAAATATGTGTTTTTCAAAATTGCATTTAGGCCCCAAATAAATGTTCACTTTGTCGGGCTTGATTTTAGAAGTCCGGGAAAATTTATTTCGGGATTTTTGGAGTCAGTTTGTTATTTCTTTTTATTTTTCTTCTGAGCGTAATTATTTAAAAAAACGAACCGACCTACGGGCCGTGTCCGACTAGGACTCCGGCCCGCGGTGGCTTTATAAGCCGGGGGAAGCCAGCTCGAAGGCCTAGCCGCCCCAAACCCTAGCCCGAGCCGCCCGCCGCGCCCCGCCTCGCCGCCGCCGCACCGCGCCGCCGCCGCCTCGCTGCCACCGCCCCGCGCCGCCGTCGCCCGCCGCCGCGCCGCCGCTGGACGCCGCCGCCGTTGATCCCACCGCCCGAGGTTTGCCGCGCCTCGTAATCCGCGCCGTCGTTTTTTTTTCAAAAAACCGATCGGTTTT
The DNA here is from genome assembly GCA_032464435.1 of Aegilops umbellulata. Taxonomy (NCBI): domain Eukaryota; kingdom Viridiplantae; phylum Streptophyta; class Magnoliopsida; order Poales; family Poaceae; genus Aegilops; species Aegilops umbellulata. Next base: position 223,763,585 of record CP136058.1, on the reverse strand, counting down.
CGTCGGTTTATTTTTTTAGTTTCGTTTTTTTATTAGATCGGTTTTATTTTTGGTTTAGGTTAAATAGCGAGCGTTTGCTCGTTCGTTCATTTTAACGAACGTGTTCATCGTTTAGATCTGGATAACGAACGTTCGTTCGTTAATCCGTTCGTCGTTTTTCTTTTTCTCGGATTTTCCGCGGTTATTTCTGATCGCGATTTCTTATCCGATTTTCGTTTTATTATAACTTTTCGCTCGTTTATCGGAATCAGGCGATTCAAGCGCCTGGAGTTTCGTCTCGAAATCCTCTACCCGTTTAACCAACTAAAATAAGTTTTTGCTTCTGTAAAATTTGACTTAGGTCCAGATTAGTAGAACGAAGTTGTTTTCTTTCACCGTTTGATTTTCGTTGCCTCGTTCGATTTGATTCTTTTTGCAAACCGGAGTTCTAAAGTTGAACTTTTTGGTTAGATCTCTTATTTGAGTTTTACCTGTGCATTAGATGAGTACTTATTGTATGCTTGTTTGTTTGTCTGCGATAGAATACCCGGAGTGCGCCTCATGTTACTTCGAATCTCTAGGTTTCGCGGATCATCAGCAAGGCAAGTAACACTTTGATCATACCTCTTTTACTACCCAGTTTTATTGCATTAGAACAATCCTCAAACATTGCATGATTAGGATCTAATTAAATTGTGGGATGGTGTCGGTGTACTAAAGTAGGGGTACCTTAGTACCCCGAACTTGTGCACGGGCAGTCGTAGCACCCCGCGGCAAGGCTTGCCAGGTGACCGCCAAGATCCTCCGTGGTTCCTTTGAGCCATTCAAGAACAAAGTATTTAAGCCAAGACACAAGGCCCCGACAAGAGGAGCTTGCCGGGAAGGCCATTCGAAGCACAAGACCCCGGCAAGAGGAGCTTGCCGGGAAGGCCAACCAAGGCACGACAAGAGGCTTGCCGCGACGCGCCACGCGTCCCGGCAAGGCCCGGTGAGCGACAAGCTCCCGGACGCGACAAGACATTGACCGCGACAAGGCGCTTGCCACGACAAGCTACTACTCCGCGGCCCGCGCTCCAGCTCATCCACCAACGTGTCGCTCTGGGACCATTCCAGGCGTACGTGGCGAAAGGTTGTGCAGCCAGGGGCATGCGGTGGCGAAGCGACGCTGACAAGATAGCCATCGTGGCAAACGGTGGCGCCTCTGACGGCCACTTTTTGCACCGTTTGGGGCGACGCAGACGGGCATTTAATGCCCTTGTCCCCTGCCGTCAGAGTTAGGTATGATAGCACTGTACAGGCAGCTGTACCCAACACAACGCTTTTCCAGTTTTACCCTTGCCTACGTTGCCACCTGTCGGTGACCCCTTGAGCATATAAAAGGAGGCCCATGCGCAACGTAGAGGGGGGAGGAAGCCACTCACGCTCGGTCTCGTTAGCTGCTAGAGTGTACTGTAGCACTCAGCGCCCCCGAGCAAGAACGCAATACAAACCACAAAGCAGCAGTAGGGTTTTACGCATCCGCGCGGCCCGAAGCTGGGTAAACCCCTCGTGTGAATCGTCTCGATCCGCTCTTCGTGTGACCTCTGCCCCCCGCCGAACCAAAAAGGGGCTCGGTCCCCATAGGTGCTCATGGAGGCAGATTTCCCCCAACATCTTTGGCGCGCCAGGTAGGGGCGCAGGTGAGCCCAGGTATGACCAGGCAACCTTTCGCTCTATTCTATTGAGCGGAGGCAGTTAGCCCCACGGATCTCGTATATGGGTCACCTCGAGTACTCGCTCACGCGGAGCTCGAGCGAGAGCAGCTGCGACAAGATGACGCGCTGCTCCTTGAGGAGGACCGTCTTCAGGCCGCTGTGCGAGCTGCTCGCTACTAGCAAGCTTTGCGCCGCTTCCATAGCCGCAAAGTTAGTGCCAGAAGTCTCGAGGAAGTGGGAAGGCCCTTACCGGGCGAAACAAGTCACTAGGCCTGGCGCTGTCCGCCTGATGCCGAAGATGCCACTCCGGTGAGCAACTCCTGGAACGTTGAGCATCTTCGTAAGTTTTACCCGTAAGGCGCGGTTGTCGGACCCTGTTCCGGCAACCACCCTTTTGTACAAGTCTTGCCGCGGTTGCATGTAATCCTTGGTACAAAGCCATGCGCAGACCCTGTGCATAGATAGGGCTCATGTGCTCCGCACATCTTGTCGCTCTCATGCTTTTTATCTCTTGCATGTGTTATCTGACACTTTGTGCAGCACCTACCCCCGATAAGCAATAACGTGCCATAAGGCTCCGTATCTTTATTTTCTCTTCTTTCTTTTCTCTCAAGAAAAGGAAGGTTCCCTCGCCCACAAGTTTGCCGGAGGGGAAGGAGAAGATAATGGTAGGGACCAGGCGTCGTTCAACAAAGTTTTGCCTTGCCGGGCAGCAAACCACAGAAAAGCTAAGTTGCCAAAGTTTGAGCAATCAAAATTTTAAATTTTTAAGTTATCCTCCTTGAACGACCGTACTTTGTATGGAAAACCTATGCACGGAGGAACCAGCTCGTGGCTAGTTGCGCCCTTACTTCGTTTCGAGCCCGCTCAACGACTTAAGTGTGCCGCGACCAGAAATGCGCCCTTACTCTATTTCAAGTCTGCTCAACAACTTAAGCGTGCTGCGACTGCAGTCGCGCCCTTACTTTGTTTCGAGTTTACTCAACAGCTTAAGTGAGCTGCAACTAGTTGCGACAAGGTTTCTTGTCGGTAACGGCACCGCCAGCGGGCTGCTGATGTCCCGCACTCAGCAAGTGTGCCTACACCGGCAAGTTCCCTAAAAGCGTAGGGCAATAACATACAAAGGAGGGAATCAAGTAGAGGAAGTAACAGTGCATTCACTACCCAAGATAAAGTTATATTACAAGATAACTTGTCGCGGCTCTAATAAATTGTTTTAATAACATGAGCAGCGGCGGCAAGAAGAGAAGAAGACGGGCGGCCTAATCCACGCGGTCGCCCTCGATCCTCTTTATCTCGCTCACCCTTTCTACAATGGGCGCGACGAGGGCCTTGATCTCCTCCAGATCAGCATCCGGCGGCAGGGACCTGAGGACGTTGGTGAGCCGGAGGCCTGGATTGCGGAAGACCACCTTCACCAACACCTTCTCAAGGGCTCCTGCGCAGGCATCACGCGTCTTGTCGGCCAGCCGCTCTGGGATCGCATCCCGGAGTCGCTGAAGGGCCGTCGCCACGCCTTTGAAGAACAAAGTAATCTTGGCGCTGGATGGGAGGTTCTCGCCGGAGGGATACTCGTGACCCTCCATCCCCAGCAGCGCCAGCTCCTTGTCGATGGCTGCGGCGATGTCCACAAGACCCTCCGTCCACTGCTCCACCGTATCCCTAAAGGCGTTCTGGGTGACGGCGACGCTCTCCAGCAGCGCCTCGTTGGCCTTGACCTCCTTCTGCAAGGCCGACTCCTGTTCCTTGGCGCTGCCCAGCGTCTTGGTCAAAGTGGCCAGCTTCAACTCAAGATCAGCTTTGGAGTCCTTGGCGGCGTCAAGCTCCTTGATCTTCTCAGCGAGGCGGCCCTGCAGCTCGCCGAAGGTGTAGGCGTCCTTCTCGCGCTCACACTTGAGCGCGGCAAGGTCCTCACCGCTCGCCTTGAGGTCAGTGTCGAGTTGCGCCACCTTCGTCTCCAGCTCCTTCTTGGCGGCCTCGGCAGCTGCGGCAGCGTCCTGTGCTTCCTTGAGAGCCCCGCCAAGCGTTTGCTCGCGCGAGGCGACCTCCTCCTCGTGGCTGGCGAGGCTGGCTTTCTGCTGCACCAGCTCGCCTTCCCGCGCAGATAGCCCCTCGGCGGCAAGCCTTTGTTGCTCTTCAGCTTCTGCCTTCTCGAGGATGAAGGCCGTCCGCGCCTTGTCGAGTTGCCTCCGCTCCTCCGCCAAGGATCGGAGAGCCTCCTGGTTGAGCTCCCGGAGCTCCTCGGCGCGCTTCTCCATGTCCACTCCCGCCTTCGCGACAAGCGCTTCCTGGCGTTCCACCTTGGCTTGTCGGGCGCGGTAGAGTGACACCAGCTTTCGGAGCAGCCACTCCTCCTCAGGCTCGCCACTGCTGCTGCTTGGCGTATCGACCAGCGTCAGCCCGGCGGAGGCGAGCACCTCTCCATCCAAGGTCTCTCCCTCGACCGGCGCCCTGGAGCTCGACTCCCAGGGGAGCTTGATGAAGATATCCTCGCCGGCCTTCAGGTAGACGCCTGGCTGGGGCTCCTCGGGGTCCAACGCTGTGGCGGCGGCAGGGTCGGCGGTCGGCGTAGCGCCTGGCGCTCCCGCGGCCCCAGGGCCGTCAGTATGATCGTCGGTCCCCTCGCCAGCTGCTGTAGCGGCAGCCTTGGCGGCCTCTTCGCCGGCAGGATCATCAGCGTCGTCTGCTTCTTCAGTGGCGGCGACGTCGTCGGTATTGCCATGCGCATCCTCCTCGACGACGAACTCGGTCTCCATCGGGTTCGTGGCGCACGGGTCTGATAGCCGGAAAAGGGAGATAAGTCAAGCAAATATCTGAAAAGAAGATCAAGAGAAGAAGAACCCAAGGGAAGTTTTCCGGCGGGAGGATTACCTGTAGAAGGGTCTATAGTCATGGTCTCCGTCGCCGAGGGGTTGCTGGTGCCGTCCCTTGCCGGAGACCTCTCCCTCGCCGGAGATCTCCCCCTTGCCGGAGAGCTATCCCTTGTCGGAGGCTCCTCCCTTGTCGGAGAGCTCCCCCTTGGCGGAGTAGTCGAAGCAGGTGGCACGACGGGGGCGGTCTCCGGACACTCCTGCTGAGGCTGCTCTGCTCCTACACCAACCGATAGTCAGATATCAGTAAAGAAGGAGCACCCATGCGCGCCTAACAGCGAGAAGTAAGCCATATACTTACGCTGGGGGCTGCGCTGGGGGCTGTTCTGAAGACCAGTCGCCGAGTCCGGCAAGATCGTCTCGGGCGCGCCCCCTGCTGTCGTGGTGGGTTCGTCCTCGAGAATGATCAGCGGGACCTTGGCTCTCTTTGCCGTCCTCTGGGCCAGAGTCCTGAAAAGGAATGGGCTCAAAGTAAAGCAAACAAAATACAAGACAAAACAACAAAGAATTGAAGAAATACAAGCTCAACAAAGGTCTTACTCTTCTTCCTCTTCCTCGTCGGAGCTGAGCGCGGAGAAGTCGAAGACTGGCCCGCTTCTGGCGCGAGGAGGTGGAGGAGTAGGCTCCCTTGGCCGCTTGGCGGGAGCAGTGGCGGTGGTGGTCTGAGACGGCCCCGCCCCAGCTACCGTCGCGGCGTGAGAAGCGGCAGGGGTAGAAGCAGCGGCCCACGAAGACCCCGCTCCTGTTGCCATAGTGGAGCGCGTCACGCGGCGCTGCGGCTGTTGGCTCGTCTGCCGCCCCGCTGCGTCCCCAACCTTGCGGAGACGCCTCCTTGGTGGAGCCAGGGGCTCTGCTTGTGACGAGCTGCCCGAGGGACGGGAGGAAGAGGCGTCTGTCTCCGGCAAGCCACCCATGTCCTCGGTGGGCTCGCCCGACTCGGCGTCATGACCAGCGGGCTCCTCCTCGTCGACAAGCTCCGCTCGCTCGGTGAGGCTTGCCGCCTCTGCTGCCTCTGACTCCGCCGCGGTGAATCCAAATTCGCCCGCGGCTGCGGCTGCCGCCGCCTCTTCCATCCTAGTGGCGATGCGCGCCAACTCCTCGTCGGTGGTGTCCCGGGTGAGGCCCCTCTGCTCGTCGGGGTGGACCGACACTTCCACCAAGTCATCAAAGAACGCCTGCACGACGTCATCTGCAGGCTCTTGCCAAGTGGAGTCGATTCCATGCGAGTCACACAGCGGCATCATTGCAAGGATGCGGCTGAGCGAAGAGTTGTTGCACAATGGAACGACGCCCTGCGGCAACATGAACCATTCGGGGTGGTCAGGGTCGTGCTTGAACAGCTCCCTGAGCATCCCGCCAAGCTCCAAGACAGTAAAATTGAAGTTGAGGCCCGGGCGCAGCCTCATGATATTCGCCGCATTTTGGGACTCCCAGGCGGGTCTCCCCCTCTCCTGCAGGGGGGCGATGCGGCGGTGAAGGAAATCTGCGCCAACGGTGCCTACGGTGAGCCCGGCAAGCCTGAGCCATAGGATCCGGGTAACGGCAATCTTCAGCTTGTCGTCGTCCGGGGCCATGTCGCTCCAATCCCTGCCGCGCACTAATGCGGTTTGGCGCAGGACGGTAAACGGCTGCGGGTTCTCCTCGACGATCAGGCACCAGTCTACTCTCCACTCCTCCCATTTTCTGCCGAGCTCTCCCTCCAGATAAGCCTCCTTCTTGCCAGGCTTTGAGATCCAGGCGATTCCGCCGGATAAGGGCTCTCCTCTCTCAACTCGAGGGGAAAAGAAGTGGCGAAAGAGGGCTACATTGGGATGGACTCCGACAAAGTTTTCGCAAAGGTGTGCGAAAACTGCCATGGTCAGAACAGCATTGGGGGTGAAGTCAAGGAGATGGAACCCGTAGGTGTTCATGACGTCGCAGAAAAATTCAAAAAAAGGCGGGCAGAGACCGCAATAGAAGAACAGAGGAAAGAAGGGATACCCAGTCGGATACTTCTTTTGGGCGGCGGCTGGAAGAACCCTTGTGCGCGGATGCGCTCGCGTCGCCGTCGACCAGAAGAGGTAGAAGTCCTCCCTCAGCTCCACCACGTCGAGCCTGGGGGGGAAGATGGCCCGCTCTTTTCGCAGCGCCTCCAGCCACTGCTCCTCGGCCGACTTCACGACCTTACCCTTCCCCTTGTCGCTTTTCGGAGCCATGGCGGAAGCAGGGAGGGAAGTCGACGACGTCGGTGGCGCTGGTGGCGATGGGGGGGGGGGGGACGGAGCGCTGCTCTCTTTGGAAGAAGGGAAGAGGCGGAGATTTTCGGGGAATAGCAACTGGCGGATGGACGAACTGCCCCTGCTTCCCCTGCTTATAAGGGGAGAGGGGGCGGACGTTTCGCCTTTCCGAATAAAGAAAACCACATACGACGTGACGCATGCATGCGGGACTCAGCCCCGCGCACGCCGCTCACGTCACGCACGTCTCTCCCCACGATGCCGCAATCGACGCGTGCCGTTCGGGGAGAGCGTGGTGGGTACTAAGAAAGATGCGGCGTGACCCAGGCCGCGCGTGCCCGTGCACTGTTTTGGGCCTGGCCCAAGAGCGCTCAGCACCGTGTATGGCCCAGGCCCGGGGGCTCCTGTCGGTGTACTAAAGTAGGGGTACCTTAGTACCCCGAACTTGTGCACGGGCAGTCGTAGCACCCCGCGGCAAGGCTTGCCAGGTGACCTCCAAGATCCTCCGTGGCTCCTTTGAGCCATTCAAGAACAAAGTATTTAAGCCAAGACACAAGGCCCCGGCAAGAGGAGCTTGCCGGGAAGGCCATTCGAAGCACAAGACCTCGGCAAGAGGAGCTTGCCGGGAAGGCCAACCAAGGCACGACAAGAGACTTGCCGCGACGCGCCACGCGTCCCGGCAAGGCCCGGTGAGCGACAAGCTCCCGGACGCGACAAGACATCGACCGCGGCAAGGCGCTTGCCGCGACAAGCTACTACTCTGCGGCCCGTGCTCCAGCTCATCCACCAACGTGTCGCTCTGGGACCATTCCAGGCGTACGTGGCGAAAGGCTGTGCAGCCAGGGGCATGCGGTGGCGAAGCGACGCTGACAAGATAGCCATCGTGGCAAACGGTGGCACCTCTGACGGCCACTTTTTGCACTGTCTGGGGCGACGCAGACGGGCATTTAATGCACTTGTCCCCTGCCGTCAGAGTTAGGTATGATAGCACTGTACAGGCAGCTGTACCCAACACAACGCTTTTCCAGTTTTACCCTTGCCTACGTTGCCACCTGTCGGTGACCCCTTGAGCATATAAAAGGAGGCCCATGTGCAACGTAGAGGGGGGAGGAAGCCACTCACGCTCGGTCTCGTTAGCTGCTAGAGTGTACTGTAGCACTCAACGCCCCCGAGCAAGAACGCAATACAAACCACAAAGCAGCAGTAGGGTTTTACGCATCCGTGCGGCCCGAAGCTGGGTAAACCCCTCGTGTGAATCGTCTCGATCCGCTCTTCGTGCGACCTCCGCCCCCCGCCGAACCAGAAAGGGGCTCGGTCCCCATAGGTGCTCGTGGAGGCAGATTTCCCCCGACAGCTGGGAAGTAGTTGAGGTAGTACCTATTACCTGTTTTATTATCAACCCTTGGGAGTTACTTCTACGTTTGCTTATGTCATGCTATGCTAGTAGACGTGGATTGGGTGAGTGATATCCATGATAGATGTGAGTTTATTAATTTAATGGTTTATCTAAGGTGGCAACTTAAACACACATCTGGGTGGATTGAGGTACCTGGGTATTCCAGGATTGCCTGTTGTTTTCTTTATGGACCGCCACCCAGGCTCGAAGGGATCATGAGATTATTCAAACTAGAAACTTCCGTGTGCAGCCACAAGCCATTATGGGCTCTAGCAGATGTAGGGGAAAGTAGGTGTACCGGTCTATCCATCGTAAGGTGCTAGCGCTTCTGAAAGACTGTGTCTCGGTCATCCGTTTCTCAAACACCATGTAGTGCGAGAAATCCAACGGAGGCAATCGAGTCTTGTGGGGAAAAGTGCGCAAACCTCTGCAGAGTGTACAAACTTATCATGGTTAGCCGTGTCCCCGGTTATGGACGTTTTGAGTACCTAGTACTTGGATATCATGTGAATCTCATCATGTTACTCTAATTAATATTGTTGGGTTTTTAATGATGATTATTTTAATTGGGATTGAGGATGCTGTCAACCATTCTCAATGTTTAACAACCACCATGATAGTTAAATAAAAATTTATTCCTTTGCAGTAGAGAAAAATTGGCTTTACGCAAAACAGTAACCATAGAGCTTTCCACAAACCATATATGCATGTAGTATAGCTTTGTTCTTTCATTACTCTCTATGTGTTACATTGCCAGCATATTCCATGTGCTGACCCGTTTCGGGCTGCAACGTTTCATGTTCCAGACTTTTCAGACGACGAGTAAGGTGCCTTTTAGGTCATGGTTCTATACTCAGTAATGTCGTTGGAGTTGATGGACTCGCTTATCTTCCAAGACTTCCGCTGTTATCGTTATTAGATGGCCTTAAGCCATATTTATTGTAATAAGTTAATTTTGAGACATTCGATGTAATAAGTGTGTGATTGCTACTCTGCTATAAATCCTTCAAAGTACTGTGTGGTGTCAGCATTACTGATCCAGGGATGACACCTGAGCACAGAGGTCAGACTGTTTGAGGTCTGGTCGCTACATACGCAAATATGCGTTAAATTCTTCTTTAATTCCTACACGATCCATAAAATTTTCCGACGGCCACTCACAAGGCCGCACTAGAACGTCTCTTGTTGGTTCCTCGTTAGCATCACGCATAGCAAACTTGGGGCCTTGCTTCCTTGAAGAATCTCCTTGGAACATCTTCCTAAGCATATTATTTTCTCTGAAAAATTTCTGAAATTTTTAGTAACTTCAAACAAAAGTGAACCAATTTCTATAAAACTGATAGCAACTACTCCTACAAGTGCCTAGAGCCTATATCAAGCATTAGAACTACTTGGAACCATATAAATTTGACATGCAAGCTCAAGAACATGGTCACCTATGCAGCACAAATTTGCAATGAATAAAGCACTAGAACAAAAACTAATTGGACCAATGGAGGAGTCACATACCAAGGAACAATCTCCCCAAGCAGTTTTGTGAGAGGTGCTTTGAGCAAGGAGAACGAAAATCGCAGCAAAGTGAGCTAGAACTCGTGCTTGAGCTGGTTATTCGTGTTTGTGGGAGGAAGAAGAAGAGGATGGGTGCAGGAATAAGTGGAGGAGGGACACCGTGGGCCCATGAGGCAGGGGGCGCGCCCTCCACCCTCGTGACCAGGTGGCAGCTCCCCCCGCGGTGATTTTTGCACCATAAATCATCAAATATTCCTGAAAAAATCATATTAAATTGGCATGGCATTCTGAGGACTTTTATTTTCGGGATATTTTTATATTGCACGGATAAATCAGGAAACAGACAGAAAAATACTATTTTTACTTTATTTCAACTAAATAATAGAAAGTATAAAGAGGGTACAGAAGGTTGTGCTTCTAGTTTCATCCATCTCATGCTCATCAAAAAGAATCCGCTAACAAGGTTGATCAGGTCTTGTTAACAAACTCATTCCGATTAACATGGAACCGGAGAAATTTCGAATAACACTAAGTTACCTCAACGAGGATATGCACATCCCCTATAATAAGTATATCATATTTCTTCTTGACAGTAGGAAGAGGAAATTCAAAACCTCCAAATATAATCGATGGAATTTTTCCAATAGAGTTGATACTATGAACTTGAGGTTGCTTCCTCGGAAAGTGTACCGTATGCTCATTACCATTAACATGAAAAGTGACATTGCCTTTGGTGCAATCAATAACAGCCCCTGCAGTATTCAGAAAAGGTCTTCCAAGAATAATAGACATACTATCGTCCTCGAGAATATCAAGAATAACAAAGTCCGTTAAAATAGTAACGTTTGCAACTACAATAGGCACATCCTCACAAATACCGACAGGTATAGCAGTTGATTTATCAGCCATTTGCAAAGATATTTCAGTAGGTGTCAACTTATTCAAATCAAGTCTACGGTATAAAGAGAGAGGCATAAAGCAGTTTTAATATAATTTATTTTAATGGAGCAAGGTATAGTAGGTACTCCTAGATCTCCAAGTTTCATTGGTATTCCACCCTTAAAAGTATAATTAGCAAGCATGGTGGAAATTTCAGCTTCCGGTATCTTTCTTTTATTAGTAATGATATCCTTCATATATTTAGCATAAGGATTAGTTTTGAGCACATCAGTCAATCGTATACATAAAAAGATAGGTCTAATCATTTTAGCAAAGCGCTCAAAATCCTCATCATCCTTTTTCTTGGATGGTTTGGGAGGAAAAGGCATGGGTTTCTGAACCCAAGGTTCTCTTTCTTTACCATGTTTCCTAGCAACAAAATCTCTCTTATCATAACGTTGATTCTTTGATTGTGGGTTATCAAGATCAACAACAGGTTCAATCTCTACATCATTATCATTACTAGGTTGAGCATCATCATGAACATCATCATTAACATTTTCACTAGGTTCATGTTCATTACCAGATTGTGTTTCAGCATCAGAAACAAATATATCGTTTGGATTATCAGGTGGTTCAGCAATAGGTTCACTAGAAGTTTGCAAAGTCCTATTATTTTTCTTTTTCTTCCTTTTAGAAGAACTAGGAGCATCAATATTATTTCTCTGAGAATCTAGCTCAATTCTCTTAGGGTGGCCTTCAGGATACAAAGGTTCCTGAGTCATTCTACCAACTCTAGTAGCCACTCTAATAGCATAATCATTTTTCTTGCTATTCATTTCATTGAGCAAATCATTTTGAGCTTTAAGTACTTGTTCTACTTGAGTGGTAACCATAGAAGCATGTTTGCTAATGAGTTTGAGTTCACCTCTAACATTAGCCATATAATCACCCAAGTGTTTAATCATATAAGCATTTTTTTTAATTGTCTACCAAAATAAGCATTGAAATCTTCTTACTTAACCATAAAGTTATCAAACTCATCTAAGCATCGGCTAGCAATTTTAGCAGGAGGGATTTCAGCTCTATCATATCTATAGAGAGAATTTACCTTTACTACCTGTGTCGGGTTATCAAGACCATGAGGTTCTTCAGTAGGTAATGGATTAGAATCATATGTTTCTTCAACAGGCGGTAGATTAAGACCATGTATTTCTTCAATAGGAGGTAAATTCTAAACATCTTCAGCTTTAATACCTTTTTCTTTCATAGATTTCTTTGCCTCTTGCATATCTTCAGGACGGAGAAATAGAACACCTCTCTTCTTCGAAGTTGGTTTAGGAATAGGTTCAGTAATTGGAGTAGGAGTTGGCTCAGAAGCTGGCTCGGGAAGTGTCCAATTATTTTCATTTGTCAATATATTATTCAATAGAATTTCAGCTTCATCCGGTGTTCTTTCCCTGAAAACAGAATCAGCACAACTATCCAGGTAATCTCTGGAAGCATCGGTTAGTCCATTATAAAAGATATCAAGTATTTCATTTTTCTTAAGAGGATGATCAGGCAAAGCATTAAGTAACTTGAGAAGCCTCCCCCAAGCTTGTGGGAGACTCTCTTCTTTAATTTGCACAAAGTTGTATATTTCCTTTAAAGCAGCTTGTTTCTTATGAGCAGGGAAATATTTAGCAGAGAAGTAATAAATCATATCCTGGGGACTACGCACACAACCAGGATCAAGAGAATTAAACCATATCTTAGCATCACCCTTTAATGTGAACGGAAATATTTTAAGGATATAAAAGTAGCGAGATCTCTCATCATTAGTGAACAGGGTGGCTATATCATTTAATTTCGTAAGATGTGCCACAACAGTTCCAGATTCATAACCATGAAAAGGATCAGATTCAACTAGAGTAATTATATTAGGATCAACAGAGAATTCATAATCCTTATCGGGAACACAAATAGGTGAAGTAGCAAAAGCAGGATCATGCCTCATTTTATCTGTAAGTGATTCTTTGTTCCATTTAGCTATTAACCTTCTAAGCTCATCGTTATCGTTGCAAGATAAAATAGCGGTAGAAGCCTCTTTATCAAAAATATAACCTTCAGGAATAACAGGCCTATCCTCATCATCATTTTCATCAATATTATCAGATTCAATAATTTCTTTCTCTCTAGCCCTAGCAATTTGTTCATCAAGAAATTCACTAAGGGGCACAGTAGTATCAAGCATAGAAGTAGTTTCATCATAAGTATCATGCATAGCAGAAGTGGCATCATCAATAACATGCAACATATCAGAACGAATAGCAGAAGCAGGTTAAGGTGTCGCAAGCTTACTCATAACAGAAGGTGAATCAAGTGCAGAGCTAGATGGCAGTTCCTTACCTCCCCTCGTAGTTGAGGGATAAAATTTTGTTTTCTCGTCTTTCAAGTTCTTCATAGTGTCTAGCAGATATAAATCCCAAGTGACTCAAAGAATAGAGTTATGCTCCCCGACAACTGCGCCAGAAAAAGGTCTTGATAACCCACAAGTATAGGGGATCGCAACAGTTTTCGAGGGTAGAGTATTCAACCCAAATTTATTGATTCGACACAAGGGGAGCCAAAGAATATTCTCAAGTATTAGCAACTGAGTTGTCAATTCAGCCACACCTGGATAACTTAATATCTGCAGCAAAGTGTTTAGTAGCAAAGTAATATGATAGTTGTGGTAACGGTAGCAAAAGTAAAGAAAGCAAAAGTAAAGAAAGCAAAAGTAAAGAAAGCAAAAGTAATATTTTTGGTATTTTGTAGTGATTGTAACAGTAGCAACGGGAAAGTAAATAAGCGGGAACCAGTATATGGAAAGCTCGTAGGCATCGGATCAGTGATGGATAATTATGCCGGATGCGGTTCATCATGTAACAGTCATAACCTAGGGTGACACAGAACTAGCTCCAATTCATCAATGTAATGTAGGCATGTATTCTGAATATAGTTATATGTGCTTATGGAAAAGAACTTGCATGACATCTTTTGTCCTACCCTCCCGTGGCAGCAGGGTCCTAATGGAAACTAAGGGATATTAAGGCCTCCTTTTAATAGAGAACTGGAACAAAGCATTAGCATATAGTGAATACATGAACTCCTCAAACTATGGTCATCACCGGGAGTGGTCCCGATTATTGTCACTTCAGGGTTGCCGGATCATAACACATAGTAGGTGACTATAGACTTGCAAGATAGGATCAAGAACTCACATATATTCATGAAAACATAATAGGTTTAGATCTGAAATCATGGCACTCGGGCCCTAGTGACAAGCATTAAGCATAGCAAAGTCATAGCAACATCAATCTCAGAACATAGTGGATACTAGGGATCAAACCCTAACAAAACTAACTCAATTACATGATAAATCTCATCCAACCCATCACCGTCCAGCAAGCCTACAATGGAATTACTCACGCACAGCGGTGAGCATCATGAAATTGGTGATGGAGGATGGTTGATGATGACGACGGCGACGAATCCCCCTCTCCGGAGCCCCGAACGGACTCCAGATCATCCCTCCCGAGAGCTTTTAGGGCTTGGCGGCAGCTCCATATCATAAAACGCGATGATTTCTTCTCCTTTATTTTTCTCTCCCCGAAAGCAAATATATAGAGTTGGAGTTGGCGTCGGAAGGTCTCCGGGGGGCCCACGAGGTAGGGGGCGCGCCCTAGGGGGGCGCACCCCCCACCCTCGTGGACAGGGTGTGGGCCCCTGGTCTTCATCTTTGGCGAGGATTTTTTATTATTTTTTATAAGATATCCCGTGGAGTTTTAGGTCATTCCGAGAAATTTTGTTTTCTGCACATAAAACAACATCATGGCAATTCTGCTGAAAACATCGTCAGTCCGGGTTAGTTCCATTCAAATCATGCAAGTTAGAGTCCAAAACAAGGGCAAAAGTGTTTGGAAAAGTAGATATGACGGAGACGTATCAACTCCCCCAAGCTTAAACCCTTGCTTGTCCTCAAACAGTTCAGTTGACAAACTGAAAAAGAAAAATAAAAATTTTACAAACTTTGTTTGCTCTTGTTGTTGTAAATATATCAAGCCAACATTCAAGTTTTCAGCAAAGATCATAACTAACCAGATTTGGAATAATTCTCAGGTCTCGTGATTACTCACATCAATAGCATAATCAACTAGCGAGCCATAATAATAAATCTCGGATGACAACACTTTCTCAAAACAATCATAATATGATATAACAAAATGGTATCTCGCTAGCCCTTTCTGAGACCGCAAAACATAAATGCAGAGCACCTTTAAAGATCAAGCACTGACTAGACATTGTAATTCATGGTAAAAGAGATCCAGTCATACCCAATATAAATTAATAGTAATGAATGCAAATGACAGTTGTGCTCTCCAGCTAGTGCTTTTTATAAGAGGGTGATGACTCAACATAAAAGTAAATGGATAGGCCCTACGCAAAGGGAAGCAGAGATTTGTAGAGGTGCCAGAGCTCGGTTTTGAAATAGAGATAAATAATACTTTGAGCGGTATACTTTCATTGTCAACATAGCAACTAAGAGATGGCGATATCTTCCATGCCACACACATTATAGGCGGTTCCCAAACAAAATGGTAAAGTTTATACTCCCCCTCCACCAACAAGCATCAATACATGGATTGCTCGAAACAACGAGTGCCTCCAACAAACTTCAGGTCCCAGGGGAGTTTTGTTTGCAATTAATTTGATTTAGTTTGCATAAAGCATGGGACTGGGCATCCTGGTGACCAGCCATTTCTCGTGAGTGAGGAGCGGAGTCCACTTCTCTTGAGAATAACCCGCCTAACATGGAAGATAAGGGCATCCCGGTTGATGATGACGGCGGTGACGAATCCCCCTCTCCGGAGCCCTGAACGGACTCCAGATCAGCCCTCCTGAGAGCTTTTAGGGCTTGGCGGCGGCTCCGTATCGTAAAACGCGATGATTTCTTCTACTTTATTTTTTCTCCCCGAAAGCAAATATATAGAGTGGGAGTTGGCGTCGGAAGGTCTCCAGGGGGCCCACGAGGTAGGGGGCGCGCCCTAGGGGGCGCGCCCCCACCCTCGTGGAAAGGGTGTGGGCCCCCTGGTCTTCATCTTTGGCGAGGATTTTTTATTATTTTTTATAAAATATCCCGTGGAGTTTCAGGTCATTCCGAGAACTTTTGTTTTCTGCACATAAAACAACATCATGGCAATTCTGCTGAAAACAGCGTCAATCCGGGTTAGTTTCATTCAAATCATGCAAGTTAGAGTCCAAAACAAGGGCAAAAGTGTTTGGAAAAGTAGATACGACGGAGACGTATCACGGGGCAATGGATGAGATCGACGATGGTTGAACCCGAGGGGTTGGGGGTGGGCCACTTAACCTGTGACATAGGCTGCCTCAGGCCTTCGCTGCCGATGACCTCGATGTCATAGCCGGCGGCCAAGACATGCCCGCATACTCTAGCCCGTTGCTTGAGTACCTGCCGCTAGTAATGGTCGTCAGCTTCCTCGGCGACATCGGGCGAAGAGACTGCGATACACCTCTTTTGGGCCAGTCGCTCCTCGAGCTCCATGGGAAGCGTAGCCGGGCTTAGGCTGCGATGCTCTGGAGTGGGGGGATGGGGATCTGTGGTAAAGGGGGCATTTGGCAGGCGTCATCTAAGAAACTCAGGGCGCCCTAGGTATGGAGATCGGTGGGTAAGTTGCACCGGCAAACCGGCAGATGTTGACAAGGGAGGCCTTGCGGCGGCGGGGACCTTGCTAGGGTTTCGAGCGAGGGAGGGTGTGCGTGTGTGTGTGTGGAGGGGGGCGGGGGGTGTTTGAGGAAATGACATGGGTGCTGAAAATTTTACTATGCGGGAGTCAAACGCGGGAGTGAAATGCCGGGGCTATTGAAAATTTTGATGATGGTGCATCGCGTACGGTCCGGAGATAACAACCGTGTGTTGTGAAACAGAAAAACCCTCGAGGCAGGCAGATATTTTCTAGGGATCCAGGCGGGATTGGGAACAAGAAACATCCCACACGGTCGAAACACAATAACCGTGTGTTATCAAACAGAAAGAAGCTGCAGGTGGGTAGATACTTTTGAGAGGGGAAGCCTCGTGGAGCCCAATGTACTGTGCGGATGTGTGCGTGACAGGGGCACCGGCGTGACACACGGTTAGTTTGAGTGAACCGTGTCTGTTGCGTCATCCGACTTGTCTAATGTTCATAAATTTGGCGAAAAATGACGCGGGAGAGGGTCAGAACATGAACACACTTGCATGTGGACCAAATTTATGTATGAAAAGGGTGGTTTGATTTTCAAATACCAAATGCAACTTCGATGTGGCATGTATCTCGCAAAGCGCACGGTATTACTTGCCCCCACCCCACCTCGTGTCGGCACGAAGGGAATCCTAAGCTATGAATGCATGCCCCTCCCCCCGAACCGAGGTTCACCTAGAAAAGTGCAAAGTAGCTAGCAGCCCGCCCCCTCCCTCGTGTTGGCACGAAGGGAATCCTAAGCTATGAATGCATGCCACCCCAACCGAGATTCACCTAGCAAAGTGCAAAGTAGCTAGCAGCCCCCCCTCCCTCGCGTCGGCACGAAGGGAATCCTAAGCTATGAATGCATGCCCCCCAACCGAGGTTCACCTACCAAAGTGCGAAGTAGCTAGCAGCCCCCCTCCCTCGTGTCGGCATGAAGGGAATCCTAAGCTATATATGAATGCATGCCCCTCCCCCAACCGAGGTTCACCTAGCAAAGTGCGAAGTAGCAGATAGCAGCCTCCCTCATGTTACCATGAAGGGAAACCTAAGCTATGAATGCATGCCCCCCAACCGAGGTTCACCTAGCAAAGTGCGAAGTAGCGGCCCCCCCCACACACACGCACACTTTCAGTCGGCTGGCCAGAGAGGCATATCTCACCAAGATGGATCGTAAAACGGACCAAGAATAATCCACCTTGGTCATAAAACCTCTCTCTTGTTGTTGGTCAAAGTGATGGCCGTCCATGTGACCCCGGAGATGGGCTAGCTCGCCAATAATCACGCAAGTAGCTAGTCCCCGAAGACAACCACTGCATGCGTGTGGCGCAAACATATGTACGGAGAGGTGTGTTTTTGAGTAACAATGGAACAACTTTGATGTGGCACCGTGATTTCGAACTGGAAATCCCCATACTGAGTGAGGGTTAGTTGATTATGCATATGTATGTTACACCACACTTCAAGCCAACGACAAGGATTCATGCATGCATGCGTGCATAGTATATGCGCTCAGACTTAAATAGGTCTGAATCTCACCATGACCTATACTATGATAACACGAACAAAATGAAGAATCTGCCATGGTAACCTATCTTGTTGTCGGTCAAGGTGATCATGGATGTCCACGCGGGCCCACGAATATATAGGCTTGTCGCCAATAACAACGCGAGGGAGTGTACCATTTGAAGGCAACCAATACATGCATATATATGGAGGTGATGTGTGCATGCATGTTTGAATACCATTTCACGACATTGATGTGGCGTGTGCGTCAAAAATCATACGCTAGCTCCCCACACAGAGCGAGATCGGTTCATGATGTGTTGTTGTACTAGCCACTTCGACTCGATGGGAGGGACTCATGCGTACACATGCATGTGTGTGTGCTCAAACTGTATCATGCATGTAAACTCAGAGCATGACCTATATATTGTTGGGGAACGTAGTAATTTAAAAAAAAAATCCTACGCACACGCAAGATCATGGTGATGCATAGCAACGAGAGGGGAGAGTGTTGTCTACGTACCCTCGTAGACCGAAAGCGGAAGCGTTATATCAACGCGGTTGATGTAGTCGTACGTCTTCACGATCCGACCGATCCAAGCACCGTTACTCCGGCACCTCCGAGTTCTTGGCACACGTTCAGCTCGATGACGATCCCCGGGCTCCGATCCAGCAAAGCTTCGGGGAGGAGTTCCGTCAGCACGACGGCGTGGTGACGATCTTGATGTACTACCGGTGCAGGGCTTCGCCTAAGCACTGCAACGATATGACCGATGTGGAATATGGTGGAGGGGGGCACCGCACACGGCTAAGGAACGATCACGAAGATCAACTTGTGTGTCTATGGGGTGCCCCCTGCCCCTGTATATAAAGGATGGAGGAGGAGGAGGCCGGCCAAGGCTTGGTGCGGCCAGGATGTGGAGTCCTACTAGGACTCCAAGTCCTAGTAGGAGTCCACCAAGAGGGGAGGAAGGGAGAAGGAAGTGGAGGAGAAGGAAAGGTGGCCGGCCCCCTTTTCCCTAGTCCAATTCGGACCAAAGGGAAGGGGGGGCGCAGCAGCCTTTTTCCTCTTCCCACTAAAGCCCATCAAGGCCCATTACTTCTCCCGTAATCCCGTAACTCCCCGATACTCCCGAAAATACCCGAATCACTCAGAACCTTTCCGATGTCCGAATATAGTCGTCCAATATATCGATCTTTACGTCTCGACCATTTTGAGACTCCTCGTCATGTCCCCGATCTCATCCGGGACTCCGAACTCCTTCGGTACATCAAAACTCATAAACTCATAATATAACTGTCATCGAAACCTTAAGCGTGCGGACCCTACGGTTCGAGAACAATGTAGACATGACCGAGACACGTCTCCGGTCAATAACACATAGCGGGACCTGGATGCCCATAT
The DNA here is from genome assembly GCA_032464435.1 of Aegilops umbellulata. Classification (NCBI taxonomy): domain Eukaryota; kingdom Viridiplantae; phylum Streptophyta; class Magnoliopsida; order Poales; family Poaceae; genus Aegilops; species Aegilops umbellulata. Next base: position 223,744,366 of record CP136058.1, on the reverse strand, counting down.
TGGCTCCTACATATTCTACGAAGATCTTTATCGGTCAGACCGCATAACAACATACGTTGTTCCCTTTGTCATCGGTATGTTACTTACCCGAGATTCGATCGTCGGTATCCAATACCTAGTTCAATCTCGTTACCGACAAGTCTCTTTACTCGTTGCATAATACATCATCTCGCAACTAACTCATTAGTTGCAATGCTTGCAAGGCTTGAGTGATGTGCATTACCGAGAGGGCCCAGAGATACCTCTCCGACGATCGGAGTGACAAATCCTAATCTCGAAATACGCCAACCCAACATCTACCATTGGAGACACCTGTAATACTCCTTTATAATCACCCAGTTACGTTGTGACGTTTGGTAGTACCCAAAGTGTTCCTCCGGCAAACGGGAGTTGCATAATCTCATAGTCAAAGGAACATGTATAAGTCATGAAGAAAGCAATAGCAACATACTAAACGATCGGGTGCTAAGCTAATGGAATGGGTCATGTCAATCAGATCATTCAACTAATGATGTGACCTCGTTAATCAAATAACAACTCTTTGTCTATGGTTAGGAAACATAACCATCTTTGATTAACGAGCTAGTCAAGTAGAGGCATACTAGTGACACTTTGTTTGTCTATGTATTCACACATGTATTATGTTTCCGGTTAATACAATTCTAGCATGAATAATAAATATTTATCATGATATGTAAGGAAATAAATAATAACTTTATTATTGCCTCTAGGGCATATTTCCTTTAGTCTCCCACTTGCACTAGAGTCAATAATCTAGTTCACATCGCCATGTGATTTACCAGCAATAGTTCACATCACCATGTGATTAACACCCATAGTTCACATCGATATGTGACCAACACCCAAAGGGTTTACTAGAGTCAGTAATCTAGTTCACATCGCTTATGTGATTAACACCCAAAGAGTACTAAAGTGTGATCATGTTTTGCTTGTGAGATAATTTTAGTCAACGGGTCTGTCACATACAGATCCGTAAGTATTTTGCAATTTTCTATGTCTACAATGCTCTATACGGAGCTACTCTAGCTAATTGCTCCCACTTTGAATATGTATCTAGATCGAGACTTAGAGTCATCCAGATCGGTGTCAAAACTTGCATCGACGTAACCCTTTACGACGAAGCTTTTGTCACTTCCATAATCGAGAAACATATCCTTATTCCACTAAGGATAATTTTGACCGCTGTCCAGTGATCTACTCCTAGATCACCATTGTTCTCCCTTGCTTAACTCAGTGTAGGGTATACAATAGATCTGGTAAACAGCATGACATACTTTATAGAACCTATGGCCGAGGCATAGGGAATGACTTTCATTCTCTTTCTATCTTCTGCCGTGGTCGAGTTTTGAGTCTTTACTCAACTTCATACCTTGTAACACAGGAAAGAACTCTTTCTATGACTGTTCCATTTTGAATTACTTCAAAATCTTGTCAAGGTATGTACTCATTGAAAACTTATCAAGTGTCTTGATCTATCTCTATAGATCTTGATGCTCAATATGTAAGCAGCTTTACCGAGGTCTTTCTTTGAAAAACTCCTTTCAAACACCCCTTTATGCTTTGCAGAATAATTCTACATTATTTCCGATCAACAATATGTCATTCACATATACTTATCAGAAATGTTGTAGTGCTCTCACTCACTTTCTTGTAAATACAGGCTTCACCGCAAGTCTGTATAAAACTATATGCTTTGATCAACTTATCAAAGTGTATATTCCAACTCCGAGATGCTTCCACCAGTCCATAGATGGATCGCTGGAGCTTGCATATTTTGTTAGCACCTTTAGGATTGACAAAACCTTCTGGTTGCATCATATACAACTCTTCTTTAATAAATCTATTAAGGAATGCAGTTTTGTTTATCCATTTGCCAGATTTCATAAAATGCGGCAATTGCTAATATGATTCGGACAGACTTAAGCATAGATACGAGTGAGAAACTCTCATCGTAGTCAACACTTTGAACTTGTCGAAAACCTTATGCGACAATTCTAGCTTTGTAGATAGTAACACTACTATCAGCGTCCGTCTTCCTCTTGAAGATCCATTTATTTTCTATGGCTTGCCGATCATCGGGCCAATCCATCAAAGTCCATACTTTGTTCTCATACATGGATCATATCTCAGATTTCATGGCCTCAAACCACTTCGCGGAATTTGGGCTCATCATCGCTTCCTCATAGTTCGCAAGTTCGTCATGGTCTAGTAACATGACTTCCAGAACAGGATTACCGTACCACTCTGGTGCGGATCTTACTCCGGTTTACCTACGAGATTCGGTAGTTACTTGATCTGACGTTACATGATCATCATCATTAACTTCCTCACTAATTGGTGTAGTAGTCACAGGAACAGATTTCTGTGATGAACTATTTTCCAATAAGGGAGCAGGTACAATTACCTCATCAAGTTCTACTTTCCTCCCACTCACTTCTTTCGAGAGAAACTCCTTCTCTAGAAAGGATCCATTCTTAGCAACGAATGTCTTGCCTTTGGATCTGTGATAGAAGGTGTACCCAACAGTCTCCTTTGGGTATCCTATGAAGACACATTTCTCCGATTTGGGTTTGAGCTTATCAGGATGAAACTTTTTCACATAAGCATCGCAACCCCAAACTTTAAAAAACGACATCTTTGGTTTCTTGCCAAACCATAGTTCATATTGTGTCGTCTCAACGGACTTAGATGGTGCCCTTTTTTTAACGTGAATGCAGCTGTCTCTAATGCATGATCCCAAAACGATATTGGTAAATCGGTAAGAAACATCATAGATTGCACTATATCCAATAAAGTACGGTTATGACGTTTGGACACACCATTATGCTATGGTGTTCCAGGTGGCGTGAGTAGTGAAACTATTTCACATTGTTTTAACTGAAGACCAAACTCGTAACTCAAATATTTTACCTCTGCGATCATATCGTAGAAACTTTTTCTTGTTACGATGATTCTCCACTTCACTCTGAAATTCTTTGAACTTTTCAAACGTTTCAGACTTATGTTTCATCAAGTAGGTATACTCATATCTTCTCAAATCATCTGTGAAGATCAGAAAATAACGATACTTGCCGCGAGCCTTAACACTCATCGGACTGCATACATCAGTATGTATTATTTCCAATAAGTTAGTTGCTCGCTCCATTGTTCCGGAGAACGGCGTTTTAGTCATCTTGCCCATGAGGTATGGTTCGCAAGCATCAAGTGATTCATAATCAAGTGATTCCAAAAGCCCATCAGCATGGAGTTTCTTCATGCGCTTTACACCAATATGACCTAAACGGCAGTGCCACAAATAAGTTGCACTATCATTATTAACTTTGCATGTTTTGGCTTCAATATTATGAATATGTGTATCACTGAGATCCAACAAACCATTTTCGTTGGTGTGTATGACCATAGAAGGTTTTATTCATGTAAACAGAACAACAATTGTTCTCTAACTTATATGAATAACCGTATTGCAATAAACATGATCAAATCATATTTATGCTCAACGCAAACACCAAATAACACTTATTTAGGTTCAACACTAATCTCGAAAGTATAGGGAAGTGTGCGATGATGATCATATCAATCTTGGAACTACTTCCAACTTTCATCATCACTTCACCCTTAACTAGTTCTTTGTTCATTCTGCAACTCCCGTTTCGAGTTACTACTCTTAGCAACTGAACTAGTATCAAATACTGAGGGGTTGCTATAAACACTAGTAAAGTACACATCAATAACATGTATATCAAATATACTTATGTTCACTTTGCCATCCTTCTTATCCGCCAATCACTTGGGGTAATTCCGCTTCCAGTGACCAGTCCCTTTGTAGTAGAAGCACTTAGTCTCAGGCTTAGGACTAGACTTGGGCTTCTTTACTTGAGCAGCAACTTGCTTGCTGTTCTTCTTGAAGTTCCCCTTCTTCCCTTTGCCCTTTTCTTGAAACTAGTGGTCTTGTTAACCATCAACACTTGATGTTTTTCTTGATTTCTACCTTCGTCGATTTCAGCATCACGAAGAGCTTGGGAATTGTTTCCGTTTTCCCTTGCATATTATAGTCATCACGAAGTTCTACTAACTTGGTGATGGTGACTAGAGAATTCTGTCAATCACTATTTTATCTGGAAGATTAACTCCCACTTGATTCAAGCGATTGTAGTACTTAGACTATCTGAGCACATGCTCACTAGTTGAGCGATTCTCTTCCATCTTTTAGCTATAGAACTTTTTGGAGACTTCATATCTCTCAACTCGGGTATTTGCTTGAAATATTAACTTCAACTCCTGGAACATCTCGTATGGTCCATGACGTTCAAAACGTCTTTGAAGTCCCGATTCTAAGCAGTTAAGCATGGTGCACTAAACTATTAAGTAGTCACCATATTGAGCTAGCAAAACGTTCATAATGTCTGCATCTGCTCCTACAATAGGTCCGTCACCTAGCGGTGCATCAAGGACATAATTCTTCTGTGCAGCAATGAGGATAAACCTCAGATCACGGATCCAATCCGCATCATTGCTACTAACATTTTTCAACACAATTTTCTCTAGGAACATATCAAAATAAACACAGGGATGCAACAACGTGAGCTATTGATCTACAACATAGATATGCTAATACTACCAGGACTAATGTTCATGATAATATTAAAGTTCAATTAATCATATTACTTAAGAACTCCCACTTAGATAGACATCCCTCTAATCTTCTAAGTGATCACGTGATCCAAATCAACTAAACCATAACCGATCATCACGTGAAATGGCTTAGTCTTCAATGGTGAACATCATTATTTTGATCATCTCTACTATATGATTCACGCTCGACCTTTCGGTCTCCGTGTTCCGAGGTCATATCTTATATGCATAGCTCGTCAAGTATAACCTGAGTATTCCGCGTGTGCAACTGTTTTGCACCCGTTGTATTTGAACGTAGAACCTATCACACCCGATCATCACGTGGTGTCTCAGCACGAAGAACTTTTGCAACGGTGCATACTCAGGGAGAACACTTCTTGATAATTTAGTGAGAGATCATCTTATAATGCTACCGTCAATCAAAGCAAGATAAGATGCATAAAAAGATAAACATCACATGCAATCAATATAAGTGATATGATATGGTCATCATCATCTTGTGCTTGTGATCTCCATCTCCGAAGCACCGTCATGATCACCATCGTCACCGGCGCGACACCTTGATCTCCATCGTAGCATCGTTGTCGTCTCGCCAATCTTATGCTTCCACGACTATCACTACCGCTTAGTAATAAAGTAAAGCATTACATCGCGATTGCATTGCATACAATAAAGCGACAACCATATGGCTCCTGCCAGTTGACGATAACTCAGTTACAAAACATGATCATCTCATACAATAAAATTTAGCATCATGTCTTGACCATATCACATCACAACATGCCCTGCAAAAACAAGTTAGACGTCCTCTACTTTGTTGTTGCAAGTTTTACGTGGCTGCTACGGGCTCAAGCAAGAACTCATCTTACCTACGCATCAAAACCACAACGATAGTTTGTCAAATAGACTCCGTTTTAACCTTCTCAAGGACCGGGCGTAGCCACACTTGGTTCAACTAAAGTTGGAGAGACATTCTTCCGCAAGCCATCTATGTGCAAAGCACGTCGAGGGAACCGGTCTCGCGTAAGAGTACGCGTAAGGTTGGTCCGGATCGTCTCGTCCAACAATACCGCCGAACCAAAGTATGACATGCTGGTAGGCAGTATGACTTATATCGCCCACAACTCACTTGTGTTCTACTCGTGCAAATAACATCAAACCATAAAACCTAGGCTCGGATGCCACTGTTGGGGAACGTAGTAATTTCAAAAAAATTCCTACGCACACGCAAGATCATGGTGATGCATAGCAACGAGAGGGGAGAGTGTTGTCTACGTACCCTCGTAGACCGAAAGCGGAAGCGTTATATCAACGCGGTTAATGTAGTCGTACGTCTTCACGATCCGACCGATCCAAGCACCGTTACTCCGGCACCTCCGAGTTCTTGGCACACGTTCAGCTCGATGATGATCCCCGGGCTCCGATCCAGCAAAGCTTCGGGGAGGAGTTCCGTCAGCACGACGGCGTGGTGACGATCTTGATGTACTACCGGTGCAGGGCTTCGCCTAAGCACTGCAACGATATGACCGATGTGGAATATGATGGAGGGGGGCACCGCACACGGCTAAGGAACGATCACGAAGATCAACTTGTGTGTCTATGGGGTGCCCCCTGCCCCTGTATATAAAGAATGGAGGAGGAGGAGGCCGGCCAAGGCTTGGTGCGGCCAGGATGTGGAGTCCTACTAGGACTCCAAGTCCTAGTAGGAGTCCACCAAGAGGGGAGGAAGGGAGAAGGAAGTGGAGGAGAAGGAAAGGTGGCCGGCCCCCTTTTCCCTAGTCCAATTCGGACCAGAGGGAAGGGGGGGCGGAGCAGCCTTTTTCCTCTTCCCACTAAAGCCCATCAAGGCCCATTACTTCTCCCGTAATCCCGTAACTCCCCGATACTCCCGAAAATACCCGAATCACTCAGAACCTTTCCGATGTCCGAATATAGTCGTCCAATATATCGATCTTTACGTCTCGACCATTTCGAGACTCCTCGTCATGTCCCCGATCTCATCCGGGACTCCGAACTCCTTCGGTACATCAAAACTCATAAACTCATAATATAACTGTCATCGAAACCTTAAGCGTGCGGACCCTACGGTTCGAGAACAATGTAGACATGACCGAGACACGTCTCCGGTCAATAACCAATAGCGGGACCTGGATGCCCATATTGGCTCCTACATATTCTACGAAGATCTTTATCGGTCAGACCGCATAACAACATACGTTGTTCCCTTTGTCATCGGTATGTTACTTACCCGAGATTCGATCGTCGGTATCCAATACCTAGTTCAATCTCGTTACCGGCAAGTCTCTTTACTCGTTGCGTAATACATCATCTCGCAACTAACTCATTAGTTGCAATGCTTGCAAGGCTTGAGTGATGTGCATTACCGAGAGGGCCCAGAGATACCTCTCCAACGATCGGAGTGACAAATCCTAATCTCGAAATATGCCAACCCAACATCTACCATTGGAGACACCTGTAATACTCCTTTATAATCACTCAGTTACGTTGTGACGTTTGGTAGTACCCAAAGTGTTCCTCCGGCAAACGGGAGTTGCATAATCTCATAGTCAAAGGAACATGTATAAGTCATGAAGAAAGCAATAGCAACATACTAAACGATCGGGTGCTAAGCTAATGGAATGGGTCATGTCAATCAGATCATTCAACTAATGATGTGACCTCGTTAATCAAATAACAACTCTTTGTCTATGGTTAGGAAACATAACCATCTTTGATTAACGAGCTAGTCAAGTAGAGGCATACTAGTGACACTTTGTTTGTCTATGTATTCACACATGTATTATGTTTCCGGTTAATACAATTCTAGCATGAATAATAAACATTTATCATGATACGTAAGGAAATAAATAATAACTTTATTATTGCCTCTAGGGCATATTTCCTTCATATATATATATGTATACATATACCGTATTACAAGCAAAAAAATAATCCCCTCCTAAGTAAAATTAACCTCTCATGTGTTGTTAGGCAAAAAGTAGTGATGGACCAAGCGGGCCCACATATGGAAAGCATCGATATCGCTGATAACCGCTTAAGTGGGTGAGAGAGGACAACCACCACCACTTTGCATGTGGGCCAAACATATATATGTTGAATACCCAAAATGCACAACTTTGATGTGCCACATGCCTAAAAAACCGTAAACCATGCACCCACAGAGAGCGAGGTTCATGAAGCGTACTACATATGATGGTCCCCTTCCCCCATCTTCACCGCATACTATATGCTCCTACCATAATATGTACAACCCAAAAGAATCCTCATCGATGGTTAAATTAATTAACCTCTCTCCCGATGTAGGTCAAAGTGATGCATGCATGCATTGACGATGGCCTCGTGGGGCCACAGATGGAAGCATCACACATGAGTGTCCTATCTAAGATAACCACCGCGTGCATGCATGTGGCCCAAAGAGGTGTTGTGTGATGTTTGAATAGCCAATTTCACAATTTTGATGTGGCACGTGCCTCAGAAACCGAAAAGTCCCGACACTAAGTGAGGTGTACTTGTTCACAGACGCGTACGTATAGTATATATGCTAGTCCCCTCCCACCTCTTCGACGCGTACTATATACCACCATAACACAAACAAAAAAGATTCTACCTTGCTGGTCAAATTAACCTCATTGTTGGTTGTTCGTCAAAGTGATGGACGACGACCTCGCGGGCCCACAGAAAGCATCACACACGAGTATTGAGTGTCATGTAGGACAACCATCGACTGCATGTGGCCAAAACATGTATGTAAGAAAGGGTTGTGTAATGTTTTAAATAATGAATTCACGACTCTGATGTGGCACCGGCCTGCCTAACAAAACGGCCAACCCACAAGGTGGCTCACAACTCGTAGTGTACTGCGAGCCACCTGCCACCATCAGACGCACACACCACCACACACACCGTGAATCCACCGCAATTACGATGCATGTTAAATTAATTATCCTGCGGTGAACATATGTTACCAAAGGAGGGACGTTTTAATTTAAAAAAATCACAGAGATAATTAAGACGTTTTAGTACATTAATTGATTGATTTTCTACGGGTATAATGTGCAAAAATCAAATTTGAGCTACATGCACACGTGACAGTGCACCTAAATGGATTGCAAAAACACATGTGTCTCACTGGGTGCATGTTTACTCCCCGTGCAACAAATTTCAAACATTGAGAATCTTGATTTTTAAATTCTAGTACATCCAAAACATATTTTAAGTTCATGAAACTTATCGTGTTGTCATATGGACACCAATACAGAATGGCATTGTACTTTTTTTGTCAAATTTGAGACCAGTTTTGATGCAATCTTTATCTAATTACAAACGGGAGATTATTAATAATTGGGAACCAATATCCCAAATGGATTATTTATTCGAACTGTGTGCGTTAGACCAACAATGGATACATGCCATGCTTTGATTAAGCAATAAAGCGACAGCATTAACCATCCAAATAGAAAAACAATATACGTGCCGCTACGCGACCCGTGTGACGTGCGAGCAGGCGTGAGTTGATGGGACGCATGTGAGAAGTCCTCCGCGCAGGCAGACCGGGAGGCGTACGTGCAGGTGTGTGAATTGACGGAGGCGTGCTCATTGCGTAGTGTCATCGGGAGGCGTGCGAGTAGCTGTGTGAAACTTTGGTAGGCATGCAAGCAGTCCGCTGCGCAGGCTCACCAGGAGGCGAGCCATCGGTTTGACTGCCGCTCGCCTCTCTCCCGCAACTCCCACTACATATTAATGGTGTGCCCGAGCGGCCGCACCCCCCATCCTCGCCACACACACAATCCTCTCTCTCCGCTTGCATCCTCGACGCCGCTCTCAGTCCTCAAAGTTGTCAGTGTATGAGGATGCCGCCGAAGCGCCCCATCGGAGGGAGTGGCGACGTCAGGGCTGCTAAAGCACCGGAGCATGGCGTGGATATGAAGACAGAGGTTGTCGTCACCGCCGGCGAGTTATCGTTGCACCATGACTTCATCGACGACATCGAGCTTCCATAGCCGGAGGCGGAGTTCCACACCGACTCTGGTGACGACCCCGACGACGACTCCGACAACCACTCCGGTGACGACTCCGACGATGACGGGCAACTGGTTAGTCATCTATACCCATATATGTGTCAAATAGATCATAGGGTTTCTCTGGTTACTCTTGCCTACCCCTTTTTGGAATAGAAATCATATGGTTTGTTCTCGCAATCCATGAAATCTGAGTAAGTTCCGTTAGATCTGTGTAGTGTATTGATTGTTTGAATGGTACAAGTGATAAGTGATTAGTTGTTTCATCTATGCAAATGATTTCTGCTAGTAATCCGACTAGGGTTATTGTCTGTGCTAATAATTCATAGCTAGGACTTGACAATTGATTTTGAATGACCTACATATGTTTGTGCCATTATTTTCTTCAAGATTGGTCTGTACATAGACGACTGTGCTTAAAAATCGAACCATAATCTCTAGATATGTATAAATAAATAGCCATAAATTCCTAATCCTACTTCACGACATGTAATCATTGATTTGATGCCAAATTTGTTTTACTATTTGTATAGGTGTTGTCTGACGATGTGGACATCGAGGATGAAGATGGCCAGAGGAGGTACAAGAGGCAAATCCTGAGGGAGCTTTACGCAGGAATGCATAACAGGCGTATTAGGGCCTGGAACGACGGCTATCGATGTCCATTTTGCAACCACAAGCTTCATGACGCGTATCTAAGTGTTCTGGCGCATGCAAGAGGACGGGCCGTTGGCTCCTTCAAGCAGAAGTATTCTCGCAGGGTGGCGCACGGCGCGTACGCCGAGTACCTGGAGAAGCTTCAGGATCGTGCCGGCATGTGAGATGAGATGTGGGATCGAACTATGTATGCTTGATTATGCTTAATGACGATTGAACTATGTACTTATGGTTGAACTATGCTTGTGTACGTGTACGCTTATTATCTATGTCTGAGTATGTTTAATCTATGTTTACTTATGTCTAACCGTGGGATATGGATGCAATCAGTTCGGTTGATGGAATCAACCTTCGTCTTGGTTTATTGGTCCCCTTTGTAATTTGTGTTAAATTTTGACCAAAGGTTTAACTGACAAAATGTTAGTGCGGGTCAGCAAAAATTATATCGTTGGATGGGTATTTGAGCATAGTGTTCAATGATATAATTTTTGGTGACATGCATAAACATTTCTTACTTAAATATTTGGTCAAAATTTGGTAAAAATTACAAAGGGGGGCAATAAACCAGGACGGAGGTAGTACGTCAAACACACACGGTTCCCAAAATTGGAACCGTGTGCAATGACTTTCATTTTGCCTGTTGCGTCAATCACACACGTTTGGCTCTCGCAAACCGTCGCCTCCAAAATTCTTTGTGGGACAGAAAACCCTCACCACCCAATTCCAAAAATAAGAAAGAAAACCCTCACCATCCCCACATCACAAAAACCCTCACCCCGCCCGCCACCCCGTCCGGTCCCCATTCACACCTGCACAAGCTCCTCCGCGTCTATGCATGGCACCGCCTATCGCGGCGGTAAACACTTAGCTCAACGCCTGCCGCCGCCGCCAGGCTGCCGGCAAAGCCCACCGCTTGCGCTTGCCGCCGCCTATCGCCATCGACTTTCTCGACGCTGCTCACGGTCGACCCAGCTCCGCTCAGTTGGGGAATCTGCTGTACTGAGGGTTCTTTCTCATGGACAACAAGGTAACTAATTTAATGAGATATTATCTCATCTCTTATCCCAGTTCATCTACCTCCTTTAATCACCTGGCCGAAATCGCCGTGGATTCATTTTTATTCGAGCTGATTTGAGGGTTTTCTTCCGTTCATAGAGTGTATAGTGCGCGGACACATCAGGACCTTGCAGCCTCCGCCAGACATTCCATCTCACCGTATCAGATGGCTTGAGGATGCGCGGTGTATGTTCAATCTCACCCTAAATCGTCTGGCATGGCCTACTTTCGTAAACATATTCTAAATATTACTACATTTGGATAAAGGGTGCCACATGCACCATATACATCAAAAGGGATTTTCCCCCTCTTCTTTCTATATTAGGCAAATTAATAATGTATTGTTCTTTCGATTACTCTCATATTTCCATGACATCATGTTTACCCTATCTGTTTAATTATAAATTTTTGTCCTTCGATTTCGACTGCTGTACAGTTCTTTCAATTTGGGCCCATATTTGCATGTTACCATATTTTCTTTAACAATCCTACCATTTTCGGTGGCGCCTCCCTTGCTATGCAACAGAATCTATAGTGCACAATCTTTCCCTTTACATAAATCAAGACTGCAGGGATGTCATACTGCACACAAACCATGGATTTTTACAATCGTTGCTACTGTAAGACTTGATGAACGTGGTGACTCCTATTTTTGCACTGGCTTTTGGAAAGAAATTGCTAAGTTTTATGAACTGAAAGCTGGCACTGGAATTGCACTGCACATAAAAGGGCCTGGTCATGAGATATATGGTAACTTCCCTGACGATATCATCCATCCAGACTTTGTTCGAAGTAGTTTTCTTTTCAACTATTTGAATGTTGACTTACCCAGCAATATAAAATGAATTGTGTAGTATTTAAGCAACCAACTGTTATTCCCTTTTCTTACTATATTCCTACCTAATAACTTCTAGTTACCAATACACTTTTCTATTGCCCTGTTTTAACTAAATATTCCCTGTACTCCCATTTCTATCAGGAAGCGCCGCTGACAAGGAGACTCCGGAGGTGGAGAACAGGGCTGCCAACAAGCGGAGGCGGCGCGAGCTAGAACCGCAAGCGAATCCGGCAGGCCTAGACTTCATCAGCAGCCTCCTCGATGATATGTTGACAGTCATCATCTCCCTCCTCCCAATCAAATATGGGGCGCGGACAACCGTCCTTTCCCGGAGGTGCCGCCCCCTATGGAAGTCCAGCTCTCTCGACCTCATCGACACCCACAAGCTCTGTCATGGCTATCGCAAAATCTTGGATGCGTTCTCCAAGATCCTCGGCAGTCACCTTGGCCCAACCAGAGGCCTTAGAATGGGCAAGTTCCGTTCCAACGGTAAGGACCGAGCCAAGCTTGATGACTGGTTTCGATCCCCCGCCCTAGATTAGCTCAAGGAGCTCACTTTTGATGATGGCCATATGCGGTCGCTACCAACGTCCGCACTCCGCCTCACACCCACGCTGCGCGTCGCCAAGTTTAGGAACTGCCATTTCCTCCCCCCCCCTTAATGACGCGCCCGCTCTTATTCTACCACGACTGAAGCACCTTGAGCTCGTCGTTGTCTGCCTCTCAAACGATGACATGGAGCGCCTGCTCCGTGGTTCTACTGCACTCGAGTACCTTCATCTTCAGGCGATCAATGGGTTGAGTACCTTCCACATCACCTCCATGACTCTTTGAACTATTTATGTGTGTTGCTGGGAACAGACCTGCACTTGAGAGATTACTTGTAGTTGATCAAGAAGGTCCAACAAGAATCAATGTCATTTCTGCGCCGAAATTGACAGTGTTGGGCTACTCGTCTGACAAATACTCCGAACTTGTTATTGGATCCACACCCCTTCACGTACAACAGCCACCTTCTATCTCTCCTTCTACAAATTAACATTATTTCTAATTTTTAAGATGTTTGTTCATCTATCATTCAGAAAATGATTCTGACAAGCTTGACCCCGAAACTACGCACAGTGAAGGTCTTGGCACTAGAATCTATCGGCCCCAACCTGGAGCAAGTTGTCAGTTTCCTGAGATGCTTTCTGTGCCTGGAGAAGCTATATATCGAGGTGATGTTCCTTTCTTGTTAAATGTTAACCATAAGGGAGTTCAATTTGTGACACCTTTTTCCAAGTTTACAATGACAATGTACTACAATTTCTGAAGGATTCTTTTGGAGGATTTCAGTATATACATGCCCCCCCCCATATTGGTTGCTTGATCCATATGGTTACAATCAATAAGAATTTCTCCTTTGGATTCATCTATACTAGTTTTCTTAGGGAACTTTTCATCCACTCCAACCTCTTATGAAGAAGGCTACATTTTTCTAGAATGTAATCAAATGCCCATGTTAATCATGTCAGATCGAAGATGGCATGTTAGTGCATTTTACAAATCCTGCAAACCAAATAGGCCTGTAGTAATGTTCAAAACTGCATGTAGGCACTAACACGTTTTCTTCTTTTGCAGATAAGATTAGGCCCAGTGGTGGATAATGTGATACAATATAACAATCACGTCGAATGCCTAGATCTGCATATCTCAGAAATTACTTTGAAATCCTACGGAGGGACCTTACCAGAGATTATATTCGTCACGTTGTTTGTTCTCAAAGCAAGGATGCTGAAGGAAATGAGGTTTGCCCTACATTTATTTCGCAAAAATGAATGGTTTGTTGACTAGCGTCGGCGCCTGCGGTAGAACGGAATAAGCTCCAAAAATGCTGAATTTCATTTTGGAACTTCAGATGACAAAGTAATCGGAAGTCATCTGTCAACCCCATACATGACTTCTCAGTGGCTGACCCCTTTGCAAAAATTGTGAGGTTTCAAAACCAGACTTAGAAGTGGTAATATTAGTTTGAACCTCTCTGATATCCATGTTCAGCGGATCAGCGCGAGCATTTGCAGCTGATGAGCTGAATTTCATCTAATATCAGTTTGAACCTTGTAATCTTCGAATTTGAGCCATATAACTCTGGAATTTTAACCTTGTAATATTTTGAGCTTTTGTGGTACAATCATTGAAATGGCATCGTATGAGACTCGTATATTGGTAGCACTATTTTGACCTTAATATGCAATGGTCTTAGATTTTATTAACCATTCTCAAATCTGTTTACCTTGTCGATCTCACAGCACACGATCTGTATAGCTAACTCGACTGCGATCTTCGACATCATTGCACACAGTTGGTTTCTTCCACCGTGTGCCCTATAGAGCATAGAGTTAGTTATCGCACTCGAGTGTCCATCACCACCCTTCTGTGTAACTTTGACCTCATCACCCATGGGTAAACTTATGACCGAAGTCATTCCACACACTTCGTTTTTACAAAGCTTCTTGCCAATAAACACCCATGATTTGTCCCTCTTCTAGCCGACGCATGGCCAAAGTAGCCGGGCAGGAAGCTTGCGCGGTAAGCCGCGCGGTAGCGCGGGAACAGGCTCACCCACGATACATTTGGCAACTCTTCATAGTGAAGTGTTGTCAAGCGTGCACTAGAATCCTTCGCTATGAACGCCGTGACAAGACGTGATGATTACAGGCCGGCCGGCCCCCATTTATTACAGCGGCCATTTAACCTTTGTGTCTCTTCAACCTTTCGATCGTGCCGCACCATTCTTAGAGGGTATCCTGCGTGGCTCCAATGGCACTCTGAGCGGCTGCCGACGACGAGCAGTAGTCACCATGTGTGCTGTGGTGGACACCCACAGAAGGTTCATGGACCACTCGGTCGTGTACACCAATGACCCAGTATGGGTGGAGCACTCAATCCACATCATGGAGTTGTTGCTTGCCGAGGAGAAGTACAAGGTGGTTGGGTTCGACCTCGAGTACACCCGCGCTCATGCCGGGTCTCGTCCCAAGGTCGCCGTCACCCAGATGTGCGTGCGCTACCACGTCCTCGTCTACCACTACTGCCTGGCCACAAGGCCTTGCGAGCGTTTGGCGAGGTTTGTCAACAGCCCCCACTACATGTTTGCTACGGTGGACATCACCAATGATGTAAAGGCGCTCGAGAATTCGGGCATCGCTGCCAGAATCTTGTCGACATCCAGGGCCTATACAAGATCTAGGGCAGCAAGGAGCATGAGAAGGACTCACTGGTTCACCTTGCCGAGGCCATTGTCGACCCCTACTACAGAGACATGAAGGATTCGTGCAACAAGGACAGGCGTGCCTGGCACTCGGCCTGGATGGAGAAACTCGACAAAGCTCACGTCGTGTACGCGGCCAAGGAGGCGTACACGAGCTACGACATGTATAGGCGGATCATTGACTTGAGGAAGTGCCTCCTTCCCCAAAACGGCCAGGGATCCAGCCGAAAGCAGAGCAATGGCAAGCGTCGTCGCAACAATAAATAGATGATTAGATCCTCGTCTCTCTTACTTTAGTATGAATGTAATTGCTTACTTTGGTGTGTGGAAATGTTATGTGTGTAGTCACTTGTGTAATTGTATGCTTAATTTGGTTATGCAATGCTGTCTTTTTAAGTATATATGTTGATGCTCTGTAGACAGAGCATAGATGTTGTGCGGACAAAGAAAATCACATCGCACACGGATTAAACAATGGAACCTGTTGGTGATGTTTTCATCAATCACTCACAATTGTATACCAGCAATCGTTTGCTCACAACACACATGGCTTGTTAGCATCAATCGTCTGTGTTGTTATCGGTCTTCGCACATGTTTCCGATTATAGACCTATTTGCTGCGTATCACACATAGCTTGTAAAATTGAACCATTTCTGTTCTCTTGTCTCAACGCAAATAGTTCATCAGAGTTAACCGCATGCTGTATATCACACACACATTGATCTGGCTGACCGTTTGTTTTGTGTTGCCTAATCACAAACAGTTCATCCGAGTGAACTGTATGCTGTGTAACGCACACACCTTCATTTGGCTGCCCGTTTCTTTTGTTCTTCCTCATCGCAAACAGTTAACTGAACTGAACCGTAAGCCCTGCATCGCACACGCAACTATAATCTGAACCGTGTTTGATGCATCCTCCATCGCAAACATTTTGCACCTTTTTTGATGTTTTTTACACCATCGTTTGCGATTATTGCATCGCACACAGTTTAGTTGAAGGGTTTCTGATCATAGTGTTGCCTTAGCAGCATCCTGCAGTAGTGCTTGTTTTTAGTAACTTGAGTAGTCTTGCCAATTTTTACGGGAGTTTTTTCGATAGTTTTAGTGGAAGCAAAAGCCGTGCTTAGATTACTAAAGATTTCTTCCAGTTTATCAATCCGAGACGGGCTTTCTTCAATTCTTTCATGAATTACGGTCCCCTTTTCTTTTAACACTTAAATACTTCTCCCGCTTTTGACCCAAACTTAGTAGCAAAATTATGCATCTTTTTATCCAAGTTTTCAATATGTTCTTCGGTAAGCATTTACTTTTCAATAGCATCTAGTCTTTCCATAACATGCTCGAGAGTTAAAAGTTGTTTCATTAACCGAAAGAGGTGGTGATCCCACAAGATTTTCCCATAGCATTGAAAGCATCTAGAGAAGGACACATCAAGAAATTACAACCAGTAATTGTATCAAGGACGAATCTATACCAAGTGGTTATGCCCACATAAAAGCAACGAAGAAGAACAACAGTAGATTGCTTGAGAATAGATCTATTATGAGCATTGCAAATCCTGTACCAAGCATCTTTTAGATTCTCCCCTCCCCTTTGTTTGAAATTAAGAACTTTGTTCTCGGGGGTACACGCAATAGAGGAAGAACTATCCATAACGGTAAAAGATGAAAAACAATGTTGCACACAAAACAAATCTGACGAGAAAACGGCGAACGAAAAAGGGGGCGAATAAAACGGCAAATTTTTGTGAAGTGGGGGAGAGGAAAACGAGAGGCAAATGGCAAATAATGTAAATTTCAAGGAGATGAGATTGGTGATTAGGAACCTGGTAAATGTTGATGATGTCTCCCCGACAACGGCGCCAGAAATTCGTTTTGATGTGGCTTGAACTACGTCTGTATTTCCCCAAAGAGGAAGGGATGATGCAGCACCGCTATGGTAGGTATTTCCCTCAGTGATGATACCAAAGTTATCGAACCAGTAGGAGAACCACGCAACACTACGTGAACGACACCTGCACACAAATAACAAATACTCACAACCCGACGTATTAAAGGGGTTGTCAATCCCTTTCGGGTAACGGCGCCAGAAATTGGCAAGTAGAAAAATATGATAGATTGGATAAATAGATCTCGAATAAAGGCAAAATAAAATAAAGTGCAGGAAGGTATTTTTGGGATTTTAGAAATACATATCTGAAAATAAAAGCAAATGAAAATAGATCGCAAAGGCAAATATAATAAAGAAGAGACCCGGGGCCATAGATTTCACTAGTGGCTTCTCTCGAGAAAAATAGCATACCGTGGGTAAACAAATTACTGTTGAGAAATTGATAGAACTTCAAATAGTCATGACGATATCCAGGCAATGATCATTACCTAAGCATCTGTCCAAGATTAGTAGACCGACTCCTGCCCGCATCTACTACTATTACTCCACACATCGACCGCTATCCAGCATGCATCTAGTGTATTAAGTTCATGGAGAAACGGAGTAATGCAATAAGAATGATGACATGATGTAGACAAGATCTATTTATGTAGAAATAGACCCCATCTTGTTATCCTTAATAGCAACGATACATACATGTCGGTTCCCCTTCTGTCACTGGGATCAAGCACGGTAAGATCGAACCCATCACAAAGCACCTCTTCCCATGGCAAGAAAAATCGATCTAGTTGGCGTAACTAAACCAAAGATTCGAAGAAGAAACACGAGGCTATAAGTAATCATGCATATAAGAGATCAAAGAAGACTCAAATAACTTGCATGGATAAAAACATAGATCTGATCATAAACTCAATGTTCATCGGATCCCAACAAAAAGAGTTACATCAAATAGATCTCCAAGAGACCATTGTATTGAGAATTAAGAGAGAGAGAGAGAGAGAGAGAGAGAGAGAGAGAGGAGGCCATCTAGCTACTAACTATGGACCCGTAGGTCTACAATGAACTACTCACGTATCATCGGAGAGGCACCAATGAGGATGATGAACCCCTCCATGATGGTGTCTATATTGGATCTGGTGGTTCTCGAACTTGTGGCGGCTAGAATTGATTTTCGTCGACTCCCCTAGGGTTTCTGGAATATTGGGGTATTTATAGAGCAAAGAGGTGGTGCAGGAGGCCACCGAGGTGGGCAGAACCCACCTGGGCGCGCCTGGGCCCCCAGGCACGCCCTGGTGGGTTGTGCTCCCCTCGGAGCACCCCTCAGATACTTTCTTGGCCCATCTGGTGTCTTCTGGTCCAGAAAAAATCCACAAAAAGATTCGCTGTGTTTGGACTCCGTTTGGTATTAATTTCCTGCGGTGTAAAAAACAAGCAGAAAACAGCAAATCGCACTAAGCACTATGTCAATAGGTTAGTACCAAAAATGATATAAAATGATTGTAAAACATCCAAGAATGATAATATAATAGCATGGACCAATCAAAAATTATAGATACGTTGGAGACGTATCAGGGACCTTTTCCTTCCTCTAATGGGTATACACATATTTTAGTTGCTATTGATTATGTTACTAAGTGGGTAGAAGCTATTCCAACTAGTAGTACCGATCATAACACTTCTATTAAAATGCTTAAAGAAGTTATTTTTCTGAGGTTTGGAGTCCCTAGATATTTAATGACTGATGGTGGTTCACATTTTATTCATGGTGCTTTCCGTAAAATGCTTGCTAAGTATGATGTTAACCATAGAATTGCATCTCCATATCATCCTCAGTATAGTGGTCAAGTAGAATTGAGCAATAGAGAGATTAAATTGATTTTGCAATAGACTGTTAATAGATCTAGAAAGAATTGGTCTAAGAAACTTGATGATGCACTATGGGCTTATAGAACTGCTTATAAAAACCCTATGGGTATGTCTCTGTATAAAATGGTCTATGGAAAAGCATGTCACTTACCTCTTGAATTAGAACATAAGGCATATTGGGCTATTAAAGAGCTTAATTATGATTTCAAACTTGAGGTGAGAAGAGGTTATTTGACATAAGCTCGCTTGATGAATGGAAAACCCAAGCCTATGAGAATACCAAGTTGTTTAAAGAAAAAGTTAAAAGATGGCATGACAAAAGGATACAAAAGCGTGAGTTTAATGTAGGTGACCATGTTTTGCTATACAACTCTCGTTTAAGATTTTTTGCAGGAAAGCTTCTCTCTAAATGGGAAGGTCCTTGCATTATCGAGGAGGTCTATCGTTCCGGTGCCATCAAAATCAACAAAGGCACAAATCCGAAGGTGTTGAACGGTCAAAGAATCAAACATTATATCTCAGGTAATCCCATAAATCTTGAGACCAATATAATTGACACCTTAACATCGGAGGAGTACATAAGGGACACTTTCCGGAATGTTTCAGACTCCGAAAACGAATAGGATGTTGGTACGGTAAGTGTAGCGACCAGAACTCAAACAGTCTGATCTCTGTGCATCACTGTCATCCCTGGATCGGTAATGCTGACACGCACAGTACTTGAGGATTTATAACAGAGTATTAATCACACACTTATTACATCGAATGTCTCAAAAGAGAACTTATTACAATAAGTATGTCTTAAGGCCATCTAAAAACGATAACAGCGGAAGGCTTGGAAGATATAGTGAGTCCATCAACTCCAACGGCATCACTGAGTGAAAGACAACGACCTAGCTCCTTACTCGTCGTCTGAAAAGTCTGCAACATGAACGTTGCAGCCCGAAACGGGTCAGCACATGGAATATGCTGGCAAGGTAACACATAGAGTAATGAATAGAATAAATGCTATCACTACATGCATATTTGGCTGGTGGTAAGCTCTAGGGTTACAGTTTTGAATAAAGCCAATTTTTTCCTACAACAAAGGAATAAATTTTATTTAACTATCATGGTGGTTGTTAAACATTGAGAAGGTTCCTCCAACTCAATCCCAATTAAGCATCATCATTAAACCCAATCAATTATATTAAGAGTGATGAGATCAACATGATAATCCAAGAACCAGATACTCAAGATGTCCATAACCGGGGACATGGCTAATCATGATTAGTTCGTACACTCTGCAGAGGTTTGCACACTTTTCCCCACAAGACTTGAATGCATCCATGGTCGGAGATTCAAGACACAGTCTTTCTGAAGCATTAACTCTCTACTCTGGATAGACAATACCACATACAACCCACTACATCTGCTAGTCTACCTCTTCAAGAGCTTCACGCAACTTACTCCACTATTCCAGAGCCCATAATGGCTTCTGGCTGCACACGGAAGTTTCTAGCATGAATAATCTTATGATCCTTTTGAGCCTGGGTGGCGGGCCGTAGGATGATCACACGGGTCCTCCGGGATATCCTAGGACAACACTGGATTCTCCAGGTGCCCACAAGCAATCCACCCAGATGTGTATTTAAGTTGCCACCTTAAGTTGAACCATTAATTAATAAACTCACATCTGTCATGGATACACTCAAACCCAATCCATGTCTACGAGCACAGCATAGCAATATAGGCAACATAGAAGTAACTCCCATAGGTTTGATAATAAACAGGTGAATAGGTACTACCTCATCTACTTCCCAAAACCCACAATTTAATCAGATTCTAACCATGCAATTGTTTGACGATTGATCTAATGCAATAAAATTGGGTAGTAAAGAGGTATGATCAAAGTGTAACTTGCCTTGCTGATGTTCCGCGAAACCTAGAGACTCGTAGTAGCACGCTCCGCACTTCGGGTACTCTATCACAAACAAACAAGCATACAATAAACACTCAACTAGATGCATGGGGCAAACTCAAATAAGAGAACTAACCAGAAAGTTCAACTTAAGAACTCCAGTTTGCAAAAAGAATCAAATCAAACGAAGCAATAAAACTCAAACTGCAAAAAAACAAGATCAGTTTACTAATCAGGACTTAGGTCAAATTTTATAGTAGCAGAATCTTGTTCAAGTTGGTTAAACAGAAATAGAGCTTTGAAACGAAGATCTAGGCGCTTGAATCGCCTGATTCCGACAAACGAGCGAAAAGATAAACTAAAACAAAAATCGGGTCAGAAATCGCGATCGAAAATCGGGGAAAACCCTTGAAAAAAAACTGTCAAACAGACTAACGAATGAACATTCACTATCTGCGGCTAACGAATGAAAATCGTTCGTTAAAATGAATGTACGAACGGGCGTTCGCTAAATAAGAAAACCGAAAAAAAAAACCGAACGAAAAAAATAGATCTAGGGTTTGAAAATAAAAACCGATCGACTTTCCGACGAAAACCGGCGGCGGCGGCTACCTCGTCGGTGGCGCGGTCGGTGGCGACAGCGACGAGCGGCTCCGGCGGCGGGGTCGGTGGTGGTGGGCGGCAGCGGCTCCGGCGACAGGACGGGCAGTGGCGGCGCGGCGCGTGGCGGCGAACAGCAGCGGCGGCGGCGCGGCTGGCGGCTGGGTCGGGGCTAGGGTTTTCGGGACGGGGTGGGCTGGTGGGGCCTCGGCTTATTAGGGCCGGCAGGGTGCAGTGTCCTAGTCGAACACGGCCCGGTAAGGCGGTGGACTTTTTTTTAAATAATTCTGCGCAGAAAAACGAAGAAACGAAATACTAACAGGACCCCAAAAATCCTGAAACAAATTTTCCCCGTCCTCTAAGAATATAGAGGACAAAGTGAACATTTATTTGGGCCTCTAATGCAATTTTGAAAAACGCATATTGTCGATGTACTGAAATAGGGGTACCTTAGTACCCCGAACTTGTGCACGGACAGTCGTAGCACCCCGCGGCAAAGGCTTGCCAGGTGACCGCCAAGATCCTCCGTGGTTCCTTTGAGCCATTCAAGAACAAAGTATTTAAGCCAAGATGCAAGGCCCCGGCAAGAGGAGCTTGCCAGGAAGGCCACCCGAAGGAAGCAAGGCCCCGGCAAGAGGAGCTTGCCAGGAAGGCCACTCGAAGCACAAGGCCCCGGCAAGAGGAGCTTGCCGGGAAGGCCAACCAAGGCACGACAAGAGACTTGCCGCGACGCGCCACGCGTCCCGGCAAGGCCCGGTGAGCGACAAGCTCCCGGACGCGACAAGACATCTACCGCGGCGAGGCGCTTGCCGTGACAAGCTACTACTCCGCGGCCCGCGCTCCAGCTCATCCACCAACGTGTTGCTTTGGGACCATTCCAGGCGTACGTGGCGAGAGGCTGTGCAGCCAGGGGCATGCGGTGGCGAAGCGACGCTGACAAGATAGCCATCATGGCAAACGGTGACGCCTCTGACGGCCACTTTCTGCACTGTTTGGGGCGACGTAGACGGGCATTTAATGCCCTTGTCCCCTGCCGTCAGAGTTAGGTATGATAGCACTATGCAGACAGCTGTACCCAACACAGCGCTTTTCCAATTTTACCCTCGCTTATGTTGCCACCTGTCGGTGACCCCTTGAGCATATAAAAGGAGGCCCATGCGCAACGTAGAAGGGGAGGAAGCCACTCACGCTCGGTCTCGTTAGCAGCTAGAGTGTACTGTAGCACTCAGCGCCCCCGAGCAAGAACGCAATACAAACCACAAAGCAGCAGTAGGGTTTTACGCATCCGTGCGGCCCGAACCTGGGTAAACCCCTCGTGTGAATCGTCTCGATCCACTCTTCGTGCGACCTCCGCCCCCCCCCCCCCCCCCGCCGAACCAGAAAGGGGCTCGGTCCCCATAGGTGCTCATGGAGGCAGATTTCCCCCGACATCTTTGGCGCGCCAGGTAGGGGGCGCAGGTAAGCCCAGGTATGACCAGGCAACCTTTCGTTCTATTCTATGGAGCGGAGGCAGTTAGCCCCACGGATCTCGTATACGGGTCACCTCGAGTGCTCGCTCACGCTGAGCTCGAGCGAGAGCAGCTGCGACAAGATGACGCGCTGCTCCTTGAGGAGGACCGTCTTCAGG
The DNA here is from genome assembly GCA_032464435.1 of Aegilops umbellulata. Lineage (NCBI taxonomy): Eukaryota > Viridiplantae > Streptophyta > Magnoliopsida > Poales > Poaceae > Aegilops > Aegilops umbellulata. Next base: position 223,720,989 of record CP136058.1, on the reverse strand, counting down.
CCGCTATGCGAGCTGCTCGCTACTAGCAAGCTTTGCGCCGCTTCCATAGCCGCAAAGTTAGTGCCAGAAGTTTCGAGGAAGTGGGAAGGCCCTTACCGGGTGAAACAAGTCACTAGGCCTGGCGCTGTCCGCCTTGAGACCAAAGATGCCACTCAGGTGAGCAACTCCTGGAACGTTGAGCATCTTCGTAAGTTTTACCCATAAGGCGCGGTTGTCGGACCCTGTTCCGGCAACCACCCTTTTGTACAAGTCTTGCCGCTGTTGCATGTAATCCTTGGTACAAAGCCAGGCGCAGACCCTGTGCATAGATAAGGCTCATGTGCTCCGCACATCTTGTCGCTCTCATGCTTTTTATCTCTTGCATGTGTTATCTGACACTTTGTGCAGCACCTACCCCCGGTAAGCAATGACGATCCATGGGGCTCCATACCTTTATTTTCTCTTCTTTCTTTCTTCTCAAGAAAAGGAAGGTTCCCTCGCCCACAAGTTTGCCGGGGGGAAGGAGAAGATAATGGTGTGGACCAGGCGTCGTTCAATGAAGTTTCGCCTTGCCGGGCAGCAAGCGATAGAAAAGCTAAGTTGCCAAAGTTTGAGCAATCAAGTTTTTAAATTCTTAAGTTATCTTCCTTGAACGACCAAGCTTTGTATGGAAAACATTTGCGCGGAGGAACCAGCTCGTGGCTAGTCGCGCCCTTACTTCGTTTCGAGTCCGCTCAACGACTTAAGTGTGTTGCGACCAGACTCGCGCCCTTACTTTGTTTCGAGCCTGCTCAACAACTTAAGCATGCTGCAACTGCAGTTGCGCCCTTACTTTGTTTCGAGCTTGCTCAACAACTTAAGTGAGCTGCGGCTAGTCGCGACAAGGTTTCTTGTCGGCAACGGCACCGCCAGCAGGCTGCTGACGTCCCGCACTCAGCAAGTGTGCCTACGCCGGCAAGTTCCCTAAAAGCGTAGGGCAAAAACATACAAAGGAAGGAATCAAGTAGAGGAAGTAACAGTGCATTCACTACCCAAGATAAAGTTATATTACAAGATAACTTGTCGCGGCTCTAATAAATTGTTTTAATAACACGAGCAGCAACAGCAAGAAGAGAAGAAGACGGGCGGCCTAATCCACGCGGTCGCCCTCGATCCTCTTGATCCCGCTCACCCTTTCCACAATGGGCGCGACGAGGGCCTTGATCTCCTCCCGATCAGCATCCGGCGACAGGGACCTGAGGACGTTGGTGAGCCGGAGGCCTGGATTGTGGAAGACCACCTTCACCAGCACCTTCTCAAGGGCTCCTGCGCAGGCATCGCGCGTCTCGTCGGCCAGCCGCTCTGGGATCGCATCCCGGAGTCGCTGAAGGGCCGTCGCCATGCCTTTGAAGAACAAAGTGAGCTTGGCGCTGGATGGGAGGTTCTCGCCGGAGGGATACTCGTGACCCTCCATCCCCAGCAGCGCCAGCTCCTTGTCGATGGCTGCGGCGATGTCCACAAGACCCTCCGTCCACTGCTCAACCGTATCCCTAAAGGCGTTCTGGGTGACGGCGGCGCTCTCCAGCAGCGCCTCGTTGGCCTTGACCTCCTTCTGCAAGGCCGCCTCCTGCTCCTTGGCGCTGTCCAGCGTCTTGGTCAAAGTGGCCAACTTCAACTCAAGATCAGCTTTGGAGTCCTTGGCGGCGTCAAGCTCCTTGATCTTCTCGGCGAGGCGGCCCTGCAGGTCGCCAAAGGTATAGGCGTCCTTCTCAAGCTCATGCTTGAGCGCGGCAAGCGCCTCACCGCTCGCCTTGAGGTCAGTGTCGAGCTGCGCCACCTTCGTCTCCAGCTCCTTCTTGGCGGCCTCGGCGGCTGCGGCAGCGTCCTGTGCTTCCTTGAGAGCCCCGCCAAGCGTTTGCTTGCGCGCGGCGACCTCCTCCTCGTGGCTGGCGAGGCTGGCTTTCTGCTGCACCAGCTCGCCTTCCCGCGCAGATAGCCCCTCGGCGGCAAGCCTTTGTTGCTCTTCAGCTTCTGCCTTCTCGTGGATGAAGGTCGTCCGCGCCTCGTCGAGTTGCCTCCGCTCCTCCGCCAAGGATCGGAGAGCCTCCCGGTTGAGCTCCCGGAGCTCCTCGGCACGTTTCTCCATGTCCACTCCCGCCTTCGCGACAAGCGCTTCCCGGCGTTCCACCTTGGCTTGTCGGGCGCGGTAGAGTGACACCAGCTTTCGGAGCAGCCGCTCCTCCTCAGGCTCGCCACTGCTGCTGCTTGGCATATCGACCAGCGTCAGCCCGGCGGAGGCGAGCACCTCTCCATCCAAGGCCTCTCCCTCGACCGGCGCCCTGGAGCTCGATTCCCAGGGGAGCTTGATGAAGATACCGTCGCCGGCCTTCAAGTAGATACCTGGATGGGGCTCCTCGGGGTCCGACGCTGCGGGAGCGGCAGGGTCGGCGGTCAGCGTAGCGCCTGGCGCTCCTGCGGCCCCAGGGCCGTCAGTACGATCGCCGGTCCCCTCGCCAGTTGCTGCAGCGGCAGCCTTGGCGGCCTCTTCGCCGACAGGATCATCAGCGCCGTCTGCTTCTTCGGTGGCGGCGATGTCGTCGGTATTGCCGCGCGCATCGTCCTCGACGACGACCTCGGTCTCCATCGGGTCCGCGGCGAACGGGTCTGATGGCCAGAAAAGGGAGAGAAGTCAAGAAAATATCCGAAAAGAAGATCAAGAGAAGAAAAACCCAAGGGGAGTTTCCGAGCAAGAGGATTACCTGTAGCAGGGTCTACAGTCATGGTCTCCGTTGCCGAGGGGTTGCTGGTGCCATCCCTTGCGGGAGACCTCTCCCTTGCCGGAGACTCCTCCCTTACCGGAGAACTCCCCCTTGCCAGAGAGCTATCCCTTGTCGGAGGCTCCTCCCTTGTCGGAGAGCTCCCCCTTGGCGGAGTAGTCGAAGCAGGTGGCACGACGGGGGCGGTCTCCGGACGCTCCTGCTGAGGCTGCTCTGCTCCTACACCAACCGGTAGTCAGATATCAGTAAAGAAGGAGAACCCATGCGCACCTGACAGCGAGAAGTAAGCCATATACTTACGCTGGGGGCTGCGCTGGGGGCTGTTCTGAAGACCAGTCACCGGGTCCGGCAAGATCGTCTCGGGCGCGCCCCCTGCTGTCGTGGTGGGTTCGTCCTCGAGAATGATCAGCGGGACCTTGGCTCTCTTTGCCGTCCTCTGGGCTAGAGTCCTGAAAAGGAATGGGCTTAGAGTAAAGCAAACAAAATACAAGACAAAACAGCAAAGAATTGAAGAAATACAAGCTCAACAAAGGTCTTACTCTTCTTCCTCTTCCTCGTCAGAGCTGAGCGCGGAGAAGTCGAAGACTGGCCCGCTCCCGACGCGAGGAGGCGGAGGAGTAGGCTCCCTTGGCCGCTTGGCGAGAGCAGTGGCGGTGGTGGTCTGAGACGGCCCCGCCCCAGCTGCCGCTGCGGCGGGAGAAGCGGCAGGGGTAGAAGCAACGGCCCGCGAAGACCCCGCTCCTGCTGCCACAGTGGAGTGCGTCACGCGGCGCTGCGGCTGTTGGCCCGTCTGCCGCCCTGCTACGTCCCCAACCTTGCGGAGACGCCTCCTTGATGGAGCCGGGGGCTCTGCTTGCGACGAGCTGCCCGAGGGACGGGAGGAAGAGGCGTCTGTCTCCGGCAAGCCACCCATGTCCTCGGTGGGCTCACCCGACTCGGCGTCATGACCAGCGGGCTCCTCCTCGTCGACAAGCTCCGCTCGCTTGGTGAGGCTTGCCGCCTCTGCTTCCTCTGACTCCGCCGCGGTGAATCCAAATTCGCCCGCGGCTGCGGCTGCCGCCGCCTCTTCCATGTCGCCGCCTCTTCCATCCTAGTGGCGATGCGCGCCAACTCCTCATCGGTGGTGTCCCGGGTGAGGCTCCTCTGCTCGTCGGGGTGGACCGGCACTTCCACCAAGTCATCAAAGAACGCCTGCACGACGTCGTCTGCAGGCTCTTGCCAAGTGGAGTCGATTCCATGCGAGTCGCACAGCGGCAGCATTGCAAGGATGCGGTTGAGCGAAGAGTTGTTGCACAATGGAACGACGCCCTGCGGCAGCGTGAACCATTCGGGGTGGTCAGGGTTGTGCTTGAACAGCTCCCTGAGCGTCCCGTCAAGCTCCAAGACAGTAAAATTGAAGTTGATGCCCGGGCGCAGCCTCATGATATCCGCCGCATTTTGGAACTCCCAGGCGGGTCTGCCCCTCTCCTGCAGGGGGGCGATGCGGCGGCGAAGGAAATCTGCGCTAACGACGCCTACGGTGAGCCCGGCAAGCCTGAGCTGTAGGATCCGGGTAACGGCAATCTTCAGCTTGTCGTCGTCCGGGGCCACGTCGCTCCAATCCCTACCGCGCACTGCTGCTGTTTGGCGCAGGACGGTAAACGGCTGCGGGTTCTCCTCGACGATCAGGCACCAGTCTGCTCTCCACTCCTCCCATTTGCTGCGGAGCTCTCCCTCCAGATAAGCCTCCTTCTTGACAGGCTTTGAGATCCAAGCGATTCCGCCGGATAAGGGCTCTCCTCTCTCAACTCGAGGGGAAAAGAAGTGGCGAAAGAGGGCTACATTGGGATGGACTCCGACAAAGGTTTTGCAAAGATGTGCGAAAACTGCCATGGTCAGAACAGCATTGGGGGTGAAGTCAAGGAGACGGAACCCGTAGGTGTTCATGACGTCGCAGAAGAATTCAGAAAAAGGCGGGCAGAGCCCGCAGTAGAAGAACAAAGGAAAGAAGGGATACCCAGTCGGATACTTCTTTTGGGCGGCGGCTGGAAGAACCCTCGTGCGCGGATGCGCTCGTGTCGCCGTCGACCAGAAGAGGTAGAAGTCCTCCCTTAGCTCCACCGCGTCGAGCCTGGGGGGGAAGATGGCCCACTCCTTTCGTAGCGCCTCGAGCCGTTGCGCCTCGGCCGACTTCACGGCCTTCCCCTTCCCCTTGTCGCTTTTCGGAGCCATGGCGGAAGCGGGGGGAGAAGTCGACGGCGTCAGTGGTGTTGGTGGCGATGGGGGCGGAGCACTGCTCTCTTTGGAAGAAGGGAAGTGGCGGAGATTTTCGAGGAATAGCAACTGGCGGATGGGCAAACTGCCCCTGTTTCCCCTGCTTATAAGGGGAGAGGGGGCGGACGTTTCGCCTTTTCGAATAAAGAAAACCACCTACGACGTGACGCATGCATGCGGGACTCAGCCCTGCGCACGCCGCTCACGTCACGCGCGTCTCTCCCCACGACGCCGCAATCGACGTGTGCCGTTCGGGGAGAGCGTGGTGGGTACGAAGAAAGATGCGGCGTGACCCAGGCCGCGCGTGCCCGTGCACTGTTTTGGGCCTGGCCCAACAGCGCTCGGCACCGTGTATGGCCCAGGCCCGGGGGCTCCTGTCGGTGTACTAAAATAGGGGTACCTTAGTACGCCGAACTTCTGCACGGGCAGTCGTAGCACCCCGCGGCAAAGGCTTGCCAGGTGACCGCCAAGATCCTCCGTGGTTCCTTTGAGCCATTCAAGAACAAAGTATTTAAGACAAGACGCAAGGCCCCGGCAAGAGGAGCTTGCCAGGAAGGCCACTCGAAGCACAAGGCCCCGGAAAGAGGAGCTTGCTGGGAAGGCCAACCAAGGCACGACAAGAGACTTGCCGCGACGCGCCACGCGTCCCGGCAAGGCCCGGTGAGCGACAAGCTCCCGGACGCGACAAGACATCTACCGCGGCGAGGCGCTTGCCGCGACAAGCTACTACTCCGCGGCCCGCGCTCCAGCTCATCCACCAACGTGTTGCTCTGGGACCATTCCAGGCGTACGTGGCGAGAGGCTGTGCAGCCGGGGCATGCGGCGGTGAAGCGACGCTGACAAGATAGCCATCGTGGCAAACGGTGGCGCCTCTGACGGCCACTTTATGCACTGTTTGGGGCGACGCAGATGGGCATTTAATGCCCTTGTCCCCTGCCGTCAGAGTTAGGTATGATAGCACCGTGCAGACAGTTGTACCCAACACAACGCTTTTCCAATTTTACCCTCGCCTACGTTGCCACCTGTCGGTGACCCCTTGAGCATATAAAAGGAGGCCCATGCGCAACGTAGAAGGGGAGGAAGCCACTCACGCTCGGTCTCGTTAGCAGCTAGAGTGTACTGTAGCACTCAGCGCCCCCGAGCAAGAACGCAATACAAACCACAAAGCAGCAGTAGGGTTTTACGCATCCGTGAGGCCCGAAGCTGGGTAAACCCCTCGTGTGAATCGTCTCGATCCGCTCTTCGTGCGACCTTCGCCCCCCCCCCACCGAACCAGAAAGGGGCTCGGTCCCCATCGGTGCTCGTGGAGGCAGATTTCCCCCGACACATATTTTTCCTAATTCAAATAAAATAGCAATAAAATCCGAATAAAAATCTTATTTTGTTTTAATATTAAAATCTCCAATATTTATTTATTTTGAGGAAGTCATTTTATCCCCTCTCTCTTATTTTCATAAAAGAAATATTCGAAGAGAAAATAATTAAAATCAAACGATCCTCTTTTCAAAATTTGAGAAAACTCAAATATGAAAATAACGAAATCCCCAACTCTCTCCGTGGGTCCTTGAGTTGCGTAGAATTTCTAGGATCTAGCCAAAATGCAATAAAATATGATATGCAATGATGATTTAATGCATAACATTCCAAATTGGAAATTTGGGATGTTACAAACCTACCCCCCTTAAGATGAATCTCGCCCTCGAGATTCAGGTTGGCTAGAAAATAGGTGAGGGTGATCCTTCCATAGGTCTTCCTCTCGTTCCCAGGTGGCTTCATCCTCGCTATGGTGGCTCCACTGAACTTTGCAGAACTTGATAACCTTATTGCGTGTGACTCGGCTGGCAAACTCAAGAATCTTGACTGGTTTCTCCTCGTAGGTCAAATCGGTATCCAACTGAATCGCTTGTAGTGGCATTGTATCCCTCAGAGGAATATCAGCCATCTCTGCGTGGCACTTCTTCAACTGAGAAACGTGGAACACATCGTGAACTCCTGACAATCCTTCGGGCAATTCCAACTTGTAAGCAACTTCTCCCATATGTTCCAAAACCTTGTATGGTCCCACAAAACGTGGTGCTAATTTTCCCTTAACTCCAAAACGCTTCACTCCTCGAAGTAGTGATACACGAAGATACACTCTGTCTCCAACTTTGTAAATTGTCTCCTTGCGTTTAGAATCCGCATAGCTCTTCTGCCTGGATTGGGCTACCTTGAGTCTATCGCGTATTAGCTTAACCTTCTCTTGAGACTCTTTTATCAAATCTGGTCCAAACAACTGACGGTCTCCAACTTCATCCCACAACAATGGTGTCTTGCACCTCCTTCCGTACAATGCTTGGAAGGGGTCCATCTTCAAACTGGCTCGATAGCTGCTATTTTAAGAGAACACTGCATATAGCAAATTGTCGTCCCAACTAGATCCATAGTCTAGCGCACAAGCTCTCAACATGTCCTCCAGAATCTGATTGACTCTCTCAGTCTGTCCATCTGTCTGTGGGTGAAAGGCTGTACTGAACCCTAGTCTGGTTCCCAAAGTCTCATGCAACTGATTCCAAAACTTTGAGGTAAACTAGGTTCCTCTTGCAACTGGTTCCCAAAGTCTCATGCAACTGGTTCCCAAAGTCCACCAGAAGCTATCCTTCAAATCCAGATACATCTTGGTATTTCCTAGGTGAATTGAATACGGCGAATCATGGGCCTCTTGCAGAATCAACTTCGTGATCTCCGGATCATTAGGCACATATACGCGGTCCTCAAACCATATGGTATCATTCTCATCCTCATGAAATCCCTTAGCTTTTCCTTTGCTCATCCTCTCTTTTATCTCAGCAATCTCCTTGTCCATCTTCTGTGCTTCCCTGATCTTATCCAACAAATTTGACTGAATCTCCAATGCTGCTACATAACCCCTCGGAACTATTTCCAAACATAGCTCACGAAGATCCTCTGCTAACTCCTTGGGTAATCCTCCGGTCATGAGTGTGTTGACATGACTCTTGCGCCTCAACGCATCGGCTACTATGTTAGCCTTTCCGGGGTGATAATGCAAGTTCATATCATAATCCTTGATGAGCTCCAACCATCTCCTCTGCCTGAGATTCAACTCCTTCTGTGTGAAGATATACTTAAAGCTCTTGTGATCCGTGTACACCTCACAATGGTTTCTGATGAGAAAATGTCTCCATGTCTTCAACGCATGCACTACGGCTGCTAACTCCAAATCATGGGTAGCATAATTCAACTCATGGGGTTTAAGTTGTCCTGAGGCATATGAGACAACTCTTCCCTCCTGCATAAGCACTGCTCCAAGTCCTCGACGAGAAGCATCGCAATACACTTGATAATCCTTGCATTGGTCTAGAAGAATCAACACTGGAGCTGTAACTAAGCGTTTCTTCAACTCCTGAAAACTGGCCTCACATTCCTCAGTACATTTGAACTTGGTGTCCTTCTTCAACAACTCTGTCATGGGTTTTGCAATCTTCGAGAAATTCTCAATGAACCTCCGGTAGTATCCTGCGAGTCCAAGAAAACTCCGGATCTCTCCAACTGACGTGGGTGCTTCCCAATTTGTCACAGTGACAACCTTGGTAGGGTCTACTGCTATTCCTTCTCTAGATATAACATGTCCGAGGAATCCAACTTCCTTCAACCAAAACTCACACTTGCTGAACTTGGCATATAACTGGTGTTCTCTTAGCTTCCCAAGTACCAGACGCAATGCTCTTTATGCTCCTCTTCATTCTTCGAGTAGACTAGAATATCATCAATGAACACCACGACGAACTTATCCAAAAACTCCATAAACACCTTGTTCATCATGTTCATAAAATAGGCAGGTGCGTTAGCCAGACCAAATGACATAACAGTATACTCATATAGCCCGTACCTTGTGGTAAAAGCTGTCTTAGGTATATCCTGCTCTCGAATCTTCAGCTGGTGGTACCCTTATCGCAGATTGATCTTGGAAAACACCTTAGCTCCTTGCAGTTGGTCAAACAAATCATTTATCATCGGCAGTGCGTACTTGTTCTTGATCGTCACCTCATTCAGCCCTCGATAATCAACAACCATCCTCAACGATCCATCCTTCTTCTCCACTAGAAGCACTGGTGATCCCCAAGGTGACGAGCTTGGGCGAATATAGCCTTTATCTAGTAACTCCTTAATCTGCTTCTTAATTTACTCTAAATCCTTAGCGGGCATCTTGTACGGTCTCTTAGATATTGGCCCTATGTCTGGAAAAAGCTCGATCAAAAACTCAATGTCTCTATCCAGTGGCATGCCTGGCAACTCTTCTGGAAATACATCCGGGAAATCCTTCACCACTGGTACTTCCTCCTGTACAACTCCTGATAAGGAATTCACTCCTATTCGGCACATGCCAGGATACATACTTGATTCTTCTTCCTTCTGGGGTGGTAAGCAAAATCGACTTACTGGCGCAGTCAATGTTCCCTCCATACTTCGATAACCAATCCATGCCTAATATAACATCCAGTCCTTGTGACTCAAATACTATTAGGTCCAAGGGAAACAGGTAGTTACCAATCCTTAATGGTAACCAATCACACAATAGGCTAGCCATATACTCTGCTCCTGGCGAGGTTACTAACATGGGTGACCTAAGGTCTTGGGTTGGCAGTTTAAACTTATCCACAAATCCCCTTGATATGTATGAATGCGATGCACCAGTATCAAAAAGAACGACTTCAGTAAATGATTTAACCAAAAACTTACCTATTACTGCATCGGGTTGCGCTTCAACCTCCTCCACGCTAACGTGGTTCACTTGTCCCCTATTGAAAGGGTTGGGCTCCTTCCCAGAGCTTCCATTGCCATTTCCATTCTTTGCTTCAGAACACTCCGTGGCATAATGTCCATTCTTCCCGCACTTGAAACAAGTAATGTGACTTAGATCTTTCTTGGCGGGCGTTGCTGGGTTGGTACAGTTCTGGCCGTTGCTTCCTCCATTACCATTCCCGGTCCTGGGCCACTATGGTTGTGCAAAATCCCTCCATTGTCATTGTGACCTCCATGGTTATGTTGAAGGGGTCCTCCCGAGTTCGGAGTAAAACGGGGTCTTTGTTGAGTTCCAGAATTGTACTTCCCTTTTCCGTACTTCCTCTTGCGGTTGTCAATCTGCTGCTGCTTCCCTTCAATCATGAGAGCTCTATCTACCAACTCCTGGTAGTTATTGAAGGTTGCCACCATCAACTGCATACTCAGCTCATCATTCAGTCCTTCCAGAAACTTCTCCTGTTTAGCTGCATCCGTAGCAACGTCATCTGGGCATAACGTGCTAGCTTACTAAAGTCATCCACATACTGGCCAACAGTGCGTCCTCCTTGGCGTAAGTTGTGAAACTCGCGCTTCTTCATGGCCATAGCTCCTGCTGATACATGGGCAGTGCGAAAAGCCTGCTTAAACTGGGCCCATGTGACAGTGTCGATGGGGTAAGTAGCTGTGAAGTTCTCCCACCATGATGTTGCGGGTCCATCAAGCTGATGTGCGGAAAAACGCACTCTCTCCACATATGTGCATCCTGCAGTGGTCAACTCCCTTCCAATCTTGCGGAGCCAATCATTTGCAACTATAGGCTTGGTGCTACTGGAGAACACCGGCGGATTCAGCCTTAGAAAACGGGCTAAGTGATCAATGGGTGGTGGTGGTGGTGGGTTGTTGTTGTTGTTCCCCTGATTCTGATTCTGGACTAGTATCTGCATCAATGCATTCTGCTGCTCGATCAACTGAGTGAGCTCCGGCGGGAAAGCAAATCCATTGTCGCGTCTCGGAGGCATCTGCTGGGTTTAGAAAAGGTGATAAAACAGAGTAGAATGAGGTCCAGGGGAAAATACTGCCCATATGCACATGAGACAAACACAATCATATCACTTCAATCAATTCAAACAAGGGCATACATTCGGTCTAACTATCGTTACAAAAGTGCTCGGACTAAGCTATATACATGGGGGAATACTACTACTGATATGGTGGTCGACTAGAAAAATTGATCGGTGGAAGACTCCATAATATCTGCTCTAGCTTCACCAACAAAGTCATCATCGCTATCGTCGGGGTCCGAGTCGGTGTCATCGATGATGATGTAGTTCTCCGGGCAAGTGGAATCGTCGTCTTATCCTCCTAGCGCGGGGTCTCCCATGAATACTCCTAGCTTCCTTGTCAGATCGTCATTCTTCTCCACGAGTATCGTCATTTCCTCCTCGTATCCATCGCGTGTAGACTTGAGTTCTTCCTCCAGCTCCGTGATCCTGGTCATTGCCTTGTTCAGATCTATCACGCCTACGCACATCTAGTTCTCCTGGCGACAAATGTGCTGATTTAACTCCTAGATGAAAGCTGCAATAGACCTATCCTTCCTGGTGCTGATCATCTCCTATTGCTCATGTCGGCGCCCACAAATCTGGTAGATAGTATCCTTGAGATCCTTGTGGTAAACTTCTCCAATGCGTCCCATGGCGATGTGGGCTGCCATGCTCTTTCCTAGACTCCAGGTTGGTGCATCAAAGGAAAACTCTATGGGCTCAGTGACTGGCATGAACGTCCTTCCTGGAACTTGAACTTGAATCATCCAGCACTCCTCTACTGGTAAAGTGGTGTTGTAAGTCCCGGTGAAGCTTGGTATTCCGATGTTCAGGTATCTAGTAACTTCCTTCAAGTGTCGTCCAAAAGGTGTATCTTCATCCGGTTGTGCAAACTTGTTCCTCGAGTCCACCATCCTAAAGAGTAGAAAATGGAGAGGAGTCAAAAATGAGAACAGAGTAGTGATCTAGGGTTTTAGCTTAGTGGTCGTATCCTACAGTCAGCGTGTGCTCTGATACCATCTTGTAGAAACCAGACCTCAAACAGTCTGATCTTTGTGCATCAGTGTCGTCCCTAGATCGGTAATGCTTACACGCACAGTACTTGAGGATTTATAATAGAGTAGCAATCACACACTTATTACATCGATTGTTTCAAAAGAGAACTTATTACAATAAGTATGGCTTAAGGCCATCTAAAAACGATAACAGCGGAAGGCTTGGAAGATATAGTGAGTCCATCAACTCCAACAGCGTGAAAGACAATGACCTATGGCTCCTTACTCGTCGTCTGAAAAGTCTGCAACATGAACATTGCAGCCCGATACGGGTCAGCACATGGAATATGCTGGCAAGGTAACACATAGAGTAATGAACAGAATAAATGCTATCACTACATGCATATTTGGCTGGTCGTAAGCTCTAGGGTTACAGTTTTGCATAAAGCCATTTTTTTCCTACAACAAAGGAATAAAATTTATTTAACTATCATGGTGGTTGTTAAACATTGAGAAGGTTCCTCCAACTCAATCCCAATTAAGCATCATCATTAAACCCAATCAATTATATTAAGAGTGATGATATCAACATGATAATCCAAGAACCAGATACTCAAGATGTCCATAACCGGGGACACGGCTAATCATGATTAGTTTGTACACTCTCCAGAGGTTTGCGCACTTTTCCCCACAAGACTCGAATGCATCCATGGTCGGAGATTCGAGACACAGTCTTTCTGAAGCATTAACTTTCTACTCTGGATAGACAGTACCACCTACAACCCACTACATCTGCTAGTATACCTCTTCAAGAGCTTCACGCAACTTAATCAACTATGCCAGAGCCCATAGTGGCTTGTGGCTGCACACGGAAGTTTCTAGCATGAATAATCTTATGATCATTTTGAGCCTGGGTGGCAGGCCGTAGGATGATCACACGGGTCCTTCGGGATATCCTAGGACAACACTGGATTCTCCAGGTGCCCACAAGCAATCCACCCAGATGTGTATTTAAGTTGCCACCTTAAGTTGAACCATTAATTAATAAACTCACATCTGTCATGGATACACTCAAACCCAATCCACGTCTACGAGCATAGCATAGCAATATAAGCAACGTAGAAGTAACTCCCATAGGTTTGATAATAAATAGGTGAATAGGTACTACCTCATCTACTTCCCAAAACCCACAATTTAATCAGATTCTAAACATGCAATTGTTTGAGGAATGATCTAATGCAATAAAACTGGATAGTAAAAAGGTATGATCAAAGTGTTACTTGCCATGCTGATGATCCGCGAAACCTAGAGACTCGTAGTAGCATGCTTCGCACTCCGGGTACTCTATTGCAAACATACAAGCATACAATAGGGACTCAAGTAGATGCACGGGTAAAACTCAAATAAGAGAACTAACCTGAAAGTTCGTCTTAAGAACTCCGGTTTGCAAAAAGAATCAAATCAAACGAAGCAACAAAACTCAAACTGCGAAAAAAACAAGATCCACTTACTAATCTGGACTTAGGTCAAATTTTACAGTAGCAAAATCTTGTTCAAGTTGGTTAAACAGAAAGAGGGCTTCGAAATGAAGATCTAGGCACTTAAATCGCCTGATTCCGATAAACGAGCGAAAAGATAAACTAAAACGAAAATCGGGTCAGAAATCGCGATCGAAAATAATCGCGGAAAACCCTGGAAAAAGAAAAACTGACGAACAGACTAACAAACGAACGTTTGCTGTCTGTGGCTAATGAATGAAAACCATTCGTTAAAACGAACGTACTTACGGTCGTACGCTAAATAACTAAACCGGAAAAAAATAAAACCGAATGAAAAAACAGATCTAGGGTTCGAAAATAAAAACTTATCGGTTTTCCGATGAAAACCGGCGGCGGCTACCACCTCGGCGTTGGGGTCGATGGCGGCGGCGACGAGCGGCTCCGACGGCGGGGTCGGTGGTGGTGGGCGGTGGCGGCTTCGGTGGCGGGACGGGCGGCGGCGGCGCCGAGGCGGCAGCGCGGCTGGCAGCGGGGTCAGAGCTAGGGTTTTCGGGACGGGGTGGGTTGGCGGGGCCTCGGCTTATAAGGGCCGGCCGGGTGCAGTGTCCTGGTCGGACACGGCCCGGTAAGGCGGTGGATTTTTTTAAAAGTAATTCCGCGCAGAAAAACAAAGAAAAGAAATACTGAACGGACACCAAAAATCCTAAAATAAATTTTCCCCGTCCTCTAAAAATATAGCGGACAAAGTGAACATTTATTTGGGCCTCTAATGCAATTTTGAGAAACGCATATTTTTCCTAATTCAAATAAAATAGCAATAAAATCCGAATAAAAATCTTATTTGGTTTTAATATTAAAATCTCCAATATTTCTTTATTTTGGGGAAGTTCATTTTATCCTCTCTCTCTTATTTTGATAAAAGAAATATTCGAAGAGAAAATAATTAAAATCAAATGATCCTCTTTCCAAAATTTGAGAAAACTCAAATATGAAAATAACGAAATCCCCAACTCTCTCCGTGGGTCCTTGAGTTGCGTAGAATTTCTAGGATCAAGCCAAAATGCAATAAAATATGATATGCAATGATGATTTAATGCATAACATTCCAAATTGGAAATTTGGGATGTTACAAACCTACCCCCCTTAAGATGAATCTCGCCCTCGAGATTCAGGTTGGCTAGAAAATAGGTGAGGGTGATCCTTCCGTAGGTCTTCCTCTCGTTCCCAGGTGGCTTCATCCTCGCTATGGTGGCTCCACTGAACTTTGCAGAACTTGATAACCTTATTGCGTGTGACTCGGCTGGCAAACTCAAGAATCTTGACTGGTTTCTCCTCGTAGGTCAAATCGGTATCCAACTGAATCGCTTCCAGTGGCACTGTATCCCTCAGAGGAATATCAGCCATCTCTGTGCGGCACTTCTTCAACTGAGAAACGTGGAACACATCGTGAACTCCTGACAATCCTTCGGGCAATTCCAACTTGTAAGCAACTTCTCCCATACGTTCCAAAACCTTGTATGGTCCCACAAAACATGGTGCTAATTTTCCCTTAACTCCAAAACGCTTCACTCCTCGAAGTGGTGATACACGAAGATACACTCTGTCTCCAACTTTGTAAACTGTCTCCTTGCGTTTAGAATCCACATAGCTCTTCTGCCTGGATTGGGCTACCTTGAGTCTATCGCGTATCAGCTTAACCTTCTCTTCAGACTCTTTTATCAAATCTGGTCCAAACAACTGACGGTCTCCAACTTCATCCCACAACAATGGTGTCCTACACCTCCTTCCGTACAATGCTTCGAAGGGGGCCATCTTCAAACTATCTTGATAGCTGTTGTTGTAAGAGAACTCTGCATATGGTAAATTGTCGTCCCAACTAGATCCATAGTCTAGCGCACAAGCTCTCAACATGTCCTCCAGAATCTGATTGACTCTCACAGTCTGTCCTTCTGTCTGTGGGTGAAAGGTTGTACTGAACTCTAACCTGGTTCCCAAAGTCTCATGCAACTGATTCCAAAACTTTGAGGTAAACTGGGTTCCTCTATCTGATACAATGGTCCTCAGAACTCCATGTAGATATACGATCCTGGTCATATATATCTTTGCCAACTTAGCACTGGTGTAAGTGGTCTTAACTGGGATGAAATGAGCTACCTTCGTCAAACGATTGACTACAACCCATATGGAGCCATAGCCTGAATGAGTCTTGGGCAATCCCGTGATAAAGTCCATGCCTAGTTTATCCCACTTCAATTCAGGTATCGACAATGGCTGTAACAATCCAGCTGGCTTCTGATGTTCTACCTTCACTCTCTGACATACATCACAAACTACTACATACTCCGCAATATCCTTCTTCATTCCGGTCCACCAGAAGCTATCCCTCAAATCCAGATACATCTTGGTATTTCCTGGGTGAATCGAATACGGCGAATCATGGGCCTCTTGCAGAATCAACTTCCTGATCTCCGGATCATTAGGCACATATACACGGTCCTCAATCCATAGGGTATCGTGCTCATCCTCACGAAATCCCTAAGCTTTTCCTTTGCTCATCCTCTCTTTTATCTCGACAATCTACTTGTCCGTCTTCTGTGCTTCCCTGATCTTATCCATCAAAGTTGACTGAATCTCCAATGCTGCTACATAAACCCTCGGAACTATTTCCAAACATAGCTCACGAAGATCCTCTGCTAACTCCTTGGGTAATCCTCCGGTCATGAGTGTGTTGACATGGCTCTTGCGGCTCAACGCATCGGCTACTACGTTAGCCTTTCCGGGATGATAATGCAACTTCATATCATAATCCTTGATGAGCTCCAACCATCTCCTCTACCTGAGATTCAGCTCCTTCTGCATGAAGATATACTTCAAACTCTTGTGATCCGTGTACACCTCACAATGGTTTCCGATGAGAAAATGTCTCCATGTCTTCAACGCATGCACTACGGCTGCTAACTCCAAATCATGGGTAGCATAATTCAAATCATGGGGTTTAAGCTGTCGTGAGGCATATGAGACAACTCTTCCCTCCTACATAAGCACCGCTCCAAGTCCTCGACGAGAAGCGTCGCAATACACTTGATAATCCTTGCGTTGGTTGGAAGAATCAACACTGGAGTTGTAACTAAGCGGTTCTTCAACTCCTGAAAGCTGGCCTCACATTCCTCAGCCCATTTGAACTTGGTGTCCTTCTTCAACAACTCTGTCATGGGTTTTGCAATCTTCGAGAAATTCTCAATGAACCTCAGGTAGTATCCTATGAGTCCAAGAAAACTCCGGATCTCTCCAACTGACGTGGGTGCTTCCCAATTTGTCACAGTGACAACCTTGGTAGGGTCTACTGCTATTCCTTCTCCGGATATAACATGTCCGAGGAATCCAACTTCCTTCAACCAAAACTCACACTTGCTGAACTTGGCATATAACTGGTGTTCTCTGAGCTTCCAAAGTACCAGACGCAATGCTCTTTATGCTCCTCTTCATTCTACGAGTAGACTAGAATATCATCAATGAACACCACGACGAACTTATCCAAAAACTCCATAAACACCTTGTTCATCATGTTCATAAAATAGGCAGGTGCGTTAGTCAGACCAAATGACATAATGGTATACTCATATAGCCCGTACCTTGTGGTAAAAGCTGTCTTAGGTATATCCTGCTCTCAAATCTTCAGCTGGTGGTACCCTGATCGCAAATTGATCTTGGAAAACACCTTAGGTCCTTGCAGCTGGTCAAACAAATCATTTATCATCGGCAGTGGGTACTTGCTCTTGATCGTCACCTCATTCAATCCTCGATAATCAACAACCATCCTCAACGATCCATCCTTCTTCTCCACTAGAAGCACTGGTGATCCCCAAGGTGATGAGCTTGGGCGAATATAGCCTTTATCCAGTAACTCCTTAATCTGCTTCTTAGTTTCCTCTAAATCCTTAGCGGGGATCCTGTACGGTCTCTTAGATATTGGCCCTATGCATGGCAAAAGCTCGATCAAAAACTCAATGTCTCTATCCGGTGGCATGCCTGGCAACTCTTCTGGAAATACATCCGGGAAATTCTTCATCACTGGTACTTCCTCCTGTACAACTCCTGATAAGGAATTCAGTTGAGTCCTATTCGGCACATGCCGGGATACATACTTGATCCTTCTTCCTTCTGGGGTGGTAAGCAAAATCGACTTACTGGCGCAGTCAATGTTCCCTCCATACTACGATAACCAATCCATGCCTAATATCACATCCAGTCCTTGTGCCTCCAATACTATTAGGTCTGAGGGAAACAGGTAGTTACCAATCCTTAATGGTAACCGATCACACCATAGGCTAGCCATATACTCTGCTCCTGGTGAGGTTACTAACATGGGTGACCTAAGGGCTTGGGTTGGCAGTTTAAACTTATCCACAAATCCCCTTGATATGTATGAATGCGATGCACTAGTATAAAAAAGAACGATTGCAGTAAATGACTTAACCAAAATCTTACCTATTACTGCATCGGGTTGCGCTTCAACCTCCTCCACGCTAACGTGGTTCACTTGTCCCCTGTTGAAACGGTTGGGATTCTTCCCAGAGCTTCTATTACCATTTCCATTCTTTGCTTCAGAACACTCCGTGGCATAATGTCCATTCTTCCCGCACTTGAAACAAGTAATGTGACTTAGAACTTTCTTGGTGGGCGTTGCTGGGTTGGTACGGTTCTGGCCGTTGCTTCCTCCATTACCATTCCCATTCCTAGGGTCACTATGGTTGTGCGAAATCCCTCCATTGTGATTGTGACCTCCATGGTTATGTTGAAGGGGTCCTCCCTAGTTCGAGGTAAAACGGGGTCTCTGCTGAGTTCTAGAATTGTACTTCCCTTGTCCATACTTCCTCTTGCAGTTATTGAAGGTTGCCACCATCAACTGCATACTCAGCTCATCATTCCGTCCTTCCAGAAACTTCTCCTGTTTAGCTGCATCCGTAGCAACGTCATCTGGGGCATAACGTGCTAGCTTACTAAAGTCATCCACATACTGGCCAACGGTGCGTCCTCCTTGGCGTAAGTTGCGAAACTCGCGCTTCTTCATGGCCATAGCTCCTGCTTATACATGGGCAGTGCGAAAAGCCTGCTGAAACTGGTCCCATGTGATAGTGTTGATGGGGTAAGTGGCTGTGAAATTATCCCACCATGATGCTGCGGGTCCATCAAGCTTATGTGCGGCAAAACGCACTCTCTTCGCATATGTGCATCCTACAGTGGTCAACTCCCTTCCAATCTAGCGGAGCTAATCATTTGCAACTATAGGCTCGGTGCTATTGGAGAACACCGGCGGATTCATCCTTAGAAAACGGGCTAAGTGATCAACAGGTGGTGGTGGTGGGTTGTTGTTGTTGTTCCCCTGATTCTTATTTTGGACTAGTATCTGCATCAATGCATTCTGCTGCTGGATCAACTGAGTGAGCTCTGGCGGGAAAGCAAATCCATTGTCGCGTCTCGGAGGCATCTGCTGGGTTTAGAAAAGGTGAGAAAACAGATTAGAATGACGTCTAGGGGGGAAACACTACCCATATGCACATGAGACAAACACAATCATATCACTTCAATCAATTCAAACAAGGGCATACAATCGGTCTAACTATCATTACAAAAGTGCTCGGACTAAGCTATATACATGGGGGAATACTACTACTGATATGGTGGTCGACTAGAAAAAATGATCGGTGGAAGACTCCATAATATCTGCTCCCGCTTCATCAACAAAGTCATCATCGCTATCATCGAGGTCCGGGTCGGTGTCGTCGATGATGATGTAGTTCTCCGCGCAAGTGGAATCATCGTCCTCTCCTCCTGGCATGGGGTCTCCCATGAATACTCCTAGCTTCCTTGTCAGATCGTCATTCTTCTCCACGAGTATCATCATTTCCTCCTCGTATCCATTGTGTGTAGACTTGAGTTCTTCCTGCAGCTCCATGATCCTGGTCATTGCCTTCTTCAGATCTATCATGCTTGCGCACATCTGGTTCTCCTGGCGACGAATGTGCTAATTTAACTCCTGGATGAAAGCTACAATAGACCTATCCTTCCTGGTGCTGATCATCTCCCATTGCTCATGTCGGCGCCCACAAATCTAGTAGATAGTATCCTTGAGATCCTTGTGGTAAACTTCTCCAATGCGTCCCATGGCGATGTGGGCTGCCATGCTCTTTCCTAGACTCCAGGTTGGTGCATCAAAGGAAAACTCTATGGGCTCAGTGACTGGCATGAACGTCCTTCCTGGAACTTGAACTCCAATCAACCAGCGCTCCTCTTCTGGTAAAGTGGCGTTGTAAGTCCCTGTGAAGCTTGGTATTCCAATGTTCAGGTATCTAGTAACTTCCTTCAAGTGTCGTCCAAAAGGTGTATCTTCATTCGGTTGTGCAAACTTGTACCTCGAGTCTGCCATCCTAAAGAGTAGAAAATGGAGAGGAGTCAGAAATGAGAAGAGAGTAGTGATCTAGGGTTTTAGCTTAGTGGTCGTGTCCTACAGTCAGTGTGTGCTCTGATACCATCTTATAGCGACCAGACCTCAAACAGTGTGATCTCTGTGGATCAGTGTCATCCCTAGATCAGTAATGCTGACACGCACAGTACTTGAGGATATATAACAGAGTAGCAATCACACACTTATTACATCGAATGTCTCAAAAGAGAACTTATTACAATAAGTATGGCTTAAGGCCATCTAAAAACGATAACAGCGGAAGGCTTGGAAGATATAGTGAGTCCATCAACTCCAACGGCATCACTAAGTGAAAGACAACGGCCTATGGCTCCTTACTCGTCGTCTGAAAAGTCTGCAACATGAACGTTGCAGCCCGAAACGGGTCAGCACATGGAATATGCTGGCAAGGTAACACATAGAGTAATGAACAGAATAAATGCTATCACTACATGCATATTTAGCTGGTGGTAGGCTCTAGGGTTACAGTTTTGCATAAAGCCAATTATTCCCTACAACAAAGGAATAAATTTTATTTAACTATCATGGTGGTTGTTAAACATTGAGAAGGTTCCTCCAACTCAATCCCAATTAAGCATCATCATTAAACCAAATCAAATATATTAAGAGTGATGAGATCAACATGATAATCCAAGAACCAGATACTCAATATGTCCATAACCGGGGACACGACTAATCATGATTAGTTCGTACACTCTGCAGAGATTTGCGCACTTTTCCCCACAAGACTCGAATGCATCCATGGTCTGAGATTTGAGACACAGTCTTTCTGAAGCATTAACTCTCTACTCTGGATAGACAGTACCACCTACAACCCACTACATCTACTTGTCTACCTCTTCAAAAGCTTCACGCAACTTACTCAACTATGCCAGAGCCCATAATGGCTTGTGGCTGCACACGGAAGTTTCTAGCATGAATAATCATATGATCGTTTTGATCCTGGGTGGCGGGCCGTAGGATGATCACACGGGTCCTCCGGGATATCCTAGGACAACACTGGATTCTCCAGGTGCCCACAAGCAATCCACCCAGATGTGTATTTAAGTTGCCATCGTAAGTTGAACCATTAATTAATAAACTCACATCTGTCATGAATACACTCAAACCCAATCCACGTCTACGAGCATAGCATAGCAATATAAGCAACGTAGAAGTAACTCCCATAGGTTTGATAATAAATAGGTGAATAGGTACTACCTCATCTACTTCCCAAAACCCACAATTTAATCAGATTCTAACCATGCAATTGTTTGAGGATTGATCTAATGAAATAAAACTGCGTAGTAAAGAGGTATGATCAAAGTGTTACTTGCCTTGCTGATGATCCGCGAAACCTAGAGACTCGTAGTAGCACGCTTCGCACTCCGGGTACTCTATCGCAAACAAATAATCATACAATAAGCACTCAACTAGATGCACGGGTAAAACACAAATAAGAGAACTAACCAGAAAGATCAACTTAAGAACTCCGGTTTGCAAAAAGAATCAAATCAAACGGAGCAACAAAACTCAAACTGCAAAAAAAACAAGATCCATTTACTAATCTGGACTTAGGTCAAATTTTACAATAGCAAAATCTTGTTCAAGTTGGTTAAATAGAAAGAGAGCTTCAAAACAAAGATCTAGGCGCTTGAATCGCCTGATTCCGATCAACGAGCGAAAAGATAAACTAAAACGAAAATCGGGTCAGAAATCACGATCTAAAATAATCGCGGAAAACCCTGAAAAAAGAAAAACTGACGAACAGACTAACGAACGAACGTTCGCTGTCTGCGGCTAATGGATGAAAACCGTTCGTTAAAACGAATGTACGAATGGGCGTTCGCTAAATAACTAAACCGGAAAAAAATAAAATCGAACGAAAAAACAGATCTAGGGTTCAAAAATAAAAACCGATCGGTTTTCCGGCGAAAACCGGCGGCGGCGACGGCTACCTCGTCGGCGGCGGGGTCGGTGGCGGCGGCGACGAGTGGCTCCGGCGGCGGGGTCGGTGGTGGTGGGCAGTGGCGGAGCCAATGTTGAACCATTGGGTTCAGATGAACCCAATGAAATTTGCTACCTACGTGCATGCCATGTACACATATTAGGCCTGACCCCAATAAAAAATTAAGCCTGACCCCATCAAGCAGCTAAACGCCACATGATTATATAAATAAAAAGGCCCAAAAGCCCAGGCATCTTTGTTACACGATATCTCAAAAAAAATAAGATCAATCAATACCTGTACAAGGAATAAACGGATGGCAGCCGCACACCTCGTCGCTTTCCAACTCGCCTCGCCTCGGTGACTTCGTAAATTTCAAGATGATATGCCGGTTCAGTCTTTCGGAGGTGCTCATAGGGGTAGGGTGTGCATGTGAGCATTCATAAGGGTGAGTGTATGAGCGTGTATATGAGCGCTTGCGTCTGTACTGTGTTTTAAAAAAAACTCGCCTCGCCTCTCTCTCCGCCGTCTCGCCCAGATTTCGTTAGGTCGTCGCTTCGGTCCTCACCTCGACGCCCACGCCCGATGGGAGATAGCGCAGAAGCGCTCAACTGCAGTCTAATTCGAGGCAGTAAGATCCCCTCCACATCTCTTCCCTCTGAACGTTCTACCCAATCGAAATCTAATAGCCTAGTACGGGAACTTTTTGCCCTAATTTTCTAATTCTTATGTTCGTGGACTTTGATTGATGTAGGCTATGGAAAGATATTTTTCAAAGAAGAGAAGTCGATCACCTGATCTCGATAATGATGCGGGACATCGAGGTTACCCATTAGATGTAAGCAAAGTGCATCGAATGTCGCTAACAGTAGTCTCCCAAAGCCTTCTGTCCAGAAAGAGATTAATTTAGATCAGTTGCCCTACAATCCGGCTAATCGGAAGAGAATTTGAGAGTACACAAGAAATCCTAAGAAGCAAGATGAGATTAGGTGCTGATATTTAACGAGGGGACATTACAGGCCGTCGTCTACTTTTGTTTATCCACACAGGGACATTGGAGATACTCCACGGAGATTTAATCCAGACTGGTTTAATGATTATGGTTGTTGGCTTGAGTGTAGTGACAAGGTGCATAAGGCCTTCTGTTTGTGTTGCTATCTTTTCAGAGATAATAATGAGGGACAAGTCGGGAGTGATGCATTTGGAATTAAGGGTTGGAACAAGAAAAGTAGGCTGGATACCCATGAGGGTAAAGGTAATGTTAATAGCTTTCATAATGTAGCAGTAAAACGATGTGATGCTTTGATGAATCAAGATCTATCAATTCAGGTTGCTCTCGATAAGAAAACTGATTTTACAAAAAAGCAAAATTGAATTCGGCTTAATGCTTCAATTGATTCAGTTAGATACTTGTTGCATCAAGGCTTAGCTTTCCGAGGACATGACGAAACAGAAGAGTAAAAAAACGGGAACTTTCAAGAGTTGGTAAAGACTTTGGCAAATCAAAATGATGATATACGGAAGGTAGTTCTTGAGAATGCTCCAAAAATTGCAAGTGGGTATGTGGAGATATTCAGAAGGAAATTGCCAACTATTTTGCCAAGGTAACGTCCTGGTTAAATTATATTTCCTACTATTTTTGTTTTCTTACAAGTTACACTAATCTCTAATGATGCCCTTATTGTTATTTTCTTCCATGTTTTCAGAAAGATGAGAAGTTGGATCTGAAATATGAAGTTTATTTTCGTACTACTTTATCTATAATTTCATCCGATCGGTATGTTATGCACTCTTAATTTTTTTTCAAAGTAACAAATATGTGTGATAAGTGATATCATATTCATATTCATATTCATTATGCTAACTTTGACTGATATAATCTCGTTGCAATATGTCACAAAGTAGGACTTAGTTCATTAAAAAAATCACAACTAGTTAGTGAATGAACCCATTGACGAAAATTTCTGGCTCCGCCCCTGGTGGTGGGCGGCGGCGGCGCGACGCGTGGCGCCGAGCGACAGCGGCGGCGACATGCGGCAGCAGCTGGCGGCGGCGCGGCTGGCGGCAGGGTCGGGGCTAGGGTTTTCGGGATGGGGTGGGCTGGCGGGGCCTGGGCTTATAAGGGCCAGCCGGGTGCAGTGTCCTAGTCGTACACGGCCCGGTAAGGCGGTGGATTTGTTTTTTAATAATTCCGCGCAGAAAAACAAAGAAAAGAAATACTAAACGGACTCCAAAAATCCTGAAATAAATTTTCCACGTCCTCTAAAAATATAGCGGACAAAGTGAACATTTATTTGGGCCTCTAATGCAATTTTGAGAAACGCATATTTTTCCTAATTCAAATAAAATAGCAATAAAATCTGAATAAGAATCTTATTTTATTTTAATATTAAAATCCAATATTTCTTTATTTAGGGGAAGTCATTTTATCGCCTCTCTTTTATTTTAATAAAAGAAATATTCAAAGAGAAAATAATTAAAATCAAACGATCCTCTTTTCAAAATTTGAGAAAACTCAAATATGAAAATAACGAAATCCCCAACTCTCTCCGTGGGTCCTTCAGTTGCGTAGAATTTCTAGGATCAACCCAAAATGCAATAAAATATGATATGCAATGATGATCTAATGCATAACATTCCAAGTTGGAAATTTGGGATGTTACAGTAAGTAAACCGACTGCAAAACTATTCTAATAGCATTTTTTCTCCGTGTTGGAATATTAAAAAATTAGAAAAATTAAAAAAATAGGAAAATTAAAAGTAGTCCGAAAGAGACACGAGGCGACCACAAGGGTGGAGGGCGCGCCCTACCCCCTGGGCGCGCCCCCTGCCTTGTGGCCACCTCGTGTGCCCTCCGGACTCTGTTTTCTTGCACGATACTTCTTTTGGTCGACAAAAATTCATTATATAATCTGATGTCTACTACGCAAACCTTATTCTTGTAGACTTTGTTGGGCCTCCAAGTGCAGAGATTTGTAGGACAGTAGCAAATTTCCCTCAAGTGGATGACCTAAAGTTTATCAATCTGTGGGAGGCGTAGGATGAAGATGGTCTCTCTCAAGCAACCCTGCAACCAAATAATAAAGAGTCTCTTGTGTCCACAACACACCCAATACAATGGTAAATTGTATAGGTGCACTAGTTCAGCGAAGAGATGGTGGTACAAGTGCAATATGGATGATAGATATGGGTATTTGTAATCTGAAAATATAAAAACAGCAAGGCAACTAATAATAAAAGTGAGCAGAAACGGTATGGCAATGCGTTGAAACAAGGTCTAGGGTTCATACTTTCACTAGTGCAAGTTCTCTCAACAGTAATAACATAATTAGATCATATAACAATCCCTCAATATGCAACAAAGAGTCACTCCAAAGTCACTAATAGCGGAGAACAAACAAAGAGATTATTATAGGATACGAAACCACCTCAAAGTTATTCTTTCTGATCGATCTATTCAAGAGTCCGTAGTAAAATAACGCGAAGCTATTCTTTCCGTTCGATCTATCATAGAGTTCGTACTAGAATAACACCTCAAGATACAAATCAACCAAAACCCTAATGTCACCTAGATACTCCAATGTCACCTCAAGTATCCGTGGGTATGATTATTTGATATGCATCACGCAATCTCAGATTCATCTATTCAACCAACACAAAGAACTTCAAAGAGTGCCCCAAAGTTTCTACCAGAAAGTCTAGACGAAAACGTGTCCCAACCCCTATGCATAAATTCACAAGGTCACTGAACCCGCAAGTTGATCACCAAAACATACATCAATTAGATCACGTGATATCTAATACGTCTCCGTCGTATCTATAATTTTTTATTGTTCCATGCCAATATTATTCAACTTTCATATACTTTTGGCAACTTTTTATATTATTTTTGGGACTAACATATTGATCCAGTGCCCAGTGCCAGTTCCTGTTTGTTGCATGTTTTATGTTTCGCAGAATATCCATATCAAACGGAATCCAAACGGGATAAAAACGGACGGAGCTTATTTTTGGAATATATGGAAAATTAAGGAAGAAAAATCCACGCGAGACAGTGTCTGAGGTGGCCACGAGGTAGGGGCGCCCCTGCCCCCCCCAGGGCGCGCCCCTGACCCTTGTGTGCCACCCGTAAGGCAGTTGACGCCCATCTTCAGCCGCAAGGAAGCTAATTTTTGGGGAAAAAATCACGGTGAAGGTTTCAGTCCAATCGGAGTTACGGATCTCCATATATACCCGAAACGGTGAAAGGGCAGCAGAACAGAACGCAGAAACAGAGAGAGACAGAGAGACAGATCCAATCTCGGAGGGGCTCTCGCCCCTCCCACGCCATGGATACCATGGATCATAGGGGAAACCCTTCTCCCATCTAGGGATAAGTTCAAGGAAGAAGAAGAAGGAGGGGGGCTCTCTCCCCCTCGCTTCCGGTGGCGCCGGAACGCCGTCGGGGGCCATCATCATCACCGCGATCTTCACCAACACCTCCGCCATCTTCACCAACATCTCCATCACCTTCCCCCCTCTATCTACAACGGTCCACTCTCCCGCAACCCGTTGTACCCTCTACTTGAACATGGTGCTTTATGCTTCATATTATTATCCAACGATGTGTTTCCATCCTATGATGTCTGAGTAGATTTTCGTTGTCCTATCGGTGGTTGATGAATTGCTATGATTGATTTAATTTGCTTGTGGTTATGTTGTTGTCCTTTGGTGCCCATCATATGAGCGCGCGCGTGGATCACACCTTAGGGTTAGTTGTATGTTGATAGGACTATGTATTGGAGGGCAAGAGTGATAGAAGCTTCAACCTAGCATAGAAATTGATGCATACGGGATTGAAGGGGGACCAATATATCTTAATGCTATGGTCGGGTTTTACCTTAATGAACATTAGTAGTTGCGGACGCTTGCTAATAGTTCCAATCATAAGTGCATAGAATTCCAAGTAAGGGATGACATGCTAGCAGTGGCCTCTCCCACATAAAACTTGCTATCGGTCTAGTAAAGTAGTCAATTGCTTAGGGACAATTTCACAACTCCTACCACCACTTTTCCACACTCGCTATATTTACGTTATTGCTTCTTTACTTACAACAGCCCCTAGTTTTTATTTACGCTCTCTTTATTTTCTCGTAAACCAATCCAAAAACACCTACAAAGTACTTCTAGTTTTATTCTTGTTCTAGGTAAAGCGAACGTCAAGCATGCGTAGAGTTGTATCGGTGGTCGATAGAACTTTAGGGAATATTTGTTCTACCTTTATCTCCTCGTTGGGTTCGACACTCTTACTTATCGAAAACTGTTGCGATCCCCTATACTTGTGGGTTATCAAGACCTTTTTCTGGCGCCGTTGCCGGGGAGCAATAGCGTGGGGTGAATATTCTCGTGTGTGCTTGTTTGTATTATCACAAAGTAATTTTTATTTGCTGTTCTTAGTTTTTTTCTATCTTTAGTTATGGGTAGGAAACGCAAAATACCAAAAAAATTAGTTGTACCTGCTGAACCAATGGTTGAAGAACCACTCAAAATCTATCACACTCCTGAAGCTTTTTACTTGGATCATCTTCGATCCCTTTGTGCTCGTGCTGAAACCCCAACTAGCTTAGTTGAGGGCAAATCTTTAGATGAGCATGCTTGTTATGTGCGACACCGCTTATCTCAAAAAGGGAAACTTTTACATCATCAAATTAATACTATGCAATGCTATGCTTGTAATTTATGTGAAATTTATGATTTTACTTGTTGTTCTGAAAACCCTAAGAAATACCTTCCCTACCAATGTGAGTTTGGTGATAATGGAATCGTATCTTCATATGCTAAGGGTGTTTATAGTTACTATGATGTTCAAAAAATTGAAGAATTTGTTTCTTTTAAGGGTGCTTATGAAATTGCTTCGTTGATTGAAAAGTATGATGCTACTCTTTACAAATCTGAAAATTTTTCCATACTTGAATATTGTTATGAGAATTATGCTTCTAATGCCTATGTTAAACCTTATATTGAGGAATCCCCCGGTGTCCAAGAAGAGACTAATATTTTGCAGGAGTCTATGGAAGAAGAAGTTGATGAAACTGTGAGCTCATTGGATGAAAAAGATGAGGAGGAGAGCGAAGAAAAAAAAGGAGGAAGAGCGGATTGATCACCCGTGCCCACCTTCTAATGAGAGTAACTCTTCAAATCATACATTGTTTAATTTCCCTTCGTGCTTACCGAAGGATGATTGCTATGCTGACTGTTATGATCCCATTGATTCTCTTGAAATATCCCTTTTTGATGATGCTTGCTATGCTTGTGGCCAATATGCCAATATGAATGATGCTTATGGAGATGAACTTGCTATAGTCCCTTATGGTAAACATGAAATTGTTGCTATTGCACCCATGCGTGATAGTCCTATTATCTTTTTTAATTCTCCAAACTATACTATATCGGAGAAGTTTGCCCTTATTAAGGATTATATTGATGGGTTGCCTTTTACCGTTGCACATGATGATTTTGATAGATATAATATGCATGTGCTTGCTGATCCTACTTGCAATTATTATGAGAGAGGAACTATATCTCCACCTCTCTATGTTTCCAACACTATAAAATTGCAAGAAACCGTTTATACTATGCATTGGTCTTTACTGTGTGTGCATGAATTGTTCTTTTATGACATGCCGATGCATAGGAAGAGAGTTAGACTTCGTCATTGTGTGATATATGTTACTTAGTGCTCACTACTAAATTACAAATCATCGCTAATTAAAATTGGCTTTGATATACCTTGGGATCCGGGTGGATCCATTACTTGAGCACTATATGCCTAGCTTAATGGCTTTAAAGAAAGCGCTGCCAGCGAGACAACCCGGAAGTTTTAGAGAGTCATTTATTTCTGTTGAGTGCTTTCATATAGTTTAAAAACAACAAAAATAAAGAGGGGAACCCAACACTTTTCAAAAAGAAAAGTGAAAGTGAGAGAGACGAGCATTGTGAAAGTGGGGGACGTCCTTGAACCTTGTTCATGCCCATGGGAACTTTGTGAATCTTAATTACAGAAACTTTTCAATAAAAATAATTATCCCCTTGTACAACTCCATTGTATTATAAAAATATTGTGCTAAGGTTTGCCTTTAGGATGTTTACAAGGCTTGTTGGTTTGTGCGGTGCAGGACAGAAACTTTGGCTGTAGTGCGTGAATTTAATTTTTTACTGGAACGTCAAATGGTTATGATTCGTTTTGCACTGTATTTGTGTACAAATTTTTTACTTTACCTAATTTTGGCAGAATTTTTCAAGTATCAAAAGTATGGTGAATGTTCAGATTATTACAGACTGTTCTGTTTTAGACAGATTCTGTTTTTGATGCATAGTTTGCTTGTTTTGATGAAACTACCAATTTATATCAGTGGATTAAGCCATGAAAAAGTTATATTACAGTAGACACGATGCAAAAACAAAATATGAATTGGTTTGCAACAGCACTTAGAGTAGTGATTTTCTTTATTATACTAACGGATCTTACCGAGTTTTCTGTTGAAGTTTTGTGTGGATGAAGTGTTCGATGATCGAGAAGGTCTCGATGTGAGAAGAAGGAAGAGAGGCAAGAGCTCAAGCTTGGGGATGCTCGAGGCACCCCAAGTAAATATTCAAGGAGACTCAAGCATCTAAGCTTGGGGATGCCCCGGAAGGCATCCCCTCTTTCTTCAACAAGTATCGGTATGTTTTCAGATTCGTTTCGTTCATGCGATATGTGCAAATCTTGGAGCGTCTTTTGCTTTAGTTTTCATTTTTCTTTTATGCACCATGCTGGTATGAGATAGTCCTTGGTTGATTTATAGAATTCTCTCTGCACTTCACTTATATCTTTTGAGTATGGCTTTATAGAATGCTTCATGTGCTTCACTTATATCATTTGAAGTTTGGATTGCCTGTTTTCTTTACATAGACAACCGCCATTTGTCGACTGCTCTTTTGCTTAACTTATACTTGTTAGAGCGTGGGCATATCTTTTGTAGAAAGAATTAAACTCTCTTGATTCACTTATATCTATTTAGAGGATGACAGGAACTGGTTATTCACATGGTTAGTCATAAAATCCTACATAAAACTTGTAGGTCACTAAATATGATATGTTTGATTCCTTGCAATAGTTTTGCGATATAAAGATGGTGATATTAGAGTCATGCTAGTGGGTAGTTGTGGATTGTAGAAATACTTGTGTTGAGGTTTGTGATTCCCGTAGCATGCACGTATGGTGAACCGTTATGTAACGAAGTCGGAGCATGAGGTATTTGTTGATTGTCTTCCTTATGAGTGGCGGTCGGGGACGAGCGATGGTCTTTTCCTACCAATCTACCCCCTAGGGGCATGCGTAGTAGTATTTTGCTTCGAGGGCTAATAAACTTTTGCAATAAGTATATGAGTTCTTTATGACTAATGTGAGTCCATGGATTATACACACTCTCACCCATCCATCATTACTAGCCTCTTCGGTACCGTGCATTGCCCTTTCTCACCTCGAGAGTTGGTGCAAACTTCGCCGGTGCATCCAAAGCCCGTGATACGATACACTCTATCACACATAAACCTCCTTATATCTTCCTCAAAAAAGCCACCATACCTACCTATTATGGCATTTCCATAGCCATTCCGAGATATATTGCCATGCAACTTTCATCATCATCATATACATGACTTGAGCATTTATTGTCATATTGCTTTGCATGATCGTAAGATAGCTAGCATGATGTTTCATGGCTTGTCCGTTTTTTTATGTCATTGCTATGCTAGATCATTGCACATCCCCGTACACCGCGGGAGGCATTCATATAGAGTCATATCTTTGTTCTAGTATCGAGTTGTAATATTGAGTTGTAAGTTAATAAAAGTGTGATGATCATCATTATTAGAGCATTGCCCCAAAAAAAAAGAGGCCAAAGAAGCCTAAATAAAAAAGGCCAAAGAAGCCCGCAAAAAAAGAGAAAAAGGGGCAATGTTACTATCCTTTTACAACACTTGTGCTTCAGAGTAGCACCATGTTCTTCATATATAGAGAGTCTCTTGAGTTATCACTTTCATATACTAGTGGGAATTTTCATTGTAGAACTTGGCTTGTATATTCCAACGATGGGCTTCCTCAAATGCCCTAGGTCTTCATGAGCAAGCAAGTTGGATGCACACCCACTTAGTTTCAGTTTGAGATTTCGTGTACTTATAGCTCTAGTGCATCCGTTGCATGGCAATCCCTAATCCTCACATTGACATCAATTGATGGGCATCTCCATAGCCCGTTGATTAGCCGCGTCGATGTGAGACTTTCTCCTTTTTGTCTTCTCCACATAACCCCCATTATCATATTCTATTCCACCCATAGTGCTATATCCATGGCTTGCGCTCATGTATTGCGTGAGGGTTGAAAATGCTGAAGCGCGTTAAAAAGTATGAACCAATTGCTCGGCTTGTCATCGGGGTTGTGCATGATGTGAATATTTTGTGTGGTGAAGATGGAGCATAGCCAGACTATATGATTTTGTAGGGATAACTTTCTTTGGCCTTGTTATTTTGAAAATACATGATTGCCTTATTACTAGGCTTGAAGTGATGCGAAGCATCCCATGATCATCCCCATGGACCTACCATCGTCTCATCAAGAACCAAGAGGACCTATGACACGAGCACGAGCTAGACTCTCGAGAACGAGGTGACTTCCTTCCTTAGTGATATCACATATGATCCACTCGAGACATGGCTACTACCTAAGTCCGATATGCTATGCATGATTAGGTGTCAAGAGGAGCCTCCCGAAGATGCACGTGAAGACGGACAAGACGCCAAGTCCAAGTATGAAGAGAACCACCGGAAGGAGAAGAAGACAGCTCGAGGGCCCGAACATCCGGCCCCCAGCCCCGGACATCCGGCCGCTGGAGACATCCACTACATAAGCATCCTAGCAGCCCAACATCTACAGGCCCCGGACATCTGGCCTCAGCCCGGACATCCGGGCCGGCCCGGACATCCGGCCATCAGCCCGGAAATCCGGCGCACCGCACCAGAACCTACAGAAACTTACCCCGCCAGCCCGCACATCCGGCCCCCTAGCCCGGACATCCGGCCACTCCCGAAGCCCCGGACATCCGGCTTGACGCCCGTACATCCGGCTCCGCCTGTCTGCGCACAGTAAAGGGTCGAAGCCCATGTACCTCTTCGCCCCCTAGACTATATATACTCCATCCCCTTCCTCTTTCTAGGGTTAGCATTGGTTTAGCTCATTTGTGAGATAGAGCATTGCTCATCCATACGGATCTCCTCCTCAAGAGAGACTGCGGCCCCTCTTCGGAGAAGATCAACTTGGATTCAAGACCCCCTCTTGGGTGGCCCCATCAAGACCTCCTTCTAGGATAAGAACCAGTTACCTTTGTATCGTCCGTTGTTGACCTTGGATCATGTGTATCTCTTTGTGCTCTTGGATCTAGCGCATGTGTAATCGAATCTTGTTGGTTTGAGTGATTCTCTCGTGTTTCCCCTCGTTTTCCCCTAGCATTCTTAATGTTCTTAGTTGGGATCCGCTCCTTTCGTGAAAGATCGGCCATCTAGGGTTCCACCCTACATCATCTTGGTATCATGAGCCACGTTGATCACGATTTCGGAGCCCCTCTCTTTGTTTTCTAGCTTGATTTTGTTGTTTTTCGTCCTAATCCGAAAATTGCCCCACAAAAATAGCCCCAAATTTTTTTCGTGATTTGTTGGTGTGATGAAGTTTTGTTGGATTTGATCCGTAGATTTCGTTTGTTGCACGTAGATCTAGCATTCCCCCCACCTTTTCCCCAAATTCCATCAAAAAAATCTTACGAATTTTGCCCCGGATTTGACCTCTCCACGCGGTGTTCTTCGAGTTCGTCCACGGATCCCGAGCCCGGACATCCGGCCCGACCAGCCCGGACATCCGGCCCCTGACAGCATCATTTCCATCCTCCACTCCGTTTACCGCCTAACTTTCGCCAAAATTTGTCCCGGTGCCCACATACACTTCAGCATACCACATACACTTCCACATAGCCCCACCATAGCCTTTCCCACTACCAACTCCGACAATTTTGACCCATTTTGCTTTGAGAATTTGAGTTGTGGTTTCCGTGTCCTTTTGTGTTTCGGCTATCTAGGTATGGTTCGGCATCAACATCACCACCGCTCATCTTCGCCAAGGACTACTATGAACGGCTACTTCACTTTGGTATCACCTTCACCTTGGATATCATCTTGGTATCGTGATATCGTCATACTCTCTTGCATTTGCATTGATAACCCCATAGCCTTACTTTCGCGTCACTTACCCATCGAGACTAGCCTTTGAGTATTGCCGGCAAGGTGACTTGTGCACATTAGTGTTCATACTTCCCATTACATACATACCATCATCGTGTTGCATCTCTTGGTATCATCACTTGTGTCACAAAGTTGTTGTCGCATACACAATTGCTATCTTGGTTCGTGAAGCATTGCATGAGAAAGAGCTCAAACATCAAAGAGCCAAACAAGTTTTTAAGCAAAAGAGGAAAGATAAGCAAAGAGATTATAATCAAGAACCATAGCATCATACAATATTAAGATTGTCATACTCGATCATCTTGGATCAACGCATAGGAACATCATACATATAGCATACTTGGGATAGAAGTCGTTGCATTTTTGCTTAGTAGGTTGTGCACAAGTTCGTATCTGCCTATTGTGCAATCGTGCTAGCGTCTCTCTAGTGTTGTGCAACAAGAGCATCTTGGTGGATTCCACATTTTGGCTCATCCTTGGTTGCATAACCCCACATTATCTATTTGCGTGTGTGTTTCCGTGTACCATATCTTGCTATTGGTCTACTTGTTGCATTTGCAAATTTGTGAATCTTTTCCAACATTATTGAGTCTCACTTACAATTGCATCAAATTTTGTGCCACCATCCTAACCGAGCTCCACCATAAGCTTTTACTTGTGTAGGTGTGAGAACCGACAAGAATTGGTACCAATTGGGCTATTTCCTTGCTACACATTGGAGTGATCTTTGATCCATTTTCAACATCGGTCAAGGTACATTTGGTATTGGTTCTTCCCTTTCTCCCACTCACATATCTTTGTTTGGAATGATGGATAGGCCAAGTACTTCTACCAACCCACCTTTCTTCAAGCAAGACGACGACATGTCATCCTACGTCACCAAAACTCAACTATTTGGTGCACACCGAGCTTTGCATCAAGAACAACTTGCTTTGGGCGACCGCATCGATAAACTCGCCACCGACTTGCGACTCTCTGAGCAACGTACAAGGGACTACTTCGACAACAAGCTCGACGAACACAAGCATGAGAATGATGCAAGAATGGACGAGATTCGTGCCTTGTTGGTCCGCTCTTCTACAACTTCGTCATCATCAAGACGGAGTCGCTCAAGTCGACACTCCGATGATACCATCTACGGTTCAAGTACACCGACATCGAACACTCTTCATCGTGCCGCGCGTCAAGATCGTCAAGCAAACCGCAATCCACTACACGACACCGACTCTCAAGAGCATCGACATTGTCAAAACCAAGCCGCGTTCACACAAGCACAAGAATGGCAACGCCAACGACAAAAAGAACAAGAGGAGTGAGAGCGACAACATCAAGATGCACAAGACGCCGAGGCGGAACGCCAAGAACAACAACTACGTGCATCTCAAGCACTTGAAGTGCAACGTGCCCTTCATGACTCAAGTCGTGTCGTAGCCAATCGAGGCCGACGAGCTCGACTACATCAAGAAGCACTTCGCGACGAAGCTCAAGAAAGAATTTACCAAGCACGTGTGCATCGACAAGCTCCTCGTCAAGATCGACAAGCTCCCCCTCAAGAGAGACAAGAACGTCAAGTCCATCGAGAGCAAGAAGACAATGGACCCCCTCCTCGCCAAGAGCAACATGAGGTCGACAACCGTCCTCGACAAGAACAACATGAGGTTGACAATCATCCTCGCCAAGAGCAACATGACAATGTCAATCCTCAACGACATGGGCGTCATCATCCCCGACCCCAACACAATGAAGAGCAACGATACGGCAAGCTAAAGTTCACCATGCCCAAGTTCAATGGAAGCAATGACCCCGAAGAGTACATATCATTGGCATTGAAGGTTGACAAAATCTTCCGCTTGCACAACTACGAAGAAGAGAAGAAGATCACAATGGCATCCCTTGAATTCCAAGACCACGTCCTCATTTGGTGGGAACAAGTCATTGAGCGCTGAGCGGCAAGAGGTGAACCACCCATCACCACTTGGACACAAATGAAGGATGTCATGAGAGCACGATTTGTGCCAAACTACTACAACCACGACCTCTTCAAGAAACTTCAACAACTCAAGCAAGGAACCAAGAGCTTTGAAGAGTACTACAAGGAAATGGAGATTGCCATGATACGAGCCAATGTCAAAGAAGATGATGAGCAAACTATGGCACATTTCTTGAATGGACTCAATCATCCTATCAAGAGGATTGCCGACTTCCAACCATACTCGAACCTCATCGAGCTAGTGCATCAAGCTACCAAAGCGGAACGGCAAGTACACGACGACTTCAAGTATGCCAAGTTCTCATCCAAGTCCTATGGCCTCTCCAACAATCAAGCTTCGACGACTCCAACACCTTCTACCTCAACTAAGCCTTCTACAAGCAACGGCGACAAGTCAAGTTACAAGAAAGCTTCGACAAGCTCAAGTCGTCCTCCTACTACAAGCAACTTCAAGAAAGCTTCATCGTCATCTACTCCACCCAATGAGACCATCAAGACAAGTTCTATCAAATGCTTCACATGCGGAGGTCGAGGCCATAAGTCCTTCGAGTGCACAAACAAGCGCACCATGACCCTCAACGACGACGGAACCTACGACTCCATGAGTGAAGGAGAAATGGAAGCTCTTGAGCAAGTGGCCATGCACCGACAAGTGAACAATGAAGATGAAGATGATCAAGTCTTTTGCGACGAAGATTCAAGTCCCGCTCTTGTTGTCTCCAAGGTCTTGACTCTTCAACATCAACAAGACGAAGATCAAAGATGCCATATCTTCCACACTAAGGCCGGCATCAATGGATGTTCCGTCAAGGTCATCATCGATGGAGGTAGTTGCCACAACTTAGCAAGTGAAGAACTATGCTCCAAGCTCCAATTGGTCAAGATGAAGCACCCTCACCCCTACAAGGTTCAATGGCTAAGCGACACCGGCACCATACAAGTTGAGCATAGGGTACAAGTCTCTTTCAAGATCGGCGCCTATGAAGACACTTTGGAGTGTGATGTCCTTCCGATGACCGTGTGCCACCTCCTTCTTGGACGGCCATGGCAATTTGACCGAGGTGTCATTCACAATGGGCATACAAATCACTATAGCTTCAAGATGAAAGGGAAAGAGTTTGTGCTACGTCCTATGTCTCCAAGCCAAGTGCTCACCGACAAGCAAGCCACCCATCGTGGAGAGAATAGTGAGAGAGCGAACCACCAAAAAGAGAGTGAGCGCCACAAGCCCAAATTGAGTGCCTCCACGATGAACAACAAGAAAAACCTAGTTCTCTTTGCCACCAAACGTGAGATGAGAGAAGTGTGTGAGAACCCATCAAGTGTCCTACACTATGTCCTATTGTGCAAGGACGAGGTCACAAAAACTAACACCCCTCACAAGCTACCTTTGGTGTTATCTTCTCTATTGCAGGAATTTCAAGATGTTTTCCCCGATGAGCTACCTCCGGGTCTACCTCCACTACGAGGCATTGAGCACCGAATTGATCTCATCCCCGGAGCGCCACTTCCCAACAAAGCTCCCTACCGCGTCAATCCCGAAGAAACCAAAGAAACACAAAGGCAAGTAAAACATCTCATAGACCATGGACATGTGCGTGAAAGTTTGAGTCCTTGTCCCGTACCGGTCATTCTTGTGCCAAAACGAGACGGTAGTTTTCGCATGTGCTCCGATTGTAGACCTATCAATGCTATCACCGTCCGATATAGGTACCCCATTCCACGCCTTGATGATATGCTTGATGAACTTAGCGGTGCCACTATCTTTTCCAAAATTGATCTTAAGAGTGGTTACTATCAAATCCGCATACAAGAGGGTGATGAATGGAAAACTGCTTTCAAAACAAAGTTTGGTCTATATGACTGGTTAGTTATGCCTATGGGTTTATCGGAAGCACCCGGTACTTTCATGCGTCTTATGCATTACATCTTTCGCCCTTACATTGGTGAATTTGTTGTTGTCTACTTTGATGATATCCTTGTGTTTAGCAAATCTCAAAGAGCATGTCACCCACCTTCGCACCGTGCTACAAACTCTTCGAAAAGAGCAACTTTATGCTAATATGGAAAAATGCCTATTTGGTGTTGATAAGCTTGTTTTCTTGGGTTTTGTAGTATCTTCTAAGGGTGTTCATGTTGATGAATCTAAGATCAATGCTATTAAAACTTGGCCCCAACCAACCAATTTGCAACAAGTGCGTAGTTTTCTTGGTTTAGCCGGTTTCTACCGTAGATTTGTGAAGGATTTTAGCACCATTGCTTCACCTTTGCATGCTTTGAGTAAGAAAAATGCACCGTTTGTTCGGGGAACATCTCAAGATATTGCTTTCAATGAGCTTAAGAATTTTCTTACTCATGCTCCCTTGCTTGCATTACCAAACTTTGACAAACCTTTCAAAATTCATTGCGATGCTAGTGGTAATGGCATAGGAGGCGTGTTAACGCAAGAGAAGCGCCCCATTGCATACTTTAGTGAGAAACTATCCGGAGCGCAACTCAACTACCCCATCTATGACAAAGAGCTATATGCTTTAGTGCGAGTTTTGCGTGAATGGGAACATTACCTTCGCCCTCATGAGTTCATCATCCATACCGACCATGAAACACTTAAATACCTTAAGGGTCAAACTAAGTTGAACAAGCATCATGCTAAATGGAGTGAATTTATCGAGTCATTTCCTTATGTCATCAAGTACATTAAAGGAAAATAAAATGTTGTGGCGGACGCGCTTTCCCGTATATGCATGCTTGTCACTAAACTTGAGTTGAATGTCATTGGTTTTGAGCACATAAAAGACTTGTATGAGCATGATCCTACATTTTCTATTCCTTATGCCAAGTGTTTGACGCATACTTCTTGGGATTGATACTACATCACTGATGGATATCTTATGAGAGCTAACAAACTTTGCATTCCCGAGTCCTCTTTTCGTTTGTTGCTTTTGCAGGAACCTCATGGAGGCGGACTAATGGGACATTTTGGACGCGACAAAACATTCGCCACGCTCTCCAAGAATTACTTTTGGCCCAAGATGCATCGCGACGTCAATCGCTTCACCAACCGATGCTCTACATGTCGCAAAGCTAAGTCTAAAGCCCAATCTCATGGCCTCTATATGCCACTTTCAATTCCATATCAACCATGGGAAGATATTAGCACAGACTTTGTGCTTGGTTTTCCTAGAACTAGAAATGGCAAGGATTCCATTTTTGTTGTTGTGGACCGTTTCTCCAAAATGTCTCATTTCATTCCTTGCAACAAGATAGACGATGCTTCACATGTTGCAAATTTGTTTTGTAGGGAAATCTTGCGCCTTCTTGCAGTGCCAAAGACGATTGTCTCGGAACGTGACGTCAAGTTCTTGAGTTACTTTCGGAAGACCTTGTGCGCCAAGCTCGGAATCAAGCTCTTGTTCTCTTCGGCATACCATCCACAAACCGACGGCCAGACGGAGGTGACCAACCGTACGCTCTCCACCCAACTACGCGTGTTGATAAAGAAGAACATCAAGGAGTGGGAAGACTGCCTACCAATCGCTGAGTACGCCTACAACCGAGCAAGACATTCGACTACCAGCAAGTCCCCCTTCGAGGTCGTCTATGGCTTCAACCCATTGTCCCCATTGGACATCCTACCTCTACCGCTACAAGAGCGCACAAACATGGACCCGAGTGCACGAGTCAACTTCCTCAAGAAGATGCATGAAGATACAAGGAACACCATCGAGCGCTAAGTACAACGACTCGCGACCAAGCTCAATGTCAACAAGCAACCCATGATGTTACATGTTGGAGATCCTGTGTGGCTACACCTTCGCAAGGATCGCTTCCCCAATGAACGCAAGTCCAAGCTACTACCCCGAGCGGATGGACCCTTCAGGGTGCTTGCACGCTACGACAACAACGCATACAAGATCGACATCCCACGCGGCAAGTACTCCGTGAGCGACATCTTCAACATCAAAGATCTCTCCCCGTACCATGGTGATGAGGATTTCGATCCGAGGTTGGATCTTTCCCAAGGGAGGGGAGATGATGCGGAGCATCCCATGATCATCCCCATGGACCTACCATCGTCTCATCAAGAACCAAGAGGACCTATGACACGAGCACGAGCTAGAGCTCTCGAGAACGAGGTGACTTCCTTCCTTAGTGATATCACATATGATCCACTCGAGACATGGCTACTACCTAAGTCCGATATGCTATGCATGATTAGGTGTCAAGAGGATCCTCCCGAAGATGCACGTGAAGACGGACACGCCGCCAAGTCCAAGGATGAAGAGAACCACCGGAAGGAAAAGAAGACAGCTCCAGGGCCCGGACATCCGGCCCCCAGCCCCGGACATCCGGCCGCTGGAGACATCCACTACATCAGCATCCCAGCAGCCCAACATCTATAGGCCCCAGACATCCGGCCTCAGCTCGAACATCCGGCTCGGCCCGGACATCCGGCCATCAGCCCAGAAATCCGGCGCACCGCACCAGAACCTACAGAAACTTACCCCGCCAGCCCGGACATTCGGCCCCCTAGCCCGGACATCCGGCCACTCCCGAAGCCCCGGACATCCGGCCCGACGCCCGGACATCCGGCTCCGCCTGTCTGTGCACAGTAAAGGGCCGAAGCCCATGTACCTCTTCGCCCCCCTAGACTATATATACTCCATCCCCTTCCTCTTTCTAGGGTTAGCATTGGTTTAGCTCATTTGTGAGATAGAGCATTGCTCATCCATACGGATCTCCTCCTCGAGAGAGAGACTGCGGCCCCTCTTCGGAGAAGATCAACTTGGATTCAAGACCCCCTCTTGGGTGGCCCCATCAAGACCTCCTTCTAGGAGAAGAACTGGTTACCTTTGTATCGTCCGTTGTTGACCTTGGATCATGTGTATCTCTTTGTGCTCTTGGATCTAGCGCATGTGTAATTGAATCTTGTTGGTTTGAGTGATTCTCTCGTGTTTCCCCTTGTTTTCCCCTAGCGTTCTTCATGTTCTTAGTTGGGATCCGCTCCTTTCGTGAAAGATCGGCCATCTAGGGTTCCACCCTACATCATGAAGTATTATTATTTTTATGTCAAATGATAGAGTATTGCTTTGAATCACTCGTGTCTTAATATTCATGCCATGATTAGACATATGATCAAGATTGTGCTAGGTAGCATTCCACATCAAAAATTATCTTTTATATCATTTACCTACTCGAGGACGAGCAGGAATTAAGCTTGGAGATGCTGATACGTCTCCGTCGTATCTATAATTTTTGATTGTTCCATGCCAATATTATTCAACTTTCATACACTTTTGGCAACTTTTTATATTATTTTTGGGACTAATTAACATATTGATCCAGTGCCCAGTGCCAGTTCCTGTTTGTTGCATGTTTTATGTTTCGCAGACTATCCATATCAAACGGAATCCAAACGGGATAAAAACGGCTGGAGCTTACTTTTGGAATATATGGAAAATTTCGAAAGGAAAATCCATGCGACACAGTGTTCGAGGTGGCCACGAGGTAGGGGGCGCCCCTGCCCCCCAGGGCGCGCCCCTGACCCTCGTGGGCCACCCATAAGGCGTTTGACGCCCTTCTTCGGCCGCAAGAGAGCTAATTTTCGGAAAAAAATCACAGCGAAGGTTTCAGTCCAATTAGAGTTACGGATCTCCATATATACCCGAAACGGTGAAAGGGCAGCAGAACAGAACGCAGGAACAGAGAGAGACAGAGAGACAGACCCAATCTCGGAGGGGCTCTCGCCCCTCCCACGCCATGGAGACCATGGACCAGAGGGGAAACCCTTCTCCCATCTAGGGAGAAGGTCAAGGAAGAAGAAGAGGGAGGGGAGCTCTCTCCCCCTCGCTTCTGGTGGCGCCGGAACGCCGCCGGGGGCCATCATCATCATCGCGATCTTCACCAACACCTCCGCCATCTTCACCAACATCTCCATCACCTTCCCCCCTCTATCTACAGCGGTCCACTCTCCCGCAAACCGTTGTACCCTCTACTTGAACATGGTGCTTTACGCTTCATATTATTATCCAATGATGTGTTGCCATCCTATGATGTCTGAGTAGATTTTCGTTGTCCTATCGGTGGTTGATGAATTGCTATGATTGATTTAATTTGCTTTTGGTTATGTTGTTGTCCTTTGGTGCCCATCATATGAGCGCGCGCGTGGATCACACCTTAGGGTTAGTTGTATGCTGACAGGACTATGTATTGGAGGGCAAGAGTGACAGAAGCTTCAACCTAGCATAGAAATTGATGCATACGGGATTGAAGGGGGACCAATATATCTTAATGCTATGGTTGGGTTTTACCTTAATGAACATTAGTAGTTGCGGACGCTTGCTAATAGTTCCAATCATAAGTGCATAGAAATTCCAAGTAAGGGATGACATGCTAGCAGTGGCCTCTCCCACATAAAACTTGCTATCGGTCTAGTAAAGTAGTCACTTGCTTAGGGACAATTTCGCAACTCCTACCACCACTTTTCCACACTCGCTATATTTACTTTATTGCTTCTTTACTTACAACAGCCCCTAGTTTTTATTTACGCTCTCTTTATTTTCTCGCAAACCAATCCAAAAACACCTACAAAGTACTTCTAGTTTTATTCTTGTTCTAGGTAAAGAGAACGTCAAATGTGCGTAGAGTTGTATCGGTGGTCGATAGAACTTTAGGGAATATTTGTTCTACCTTTAGCTCCTCGTTGGGTTCGACACTCTTACTTATCGAAAACTGTTGCGATCCTCGTGGGTTATCAATATCCCATTGTCACCACAGATAAGCGCATGCAAGACATACATCAAGTAAAAAATGGCAGCACATCTCGTGAGCGCTAAAGTTTCTGTTTTTTACAGCATGATCATAAAGACTTCACCAAGTCTTCCCAAAGGTTCTACTTGGCACAAACACTAACTAAAACATGAAACCACATCTAACGAGAGGCTAGATAGATTATTTATTGCTAAACAGGAATCAAGGAACTAAAATAAAATTGGGTTGCCTCCCAACAAGCGCTAACGTTTAACGCCCCTAGCTAGGCATGATAATTCCAATGATGCTCACATAAAAGATAAGAATGGAAGAATAAAGAGAGCATCATGAAGAATATGACTAGCACATTTAAGTCTAACCCACTTCCTATGCATAGGGATTTTGTGAACAAACAATTTATGGGAACAATAATAACTTTAAAACTTTAAGCACATAGAGAGGAAACTTGATATTATTGCAATTCCTACAAGTATATGTTCCTCCCTCATCATAATTTTTAGTGGAATCATGAATGAATTCAATAATATAACCATCACATAAAGCATTCTTTTCATGATCTACAAGCATAGGAAATTTACAACTCTCCACATAAACAAAATTCTTCTCATTCGGAATAGTGTGAGTATCATAAGAAACTCGAATTCTATAAATTGTTTCCACATCAAAAGAGTAATGTTCAGAAAAAGGGTAATCATAATCATGACAAGTTTTATAAATATAATCATCAATACTTTTTATAGCATAAGTGTCATCATAATAATCATCATAAGTAGCAACTTTGTTCTCATCATAATCGATTGAAACCTCTTCCAAGATAGTGGAATCATTACTAAATAAAGTCATGACCTCTCCAAATCCACTTTCATAATTGTCACAACAAGATTCAACACCCTCCAAAATAGTGGGATCATTACTTCCTAAAGTTGACACTCTTCCAAACCCACTTTCATCAATATAATCATCATAAGTAGGAGGCATGCTATCATCATAATAAATTTGCATATCAAAACTTGGGAGACTAAAAATATCATCTTCATTAAACATAGCATATCCCCAAGCTTGGGACAAACATTAATTGCAGTAAATATATTTTCAAACTTGTCATTCTCATCAAACATAGTATCCCCAAGCTTGGGCCTTTTCATATCATAAGCATAATCACTCTCATCATTAATAGTATGGATAGCACCAATAGTATAGCAATTATCATCATCACAATGAGTAATAGAAGCAACAACATTCGGGAGGGATACCTTTCTACCTTTGCTTCTTCGTCTTTTCTTTTTCTTCTTCACATCATGTGTGGGTTTAACCCTCTTTTTTGAGCTCCCTCGTTAC
Organism: Aegilops umbellulata; assembly: GCA_032464435.1. Taxonomy (NCBI): domain Eukaryota; kingdom Viridiplantae; phylum Streptophyta; class Magnoliopsida; order Poales; family Poaceae; genus Aegilops; species Aegilops umbellulata. Next base: position 223,677,865 of record CP136058.1, on the reverse strand, counting down.
CTGATTCATCATAAGAAATAACAGAAGGATATTGGGAAGTCTCTTCCCTTTCATTAGTATTCTCTTCATATTATATTTGTTTTCTTGTCTTTATGTAATTGGCAATATAAGAATTTTCAGTGCAATTCACCGCACAATACATAAAAATTTCTTCTAGATCAAAATCAAGAAATCTATCAAGATTAAATTTTGGAATACCCTCAGATATACATTTCATTTCTTCATACCCCAAAAGAAGACTAAGCTCTTTATGATGCTCAAGGGTAATCAAGTTATCTCAATTTTTGGACATGATTTGATCATGAAACAAATAGCTTTGGAGCTTTAAATGACCATGTTCATTGCAAAGTTCACAAGGATGGCGATACATATTAAATCTTTCAGCACAATCATCCATCCTTTCTTGCAAACATTTAGTTTCCAAATACTTATGCCTCTTGCAAAATCTATTTTCCCTATTTGGTGTGTGCGTGCAAGCTCTATGTATTCCACAAAAGTTGACATGCTTATAAGAGACATTTTCATCATGACTTGTGCAATCATCATTAGTACTATGGATATTCAAAGAAAAAATACTAACAACTGAAGGAAATATGCCCTAGAGGCAATAATAAAGTTATTATTTATTTCCTTATATCATGATAAATGTTTATTATTCATGCTAGAATTGTATTAACCGGAAACATAATACATGTGTGAGTACATAGACAAACAGAGTGTCACTAGTATGCCTCCACTTGACTAGCTCGTTGATCAAACATGGTTAAGTTTCCTAGCCATTGACATGAGTTGTCATTTGATTAACGGGATCACATCATTAGGAGAATGATGTGATTGACATGACCCATTCCGTTAGCTTAGCACACGATCGTTTAGTATGTTGCTATTGCTTTCTTCATGACTTATACATGTTCCTATGACTATGAGATTATGCAACTCCCGTTTACGAGAGGAACACTTTGTGTGCTACCAAACATCACAACGTAACTGGGTGATTATAAAGGTGCTCTACAGGTGTCTCCGAAGGTACTTGTTGGATTGGCGTATTTAGAGATTAGGATTTGTCACTCCGATTGTTGGAGAGGTATCTCTGGGCCCTCTTGGTAATGCACATCACTTAAGCCTTGCAAGCATTGCAACTAATGAGTTAGTTGCGAGATGATGTGTTACGGAACGAGTAAAGAGACTTGCCGGTAACGAGATTGAACTAGGTATTGAGATACCCACGGTCGAATCTCGGGCAAGTAACATACCGATGACAAAGGGAACAACGTATGTTGTTATGCGGTCTGACCGATAAAGATCTTCGTAGAATATGTGGGAGCCAATATGAGCATCCAGGTTCCGCTATCGGTTATTGACCGGAGACGTGTCTCGGTCATGTCTACATAGTTCTCGAACTCGTAGGGTCCGCACGCTTAACGTTTCGATGACAGTTATATTATGAGTTTATATGTTTTGATGTACCGAAGGTTGTTCGGAGTCCTGGATGTGATCACGGACATGACGAGGAGTCTCGAAATGGTCGAGACATGAAGATTGACATATTGGAAGCCTATGTTTGGATATCAGAAGTGTTCCGGGTGAAATCGGGATTTTACTGGAGTACTGGGAGGTTACCGGAACCCCCGGGGAGATTAATGGGCCTTAGTGAGCCTTTACGGAGAAGAGGAGAGGCGGCCAGGGCTGGGCCATGCGCCCCTCCCCCCTAATACGAATAGGACAAGGAGAGGGGGGCGGCGCCCCCCTTCCTTCCTCTTTCCCCCTCCCAAGTCCTAATCCAACTAGGAAAGGGGGGAGTCCTACTCCCGGTGGGAGTAGGACTCCTCCTGGCGTGCCCCCTCTCTAGGCCAGCCGCACCCCCCCCCTTGCTCCTTTATATACGGGGGCAAGGGCACCCTAGAGACACAACTATTGATCGTTTGATCTTTTAGCCGTGTGCGGTGGCCCCCTCCACCATAGTCCACCTCGATAATACTGTAGCGGTGCTTAGGCGAAGCCCTGCGTCGGTAGAACATCATCATCGTCACCACGCCATCGTGCTGACAAAACTCTCGCTCAACACTCGGCTGGATCGTAGTTCGAGGGACGTCATCAGGCTGAACATGTGCTGAACTCGGAGGTACCGTGTGTTCGGTCGGATCGTGAAGACGTACGACTACATCAACCGCTTTGTGCTAACGCTTCTGCTTTCGGTCTACGAGGGTACATGGACAACACTCTCCCCTCTCGTTGCTATGCATCACCATGATCTTGCGTGTGCGTAGGAATTTTTTTGAAATTACTACGTTCCCCAACAGTGGCATCCGAGCCTGGTTTTATGCGTAGATGTCATATGCACAAGTAGAACACAAGTGAGTTGTGGGCGATATAAGTCATACTGCTTACTAGCATGTCATACTTTGGTTCGGCGGTATTGTTGGATGAAGCGGCCCGGACCGACATTACGCGTACACTTACGCGAGACTGGTTCTACTGACGTGCTTTGCACATAGGTGGCTGGCGGGTGTCAGTTTCTCCAACTTTAGTTGAACCGAGTGTGGCTACGCCCGGTCCTTGCGAAGGTTAAAACAGCACCAACTTGACAAACTATCGTTGTGGTTTTGATGCGTAGGTAAGAACGGTTCTTGCTAAGCCCGTAGCAGCCACGTAAAACTTGCAACAACAAAGTAGAGGACGTCTAACTTGTTTTTGCAAGGTGTGTTGTGATGTGATATGGTCAATACATGATGCTAAATTTTATTGTATGAGATGATCATGTTTTGCAACCAAGTTATCGGCAACTGGCAGGAGCCATATGGTTGTCGCTTTATTGTATGCAATGCAATCGCCCTGTAATGCTTTACTTTATCACTAAGCGGTAGCGATGGTCGTAGAAGCATAAGATTGGCGAGACGGCAACGATGCTACGATGGAGATCAAGGTGTCGCCCTGGTGACGATGGTGATCATGACGGTGCTTCGGAGATGGAGATCACAAGGACAAGATGATCATGGCCATATCATATCACTTATATTGATTGCATGTGATGTTTATCTTTTATGCATCTTATGTTGCTTTGATTGACGGTAGCATTATAAGATGATCTCTCACTAAATTTCAAGATAAAAGTGTTCTCCCTGAGTATGCACCATTGCCAAAGTTCGTCGTGCCCAGACACCACGTGATGATCGGGTGTGATAAGCTCTACGTCCATCTACAACGGGTGCAAGCCAGTTTTGCACATGCAGAATACTCGGTTTAAACTTGACGAGCCTACCATATGCAGATATGGCCTCGGAACACTGAGACCAAAAGGTCGAGCGTGAATCATATAGTAGATATGATCAACATAGTGATGTTCACCATTGAAAACTACTCCATTTCACGTGATGATGGTTATGGTTTAGTTGATTTGGATCACGTGATCACTTAGAAGATTAGAGGGATGTCTTTCTAAGTGGGAGTTCTTAAGTAATATGATTAATTGAACTTAAATTTATCATGAACTTAGTACCTGATAGTATCTTGCTTGTCTATGTTGATTGTAGATAGATGGCCCGTGTTGTTGTTCCGTTGAATTTTAATGCATTCCTTGAGAAAGCAAAGTTGAAAGATGATGGTAGCAATTACACGGACTGGATCCATAACTTGAGGATTATCCTCATTGCTGCACAGAAGAATTACGTCCTGGAAGCACCGCTGGGTGCCAGGCCTGCTGCTGATGCAACTGACGACGTTAAGAACGTCTGGCAGAGTAAAGCCGATGACTACTCGATAGTTCAATGTGCCATGCTTTATGGCTTAGAACCGGGACTTCAACGACATTTTGAACGTCATGGAGCATATGAGATGTTCCAGGAGTTGAAGTTAATATTTCAAGCAAATGCCCGGATTGAGAGATATGAAGTCTCCAATAAGTTCTATAGCTGCAAGATGGAGGAGAATAGTTCTGTCAGTGAGCATATACTCAAGATGTATGGGTATAATAATCCCTTGATTCAACTGGGAATTAATCTTCTGGATGATAGCGGCATTGACAGAATTCTCCAATCACTGCCACCAAGCTACAAGAGCTTCGTGATGAACTATAATATGCAAGGGATGGATAAGACAATTCCCGAGCTCTTCGCAATGCTAAAGGTTGTGGAGATAGAAATCAAGAAGGAGCATCAAGTGTTGATGGTCAATAAGACCACCAGTTTCAAGAAAAAGGGCAAAGGGAAGAAGAAGGGGAACTTCAAGAAGAACAGCAAGCAAGTTGCTGCTCAGGAGAAGAAACCCAAGTCTGGACCTAAGCCTGAGACTGAGTGCTTCTACTGCAAGCAGACTGGTCACTGGAAGCGGAACTGCCCCAAGTATTTGGCGGATAAGAAGGATGGCAAGGTGAACAAAGGTATATGTGATATACATGTTATTGATGTCTACCTTACTAGAGCTCGCAGTAGCACCTGGGTATTTGATACTGGTTCTGTTGCTAATATTTGCAACTCGAAACAGGGACTACGGATTAAGCAAACACTGGCCAAGGACGAGATGACGATGCGCGTGGGAAATGGTTCCAAAGTCGATGTGATCGCGGTCGGCACGCTACCTCTAATTTACCTTCGGGATTAGTTTTAGACCTAAATAATTGTTATTTGGTGTCGGCGTTGAGCATGAACATTATATCTAGATCTTGGTTGATGCGAGACAGTTATTCATTTAAATCAGAGAATAATGGTTGTTCTATTTATATGAGTAATATCTTTTATGGTCATGCACCCTTGAAGAGTGGTTTATTTTTTATGAATCTCGATAGTAGTGATACACATATTCATAATGTTGAAGCCAAAAGATGCAGAGTTGATAATGATAGTGCAACTTATTTGTGGCATTGTCGTTTAGGTCATATCGGTGTAAAGCGCATGAAGAAACTCCATACTGATGGACTTTTGGAACCACTTGATTATGAATCACTTGGTACTTGCGAACCGTGCCTTATGGGCAAGATGACCAAAACGCCATTCTCCGGTACTATGGAGAGAGCAACAGATTTGTTGGAAATCATACATACAGATGTATGTGGTCCGATGAATGTTGAGGCTCGTGGCGGGTATCGTTATTTTCTCACCTTCACAGATGATTTAAGCAGATATGGGTATATCTACTTAATGAAACATAAGTCTGAAACGTTTGAAAAGTTTAAAGAATTTCAGAGTGAAGTTGAAAATCATTGTAACAAGAAAATAAAGTTTCTACGATCTGATCGTGGAGGAGAATATTTGAGTTACGAGTTTGGTCTACATTTGAAACAATGCGGAATAGTTTCGCAACTCACGCCACCCGGAACACCACAGCGTAATGGTGTGTCCGAACGTCGTAATCATACTTTACTAGATATGGTGCGATCTATGATGTCTCTTACTGATTTACCGCTATTGTTTTGGGGTTATGCTTTAGATATTGCCGCATTCACGTTAAATAGGGCACCATCAAAATCCATTGAGACGACGCCTTATGAACTGTGGTTTGGCAAGTAACCAAAGTTGTTGTTTCTTCAAGTTTGGGGCTGCGATGCTTATGTGAAAAAGCTTCAACCTGGTAAGCTCGAACCCAAATCGAAAAAATGTGTCTTCATAGGATACCCAAAGGAGACTGTTGGGTACACCTTCTATCACATATCCGAAGGCAAGACATTCGTTGCTAAGAATGGATCCTTTCTAGAGAAGGAGTGTCTCTCGAAAGAAGTGAGTGGGAGGAAAGTAGAACTTGATGAGGTAACTGTACCTGCTCCCTTATTGGAAAGTAGCTCATCACAGAAATTTGTTCTTGTGACGCCTACATTAATTAGTGAGGAAGTTAATGATGATGATCATGGAACTTCAGATCAAGTTGTTACTGAACCTCGTAGATCAACCAGAGTAAGATCCGCACCACAGTGGTACGGTAATCCTGTTCTAGAAGTCATGTTACTAGATCATGATGAACCTATGAACTATGAAGAAGCGATGGTGAGCCCAGATTCCGCAAAATGGCTTGAGGCAATGAAATCTGAGATGGGATCCATGTATGAGAACAAAGTGTGGACTTTGGTTGACTTGCCCGATGATCGGCAAGCAATTGAGAATAAGTGGATCTTCAAGAAGAAGACTGACGCTGACGGTAATGTTACTGTCTACAAAGCTCGACTTGTTGAGAAAGGTTTTCGACAAGTTCAAGGGATTGACTACGATGAGACCTTCTCACTCGTAGCGATGCTTAAGTCTGTCCGAATCATGTTAGCAATTGCCGCATTTTATGATTATGAAATTTGGCAGATGGATGTCAAAACTGCATTCCTGAATGGATTTCTGGAAGAAGAGTTGTATATGATGCAACCAGAAGGTTTTGTCGCTCCGAAGGGAGCTAACAAAGTGTGCAAGCTCCAGCGATCCATTTATGCACTGGTGCAAGCCTCTCAGAGCTGGGATAAACGCTTTGATAGTGTGATCAAAGCATTTGGTTTTGTACAGACTTTTGGAGAAGCCTGTATTTACAAGAAAGTGAGTGGGAGCTCTGTAGCATTTGTGATATTATATGTGGATGACATATTGCTGATTGGAAATGATATAGAATTTCTAGATAGCATAAAGGGATACTTGAATAAGAGTTTTTCAATGAAAGACCTCGGTGAAGCTGCTTATATATTGGGCATTAAGATCTATAGAGATGGATCAATACGCTTAATTGGACTTTCACAAAGCACATACCTTGACAAAGTTTTGAAGAAGTTCAAAATGGATCAAGCAAACAAAGGGTTCTTGCCTGTGTTACAAGGTGTGAAGTTGAGTAAGACTCAATGCCGGACCACTGCAGAAGATAGAGAGAAAATGAAAGATGTTCCCTATGCTTCAGCCATAGGCTCTATCATGTATGCAATGCTGTGTACCAGACCTGATGTGTGCCTTGCTATAAGTCTAGCAGGGAGGTACCAAAGTAATCCAGGAGTGGATCACTGGACAGCGGTCAAGAACATCCTGAAATACCTGAAAAGGACTAAGCATATGTTTCTCGTTTATGGAGGTGACAAAGAGCTCATCGTAAATGGTTACATTGATGCAAGCTTTGACACTGATCCGGACGATTCTAAATCGCAAACCAGATACGTGTTTACATTGAACGGTGGAGTTGTCAGTTGGTGCAGTTCTAAACAAAGCGTCGTGGCGGGATCTACGTGTGAAGCGGAGTACATAGCTGCTTTGGACGCAGCGAATGAAGGAGTCTGGATGAAGGAGTTCATATCCGATCTAGGTGTCATACCTAGTGGATCGGGTCCAATGAAAATCTTTTGTGACAATACTGGTGCAATTGCCTTGGCGAAGGAATCCAGATTTCACAAGAGAACCAAGCACATCAAGAGACGCTTCAATTCCATCCGAGATCTAGTCCAGGTGGGAGACATAGAAATTTGCAAGATACATACGGATCTGAATGTTGCAGACCCGTTGACTAAGCCTCTTCCACGATCAAAACATGATCAGCACCAAGACTCCATGGGTGTGAGGATCATTATTGTGTAATCTAGATTATTGACTCTAGTGCAAGTGGGAGACTGAAGGAAATGTGCCCTAGAGGCAACAATAAAGTTATTATTTATTTCCTTATATCATGATAAATGTTTATTATTCATGCTAGAATTGTATTAACCGGAAACATAATACATGTGTGAATACATAGACAAACAGAGTGTCACTAGTATGCCTCTACTTGACTAGCTCGTTGATCAAAGATGGTTAAGTTTCCTAGCCTTTGACATGAGTTGTCATTTGATTAACGGGATCACATCATTAGGAGAATGATGTGATTGACATGACCCATTCCGTTAGCTTAGCACACGATTGTTTAGTATGTTGCTATTGCTTTCTTCATGACTTATACATGTTCCTATGACTATGAGATTATGCAACTCCCGTTTACCAAAGGAACACTTTGTGTGCTACCAAACATCACAACATAACTGGGTGATTATAAAGGTGCTCTACAGGTGTCTCCGAAGGTACTTGTTGGGTTGGCGTATTTCGAGATTAGGATTTGTCACTCCGATTGTCGGAGAGGTATCTCTGGGCCCTCTCGGTAATGCACATCACTTAAGCCTTGCAAGCACTGCAACTAATTACTTAGTTGCGGGATGATGTATTACGGAACGAGTAAAGAGACTTGCCGGTAACGAGATTGAACTAGGTATTGAGATACTGACGATCGAATCTCGGGCAAGTAACATACCGATGACAAAGGGAACAACGTATGTTGTTATGCGGTCTGACTGATAAAGATCTTCGTAGAATATGTGGGAGCCAATATTAGCATCCAGGTTCCGCTATGGGTTATTGACCGGAGACGTGTCTCGGTCCTGTCTACATAGTTCTCGAACCCGTAGGGTCCGCACGCTTAACGTTTCGATGACAGTTATATTATGAGTTTATATGTTTTGATGTACCGAAGGTTGTTCGGAGTCCTGGATCTGATCACGGACATGACGAGGAGTCTCGAATTGGTCGAGACATGAAGATTGATATATTGGAAGCCTATGTTTGGATATCGGAAGTGTTCCGGGTGAAATCGGGATTTTACCGGAGTACGGGGAGGTTACCGGAACCCCTCGGGAGGTTAATGGGCCTTAGTGGGCCTTTACGGAGAAGAGGAGAGGCAGCCAGGGCTGGGCCGCATGCCCCTCCCCCTAGTCCGAATAGGACGAGGAGAGGGGGGCGACGCCCCCCTTCCTTCCTCTCTCCCTCCTCTTTCCCCCTCCCAAGTCCTAATCCAGCTAGGAAAGGTGGGAGTCCTACTCCCGGTGGGAGTAGGTCTCCTCCTGGCGCGCCCCCTCTCTAGGCCGGCCGCACCCCCCCCTTGCTCCTTTATATACGGGGGCAGGGGGCACCCTAGAGACACAACAATTGATCGTTTGATCTTTTAGCCGTGTGCGGTGCCCCCCTCCACCATAGTCCACCTCGATAATACTGTAGCGGTGCTTAGGCGAAGCCCTGCTTCGGTACAACATCATCATCGTCACCACGCCGTTGTGCTGACAAAACTCTCCCTCAACACTCGGCTGGATCGGAGTTCGAGGGACGTCATCGGGCTAAACGTGTGCTGAACTCGGAGGTGTCGTGCGTTCTGTACTTGATCGGTCGGATCATGAAGACGTACGACTACATCAACCGCGTTGTGCTAACGCTTCCGCTTTTGGTCTACGAGGGTACGTGGACAACACTCACCCCTCTCGTTGCTATGCATCACCATGATCTTGCGTGTGCATAGGAATTTTTTTGAACTTACTACGTTCCCCAACAACAACATTGCAATCATGCTCATCATTCTAATATTTACTACCAAACATCCTAATGCATTCTTCCTCTAGCAACTGAGCACAATTATCGGAATCCTTATTTTCATGAAAGATATTGAAAAGATGAAGCATATGAGGCACCCTCAATTCCATTTATTAGTTTTAGTTTTCTTTTGTAAACTAAACTAGTGATAAAACAAGAAACTAAAAGATTCGATTGCAAGATCTAAAGATATACCTTCAAGCACTAACCTCCTCGGCAACGGCGCTAGAAACTGCTTGATGTCTACTACACAACCTTCTTCTCGTAGACGTTGTTGGGCCTCCAAGTGCAGAGGTTTGTAGGACAGTAGCAAATTTCCATCAAGTGGATGACCTAAGGTTTATCAATCCGTGGGAGGCATAGGATGAAGATGGTCTATCTCAAGAGACCCTGCAACCAAATAACAAAGATATGGGTATTTGTAACCTGAAAATATAAAAAAAAAGCAAGGTAACTAATAATAAAAGTGAGCAGAAACGGTATTGCAATGTGTTGAAACAAAGGCCTAGTGTCGGTGTACTAAAGTAGGGGTACCTTAGTACCCCGAACTTGTGCACGGGCAGTCGCAGCACCCCACGGCAAGGCTTGCCAGGGGAACGCCAAGACCCTCCACGGTCCCTTTCTGGGCCATTCAAGAACAAAGTACTTGAGCCAAGAAGACAAGGCCCCGGCAAGAGGAGCTTGCCGGGACGAAGAGGCAAGACCCCGGCAAGAGGAGCTTGCCGAGACGACCAACTGAAGAACAAAGACCCCGGCAAGAGGAGCTTGCCGGGAAGGCCAACCAAGGCATCTCAAGAAAGCTCTCCGCGACGAGCCACGCGTCCCGGCCAGGCCTGGCGAGCGGCAAGTTCCCAGGCGCGGCAAGACAGCCACCGCGGCAAGCCACTTGCCACGGCAAGTCACCACCTCGGGCCTGCGCTCCAGCTCACCCACCCACGCGTCACTCTGGGGCTCTCCCAGAGGCACGTGGCGGGGCGCTGCGCAGCCGGAGGCATGCGGCGCTGACAAGATTGCCATCGTGGCAAACGGGGACGCCCCTAACGGTCCACTTCAGCACTGTTCGGGTGACCCAGACGGGCATTTAATGCCCTTGTCCCCGGCCGTCAGAGTTAGGTGCGATAGCACTGTGCAGCCACTGTACGCACAGTTCTTTACCATTTTTACCCTCATCTGCGCTGCCACCTGTGGGAACCCCTTGTGCATATAAAAGGAGGCCCATGCACACGTAGAGAAGGGGAGGAACCCGGAGGACATCCATCCACGTCCAGCTCCAAGCTTACTGTAGCATCTTGCGCTCTCAAGCAACAACCCAATACAATCAGACAAGCAGCAGTAGGGTTTTACGCATCCGTGCGGCCCGAAGCTGGGTAAAATCGTTTGTGTGTGTCGCCTCGATCCGCTCTTCGCGTAGCCTCCGTCCCCCGCCGAACCAAGAAGGGGCTCCGTCCCCATAGGTGTTCGAGGAGGCCGATTTCGCCCGACATCTTTGGCGCGCCAGGTAGGGGGCGTCGAGGTTGTGTGAACCTGATCTGGCGTCCGCGCAGGATAGATCTTCATCGTCTTCATCGACATGCCGCCGAAGAAGAAAGCTCCGGAGGTGGCTGGTCCGTCCGCGTCGAACCCACCGCCCTTGGAACAGGCGTCGTCGAACCAGTCCGTGGTGCCACGGCGTCCGAACTTGCTCCGCGCCCCTCCCAGGAGGCGCGGAACCAGCAGCGTCTTGGTACCCACGGTACCATACGTTCGTTGGACCCAGATCGAGCCGGCGAAACCCAGGGCGCCCAAGGCCAGCACACTCACCAACGTGCTGGCATGAGCGTGGCACGGCTGCCTGGACCGGGTGCTGCTCCTTCTAACATAGTTAGAAGTTCGAGCACATCCCGCTCCTCGCGCCGTTCGCCACCGCTGCCCACCACTCCGGCAGAAGCTCTAGCACGAGCTCAACTGCTCCTAGACTACCCTTCGACGGCGGACAAGCTCGATGGTTGGAGGGCCACCATTCAGAGCCTCATCGGTTTTGCCAACGGCGACACCCCGCGGCAGCCTAGTGCGTCGCAGCCGCCGCCGGTCGCTCAGGCAAGAACCGATGGCGCCAAGACTGGCGGGGGTGCGACCACCGTGCACTCCCCACGCCAGAGACAACGGTCGCCGACTCGCCGGACCGACCACGACAACGACTCCACCGCGTCGTCGAATCCGCGAACTCGACGCGACCAACGCCAAGTTCTTCACGAACGGAAGGAAGAAGACGCTCGGACTCGCATCGAGCGCCGAAGAGAAGCGCGGCATCAATCAGACCAGCGCGCTGAGCCCTCTGGCGACATGCATGCACCGGGGGAACCAGGCGACCTGCCGTACTCGGTAGGCTGCCCTGCGTTTACCCGTGAGCTGCGGCAAGTCCAGTGGCCCAGCACAAAGAACTTCAAGCCAGACGTACCCGAGAAGTACGACGGCAAGTCGCATCCGTCGGAGTTCCTCAGCATCTACACCATTGCGGTGCAAGCTGCCGGGGGATGAGACGACAAGATCCTTGCCAACTACTTCCCGCTGGTACTCAAGCCCAACGTCAGATCCTGGCTCATGCACTTGCCGGACAACTCCATATCCTCCTGGCCAGACCTATGCCATCAGTTTGTTGGCGCCTTCACGGGCGGCCACAAACCCCATGGCCAAGCGAGCGACCTTCACCTGCTCGTCCAGAAGGAAGGAGAGCCTCTGCGCAAGTTCATTTAGAGATTCAGCCGCGGTCATCAGCGCGTTCCATCAGAACGTGCGTAACCGCAGGATGCGGGAGGAGATGGCGATGTGCAAGATCAAGGACGTCAGCGAGCTGTATGCCCTGGCCGACAAGTGTGCACGCACCGAGGAGGGGAGGAAACTCCCCGGAGAGAATACTGGAGCAGGAGAATCTGATAGTGACGACACCGCCCCGGCGAGGAAAGGCCGGCGGCGGAATAACAAGAAGAAAAAGAACCAAGAAGTGCTGGTTTTCGAGCAGTCCGGCAGTGAAGGCGCCGCCAAGAAAGCCCAGGCTGGTGGCTCCGGCAAGGAGGTTGCCGGGTGCACCAACTGCCAGGCAGTGGCGGTCGCCGACAAGCGGGACGACACCAACAAGCAGTACTGCAAGATCCACCACACCAAGGGCCACGACCTCCAGAGTTGCAAGCAAGTCGAGCGGCTCGTCGAGCTGCAAAAGGCCGAGTACGAGCGACGCGACAGGGAGAGAGCCCAAGGAGGCGGCGGAGGATCCGGCACGAAGCGCCCCGGCCAGGGAGAACGCCGCGGCAAGGACAAGCAGCGGCAAGCAGACAGACCTCCCCGAGGCCGCGACAAAGACGAAGACGACGACGGCGATGAAGACATGGATGAGGACGAGAACAGTGAGCAGGAGTTTCAGAAAGCCACAGAGGTTTTGTGTGTTGATGGCGGTGCCTCTCTGCATACTTCCCACCACCAGCTCAAACAGTGGGCGCGGGAAGTCAATGCAGCGGAACCGCCCGTCAAGTCGCGCAAGCCTCTGAAATGGTCTAGCATGCCTATCGTCTTTGACATTGAGGACCACCCCGATCGCACAACCACGATCGGGTGCTTGCCGATGTTGGTTTCACCAACGGTCCGCAACCTCAAGGTCACTAAGATGCTAGTTGACGGTAGGGCCGGCTTGAACCTGATCTCCTCCGCTGTGCTCCGGAAACTCCAAGTCCCCGACAGCGAGCTCGAAGAGACCGGTACATTCCAAGGAATCAACCCGGGAAGGAGCAAGCCGAAGGGGAAGATCACGTTGCCAGTAACATTTGGCAGCAAGCTGAACTTCAGGACTGAGAGGGTTACCTTTGACATTGCCGATTTTCCGTTGCCTTACAATGGAATCCTCGGCCGTCCAGCGCTCGCCAAGTTCATGGCGGCCTCTCACTATGCATACAACATGCTCAAGATGCCAGGCCCGATAAGCGTCATCTCTGTCCCTGGCGACAAGAAGGATGCCCTTATCTGTGCCGACAGGATCTACCGGGAAGCAGCAGCCGCAACGGATCGTGGTCCACTTGCTGCTGAAGCTCCCGGGGGAAAGAAGAAGACCAAGTCCGGCAAGTGCTCTGATGCCCACTCCGGCAAGCGCGCCTCTTCGGAGTGCCGCGCTACCGTCGAGGACGCACCATCGAGCTCCACCGGCAAGAAGACCAAGCCCGGCAAGTGCTCTGATGCCCACTCCGGCAAGCGCGCCTCTTCGGAGTGCTGCGCTACCATCGAGGACGCACCATCGAGCTCCACCGGCAAGTGCAAGAAGACGATGGCAGCTCCGCCAGCGACCAAGAAGGTGCCCGCCAAGGAGGACGGCACTGGTGGTACCTTCACCATCAGTGCCACTCTCGACCCCAAATAGGAAAGCGCGCTCGTTACTTTCCTGCGGGCGAATGTCGATGTGTTTGCCTGGCAACCATCTGACATCCCCGGTGTTCCCAGGAAAGTGATTGAGCACCACCTTGCCGTCTGTCCTCATGCGCGGCTCGTCAAACAGAGAGTCAGGAAATAAGCAGTGGAGCGCCAAGAGTTCATCGCAGAAGAGATCAGGAAGTTGGAAGCGGCAGGCCTCGTCAGAGGCGTGCTCCATCCGACGTGGCTGGTCAATCCTGTTGTCGTGCGCAAAGCAAACGGAAAATGGAGGCTTTGCACCGATTTCACCGATGTTAACAAAGCTTGTACCAAAGATCCATTTCCCTTGCCGCGCATTGACCAGATTGTCGACTCCATGACCGGATGTGACCTGCTTTCATTTCTTGACGCATATTCAGGATACCATCAGACCTTCATGGCTGAAGAAGATGAAGAGAAGACCGCATTCATCACTCCATGTGGCACGTACTGTTTCGTACGGATGCCTTTCGGACTGAAGAATGCTGGTTCGACGTTTGCAAGGGTTGTCCATACCGCTTTTGAGCCACAAATCCACAGAAATGTGGAGGCTTACACGGATGATATAGTGGTCAAGAGCAGGGATAGGGCAACCCTGATTCAAGACTTAGAAGAGACCTTTGCGAACCTGCGCAAGATCAGCCTCAAGCTCAACCCCGAGAAGTGCGTGTTTGGAGTCCCCTCCGGCAAGCTTCTCGGGTTCTTCGTGTCTCAGCGGGGAATCGAAGCCAACCCCGACAAGATCAAGGCCATTGAGCAGGTTGAAGCACCAACACGTGTCAAGGATGTGCGAAGACTTGCCAGCTGCGTAGCGGCTCTCAGCAGGTTCATTTCCAAGTCTGCGGAACGCGCCCTGCCGTTTTTCAAAATTTTGAAAAAGGCGGGTCCAGTAAAATGGACTCCGGAAGCGGAGGCTGCGCTGCAGGACTTGAAGAAATACCTGTCCTCCGCTCCAATACTTGTCGCACCTAAGCCACAAGAGAAGTTGCTGCTGTACTTGGCGGCAACCAATCAAGTGGTTAGTGCTGCGTTAGTAGCGGAGAGGGAGGCTGATGACGAGCCAGCGACCGCGGCAAGCACATCCAGCGGCAAGCAGGGGGCTTCCCCGACAAGCTCTGGCCCCGACAAAGATGGATCTGCGCAAATGCAAGAGGAGGTGCAGAAGAAGAAAATGGTGCAGCGCCCAGTTTACTTTGTCAGTTCCCTCTTGCAGGGGGCTAGGTCAAGGTACTCTGGCGTGCAGAAATTGCTTTTCGGCCTCCTTATGGCCTCGAGAAAGCTGCGCCATTACTTCCAAGCACACGAGATCACAGTTGTCACTCGCTTTCCGCTGAAGAGGATACTGCAGAATCCCGAAGCAACAGGCAGGATCGTCGAGTGGGCACTGGAACTGCCAAGCTTTGGCCTCAAGTTCGAGAGCACTTCAACTATCCAAAGCAGAGCATTGGCAGAATTCATAGCAGAGTGGACGTCGACACCAGACGAAGAAGTTCCAGAGACGAGCATCCCCGGCAAGGAAGCAAGCAAAGAGTGGCTGATGTACTTTGATGGGGCCTTCTCGCTGCAAGGCGCCGGTGCTGGCGTGCTGCTTGTCGCGCCCACCGGAGAGCACCTCAAGTACATCGTCCAAATGCACTTTCCCAAGGAGCAGGCAACCAACAATACAGCAGAGTATGAAGGTTTGCTTGCCGGTCTCAGGATCGCGGCAGAACTTGGGATCAAGAAGCTTATTGTCAGGGGTGACTCGCAGCTCATCGTCCGCCAAGTGAACAAGGATTACCAGAGTCCGTTGATGGAGGCTTACGTTGATGAAGTGAGGAAGCTAGAAGAGCGCTTTGACAGCCTGCAAATGGAACACGTTCCAAGAGCTGAGAACGACATTGCCGACGGCCTGTCAAAGTGCGCCGCACTAAAGTTACCCGTGGAACCAGGGACCTTTGTGCTCAAGCTGACTCAGCCATCCGTAACACCGTCAACTGGGCAGAACAAGAAGAGGAAGTTGGTCTCCGGCGACTATCTTCCGGCAGAGCTTCCCGAATCCGCCGCCAAGAGAGTCCCCAAGATCGACGCCAAGAGTGTTGAGGAGTCGTCTGCTCCGGCAAGCCCCAGGGCTTGTTCCGTCGAAGCAGGCGCTCCCAACAAGCTCTGCTCCGGCAAGCTTGCCGGGGAACGTCAAGCTCCGGCTGAGCCCCAGATTCTCGCCGTAGAAGCTGATGTTCCCGCAGCCGCAGACATGCCTTTAGTCCTTGTTGTCGAGCCACAGGCTCCAACATGGGCGCAGCAAATCGTCCGTTTCCTTCAGACAGGAGAACTTCCCGAAGAGCAAGAAGAAGCGGAAAGAGTAGCCCGGCGGTCCAGTATGTACCAGTTTGTTGACAGCACACTGTACAGAAGAGGACGCAATGGGGTGAAATTGAAGTGTATCCACCGGGAAGACGGACAGAAGCTGTTGGCGAAGATACATGGAGGCATATGTGGTCACCACATTGGCGCAAGAGCACTTGCCGGCAAAGCGTTCCGGCAAGGTTTCTTCTGGCCGACAGCCCTCCAGGATGCAACTGCACAAGTAACCAAGTGTGAAGCGTGCCAGTTCCATTCCAAGCAGATACACCAACCAGCTCAAGCTCTCCAGATGATCCCTTTATCCTGGCCATTTTTGGTCTGGGGGCTCGACATCCTCGGCCCCTTCCCCTGAGCTGTCGGGGGCTTTGATTACTTGTACGTCGCAATCGACAAGTCCACAAAGTGGCCGGAAGTGGAACCAGTGAGGAAGGTGACAGCTCAGTCCCGATCAAATTCTTCAGGTTGATTGATTGCCGCTTCTGGATCCCTAACAGGATCATCACCGACAACGGTACGCAATTCACGAGCCACGCCTTCATGCAGTACATCCAAGACCTCGGCGCCAAGGTCTGCTTCGCTTCTGTTGCTCATCCCAGGAGCAACGGTCAAGCGGAGAGGGCCAATGCCGAGGTGCTGCGCGGGCTCAAGACCAGAACCTTTGACAGGCTGCACAAGTGCGGACGGAACTGGATCGAGGAGCTGCCAGTGGTTCTTTGGTCGATCAGAACGACGCCAAATCGAGCCACTGGCCAGACACCATTTGCTCTAGTCTATGGAGCAGAAGCAGTTACCCCCACGGAACTCGTATACGGGTCACCTCGAGTGCTCGCTTATGATGAGCTTGAGCAAGAGCGGTCGCGTGAAGATGACGCGCTGCTCCTTGAGGAGGATCGTCTTCAGGCTGCTGTGCGAGCCGCTCGCTACCAGCAAGCTTTGCGTCGCTATCATAGCCGCAAAGTTAAAGCCAGAAGCTTCGAGGAAGGCGACCTTGTTCTTCGGCACGTTCAATCGGCCAAGAATCACAACAAGGTGATGCCAAAGTGGGAAGGCCCTTACCGGGTGAAACGAGTCACGAGGCCCGGCGCCGTCCGCCTCGAGACCGAAGATGGCACTCCGGTGAGCAACTCCTGGAATATTGAGCATCTTCGTAAGTTTTACCCGTAAGGCGCGGTTGTCGGACCCTGTCCGGCAACCAACCTTTTGTACAAGTCTTGCCGCCGTTGCATGTAATCCTTTGTACAAAGCCAGGCGCAGACCCTGAGCAACAGATAATGAAGCGCTGGCGCCCTAAGTTTTAGCATGCATGCTGAGCCGAGTCTCGTCCTTGGTTAGGGTTGATAGTGCCTAACAGTCGCTAACCCCTAGCTTAGAGGTCGAGTCTGTGTCCCTTTTCCTGTTCTTTCCTTTGGTTCGCAGGGATTACATATCCTAGCTGGGCCGCTCGAGGACGAAGAAGGGGAGAAGGACGAACCAATGCCTACATCCCGGCAAGCCAAAGTTGCCGGGGGCTGCAAGTGCAAGGATTCGCCCGCGGCAAGCCAGAGTTGCCGGGGGCTGCAATCTCAGATAAGTTTTTGCATCCCTTATCATGCATTCTCTTATGGACTGTGGAATACGAAAACCTTGTTTCCTCCTAAAAGCTACCGTGCTCTCTTAACGACAAGCCCCAGAGCGCGTTCCTGGGGCCCGTTTTGATAGTAGCCGCGGCAGCAAAGGGAGGAAACGAGGGGCCGTAACCCGCCTTCTCCCTGCCCCCGCCAAGGGCGTGAGAGAGGTCGAGTGGCGCGGGAAGACGGCAGGGCCTGTTGCCGGACGAGGAAGTGTCTATCTTAACGATGTAAAGGATTCGCTCCTTGCTGCGGGTTGTACCCGCGAGACAAACGATCCGGCAAACATCCCCTTTTCATTAAAAACATTCTGCTCAGGTACAGTTCAGAGAGAATGAAAAACATGAAAGATGGGATTACAAGATTTAAATGCAACTAAGGCCCGAGGGCTTACAAGCTAAAAAGAGATAAGGTGCCCGTAATCCCTTTCTTGTCTCTCTCCTCAGGAGGTAGGGCAAGGAGGCGAGAAGGGCAAAAGGGGCTCCTAGCGAGCTACGGGTGGCAGAAGACACCAAGAGAAGATCCCGGTGGCCGTCGTCAAGAGCAAGGGTGATGACGGCGTCGGGGGCGAAGCTGGAAGATGAGGCGGCGGAACGTCAGCACGCTGTCGAAGACGACGCGTACTCCGACTTTGCGGCCTTGCCGCCCGCCCTCTTCCTCTTCAGCAGCCTCCCCACGCCAGCCGCCCAAGGAGACGACCCCGGGAAGTTCAAGGAGCCGGCGACGCGGAAGATGGGGTCGCCGGTGCCACACGGAGCTGCGATCGGCGCCTAGTCGGACCCGTCGTCCCGACGACCACTGCCGTCGTCGTCGCTGTCGCTCCCCTCCTCGTCACTCTCGCTCGAGGAGGAGCCTTCGGTGTCGGAGGAGCTGTCCACGCAGCACTGGGCCCGGGTCCCGAAGTCCCCGAAGGCCTTGACGGAGAGAAGATCGCCCTCCATTAGCTTGAAATGGAGGGTGAACCCCTACATCAAGCTGTGGATGCGGGCGAACGACTTCCACCCTCGACCAAGATACATCACGCCGGGGGCTGGGGACTCGACGTGGACTCGCGTACCACTGATCCCACAGCCCCTCATGCGCAGTCTCGGCGTCACGGGTTGTTCCACCTCCATCACGCTCACAAAGGGAGCCGGGAGGCGGAGGCGACGTCGAGGCGCCCGGCGCAGCCTGATGATGAACTCGCAGGGGTCGTCCCCGATGTGAACCGCCGTGAGAAGAGGGGCCGCTGGCGGAGGCGAGACCGGCACGTCGCCCCGTCCGCCTCGTCCCCGAGCGCCCCGGCCCCGTCCACGGCCTCGTCCACGACCTCGCCCCCTCCCCCTTCCCCTTACGGCTGGCTCCGCCACCGCGGGTGCAAGGGGAGGAGGGGCGCGCTGCCTGGCGGCGACCCTCGCCGCCACCGACGAAGGACCAGTGTTCCCTTCCTCCATGGCAAATGGGGGGAGGGGATCAGAAGCCAAAGAGAACAAGAGATGAAGGAGTGCGGATTTCCGTCGCCCCTTTCGCTCCTTGTAAAGGAGCGGGGTGGGGGCTCGGCCGCCCCGCTCAGCCAATCAAGGCGGAGGAAGAGCAAGCGACTGGGGGCCGACCCGCTGCCTCGACCCACGACGACCCGGCTTCCTGCCTCCACCGCCGCGACCCCAAGTGCATGGAGACCACGTGGCAGGCGCGCAGAGCCGAGGCGACGGGTGAGGCGACCTCTCCCCACCCCGTGATCATGGGGAGCGGACGCCTCGAAAACCGCGCCTCGACCCCGTTCGTTCACCGAACCGCGCCTCCACGTCTCCCCCCACTTATGGAGAAGGTGCGAATCGCCCCCTTTATCGCGACGTGACGCATGCCTGCGGGGCTCGGCCCCGCGCACGCCACCCACGTCACGCACGCCTCTCCCCACGACGCCGCGTTCGACGCGTGCCACTTGGGGAAAGCGCGATGGGTGCGGAGTTAAGATGCAGCGTGACCCAGGCCGCGCGTGCCTGTGCATTGTTTTGGGCCTGGCCCAACAGCGCTCGGCACCGTGTATGGCCCAGGCCCGGGGGCTCCTGTCGGTGTACTAAAGTAGGGGTACCTTAGTACCCCGAACTTGTGCACGGGCAGTCGCAGCACCCCGCGGCAAGGCTTGCCAGGGGAACGCCAAGACCCTCCACGGTCCCTTTCTGGGCCATTCAAGAACAAAGTACTTGAGCCAAGAAGACAAGGCCCCGGCAAGAGGAGCTTGCCGGGCCGAAGAGGCAAGACCCCGGCAAGAGGAGCTTGCCGGGACGACCAGCTGAAGAACAAAGACCCCGGCAAGAGGAGCTTGCCGGGAAGGCCAACCAAGGCATCTCAAGAAAGCTCTCCGCGACGCGCCACGCGTCCCGGCCAGGCCTGGCGAGCAGCAAGTTCCCAGGCGCGGCAAGACAGCCACCGCGGCAAGCCACTTGCCGCGGCAAGTCACCACCTCGGGCCTGCGCTCCAGCTCACCCACCCACGCGTCACTCTGGGGCTCTCCCGGAGGCACGTGGCGGGGTGCTGCGCAGCCGGAGGCATGCGGTGGCATGCGGCGCTGACAAGATTGTCATCGTGGCAAACGAGGACGCCCCTAACGGTCCACTTCAGCACTGTTAGGGCGACCCAGACGGGCATTTAATGCCCTTGTCCCCTGCTGTCAGAGTTAGGTGCGATAGCACTGTGCAGCCACTGTATGCACAGTTCTTTACCATTTTTACCCTCATCTGCGCTGCCACCTGTGGGAACCCCTTGTGCATATAAAAGGAGGCCCATGCACACGTAGAGAAGGGGAGGAACCCGGAGGGGAGGAACCCGGAGGACATCCATCCACGTCCAACTCCAAGCTTACTATAGCATCTTGCGCCCTCAAGCAAGAACCCAATACAATCAGACAAGCAGCAGTAGGGTTTTACGCATCCGTGCGGCCCGAAGCTGGGTAAAATCGTTTGTGTGTGTCGCCTCGATCCGCTCTTCGCGCAGCCTCCGTCCCCCGCCGAACCAAGAAGGGGCTCCGTCCCCATAGGTGTTCGAGGAGGCCGATTTCCCCCGACACCTAGGGTTCATACTTTCACTAGTGCAAGTTCTCTCAACAATAATAACATAATTAGATCATATAAGAATCCCTCAACATGCAACAAAGAGTCACTCCAAAGTCACTAATAGCGGAGAACAACCGAAGAGATTATTGTAGGGTACGAAACCACCTCAAACTTATTCTTTCTGATTGATCTATTCAAGAGTCTGTAGTAAAATAACGTGAAGTTATTCTTTCCGTTCGATCTATCATAGAGTTCGTACTAGAATAACACCTTAAGATACAAATCAATCAAAACCCTAATGTCACCTAGATACTCCAATGTCACCTCAAGTATTCGTGGGTATGATTATACGATATGCATCACACAATCTCAGATTCATCTATTCGACCAACACAAAGAACTTCAAAGAGTGCCCCAAAGTTTCTACTGGAAAGTCAAGACAAAAACGTGTGCCAACCCCTATGCATAATTTCACAAGGTCACCGAACCCGCAAGTTGATCACCAAAACATACATCAAGTAGATCATGTGATATCCCATTGTCACCACAGATAAGCACATGCAAGACATACATCAAGTGTTCTCAAATCCTTAAAGACTCAATCCGATAAGATAACTTCAAAGGGAAATCTCAATCCATTACAAGAGAGTAGGTGGGAGAAAGATCATAAGATCCAACTATAGTAGCAAAGCTCGCTATACATCAAGATCGTGCCGAGCCAAGAACACGAGAGAGAGAGAGAGAGAGAGAGAGAGAGAGAGAGAGAGATCAAACACATAGCTAGTGGTACATACCCTCAGCCCCGAGGGTGAACTACTCCCTCCTCGTCATGGAGAGCGCCGGGATGATGAAGATGGCCACCGGTGAGGGATCCCCATCTCTGGCAGGGTGCCTGATGAGGACATCAATACCATTGTTACACCCACAGCCCCTACTGTTACATATACCGGACCAATTACTAGAGCTCGCGCACGACAATTAAATTACCAGGTACTTTCGTTTCTTGGTAATGATTCTAATGTTCATGAGAATATGATGCTGCCTAAATTGGATACATTTGTTTTGATTACAAATGAAGGGCCTAGCGTGGAGAAGGATGGACATTGGAGCAACAACAAGCATGGAGTTGATGGCATGCGCCAGGGGAACAAGAACGGAGTTGCAAGTGATGATTTCAGGACTTTGAAGCCACCATAAGGAGTGCATGAAGCCTTGGACGAAATATACAAGATGCCACTTCATAAATTTCGTCCAGAGGCTATTCTAGGTGCTGCGTCACCTTGTTATTGGGCCAGGCCCATGTAATTTCGAAATACATAAGTATAGGCTGTTTTTAGAGTCCGTATGTGTGGGGAAACAAGAGATAGGGTTGGTTTCGGACCCCTTCCCCAAGGGCCACGAAATTCCCCCCTCTTCCTCCATATATACAGCCCTTAGGGCACCGTTTAGACTTTGGGTTTTGTTAGATTTAAATTTCTCCATAGCCGCAACTTCGCATACTTCGTTTGTGTTCAATGACCAGACCAAGGCGTCACAGAACCCCACCTTCATTAATAAAGCTTTCCTCTTTTATTCGCAATATCCAGATTGCAATATCAGTTTCTTGCTTGTTCTTCGTTTGCTCGCAGGAAATAGACCCTCGTGGTCAGGTTGATCGTGCTCCGGCATGGTCAATAACACCTCGAAAGTTGGTTTAGCGATTGCTAAGGCGCGACGTCTTCGCACGTTCGTAGTCGGATCGCCAAAGTCGACTCCCACAGAAAACGATTGCTAACTCATTGAAACATCGGGACACCTTTGCCTCTATCAAGTGGTATCAGATTTCCAGGTAGCTCGTGAGATTTTACATTTTCGTAGTTTAGATCGAGTCTGTTCTTCATACCTATAGTCCACGAAAAAGCCAAAAAAATTAGGGTTAGTTCATCATATCCGAAGCAATCTAAGCCTTTGCATAATCTTTTCTGTATTTGCTTTCTTGAATTTGCGGTTGCATCGTCGTGTCAAGTTGCTGGTCCTAGCGTCTAGTACTTTAGAGCTTCGAGTTCTGTTCACAAGCTGTCACGCCACCGCCGCACCATTGTCATCACCGCTGCCATATACCACCATCATCATCATCGTTGCCATATACCACCATCATCATCATCGCTGCCATATACAACCATCATCATCACCGCTGCCATATACCACATATCCACCGCCATCACGCTAATCCGAGTCCACCTCCATCACAGATTCGCCACCAGTCCGTGTTCCATCGCCCTGCAAATATCAGCCACCAGTCCGAGTTTCCACCAGATTCATCTCCGCCACTAGTCCTAGACCGAGTCCAGTAATTGTTGCTTTGTTCTCGATTTCTAGATCACGCGATACTCCGAGTCGTGACAGAGTAGGACTCCCAAACTTCCGAGCCATCCGCAGAAGAAAAATAGTTCCAGTTTCAAAAAAAAATTGTTGCGGAGCAAAAAAAAGAGGAAAAAAAGTGCAAAAAGAAAAGTGAAAAAAAATTAAAAAATTCAGAGTGTGCTCCTCCCTTGTTTACGTGCAGCACTGTGGTTTTGTTAGTGTTCTAGGCTCGCGTCTCTAGTACGGTCTAGCCTAGGACCAACACGGTACCGTCGTTGAGCATTTATTCAACTTTGCATCTCTGAATTGATTATTGCTGACCCTTTCTTTACCATACTATAAGCCTTCCCAGCTCCACATACATCTACGTCGTGCGTTTGACTCTCCCTGGCAATCGCTCTATCCAAGTTTTTGAGAGTTTTGACTACAACGGATTTGTGAACAGATTTGCTCAACTGGTAAGAATTTGAGATTTGCTTGACGGATTTGCTCAACTGGTAAGAATTTTTGAGAGTTTTTGAGAGTTTTGCTCAACGGATTTGCTCAACTGGTAAGAATTTGAGATTTGCTTGACGGATTTGTGACACCCACCACCACCTCTTGTTAGTAGTCTGTAGGATCATATTCTTGTGTGTTTCTATTGCTGCTAACCATGCCAGGATCACAAGTCGACGAGACTGACTGGGAGAACATGACGAATAAGGAGTTGCATGATAAATTTCAGCAAATGATGAGTGGACAGGTGCAAGATGTGCTAAACAGATTTGAAGAGGCCATGGAGAAGATAGATGGCATGGAGATGACGTTCGAAACAAAGCTCGATAACAAGTTTAATGAATTCCTCGCGTGTCTTCCACCACCACCACCACCGGCTGCACCTAACGCACCTCTACAACAACAACAACAACGACTACCTCCACGTCGCGAAACAGCCCTCCGTCGAGCGAGCCGTGTCTCTCTTGCGCTTGGCCAAACTGTTGGTGCTGCTATTGATACTTCTGTGGCTCCTGCTGCTGATGCGGAGGAGTCTGATTATGTGGGAGATTACGAGGATGAAGTTGATCAAAATCAGAACTACGTGCAACCACCAGCACCAAAACCACCAGGTCCTCCACATGCAAATAATGGCAATGTTAGGGCTCCCCCTCAGGTACGAGATCATGACCATCTCCCTAAACTGAAATTGAATATTCCACCATTTGAGGGTAGATATGTTCCTGATATATATCTTACTTGGGTAGAAACTAAACAACGATTTACATGTTTACAATATCCTGAGGAGAGACGTGTTCCTGCTGCTGTTTGTGCTTTCACTAGCTTTGCATGTGTTTGGTGGTCTGAACATTGTAGATTATATCATGTTCCAGCTACTTGGGCTGCTTTGAAAACTGCTATGCGTACTCGTTGGGTTCCACCATATTATCAATGTGAATTACTTCAAAAATTGCAGCGCTTAAGACAAGGAAAAAATTCTGTAGAAGAATATTATCAGGAATTACAAACTGGCTTGATTAGATGTGGTATTGTTGAGGATAATGAAGCTATGCTTGCACGTTTTATGGGTGGATTAAATAGAGAGATTCAGACCATTCTAGAGTATAAGGATTATAATAATATCACTCTGTCGGGGGAAATCGGCCTCCTCGAACACCTATGGGGACGGAGCCCCTTCTCAGTTCGGCGGGGGGCGGAGGTTGCGCGAAGAGCGGATCGAGGCGACACACACAAACGATTTTACCCAGCTTCGGGCCGCACGGATGCGTAAAACCCTACTGCTGCTTGTCTGATTGTATTGGGGTCTTGCTTGAGAGCACTGGATGCTACAGTAAGCTTGGAGCTGGACGTGGATGGATGTCCTCTGGGTTCCTCTTCCTCTCTACGTGCGCATGGGCCTCCTTTTATATGCACAAGGGGTTACCCACAGGTGGCAGCGCAGATGAGGGTAAAAATGGTAAAGAACTATGCGTACAGTGGCTGCACAGTGCTATCACACCTAACTCTGACGGCAGGGGACAAGGGCATTAAATGCCCGTCTGGGTCGCCCGAACAGTGCTGAAATGGACCGTTAGGGGCGCCCCCGTTTGCCACCATGGCAATCTTGTCAGCGCCGCATGCCACCGCACGCCCCTGGCTGCGCAGTGCCCCGCCACGTGCCTCTGGGAGAGCCCCAGAGTGACGCGTGGGTGGGTGAGCTGGAGCGCAGGCCCGAGGTGGTGACTTGCCACGGCAAGTGGCTTGCCGCGGTGGCTGTCTTGTCGCGCCTGGGAACTTGCCGCTCGCCAGGCCTGGCCGGGATGCGTGGCGCGTCGCGGCGAGCTTTCTTGAGATGCCTTGGTTGGCCTTCCCGGAAGCTCCTCTTGCCGGGGTCTTTGTTCTTCAGCCGGTCGTCCCGGCAAGCTCCTCTTGCCGGGGTCTTGTCTCTTCGGCCCGGCAAGCTCCTCTTGCCGGGGCCTTGTCTTCTTGGCTCAAGTACTTTGTTCTTAATGGCCCAGAAAGGGACCGTGGAGGGTCTTGGCGTTCCCCTGGCAAGCCTTGCCGCGGGGTGCTGCGACTGCCCGTGCAAGTTCGGGGTACTAAAGTACCCCTACTTTAGTACACCGACAGGAGCCCCCGGGCCTGGGCCATACACGGTGCCGAGCGCTGTTGGTCCAGGCCCAAAACAGTGCACGGGCACGCGCGGCCTCGGTCACGCTGCATCTTAACTCCGCACCCATCGCGCCTTCCCCAAGTGGCACGCGTCGAACGCGGCGTCGTGGGGAGAGGCGTGCGTGACGTGGGTGGCGTGCGCGGGGCTGAGCCCCGCAGGCATGCGTCACGTCGCAGCCGATTTCTTTATTCGGAAAGGCAAAACGCCCGCCTCCCCCCTTTATAAGCGGGGGAAATAGGGTCAGTTCGCCATCCCGCCGGTTGCCATTCCTCAAAAATCTCCGCCACTTCCTTCTTTCCAAAGAAAGCAGCGCTCCGCCCCCGTCGTCACCAGCATCGCCACCACTGTCGACCTCTCTCTCCCCACCTCCGCCATGCCTCCGAAGATCGGGAGAGGGAAGGCCGTGAAGTCGGCCGAGGCGCTGCGGCTTGAAGCGATGCGGAGGGAGCGGGCGACTTTCCCCCCTCAGCTCGACGCGGTGGAGCTGAGGGACAGGTTCTACCTCTTCTGGTCGACGGTGACGCGAGCGCATCCGCACACGCGGGTGCTTCCCGCCGTCGCCCAGAAGAAGTACCCGACCGGGTATCCCTTCTTTGTTGTGTTCTTCTATTGCGGCCTCTGCCCGCCTTTTTCTCAGTTCTTCTACGACATCATGAACACCTATGGCTTCCATCTCCTCGACTTCACCCCCAACGCCGTTCTGACAATGGCGGTTTTCACACACCTCTGCGAGAACTTTGTCGGAGTCCACCCCAATGTAGCCCTCTTCCGCCATTTCTTTTCTCCTCGGGTGGAGAAAGGAGAGCCTTTATCCGGCGGGGTCGCCTGGATCTCCAGGACCGGCAAGAAGGAGGCTTATCTGGAGGGGGAGCTCCGCAGCAGATGGGAGGAGTGGAGGGCGGACTGGTGTTTGATTGTCGAGGATCAGCCGCAGCCATTCACTGCCGTGCGCCGAGCTCCAGTGGTGCGCGGCCGCGACTGGGGCGACGTGGCTCCGGACGACGCCAAGCTGGAGATTGCCGTCACCCGGATCCTACGCCTCAGGCTTGCCAGGCTCACTGTCGGCGCTGTTGGCGCGGACTTCCTCCGCCGCCGCATCGCCCCCCTGCAGGAGAAAGGGAGACCTGCCTGGGAGTTCCAGAACGCGGCGGACATCATGAGGCTGCGTCCGGGCCTTAATTTCAACTTTACTGTCTTGGAGCTTGACGGGACGCTCAGGGAGCTGTTCAAGCATGACCCTAAGCATCCCGAATGGTTCAGGCTGCCGCAGGGCGTCGTTCCCTTATGCAATAACTCGTCGCTCAACCGCATCCTCGCGATGATACCGTTGTGCGACTCGCATGGGATCGACGCGACCTGGCAGGTGCCTGCGGACGACGTCGTGCAGGCGTTCTTCGATGGCTTGGAGGAGGTGCCCGTCAACTCCGATGAGAAGAAGGGCCTCACTTGGGACACCACCCCCGACGAGTTGGCGTACATCGCCTCCAGGATGGAGGAGGCAGCGGCTGCCGCAGCCGCAGGTGCATTTGGATTCACCGTGGCCGAGGCAGACGCGAAGGAGGTGGCGAGCCTCGCCGAGGAGGTGGAATTCGTCGGCGAGGAAGAGCCTGCTGAGCACGGTGCCGAGGACGAGCCCGCCCAGGACACGAGTGGCTTGCCGAAGGTTGATGCCTCTTCCTCCTGTCCCCCAGGCAGCTCGTCGCAAGCAGAGCCCCCTGCCCAGCCGAGGAGGCGTCTCCGCAAGGCTGGGGAGGTGGTGCGGCAGGCGAGCCAACAACCGCAGCGCCGCGTGACACGCTCCTCTGAGGCAGCAGGAGCGGGGTCTTCGCGGGCCGCGGCTTCTGCTCCTGCCGCTTCTCGCGCCGCGGCGGCAGCGGGAGCGGGGCCATCCACTGCCACCGCCAAGCGGTCGCGGGAGCCCACTCCCCCGCCTCCTCGCCCCAGGAGCAAGCCGGTCTTTGATTTCTCCGCGCTTAGCTCCGACGATGAAGAGGAGGAAGAAGAGTAAGTCCCCTGTCGAGCTTGTATCCTTTGGATTTCCTGTTGTCTTGTCTTGCAGCTCATTTGCCTTTCTCCGAATTTGTTCCTTTCCAGGACTCTGATCCAGAGAAAGGCCAAGAGGGCCAAGGTCCCGTTGGTCGTCCTCGAGGACGAGCCCGCCCCGGCAACAGGGGGTGTGCCTGAGACGACCTTGCCGGACTTGGCAGCCGATCTTCAGAGCAGCCCCCAACGCAGCCCCCAGCGTAAGTATACAGTTCACTTCCGCTGTTCGGCGCACAAGGGTGCTCCTCTTCTCTTTTGTTGTTAACATCTGGCTGCTGGTTTGTGTAGGAGCAGAGCAGCCCCAGCAGGAGCGCCCGGAGAGCACTCCCGCCGCGCCGTCCGCGTCGACCACACCGCCCAGGGAGGAGCCCCCAGCAGGGGAGTTCTCTCCGGCAAGGGGAAGCTCTCCGGCAAGGGGGAGCTCCCCGGCAAGGGACAGTACCAACGACCCCCCGGCAACGGAGGCCGCGGCCACAGACCCTGCCACCGGTAATCCTTCCCGCACGGAAACTTCCCTTGGCTCTTCTTTCTTTTGATCTTCTTGTTGGGTAGTTGCTTGACTTCTCTCCCTTCTCCGGCTATCAGACCCGCCCGCCACGGACTCGATGGAGACCGAGGTCATCGTCGAGGAGGGCGCGCGTGGCGATGCTGACGACGTCGTTGTCACCGAAGAAGTGGACGGCGCTGATGATCTTGCCGGCGACGGAGATGCCGAGGCCGCCAAGCCTGCCGCTGCAGCAGCTGGCGAGGGGACCGGCGACCGTACTGACGGCCCCGGGGTCGCAGGGGCGTCAAGTGCTTCACCGACCGGCGATCCTGCCGCTGCCGCCACGTCGGCCCCCGAGGAGCCCCAGCCAGGTGTCTACCTGAAGGCCGGCGACGACGTCTTCATCAAGCTTCCCTAGGAGTCGAGCTCCAGGGCGCCGGTCGAGGGAGAGGTCTTGGACGGAGAGGTGCTCGCCTCCACCGGGCTGACACTGGTTGACACGCCAAGCAGCGGCGGCGACGAGCCCGAGGAGGAGCGGCTGCTCCGAAAGCTTGTGTTGCTCTACCGCGCCCGGCAAGCTAGGGTGGAGCGCCAGGAGGCGCTCGTCGCGAAGGTGGGAGCAGACATGGAGAAGCGCACCGGGGAGCTCCGGGAGCTCAACCAGGAGGCTCTTCAGTCCTTGGCGGAGGAGCGAAGGCAGCTCGACGAGGCGCGGACGGCCTTCATACTTGAGAAGGCAGAAGACGAAGAGCAGCAGAGGCTTGCCGCTGCGGGGCTGTCTGTGCGAGAAGGCGAGCTGGTGCAGCAGAAAGCTAGCCTCGCCAGCCACGAGGAGGAGGTTTCCGCGCATGAGCAAGCGCTCGGCGGGGCCCTCGAGAAAGCGTAGGATGCTACCGCGGCTGCCGAGACCGCCAAGAAGGAGCTGGAGGCGAAGGTGGCACAGCTCGACATCGATCTCAAGGCGAGCGGTGAGGAGCTCGCCGCGCTCAAACAGGAGCGCGAGAAGGGCGCCCACACCCTCGGCGAGCTGCAGGGCCGCTTCGCCGAGAAGATCAAGGAGCTCGATGCCGCCAAGGACTCCAAGGCTGATCTCGAGCTGAAGCTGGACACCTTGGCCAAGGCGCTGGAGAGCGCCAAGGAGCAGGAGGCGACCTTGCGGAAGGAGGTCGCGGACAACGAGGAGTTGCTGAAGAGCGCCGCGGTCACCCAGAACAACTTTAGGGCGACGGTGGAGCAGTGGACCGAGGGTCTCGTCGACATCGCCGCCGTCATCGACAAGGAGCTGACGCTGCTAGGGATGGAGGGCCACGAGTATCCCTCCGGCGAGAACGTCCCACCCAGCGCCAAGCTCACTTCGTTCTTCAAAGGCGTGGCGGCGGCGCTTCAGCATCTCCGGAAAGCGATCCCAGAGCAGCTGGCCGACGAGACGCGCGAAGCCATCTCCGGGGCCCTTGAGAAGGTGTTGGTGAAGATTGTCTTCCGCAACCCCACCATCAGGCTCACCAACGTCCTCATGTCCTTGCCGGAAGATGCTGATCTGGAGGAGATCAGGGCCCTCGTTGCACCCATCGTGGAGAGGGTGGCCGGGATCAAGAGGATCGAGGGCGACTGCGTAGATTAGGCCGCTCGTCTCTTTCT
Source organism: Aegilops umbellulata (assembly GCA_032464435.1). Taxonomy (NCBI): domain Eukaryota; kingdom Viridiplantae; phylum Streptophyta; class Magnoliopsida; order Poales; family Poaceae; genus Aegilops; species Aegilops umbellulata. The sequence continues at coordinate 223,647,986 of CP136058.1, read as the reverse complement.
TTCTTTTCCTCGTCGCTGCTGGCCGTGTCACGGAAACAGTTGGTTAGAGCTGCGACAAGTTATTCTGTAATATAACTTTATCTTAGGTGGCGATTGCACTGTTATTTCCTCTACTTGATTCCTTGCTTTGTATATTTTTGCCCTACGCTTCTGGGGACTTGCCGGCTTAGGCCTCCGCCTTGCCGCGGGCACTGAGTGCGGGACATCAGCAGCCCGCCAGCGGCGCCACCACCGGCAAGAAACCTTGCCGCGGCTAGCTGCAACTCACTTAAATTGTTGAGAAGGCTCAGGACAAAGTAAGTGTTGCGACTGCAGTCGCAGCACACTCAAGCTGTCGAGCGAGCTCGAAACAAAATAAGGATGCTACTCTGGTTGTAGCACACTTAGGTCGTTGAGCGGACTCGAAACGAAGTAAGGGCGCAACTAGATACGAGCCGGTCCCTCTGCGCACAGGTTTTCCATACAAAGCTCGGTCGTTCGAGGAAGATAACATAAGAATTCAAAAAAAACTTAATTGCTCAAACTTTGGCAACTTAGCTTTTCTGTCGTTAGCTGCCCGGCAAGGCGGGGTTCTCTTGGACGACGCCTGGCCCACACCGTTATCTCCTCCCCCCCTCCTCGGTAAACCTGTGGGCGAGGGGCCCTCCCTTTTCTCAAGAGAAAAGAGAGAGAAGGGAAAATAAAGGCACGGGGCCTCGCGGCTCGTTACTGCTCGCCGGGGGTAAGTGTTGCACAACGTGTCAGATAGGACATGCACAGCGAAGAAAGCATGAAATTGACAAGATGTGCGAAGCACATGGGCTATGCACGGGATCTGCGCCCGGCTTTGTGCCAAGGATTACATGCAACAGCGGCAAGACTTGGACAAAGAGGGTGGTTGACGGAATGGGTCCCGACAACCGCACTGGCAAGGGCCTCCCCACGTTCGGCGTCAACTTGTTGTGATCTTGGCGGACTGAGCGCGCCGAAGAACAAGGTCGCCTTCCTCGAAACTTCTGGCGCTAACTTTGCGGCTATAGAAGCGGCGCAAAGCTTGCTGGAGGCGAGCAGCTCGCACAGCGGCCTGAAGACGGCCCCCCTCAAGGAGCAGCTGCTCTAGCTCGAGCTCGGCGTGAGCGAGTACTCGAGGAGGGCCGTATACGAGTCCGTGAGGAGAATTGCCTCTGCTCCATGGGCTGCAGTGGAAAGATATCTGGTCGTACCTGGGCTTACCTGTGTCCACCCTTGCGCCGCCCCCCCTACCTGGCGCGCCAAAGATGTCGGGGGGAATCGGCCTCCTCGAACACCTATGGGGACGGAGCCCCTTCTCGGTTTGGCGGGGGGCGGAGGCTGCGCGAAGAGCGGATCGAGGCGACACACACAAACGATTTTACCCAGCTTCGGGCCGCACGGATGCGTAAAACCCTACTGCTGCTTGTCTGATTGTATTTGGTTCTTGCTTGAGAGCACTGGATGCTACAGTAAGCTTGGAGCTGGACGTGGATGGATGTCCTCTGGTTTCCTCTTCCTCTCTACGTGCGCATGGGCTCCTTTTATATGCACAAGGGGTTACCCACAGGTGGCAGCGCAGATGAGGGTAAAAATGGTAAAGAATTGTGCGTACAGTGGCTGCACAGTGCTATCGCACCTAACTCTGACGGCAGGGGACAAGGGCATTAAATGCCCGTCTGGGTCGCCCGAACAGTGCTGAAATGGACCATTAGGGGCGCCCCCGTTTGCCACGATGGCAATCTTGTCAGCGCCGCATGCCACCGCACGCCCCTGGCTGCGCAGTGCCCCGCCACGTGCCTCTGGGAGAGCCCCGGAGTGACGCGTGGGTGGGTGAGCTGGAGCGCAGGCCCGAGGTGGTGACTTGCCGCGGCAAGTGGCTTGCCGCGGTGGCTGTCTTGCCGCGCCTGGGAACTTGCCGCTCGCCAGGCCTGGCCGGGACGCGTGGCGCGTCGCGGCGAGCTTTCCTGAGATGCCTTGGTTGGCCTTCCCGGCAAGCTCCTCTTGCCGGGGTCTTTGTTCTTCAGCCGGTCCTCCCGGCAAGCTCCTCTTGCCGGGGTCTTGTCTCTTCGGCCCGGCAAGCTCCTCTTGCCGGGGCCTTGTCTTCTTGGCTCAAGTACTTTGTTCTTGAATGGCCCAGAAAGGGACCGTGGAGGGTCTTGGCGTTCCCCTGGCAAGCCTTGTCGCGGGGTGCTGCGACTGCCCGTGCACAAGTTCGGGGTACTAAGGTACCCCTACTGTAGTACACCGACACACTCGTTTATTCCATCTTGCTTGTAAAGCTGAACATGAAGTGCAGGATCGATAGGCATTGGTGCGAACTAACTTTTCTGCAGGTCGACCTTCATCATGGACACCACGTGCATCATCTACTTCCACTGCACCATCACCTCCTTCAGGTTCCACCTCCAACCGTGATACAAGAAAGCAGGCACAACCACCACTATCTACCAAGAGCACGCCTGCCGGGCCTGCACAGAGCTCTTCTTCTTCCATGGCGTCAACAGGGCACACAAGTGATATTATTTGTCGTCGTTGTAAGGGAAGAGGACATTTTGCGAGAGAATGCAAATCTCAGCGTGTGATGATTGCTACTGAGGATGGTGGGTATGAGTCCGCTAGTGACTATGATGAGGAGACTTTGGATCTTATTACACATGAAGAACATGGTGGAGATGATTCTGATCATGAGACGCAATACATGGCTGCTGAAGATGCTGACAGGTATGAATGTTTAGTTGCTCAACGTGTTTTGAGTGTGAAGGTTACACAAGCTGAGCAAAATCAGAGGCATAATTTGTTCCATACAAAGGGAGTTGTGAAGGAACATTCTATCCGCGTCATCATAGATGGAGGGAGCTGCAACAACTTGGCTAGCATGGAGATGGTGGAGAATCTATCTCTCACCACAAGACCACATCCACATCCTCACTACATCCAATGGTTCAACAACAGCGACAAGGTTAAGGTAACACGTACTGTTCGTGTGCATTTTAGTATCTCTACATATGTTGATTATGTTGATTGTGATGTGGTACCTATGCAAGCATGTTCCTTATTACTTGGTAGACCATGGCAATTTGATAAAAATTATGTACACCATGGTAGAAACAATCAGTATACTCTTGTTCATAAGGATAAAAATATTACTTTGCTTCCTATGACTCCTGATTCCATTTTGAAAGATGATATTAATAGAGCTAATAAAGCAAAACAGGAGAAAAATAAGAGTGAAAATCAGATTGTGGCAAAAGAATTTGAGCAACAAATGAAGCCTAATAATAAACCATCTAGTGTTGCTTCAGAAATTAAATTGAAAAGTGCATGTTTACTTGCCACCAAATCTGATATTGATGAGCTAGATTCTAGCAAATCTGTTTGCTATGCTTTTGTGTGCAAAGAGGCATTATTTTCATTCGAGGACGTGCCTTCCTCTTTGCCCCCTACTGTCACTAACATTTTGCAGGAGTTCGCTGATGTCTTCCCACAAGACGTGCCACCAGGATTACCACCTATTCGAGGGATTGAGCATCACATTGACTTAATTCCCGGTGCACCGCTACCCAACCGTGCACCATACCGTACCAATCCAGAGGAGACGAAGGAGATTATGCGTCAAGTACATGAGTTGCTCGACAAAGGTTATATACGCGACTCTTAGTCCTTGTGTTGTTCCTATTATACTAGTGCCTAAAAAGGATGGTACGTCGCGTATGTGTGTTGATTGTAGAGGCATTAATAATATTACTATTCGTTATCGTCATCCTATTCCTAGGCTAGATGATATGCTTGATGAATTGAGTGGCTCTACAATATTCTCCAAAGTAGATTTGCGTAGTGGATACCATCAAATTCGTATGAAATTGGGAGATGAATGGAAAACAGCATTTAAAACTAAGTTTGGTTTATATGAGTGGTTAGTCATGCCTTTTGGGTTAACTAATGCACCTAGTACTTTCATGAGACTAATGAACGAAGTTTTACGTGTTTTCATTGGACAATTTGTGGTAGTCTATTTTGATGATATACGGATTTATAGAAAATCTTTGGAAGAACATTTGGAACATTTACGTGTTGTTTTTATTGCTCTACGTGATGCACGTTTGTTTGGTAACCTTGGGAAGTGCACCTTTTGCACTGACAGAGTATCTTTTCTTGGCTATGTTGTTACTCCACAGGGAATTGAAGTTGATAAAGCCAAGATTGAAGCTATTGAGAGTTGGTCGCAGCCCAAAACGGTCACACAAGTGAGGAGTTTTCTTGGACTCGTTGGTTTCTATAGGCGTTTTGTGAGAGATTTTAGCACCATTGCTGCACCTCTCAATGAGCTTACAAAGAAGGATGTGCCTTTTGTTTGGGGTACCGCACAGGAAGAAGCCTTCATGGTATTGAAAGATAAGTTGACACATGCTCCTTTACTCCAACTTCCTGATTTTAATAAGACTTTTGAGCTTGAATGTGATGCCAACGGAATTGGATTAGGAGGTGTGTTATTACAAGATGGCAAACCTGTTGCATATTTTTCTAAAAAATTGAGTGGGCCTAGTCTGAACTATTCTACTTATGATAAAGAATTATATGCTCTTGTTCGGACTTTAGAGACATGGCAACATTATTTATGGCCCAAAGAATTTGTTACACATTCTGATCATGAATCTTTGAAACATATTAAAAGTCAAGCTAAACTGAATCGTAGACATGCTAAATGGGTTGAATTCATTGAGACTTTCCCTTATGTCATTAAACACAAGAAGGATAAAGAAAATGTTATTACTGATGCTTTGTCTCGTCGCTATACTATGCTTTCACAACTTGACTTCAAAATATTTGGTTTGGAGACCATCAAAGATCAATATGTGCATGATGTTGATTTTAAAGATGTAATGCAGAATTGTAAAGAAGGACGAACATGGAACAAGTTCGTTATTAATGATGGCTTTGTGTTCCGTGCTAACAAGCTATGCATTCCTGCTAGCTCTCTTCATCTTTTGTTGTTGCGAGAGGCGCATGCAGGAGGATTAATGGGACACTTTGGCGTGAAGAAGACGGAGGACGTACTTGCTACACATTTATTTTGGCCAAAGATGAGACGGGATGTTGAGCGTTTTGTTGCTCGCTGCACTACATGTCAAAAAGCTAAGTCACGACTCCATCCTCATGGTTTATATATGCCTTTGCCTGTACCTAGTGTTCCTTGGGAGGATATATCTATGGACTTTGTTTTAGGTTTACCTCGAACAAAGAAGGGGAGGGATAGCATGTTTGTTGTTGTGGATAGATTCTCGAAAATGGCACACTTTATACCATGTCATAAAAGCGACGATGCTGTTAATGTTGTTGATTTGTTCTTTCGTGAAATTATTCGCTTGCATGGTGTGCCAAATACTATCGTTTCAGATCGTGATACTAAATTTCTTAGCCACTTTTGGAGATGTTTGTGGGCTAAGTTGGGGACTAAACTGCTTTTTAGTACTACATGTCACCCCCAAACTGATGGACAAACTGAAGTAGTCAATAGAACATTGTATACTATGCTTAGGGCTGTTTTGAAGAATAATAAGAAAATGTGGGAAGAATGCTTGCCTCATATTGAATTTGCTTATAATCGTTCGTTGCATTCTACTACTAAGATGTGCCCTTTTGAAATTGTGTATGGTTTCCTACCTCGTGCACCTATTGATTTGTTGCCTCTTCCATCTTCGGAGAAGGTTAATTTTGATGCTAAACAATGTGCTGAATTGATTTTAAAAATGCATGAGTTAACAAAGGAAAACATTGAGCGTATGAATGTTAGATATAAACTTGCGGGAGATAAGGGTAGAAAACATGTTGTGTTTGCACCTGGAGATCTTGTTTGGTTACATTTGCGTAAGGATAGATTTCCCAATTTGCGCAAATCAAAGCTAATGCCACGTGCTGCTGGTCCTTTGAAGGTGTTAGAGAAAATAAATGATAATGCATATAAACTTGAGCTACCTGCAGATTTTGGGGTTAGTCCCACTTTTAACATTGCAGATTTGAAGCCTTATTTAGGTGAGGAAGATGAGCTTCCGTCGAGGACGACTTCATTTCAAGAAGGGGAGGATGATGAGGACATCAATACCATTGTTACACCCATAGCCCCTACTGTTACATATACCGGACCAATTACTAGAGCTCGGCATGCCAATTAAATTACCAGGTACTTTCGTTTCTTGGTAATGATTCTAATGTTCATGAGAATATGATGCTGCCTAAATTGGATACATTTGTTTTGATTACAAATGAAGGGCCTAGCTTGGAGAAGGATGGACATTGGAGCAAGAACAAGCATGGATTTGATGGCATGCGCCAGGGGAACAAGAACGGAGTTGCAAGTGATGATTTCAGGACTTTCAAGCCACCATAAGGAGTGCATGAAGCCTTGGACGAAATATACAAGATGCCACTTCATAAATTTCGTCCAGAGGCTATTCTAGGTGTTGTGTCACCTTATTATTGGGCCAGGCCCATGTAATTTCCAAATACATAAGTATAGGCTGTTTTTAGAGTTCGTATGTGTGGGGAAACAAGAGATAGGGTTGGTTTCGGACCCCTTCCCCAAGGGCCATGAAATTCCCCCCTCTTCCTCCATATATACAGCCCTTAGGGAACCGTTTAGACTTTGGGTTTTGTTTAGATTTAAAGTTCTCCATAGCTGCAACTTTGCGTACTCCTTTTGTGTTCAACGACCAGACCAAGGCGTCACAGAACCCCACCTTCATTAATAAAGCTTTCCTCTTTTATTTGCAATATCCAGATTGCAATCTCAGTTTCTTGCTTGTTCTTCGTTTGCTCGCAGGAAATAGACCCTCGTGGTCAGGTTGATTGTGCTCCGGCGTGGTCAATAACCCATCGGAAGTTGGTTTAGTGATTGCTAAGGCGCGACGTCTTCGCACGTTCGTAGTCGGATCGCCAAAGTCGACTCCCACAGAAAATGATTGCTATCTCATTGAAACATCAGGACACCTTTGCCTCTATCAGTGCTGCAACGGGTCTAGATTGGTTTTCGGTGGCTACAGAGGCTTGCGGCGGCGGAACTCCCGATTTAGGTTATGTTCGGGGGGTTTCTGTATATATAAGAGGCTTTGGCGTCCAGAACAAGTCAGGGGTTTTTCGAGCTGTCCTGGGGTAGGGAGGCGCTCCCAGGGGGGTGGGCACGCCCCCCACCCTCGTGGGCAGCCCTAGACTCTTCTGTCCCAACTCTTTTACTCCATGGCCTTCTTCTGGTCCAAAAATAAGTTCCGTGAAGTTTCAGGTCAATTGGACTCCGTTTGGTTTTCCTTTTCTGCGATACTCAAAAACAAGGAAAAAATGGAAACTGGCACTGGGCTCTAGGTTAATAGGTTAGTCCCAAAAATCATATAAAATAGCATATAAATGCATATAAAACAACCAAGGTTGATAATATAATAGTATGGAACAATCAAAAATTATAGATACGTTGGAGATGTATCAAGCATCCCCAAGATTAATTCATGCTCGTCCTCAAGTAGGTAAATGATAAAAACAGAATTTTTGATGTGGAATGCTACCTAGCATATTCTTCAATGTAATTTTTTTATTGTGGCATGAATGTTCAGATCCGAAAGATTCAAGATAAAAGTTTAATATTGACATAAAAATAATAATACTTCAAGCATACTAACTAAGCAATTATGTCTTCTCAAAATAACATGGCCAAAGAAAGTCCATCCCTACAAAATCATATAGTTTGGTCATGCTCCATTTTTGTCACACAAGAATGCTCTCATCATGCACAACCCCGATGACAAGCCAAGCAATTGTTTCATACTTTAGTAATCTCAAACTTTTTTCAACTTTCACGCAATACATGAGCGTGAGCCATGGACATATCACTATGGGTGGAATAGAATATGATGATGGGGGTTGTGTGGAGAAGACAAAAAAGGAGAAAGTCTCACATTGACGCAGCTAATCAACGGGCTAGGGAGATTCCTATCAATAGATGTCAATGCAAGGAGTAGGGATTGCCATGCAACGGATGCACTAGAGCTATAAATGTATGAAAGCTCAACAAAAGAAACTAAGTGGGTGTGCATCCAACTTGCTTGCTCATGAAGACCTAGGGCATTTGAGGATGCCCATTGTTGGAATATACAAGCCAAGTTCTATAATGAAAAATTCCCACAAGTATATGAAAGTGACAAAATAAGAGACTCTCTATCATGAAGATCATGGTGCTACTTTGAAGCACAAGTGTGGAAAAAGGATAGTGGCATTGTCCCTTTTATTTCCTTTTTTATTTTTTTGGGCCTTCCTTTTTTTATTTGGCCTTTCTTTTTTTCTTTTTTTTGGGACAACTCTCTATTAATGATGATCATCACACTTCTATTTATTTACAACTCAATGATTACAACTCGATACTAGAACAAAATACGACTCTATATGAGTGCCTCCGGCGGTGTACCGGGATGAGCAATGAATCAAGAGTGACATGTATGAAAAATTATGCATGGTGGCCTTGCCACAAATACGATGTCAACTACATGATCATGCAAGGCAATATGACAATGATGAAGCGTGTCATAATAAACGGAATGGTGGAAAGTTGCATGGCAATATATCTCGGAATGGCTATGGAAATGCCATAATAGGTAGGTATGGTGGCTGTTTTGAGGAAGATATAAGGAGGTTTATGTGTGATAGAGCGTATCATATCACGGTGGTTGGATGCACCGATGAAGTTTTCACCAACTCTCAAGGTGAGAAAGGGCAATGCACGGTACCGAAGAGGCTAGCAATGATGGAAAGGTGAGAGTGCGTATAATCCATGGACTCAACATTAGTCATAAAGAACTCACATACTTATTGCAAAAATATACAAGTCATCAAAAACCAAGCACTACGCGCATGCTCCTAGGGGGATAGATTGGTAGGAAAAGACCATCGCTCGTCCCCGACCGCCACTCATAAGGATGACAATCAAAGAAGACCTCATGTTTCAAATTTGTTACACAACGTTTACCATATGTGAATGCTACAGGACTTGCAAATTTCAACACAAGTATTTCTCAAATTCACAACTTCTTAACTAGAACAACTTTAATATCACTATCTCCATATCTCAAAACAATCATCAAGTATCAAACTTCTGTTAGTATTCAATGCACTTATATGAAAGTTTTTATTATATCCCTCTTGGATGCCCATCATATTAGGACTAAATTCATAACCAAAGCAAATTATCATGTTGTTTAGGACTCTCAAAATAATATAAGTGAAGCATGAGAGTTCATCTATTTCTTAAAAATAAATCCACTGCCGTGCTGTAAAAGATATAAGTGAAGCACTAGAGCAAACAACAAACTACTCCGAAAGATATAAGTGAACATCAATGAGTAGTCGAATAATTATGCAACTATGTGAAGACTCTCTAACATTTAAGAATTTTATATCTTGGTATTTTATTCAAACAGCAATCAAAACAAAAGAAAATAAAATGACGCTCCAAGCAAAATACATATCATGTGGTGAATAAAAATATAGCTCCAAGTAAAGTTACCGATGAACGAAGACGAAAGAGAGGATGCCATCCGGGGCATCCCCAAGCTTAGGCTCTTGGTTGTCCTTGAATATTACCTTGGGGTGCCTTAGGAAACCCCAAGCTTAGGCTCTCGCCACTCCATATTCCATAGTCCATCAAATCTTTACCCAAAACTTGAAAACTTCACAACACAAAACTAAACAGAAAACTCGTAAGCTCCGTTAGTATAAGAAAATAAATCACCACTTAAGTACTATCGTGAACTCATTCTAAATTCATTTTGGTGTATTATCTACTGTATTTCAACTTCTCTATGGTACATACCCTCCGATACTACTCATAGATTCATCAAAATAAGCAAACAACACATACAAAACAGCATCTGTCAAAAACAGAACTCTTTGTAGTAATCTATATCGAACGTATTCTTATGGAACTTCAAAAATTCTGAAATAAGTTGGTGGACCTCAGGAATTTGTCTATTAATCATCTGCAAAAGAATCAACCTAAAAGCAGTCTCCGGTAACAAATGGCAGCACATCTCGTGAGCGCTAAAGTTTATGTTTTTTTACAGCATGATCATAAAGACTTCACCCAAGTCTTCCCAAAGGTTCTACTTGGCACAAACACTAATTAAAACATAAAACCACATCTAACCAGAGGCTAGATAGATTATTTATTGCTAAACAAGAGAAAAAAGCAAGGAACTGAAAGAAAATTAGGTTGCCTCCCAACAAGCGCTAATGTTTAACACCCCTAGCTAGGCATGATGATTCCAATGATGCTCACATAAAAGATAAGAATTGAAGAATAAAGAGAGCATCATGAAGAATATGAATAGCACATTTAAGTCTAACCCACTATATGCATAGGTATTTTGTGAACAAACAATTTATGGGAACAATAATCAACTAGCATAGGAAGGCAAAACAAGCATAACTTTAAAACTTTAAACACATAGAGAGGAAACTTGATATTATTGCAATTCCTCCAAGTATATGTTCCTACCTCATAATAATTTTCAATGGCATCATGAATGAATTCAACAATATAACCATCACATAAAGCATTCTTTTCATGATCTACAAGCATAGGAAATTTACTACTCTCCACATAAGCAAAATTCTTCTCATTCAGAATAGTGCGAGTATCATAAGAAACTCGAATACTATAAATTATTTCCACATTAAAAGAGTAATGTTCAGAAAAATGGTAATCATAATCATGACAATTTTTATAAATATAATCATCAATAATTTTTATAGCATAAGTGTCATCACAATAATCATCATAAGTAGCAACTTTGTTCTCATCATAATCGATTGAAACCTCTTCCAAGATAGTGGAATCATTACTAAATAAAGTCATGACCTCTCCAAATCCACTTTCAAAATTGTCACAATAAGATTCAACACCCTCCAAAATAGTGGGATCATTACTTCCTAAAGTTTACACTCTTCCAAACCCACTTTCATCAATATAATCATCATAAGTAGGAAGCATGCTATCATCACAATAAATTTGCATATCAAAACTTGGGAGACTAAAAATATCATCTTCATTAAACATAGAATCACCAAGCTTGGGACAAACACTAATTGCAGCAAATATATTTTCAAACTTGTCATTCTCATCAAACATAGTATCCCCAAGCTTGGGCGTTTTCATATCATATGAATAATCACTCTCATCATTAATAGTATGGATAGCACCAATAGTATAACAATTATCATCGTCACAATGAGTAATAGGAGCAACAACATTCGGGAGGGACCTTTCTACCTTTGCTTCTCCGTCTTTTCTTTTTCTTCTTCACATCATGTGTGGGTTTAACCCTCTTTTTTTAGCTCCTTATTAATGAGATTGGTTGAATAGAAAGCTCCTCCTCGTTACCTGATTCATCATAAGAAATAATAGGAGGATATTGGGAAGTCTCTTCCCTTTCATTAGTATTCTCTTCATCTTCTATTTGTTTTCTTGTCTTTATGTAATCGGCAATATAAGGATTTTCAGTGCAATTCACCGCACAATACATAAAAATTTTTCTAGATCAAAATCAGGAAATCTATCAAGATTAAATTTTTGAATACCCTCAGTTATACATTTCATTTCTTCATACCCCAAAAGAAGACTAAGCTATTTATGATGCTCAAGGGTAATCAAGTTATCTCAATTTTTGGACACGATTTGATCATGAAACAAATAGCATTGGAGCTTTAAATGATCATGTTCATTGCAAAGCTCACAAGGATGGAGATAAATATTGAATCTTTCAGCACAATCATCTAGCCTTTCTTGCAACCATTTAGTTTCCAAATACTTATGCCTCTTGCAAAATCTATCTTCCCTATTTGGTGTGTGCTTGCAAGCTCTATGTATTCCACAAAAATTGGCATGCTTATAAGAGACATTTTCATCATGACTAGTGCAATCATCATTAGTACTATGGATATTCAAAGAATTCATACTAACAACATTGCAATCATGCTCATCATTCTAATATTTAGTGCCAAGCATCCTAATGCATTCTTCCTCTAGCAATTGAGCACAATTATCGGAATCCTTATTTTCATGAAACATATTAAAAAGATGAAGCATATGAGGCACCCTCAATTCCATTTTTTAGTTTTAGTTTTCTTTTATAAACTAAAGTAGTGATAAAACAAGAAACTAAAAGATTCGATTGCAAGATCTAAAGATATACCTTCAAGCACTAACCTCCCCGGCAATGGCGCCAGAAACTGCTTGATGTCTACTACACAACCTTATTCTTGTAGATGTTGTTGGGCCTCCAAGTGTAGAGGTTTGTAGGACAGTAGCAAATTTCCCTCAAGTGGATGACCTAAGGTTTATCAATCTGTGGGAGGTGTAGGATGAAGATGGTCTCTCTCAAGAGACCCTGCAACCAAATAACAAAGAGTCTCTTGTGTCCCCAACACACCCAATACAATGGTAAATTGTATAGGTGCACTAGTTCGGCGAAGAGATGGTGATACAAGTGCAATATGGATGGTAGATATGGGTATTTGTAATCTGAAAATATAAAAACAGCAAGGTAGCTAATAATAAAAGTGAGTAGAAACGGTATTGCAATGCGTTGAAACAAGGCCTAGGGTTCATACTTTCACTAGTGCAAGTTCTCTCAACAATAATAACATAATAAAATCATAAAACAATCCCTCAACATACAACAAAAGTCACTCCAAAGTCACTAATAGCGGAGAACAAACGAAGAGATTATTGTAGGGTACGTAACCACCTCAAAGTTATTCTTTCTGATCGATCTATTCAAGACTCTATAGTAAAATAACGTGAAGCTATTCTTTCCGTTCGATCTATCATAGAGTTCATACTAGAATAACACCTTAAGATACAAATCAACCAAAACCCTAACGTCACCTAGATACTCCAATGTCACCTCAAGTATCCGTGGGTATGATTATACGATATGCATCACACAATCTCAGATTCATCTATTCAACCAACACAAAGAACTTCAAAGAGTGCCCCAAAGTTTCTACCGGAAAGTCAAGACAAAAACGTGTGCAAACCCCTATGCATAAGTTCACAAGGTCACTGAACCCGCAAGTTGATCACCAAAACATACATGAAGTTGATAACGGGATATCCCATTGTCATCACAGATAAGCACATGCAAGACATACATCAAGTGTTCTCAAATCCTTAAAGACTCAATCTGATAAGAGAACTTCAAAGGGAAAACTCAATCCATTACAAGAGAGTAGAGGGGGAGAAAGATCATAAGATCCAACTATAGTAGCAAAGCTCGCTATACATCAAGATCGTGTCGAACCAAGAACACGAGAGAGAGATCAAACACATAGCTACTGGTACATACCCTCAACCCCGAGGGTGAATGCTACCTCTTGAGCACTGCGTGATTTCCCCGAAGAGGAGAGGATGATGCAGCAAAGTAGCGTAACTATTTCCCTCAGTTTTTGAGAACCAAGGTATCAATCCAGGAGGAGGCCACGCACGAGTCCCTCGTAGCTACACAAAACAAAATAGCTCAACGCAACCAAGGCGATTAGGGGTTGTCAATCCCGTCACGGTCACTTACGAGAGTGAGATTTGATAGAGATGATAGATAATTTTTTTTGTATTTTTGGTATAAAGATGCAAGGTAAAATAAAAGGCAAATTAAAAAACCAAAGCAATAATAAAGTGACTGGAGATCGATATGATGAGAATAGACCCGGGGGAAATAGATTTCACTAGTGGCTTCTCTCAAGAGCATAAGTATTTCTGCGGTGGGTGAACAAATTACTGTTGAGCAATTGACAGAATTGAGCATAGTTATGAGAATATCTAGGTATGATCAGGTATATAGGCATCACGTCCGAGACAAGTAGACCGACTCCTGCCTGCATCTACTACTATTACTCCACTCATCGACCGCTATCCAGCATGCATCTAGAGTATTAAGTTCAAGAAAACAGAGTAATGCCTTAAGCAAGATGACATGATGTAGAGGAATAAATTCATGCAATATGATAAATACCCCATTGAGGGAGTCCTGGATTAGGGGGTGTTCGGATAGCCGGACTATACCTTCAGCCGAACTCCAGGACTATGAAGATACAAGATTGAAGACATCGTCCCGTGTCCGGAAGGATCTTTCCTTGGCGTGGAAGGCAAGCTAGGCGTGCGGATATTCAAGATCTCCTACCAATGTAACCGACTCTGTGTAACCCTAACCCTATCTGGTGTCTATATAAACCGGAGGGTTGTAGTCCGTAGGACAACCATCATCATACACAATCATACTGTTGGGAATATCACTACTGGGCGTAAACCGGCCTGCTTGGGCCGGGTTATCTTCAACAGTAGTTCAAGGATGTTAAAGCCCGATAAGCTTGTAAAGGCCCAAGGCCGTAGTCGGTTTAGTACCTGTAGCCGTAAACCGGCTTGTATAAACTTGTACTATAAGATAGGGAAAGAAAGAGACCAACCCGGGTACGAGTATAAACCGGAGATTGGGACTCTGTGAACCGACGGGCATCACCCGTGTATATAAGGGGACGACCCGATAGCGGTTCAAGGACAGACAACCACAACTCGAGGCCTAGGCGAAGCTATTTGCTCCCTAGTCATCGAGACTTCATCAATTCCACCACAAACTAGACGTAGGCTTTTACCTTCATCGAAGGGGCCGAACTAGTATAAACTCTCTGTGTCCTTGTGTCCGCTTTAACCCCTTCGAGTTAACCCGTTGCGATGGCTCCACGACTAAGTCCTTTGGCTAGGACATCTGCCGTCACAAACCCACGACAGTTGGCGCCCACTGTGGGGCTATCGCACGATGGTTTCAAGTTCTTGGAGGGCGCTTTGAAGGACTCAAGGGATACGCCGTGGGCCGGATGACCAAGAGTCGTCGCGGCAAGATCTACATCGACGATGAAGGCTGGGGCCCCGAGGCCGGCTCAATTGAGTACGGGTATCGGGTCCCCTTTGGTGGTATACACGTCTTCATCGGCAAAATCGGTGAACCGGGCCCTGAGCTAGACACCTGCGCCGACCTCATCGAGACAACTCAGCGTGCGCGACCTTCCCGGGTTAAGCCAGCCGTGAAGCGTGCCTTCATGGGAGTTATCCATGGAGGAAACTATGAGGACGGGTCAGGATCTGGTGGCGAAACCATCGTTTATTCCGGCGACGAGTCATCAACCGGGGAAACTGAGTCCTTGTATCAAGTGCACGATGGTCGGATTGGGGGCTGTTCCGATGGCGACAGTATTCCGGACCCCTCCGATCTGCCTAGCCGGGTCGGTATATTCATGGCCGGTACCCAAGCAGCGCCTCACTCATCGACGGCCGCAGCAATAGTTTCCGGTTCAGCGGCGGCAACGGCTGCCGGAGCAGGAGGCTCTGTGCGCCCACCAACTCAAGTGTTATCCGATCTGTTCGACGCATTGGCTGCGCTCCTGGCAGAGGCTAATCCGACGGATCAGGATGTTCATAATGCAGAGATTGCCAAAGTGAGAGAACAAATCAACCAGGCCAAGGCGGATCTGGCAGCTGAGGAGGTCAGGATGACCGTGGAGCGGGCCGCTTTGGACGCGCAAGCCTATAAACTCATGTTGGATCAGAACGCTTCACAGGAAGTCATGAGGAGAAAATACCAATCTTGCTTGCCATCGGTTTTTGAAGGAAGGGATCTTTTTAATACCCCTGGAGCAGGGACTAGTAATCAGCCAGTGATAAACCGGGCGGAGGCACCCGGGACAGGTCCGCCGGTTCAGCCCCGCGTCATAGATCTGCCCCGTCATAACCCGGGAGAGCCACGGGTTGTACGTACGCCTTCGGATCACTATTCTAATCCGCTGGACAACCTTGTCGCAGCAGCGGCACGGTTGGAAGCTATTCCGGTCGAGGGAGATTCACTGCAAGCGATAGAGACGCGTCGGGTTAAGGAGCTCCTCAGAACGGCATTGGTTCAATAGGAAGCATACTCATATAGCCGTGAACGAATTCATTCTACCCCGCGTCCTGGCCGGAGTTACAATAGAGATATGGAGGAACCAGCCGAATCAAGCAATGCACGGCGTAGGGCTCCCCATGGCCACAATCCGGCCCCCGACGCCCAGGAGGTGGTAGATCGGGCCCGGGCGCGTAGGGAAGCCGAGTTAGCAGCACCGCATCAGGCTCATCAGATTACGCCGGTTCGTCCCACCACTTCAGTTGAACCGGGACTCACTTCTAGCGCTTTGGGAGTGCCTTGCCTCGTCCCAGCCCTGCGCAATGTGCGCCTGCCCAAGGATTTCAAGGGCCCGCGCAAGGTGTCGAACTATACGGCGGATCAACCCCCAGAGTCGTGGGTGGAGAGTTATGAGATGGCCATGGAGATGCTAGACATAGATGATGCGGCGTGCGCAAAATATTTTACCATGATGCTTGAAGGGACAGCCCATACTTGGTTAAAAAGCCTGCCGCCCAATTCTATCGGTTCATGGGCCCAGTTGCGAGCCCGGTTTATCAGCAATTTTAAAGACACGTGCAAGCAGCCCATGTCGGTGGTGGATTTAGCGGCTTGTGTCCAGGAGGAAGGAGAGTCAACAACTCATTGGGTGCGCAGGGTTTCAAAGATTCTGCATTCATCAGACCGTATCAATGCGGACATCGCGGTTGTAACCCTGGAAGGCAATTGCCGGTTTGGGCCTTTAAAGTTAAAATTAGGACGGATGAAGCGCCATTGTACTGACATGGGAACGCTCATGACTGCTCTGGTGAAGTATGCTGATTCTGATAGTACCAAGGATCCCGAGTCTGATGATGAAAAGGCAGGGAAGGGAAGGAAGAACGGCAACCCCAGAAGTCAGCAGCATAACTCGGCAGGAAACGTTGGTGGTGGAAAGCGTAAAGCGGACGGCAACACGGATTATGTGGCTAACACTAACGTGCAGGACAGGGGCCGGCGACGTAGGGGCAAAAACCGCGGTGGCGGACCTAGCCCTAATCCGGAGCGCTTGAATTATCTGCTGAATCAGCCCTGTCCAAAGCATGGGACCGTAGAGGAGCCAGCTAACCACCTTTGGAAAGATTGTTATATCATGCAAGAGTTTAAGAACTCCAATGCCTTTCGATATGACCCCAGCTCTGGTGGCGGTTCATGTGCCGGACCGAATCACGGTGGAGGAAATCCCGGTTCAGGATTTAATGGTAATCCGGGCGGACATAGCAATCAGCATAATCAAAACAATCAGCAACAGCAGCAGTCGGGTTACCAGAGCAACCCAAAGCAACTAAACAGTGGACAATATCATGTGTTTACCACTAGCTTAGACAAGCGAGACCGGAAGGTCCAGAAGCGGGCAGTCCATTCGGTTGAACCGGCCATGCCACGGTATTTGCGCTGGTCAGAGCAGCCAATTGTATGGAGCAGAGAGGATCACCCTCCCCGGGTTGACAATCCGGGTCAGCTGGCTTTAGTGGTGGCACCTCAGGTGGGAGGTTATAAGTTCACCAAGGTACTCATGGATGGGGGTAGCAGTATCAATATCCTATATTATGAGACCTTTCGACGCATGGGGCTAAAAGATAAGGAACTCCGGCCTTCAAGCACGGTTTTCCATGGTGTGGTGCCTGGCAAGTCCGCATACCCCATGGGCAAGATAGCATTGGAAGTGGACTTCGGAGATGATCACGATTCCCGATCAGAGACACTGACGTTCGAGGTGGTAAAAATCCAAAGCCCATACCATGCCCTGTTTGGCCGGCCGGCCTATGCCAAATTCATGGCGCGGCCCTGCTATGTGTATTTGCAGCTCAAGATGCCGGGTGACAAGGGGACTATCACGGTTCACGGAAGCCGCAAGATCGCTTTGGAATGTGAGGAAGGAGACGCTGCATACGCAGAATCGGTTTGCGCTACCGAGGAGCTCAAGTACTATAAAGACAATGTTGATCCGACAGATATGACTCCTTTAAAGAAGCCTACTACAGAACATGATCTGACCTTGGAGTTCACATCGGCAGCGGAGACCAAGCTTGTTGACTTCGTGCCTGGCGATTCGTCCAAGCAGTTCAGCATCAGTGCTAATCTGGATCCGAAATAGGAAGGCGCGCTCATCGAGTTCATCCGTGAGAATCGGGACATCTTTGCATGGAAGCCTTCTGACATGCCAGGTGTACCGAGGCAACTCGCTGAGCACACCCTTAATGTGGATCCTAAATACAAACCGGTGAAATAGTTCCTCCGTCGGTTCAACAAGGAGAGAAGAAAAGCTATTGGAGAAGAAGTGGCCAGGCTATTGGCGGCTGGCTTCATCGTTGAAGTTTTTCACCCTGAGTGGCTTGCTAATCCGGTACTGGTCCTTAAGAAAAATGGCACCTGGCGCATGTGTGTGGATTATACGGACCTTAATAAGGCTTGCCCGACAGATCCTTTTGCTCTCCCCCGTATTGATCAAATTATTGATGCTACGGCGGGTTGCGAGCGCTTATGTTTCTTGGATGCATACTCCGGCTATCATCAGATTAAAATGGCAGTTAAGGACCAGGTGAAGACGGCGTTCATAACTCCTTTTGGAGCCTTCTGCTATGTGTCTATGCCTTTTGGGCTCAAAAGTGCCCAGGCAACTTATCAACGGTGTATGCAAAATTGTCTCCACAAACAGATTGGTCGTAATGTGCATGCTTATGTGGATGATACTGTGGTTAAATCAAGGAAAAAGGATACTTTGGTTGATGATTTGAAGGAGACCTTTGATAACCTCAGGACGTATAAGATGATGCTCAATCCGGCAAAATGTGTCTTTGGTGTACCAGCTGGCAAGTTATTGGGTTTTCTGGTGTCCCATAGGGGAATTGAGGCTAATCCGGAGAAAATCACGGCTATCACCTCCCTGGCTAAACCGAAGTGTATTAATGATGTTCAACGCCTGGCGGGTCAGATTGCCGCACTAAGTCGGTTTATCAGCCGCCTCGGGGAGAAAGCGATTCTTTTGTATCAAATGTTGAAGAAGACGGATCAGTTCGTCTAGAATTCTGCTGCAGATCAGGCATTGGAGGAGTTAAAGCGACAGTTGGCTAATCCGCCTGTGCTCGCCGCTCCCATTGATAGGGAACCATTGCTGCTGTATGTTGCTGCTAATGCTCGTGCAGTTAGTGTGGCCATTGTGGTGGAGCGGAAGGAGGCGGGCAAAGAGTACCCGGTTCAGCGTCCGGTTTACTATATCAGCGAGGTGCTTATTGAATCCAAACAGAGATATCCGCATTGGCAGAAGCTGGTATATGGAGTTTTTATGGCGAGCCGGAAGTTGAAGCAGTATTTCCAAGGGCATCCCATCACAGTGGTCAGTTCTGCTCCTTTGGGTGATATCATCCAAAACCGAGAAGCAACTGGTCAGATTGCCAAGTGGGCTATCGAGCTTGGACCGCACGGTTTAAAATATGTGCCTCGCACTGCGATAAAGTCTCAGGCACTGGTGGACTTCATCAATGATTGGACGGAGTTGCAAGTCCCTGAAGAGAAGCCGGATCACACATATTGGACCATTCATTTTGATGGATCACGTCAATTGGAGGGCTCGGGGGCTGGAGTCATATTAACTTCCCCACGAGGTGATAAGTTTTGTTATGTTCTCCGTTTAATGTTCCCTTGTACTAACAATGCAGCAGAGTATGAAGCCTTGCTCCATGGCCTCCGGATGGCTAAGGAGATGAATTTAAGCCGGGTTAAGTGCTTTTACGACTCTGATCTGGTGGCCCAACAGGTGTCTGGTACATGGGATTCTAAAGATCCACTCATGGCTGCATATCGTCGTGAGGTTGATCTGGTCGCAGTTCACTTCAAAGGGTATCAGGTGGACCACGTGGACCGACGAAAGAACGAGGTGGCAGACGCTTTAAGCCGGCTGGGTTCACAGCGTAAACCGGTACCACCTAATGTGTTCCTTGATGTGCTTTACAACCCATCGGTTCAACTGCCTGGTGAAGCGGATTTGGCGGTTCCTGACCCGGAGGCTTACTTGGTGGCGGCGCTGCATGTCATCCCGGATTGGACGCTTCCTTACCTGGCGTACATGAATCGAGGCGAGTTGCCAGAGGACGAGACTCTAGCCAGACAAATAGTACGGCGGTCTAAATCCATGATAATAGAAAATGGCGAGCTGCATCATCGCAGTGTGACAGTAGCGTTTCAACGGTGTGTATCTCCTGAGGAAGGTCGTGAAATTTTGCGTGAGATCCACGAAGGAGATTGTGGTCACCACGCCGGTTTAAAGTCTTTAGTGGCGAAAGCATTTCGTCACGATTTCTATTGGTTGACTGCCCATGCTGATGCGGAGGATCTGGTCAGACGATGTGATGGTTGCCAAAAATTCTCAAGACGCGCTCATGTTCCGGCTCAAGAATTGAGGATGATTCCAATTACTTGGCCGTTTGCAACCTGGGGGCTGGATATGGTCGGGCCTTTCAAAAGGTCCAAGGACAAGAAGACCCACCTTCTGGTGGCGGTTGACAAATTTACAAAGTGGATAGAGGCAGAGCCCGTTAGCAAGTGTGATGCGGACACCGCGGTTCAGTTCATCAAAAAGGTGATTTTCCGGTTTGGTTTTCCACACAGTATCATCACAGATAATGGAACCAATTTATCTAAAGGTGCCATGAAGGAGTTTTGTGAACGAGAGCACATCCGCCTTGATGTTTCATCAGTAGCGCACCCACAGTCCAATGGTCAAGCAGAAAGAGCTAATCAGGAGATCTTGAGGGGCATCAAACCTCGGCTTATGGTTCCTTCGCAGAGGACGCCGGGTTGTTGGGTCGAAGAATTGCCCTCTGTGTTATGGAGCATCAACACCACACCTAACAGGTCCACTGGGTACACGTCGTTCTTCATGGTTTATGGGGCAGAGGCAATTCTCCCTAGTGACATCCGTCACGATTCACCCCATGTTGCGGCTTACGTGGAAGCGGACAACGAGACGGCTCGACAGGACGCTTTGGACCGGCTGGATGAAGAGCGAGACATAGCAGCTGCCCGCTCGGCGATCTACCAATAGGATCTTCGTCGCTATCATAGTCGTCGGGTCAGGACCAGAGCCTTTCAAGAAGGAGATTTGGTGCTTCGACTTATTCAAGATCAGACCGAGATGCATAAATTGTCTCCGCCTTGGGAAGGGCCTTTCGTGGTCAGCAAGAATCTGCACAACGGGTCATACTACCTGATCGATGTTCGAGAGCACAAAGACTCACGCAAATCAGAGCAGGAGACCAACAGGCCGTGGAATATAGCTCATCTTCGGCCTTACTATACTTGAGCCATGGGCTCTGCTTATGTACATATTATGACAATGTATATATTATAATAAACCGGATCCTCAGCTAAAGCGGGGTATCTATTCTTTTATATCATGTGTGGTTACATGGAGTTGTTGTAAAACGACCTCCGGTTTACCCCTTGCAAAGTTTATCAATATCACTTGGGGGCTCGGTCATATTTGAACCGATGCAATGCCTTTTGATAGGCGAAAGCCACCATATCACTTGGGGGCTCGGTCATATTTGAACCGATGCAATACCTCATGATCGGCGAAAGCCACCAGATCACTTGGGGGCTCGGTCGTGTCCGAACCGATGCAATGCCTCTTGATCATCGAAAGCCACCAGATCACTTGGGGACACGGTCAAGTCTGAACCGGTCACGCCTCTTGGTCGGCCTACAGGCCTTAGAGTCACTTGGGGGCTTGGTCGAACCCGAACCAATGTCATGCCACTTGGCCGGCGTAAAGCCACGAGTCTTTTGGGGACCTGGCTGACTGGCACCATTGCTACGCCTTCGGGGAGCCTGGTTGCGTCTGACCATGGTAATACCATCTGACCAGCTCGTTAGAGCCTTTCTTTTGCAAAAAGTTGTTGCCATTGCTTTTGCCTCAGTAGCCTTTATTAAAAGAATTGCTATTTTATCTTTGTTGCATTTTTTCTAAACCGACGATCTTTTGTGCCGGTTCAAACAGCCAATTTGGCAGAACACGGTCTCTTTTTTAAACCGGAGTTTATTCGCTCGGTTTTGATTTTTCCTATGAAACGTCCTTTTTTGGAGCGACAAGGATATCATTATCAAAGCACGGATTATGGGGTAAACCAGCATTATACATATAGGAGCTATTTGCTCCTCCGACGGTTTAGGGTTATCAAACCCCCGTCTCAAGATTGGGTAAGACGCCTACTTCATGCCCATTTCATGGCAGGTATTTCGTATCACAAAATTTGATCGTACTTGCAAGTCTCCTTGCGTATCTATATAAAGGTTCACAAACCGGATGGCGGTACAACCGCCCTGGTAGTTTAAAACTTTGTGATTGCAGGAGATATAAGTTGGCAAGGAAGATTTTCCAAATGATGGTTTCAGTACTGATGCACGAAGGCATCTCACAAAGCACAAGTACGATCTATCCTGTTACAAGGCAACATGGTGCCCAAATAAGATAATTGTTTTTCCTGACAAGATATAAGACGGAAGCTAATTAAGACTGCCTCTCGGTTCACGCCTGCGTGCCATCCCAGTTTGATGGTTCTGGATCATCCTACACCGCTTCAGCTTCCTCCTCCCTACCCAGCGGCTGGAAGTCAACAGTGGTCCAATCGATCCCCATTAATGCTTGAAAGACAGCCTCTTCATGTATCAGTGAAGATGGTTCAATATCAAGGGCATAAGTGTGCTTACGGATTGGAGGAATTAAGTTCTCCGCTTCAGGGATTGGCGCAGCCACTCGTTTGTTCTGATCATCATACTGGGCTTGATAATGGGACAAGTTTGCTTCTTCTACCAATTGGCAGGCCAGAGGGCGCACTGCCCGGTTTATCTTTCTTAATTCTTCTTCATCGAATTCGGAGCCATCCTCCTTCAAGCTAGGATAGCCTTGAGCCGCTTCAACGGGATCAAAATCGGGCACCCATGCTTTGGCCCGTATTAAGGCATTAATGGCTCCGGTTCGAGCATCTGACTTTTTTAACTCTTCAATCCGAGCAGGGAGCATGGACAATCTCTTCAGTGTGTCCTGGATCAATGAGGGTGTCGGATTGTTGTGTGACGCAGTTGTGATAATCCGCTGCGCGCCCGTATACAGCTGTTCGACTAAAGTATAGACGGCTTTCAGCTTCATACTCACATCCGATCCCAAGTGATTAATGCGGCCTGTAATACGATCAACAGTTTACAAACCGAGCTGTTTATAGGAGAATCAAGATTATTATACAAGTCACAGGAAGCTTACCAAAGATGGCGGCAGTCATTGCGTGCACTTGTCGCTTCACGCTGGTTAATTCATCAGTTACCGGTTTAAGGGCAGCTTTTGCATCTTCAATTTTTTTGGTTAAAGCGGCCTTTTCTGTGGCCCAGTCAGCCCGTTCCTTCTTGTAACCTTCCTTCAGTTACTCCATACTGCCTAAAGCGCTGGTTAATTCCTCCTTGGCCTTGGAAGTTTCTGCTTGTTGGGATTTTAAATTCTCTTGAAGGTCGGCGACTTGGTTCTCTTTAACTTTCAGTTCAGCCTATAGACCGACAGTTATACGGTTTAACAAAGGAAGTACCAACCACATAACAAGTTAGGCACTTTGTACTTGGGGGCTAATGCCTATTTGATCTACAGTTATCAGTTAATTATCAAAGTCCCAAGTTGAATACAAGTATTCCAACTTGGCACTTGGGGGCTAATGGCCATTTGCTCTGATGGTATTTCGGATGATATTGTATGAAGATTAAAAGTCTCGATTCAATTATACTAAAAGTTGAACCGACCCTTGGGGGCTACAGTGGCACGAAGCGGGAACAAATGCATGGAAATTACCTCAAGTTTTTCCTTCATCATCTTTACCAGATTGGCTTCATAATCACGACTAGTATATAGCCGGTTTAAGTAACCAGAGTGAATGTCTTGAGCACTGAGAGCGGAGTATGTTGCCAGATCAACATCCCATTTACCTTTGCTCAGGGCGGAAAATTCTTCCTTGGCAGTATGCTTGGCTAAAGCGATGGGATTTCCCGGTTCAGTATGACCTATGCCAGTAATTATGACTTCATCATCCTTAGGCTCGCCGGTTTGAACTGGCATGGTCGGTTTATCGGCAGGAATGGAGGGACTGATAGTTTTCTCAATCCGGATTAGAATGGCTGGCTGATCAGCAGGACCGGAGGGGTTCACAGAACTTTCTTCAGGAAGAGCAACTTCATCCCTTACGGGTGGATCATCAACTATATCTTCATGGATGATTGCTTCAACATTTGGGGTAGCATCCGGTTCAGGAGCAGGATCCTCTTCAGCTGCCTTATCCTGGCGAGCTTTCTTACTTGGCCTCGGTTTGGCCCTGAAAGAAGCAGCAAAATTAAAGACAGTGTATGTTGAAGGCTACAAAAATCAACAACTTGATGAGAAAGGCAAAAGCTTACCCAAGCACGGTTTTGAGTGGGGGAAGCTGAGTACCAGTTGACTCGCCAGAAGATGAGTGCGAGGTGACCTGATAATCGGAGTCAGACGGATTAAGCGGTTGACGAAAACAGCCCGCTTTAGGACAAATATTGACAAGCAAATTAGAGACCTCTGAACGACGTCTCCGAACCGGACTGTTCGGTAAACCGGCGGAGGTAACTACCTGGCCGCTGTGTCGAGTTGTCCGACGCACCTCATAATGACGGGTCTTCATAAGAAAGTTGGGATCCAAGTAAGCAAGAGGATGGGAAAATTTAACTTTGCGGTTTGCCTGACGGATTTTGTGTGAAGGCAGAAGGCTTGAATCAGAAGAAAGAGTAATTACCTCTACATCATCAGCATGGCTAGCTTCAGCATCATCCTGACAAATTGTATCATCAATAAATTGCACAAACAGTAAACCGAGAGAATCAAGTTCAGCTTCAAAGTCCGGATTACCCACATCGTCATCAGCAGGTGGATCAGAGGAGGCTGTAGTTTTCCTCTTATGAGCAGACTTTTTGACAACCCTCGTCTTAGGCCGGATTGGTTTCTTCGGTTTATCCGCCTTTTCTTGTGGGAGTTTTTTGCTCCAAAACGGATCATCACCCTGCACCAACAGATACTAGTATCATTCATAAGCACACACAATAGTATCAGACTTAGTGAGAAGAAAGTTCGGTTTACCGCTGGTGGTTTATTGATGGCGCAGAAGGGAAGAAGGCCGGTTCGGGCACAGACGCGTTCCGGTTCATTCAGAATTTTCTTTACAGCTTCGGTGACCTCTTCATCCGTAAGCTGGATGTTTACGTGACGCAACGGATCATCAACGCTGGCTGTATACTCACACATTAAACCGGAGCGTTGACTGAGTGGCAGTATACTCCAGGATATCCAGCAACGAGCAAGGTCGACTCCTGTTAAACCGTTAGCCATAAAGGCTCGGAGTTTGGACAATTGAGGAGCGTATTTCATCCTCTCTTTGCCAGTCAGCCGTTGAGGAAAGGGATGTGTGTACTGAGTCGTTCTGGGCGAAAACCGGGCAAGATATTCTCATTACCCGGGGAGGTGTCTTTACAGTAAAACCAGGAGTTATTCCACTCTTGGGGGTGACTATGCAGTTTCGCATGAGGGTAAGTCACCTCTTTTATCTTTTGGATTGACACGCCACCCAGTTCCATGTTGGAACCATCAGGAAATTCTGTGCGGCGGTTTAAGTGAAAGCAGTCTCGGAACAGCTCCACTGTGGGTTCCTCTTGAAAGAATACCTCGCAGAGCACTTGGAAATGGCATATGTTGGTGACAGAATTGGGGCCGATATCTTGCGGATGGAGTTGGAAGTTAGCCAAAACATCACGATAAAATTTTGAACCGGGCGGGTTAAAACCGCGGGCTAAGTGATCTGCAAACACTACAACTTCTCCGTCTCGAGGTGTAGGGAGACACTCTTTGCCTGGAACCCTCCAGTGAATAGCTTTTCTGCTGCTTAAAGCGCCGGTCAGGACCAGATTGTTCAGTTGAGTTTCCGTGACCCGAGAAGGAGCCCAGTTGCACTCGTACACTTGTTTAGCCATGAGGAAGTCTACAAAATGAAAATGATTCCGGTTCAAGCTCGTGTTGTGCACAGATTTCATGTTGATATTATCAATGTTAAACCGGAGGAAGTCAATCATAAACCAACATTGGTAAAGCGATACGGTTCATCAAGGGATTACTGGCGGTTTAACAAGGGGACTAATGGTATGTACTGATTTGGTAATCCTCTTCATCAAGGTTAAACCGCTAGATCTAAAACCGTGAAACAGTGGGAATTCCAAATGAACAAGTGTGCAGAAACAGGTTTCACACTATCTCATCATAGCATTAGATCTGAGGCGATTTCATAAAAAGGATAAATATTCATGATTTAAAGGAAGTGGTGTAAGAACAGCAAGGGAAAGCTATGGATCAGACCTACGGCCCAGATATATTACAGTAAAAACAGGTGCTGAAAACTACCGCTGTACGGAGCAAAGGATATGGGATCATCTGAAGAGGCATATCAGCTGAAGTTTGAGGCGGACGAAGAACACGAAGAACGCTAGGAATACAGTAAACCCTAAAAGCAGATCTAAGTTGAAAGGGCGGAGATCTTACCGGAGCTTGGAGAGATGCGGAAGGACGATGTAGTTCTCTGGTACGGTCAGGTTGATGCAGCGGCCCGAGACGACGCGGAGGTCAGCGACAGCGGTGGAGCTTCGAAGCTGGCGACGCGGAGAAGACGAAGAGGAAAGGGATGAAGGGGAAAAAGAAATGACCCTTCGCCCCTATTTATGAGGCAAAAAACATGTGTCAGGCGCGCGAATCCAGGAGCCACAGATTTCGGAAGCGGAGCTGTCGCCTCGATTATTGCGGATCTGTTAAACAAAGAAGGCATCATAAAAACCAGCTTCATGATGACGTCATGCCGGTTTACAGCAATGAAAGAAGATGACGACATGGCGGTTTAGCGATTAAGGGAAGATGCTGAATATGAGGATTTCTGCTAAGGATTGACATGAATTCATTCAAATCAATCTGGGGCCTAATGTTGGGGATATCACTACTGGGCGTAAACCGGCCTGCTTGGGCCGGGTTAACTTCAACAGTAGTTCAAGGATGTTAAAGCCTGATAAGCTTGTAAAGGCCCAAGGCCGTAGTCGGTTTAGTACCTGTAGCCGTAAACCGGCTTGTATAAACTTGTACTATAAGATAGGGAAAGAAAGAGACCAACCCGGGTACGAGTATAAACCGGAGATTGGGACTCTGTGAACCGACGGGCGTCACCCGTGTATATAAGGGGACGACCCGATAGCGGTTCAAGGACAGACAACCACAACTCGAGGCCTAGGCGAAGCTATTTGCTCCCTAGTCATCGAGACTTCATCAATTCCACCACAAACTAGACGTAGGCTTTTACCTTCATCGAAGGGGCCGAACTAGTATAAACTCTCTGTGTCCTTGTGTCCGCTTTAACCCCTTCGAGTTAACCCGTTGCGATGTCTCCACGACTAAGTCCTTTGGCTAGGACATCTGCCGTGACAAACCCACGACACATACCATAGGCTAGCTTCTAGGGTTTAGCCTCCTTGATCTCGTGGTAGATCTACTCTTGTACTACCCATATCATCAATATTAATCTAGCAGGAGTAGGGTTTTACCTCCATCGAGAGGGCCCGAACCTGGGTAAAATAAAGTGTCCCTTGTCTCCTGTTACCATCCGACCTTGACGCACAGTTCGGGACCCCCTACCCGAGATCCGCCGGTTTTGACACCGACATTGGTGCTTTCATTGAGAGTTCCTCTGTGTCGTCGCCTTTAGTCCCGATGGCTCCTTTGATCATCAACATCGATGAGGTCCAGGGTGAGACTTTCCTCCCCGGACAAATCTTCGTCTTCGGCGGCTTCGCTCTGCGGGCCAACTGGCTTGGTCATCTAGAGCCGATCGAAAGCTACGCCCCTGGCCATCAAGTCAGGTTTGGAAGCTTAAACTATACGGCAGATATCCGCGGAGACTTCATCTTCGACGGGTTCGAGCCACAGCCAAGCGCGCCGCACTATCCCGAGGGGCATGATATGGCTCTGCCTCCGAATAGTGCCCTGGAGGCCGCACACGCTCCGGCCCCGATCCTTGACTCGGAGCCCGCTGCGTCCTTTGAGGATGAACGGTTGGACGTCACCTCGGGGGCTGCGATCGTAAAGGCGATCGAGCCGAACGTCAGCCCCGCACTCCGCATGGCCCATGACTCCAAGGATCCGGACTCTTCTCCGAACTCCGGGCCTTCCGTGCCCTCGCCGATCGAATCTGATTGGGCGCCTGTAATGGAGTTCACCGCCGCGGACATCTTTCAGTGCTCACCTTTCGGTGATATCCTGAATTCTCTCAAGTCTCTCTCTTTATCAGGAGAGCCCAGGCCGGACTATGGCCTGCTGTAACGCCCGGATAATTAAGCTATAGTAATTCATTGCTAATGATGCCACGTCATCATGATTACTGTTGTTAAACTCGCGTTGGTTCGAATCCGGTCCAAATTCAAATTTAAATTAAAGTAAAAAAATAAAAGTTTTCATATGTCAAAACTAAAATGTACAAACTGTGAAAAATATTCCATAACTAATTATGGTAGTGAGCTAACTTTTTGTAAAGTGTTTTAGTGCACTAAAATTTAATAAAACTATATAAAGAAAACAATAAGAGGGAAAACCTCCCTCCTCACCCTGGGCCGCTTGGCCACTAGACCCACCAGGTCGGCCCAGCTAGCCCAACTTCCCCCTCCCCGGTCGTTTCCCCTGTTCCAGCGACCGCATCGTTACAGGGGCGTGGACGCCGCCGAACCCCCTCGTCGACAGCGCCGCGGGACGGCGGGAGGAGGATAAGGCCGCCAGCGCCCCGACGCCTCGGGCTCCTCCTGCTCCACCCCGCACTGTCCCCTCTCCTCGCAACCCCCCTCTCAGATCCCCTTTCCTCCGGCCCTCTCCTCTCGCTCGGGTGCCCACCCAAGCATAGCCATTGCCGCCGCAGCCGTGGCCACCGGCCTCCCCTCGCCACGCAAACACATCCAGAAGACGCTCGCCTTCGTATTCAACTTCTACGTGGGCTGCCTCGCGTGGGATCGCCAAGACGACGCCGCCTCCGTCGGCAACCGCCACAACTTTTCTTCGATCCGCGCTGCTCCGGCCACCCGCATCATCCCCGAGCCCACCTCGAGCTCCTCCAGCGTCCCCGGGCCTTCTCGTCAATGCCCGTGAGCCCCTCCATCGAAGCCCCCTTCCTTCCCCTTCTGATTGCCGCTGTTCAGACCACCGCCCGTGCCTTCCTGAGACGGCGCCTAGTACTCCAGCGCGCGAGCGCTCGTCCCGTGCGGCCTCTCGCTCGCTTGCTACCGCGTCCCCGCGCCTACCCTCGCTTGCTGCTGCTGCTACTGCAGCCATGCCCGCCTGGACTTGCGGTCGCCACTCGCCTACTGCCGCCGCAGCCATCTGCGGTCGCCCATGCGCAAGCACCGCCGCCGCCTCTGCACTTGCTGCCGCTGCCCGCTGCAAAATGCTGCTCTGCCTTCAGCCACGCCGGCCCTCGCCCGGCCGCGGCGCCCCGCCAACGCGGCTCCGCTCCCAGCGCACCGCCGTCCCTGGCCGTGAACCACACCGCGCTGGCCGCGCGCTCCCCGCCACTGCGTCGCCCGCGCCACGGCTCTGCCCAGCCACACTCCTCTACGAAGCCACCACTCCTCTACGAGTACTACTACTAGCTACTGTAGATGTAGTTAGCTTTGCTAAATCTACAATGAGTAACCCCCTGGGCAGCACCTAAACAGCGATTAAACAACTGTTAACAAGGCTAAAAATAATATGAGTAGAAAGTATACTTGACAAACTCCATTTTATCCCACTGGACCAAACCCTTTCGATGCATGGATTAAATCCTATAAATATCACAAAATGCCATCTTCTCTTACACCTAGCATTGTGTGTGTTTACAGCCACCAGTGCCCGGCCCGTACAAATTAGGTTAGGGGATAATTTCTAGTTAGATTAATTGCTAGCCAATGACAACTGGGGGCCCTGTTTTGATTAGATAAATCTACTTAGAAATTTAATAAAACTAATTAACTTTTAGTTAATTTCGCTGACATGTGGCCCCTGCTGTAAATTAAAATGATAGATTAAATTAAAAGTGCCTAAGTCTATGACAGCCGGGACCCACCTCTACTATTCACCTTTTGACCGATTAAATGTTGATTGGGTCAACTCTGCTGACTGGACTCTCCCAGGCCCACTGTCAGCCTCTGTGTACACTATGTGTACACAGAGCTGGGTACACATAGCTTTTTTTTAATTTAATTTCGTATTAAAACAATTTTAAAATATGGTTTAATCTTTGAAAAATCATAGAAAATAATCCGTAACTCCGATGAAAATGTTTTCTATATGAAAGTTGCTCAGAAAAATCCAACGAATCTGAATACATGATCCATTTTCCTGTCAGATGCCTCTAACTATCTAAACATGGAACATTCCCCCTCCGGTCATCTGTCTGACACGGGTCCGGAACCGGGAAAACGTTCACGGTTGAATCCCCCCTTCACTTATATCGTGTAGCCATATGTTAGGTCACATCCGGCACAGCATATTGCCATGTTACGCTTTGTGATGCTATGTTTGCTTTATATTTATTGTTTCTCCCCCCTCTTCTCTCTGGTAGACCCCGAGACCGATGCCGCCCCTGTGATCGACTACGTCGACGACGACCCCTCCTTGCCAGAGCAACCAGGCAAGCCCCCCCTTTGATCATCCCGATATCGCCCATTCCTTTCTCTCATGCTTGCATTAGATTTTGCTACTGTTATTGTTTGCTCCTATTCTGATGCATAGCCTGCTTTTGTATCTGCTGTTGTACCTTATCTGCTTATCCTAAACTGCTTAGTATAGGTTGGTTAGTGATCCATCAGTGACCCCCACCTTGTCCTTGTTGCCCCTGCTTCATCATTGAAGACCCGATCAACGGGATCGAAGACCAAGCCTCGACACCGCACATCACTTTCCCCTTAGTTGTGTTGGGGAACGTAGTAATTTCAAAAAAATTCCTACGCACACGCAAGATCATGGTGATGCATAGCAACGAGAGGGGAGAGTGTTGTCTACGTACCCTCGTAGACCGAAGCGGAAGCGATGACATGACGTAGAGGAAGTAGTCGTACGTTCTCCTCGCGATCCGACCGAACCCAGCGCCGTTACTCCGGCGCCTCCGAGTTCTTGACACACATACAGTACGATGACGTTCTCCGGGCTTCGATCCAGCAAAGCTCTCGGGGAAGAGTTTCGTCAGCACGACGGCGTGGTGACGATCTTGATGTGTTACCGACGCAGGGCTTCGCCTAAGCGCCGCGACAATATGACCGAGGTGGAATATGGTGGAGGGGGGCACCGCACACGGCTAAGCAACGATCTCAAGGATCAACTTGTGTGTCTTCGGGTGCCCCCCTGCCCCCGTATATAAAGGAGCAAGGGGGAGGCCGGCCGGCCCTTGTGGCGCGCGCCAGGAGGAGGAGTCCTCCTCCTAGTAGGAGTAGGACTCCCCTCTTTCCTACTCCTACTAGGAGGGGGAAAGGAAGGGGAGAGGGAGAAGGAAAGGGGGGCGCCGCCCCCCCCCCCTCTCCTAGTCCAATTCGGACCAGAGGGGAGGGGGCGCGCGGCCCAGCCCTGGCCGCCCCTCTCTCTCTCCACTAAGGCCCATGTGGCCCAATACTTCTCCCGGGGGGTTCCGGTAACCCTCCGGCACTCCGGTTTTCTCCGATACCACTCGGAACCATTCCGATGTCCGAATGTAGTCGTCCAATATATCAATCTTTACGTCTCGACCATTTAGAGACTCCTCGTCATGTCCGTGATCACATCCGGGACTCCGAACTCCTTCGGTACATCAAAATGCATAAACTCATAATAACTGTCATCGTAACCTTAAGCGTGCGGACCCTACGGTTCGAGAACAGTGTAGACATGACTGAGACAAATCTCCGGTCAATAACCAACAGCGGGACCTGGATGCCCATATTGGCTCCTACACATTCTACGAAGATCTTTATCGGTCAGACCGCATAACAACATACGTTGTTCCCTTTGTCATCGGTATGTTACTTACCCGAGATTCGATCGTCGGTATCCAATACCTAGTTCAATCTCGTTACCGGTAAGTCTCTTTACTCGTTCTGTAATACATCATCTCACAACTAACACATTAGTTGCAATGCTTGCAAGGCTTATGTGATGTGCATTACCGAGAGGGCCCAGAGATACCTCTCCGACAATCGGAGTGACAAATCCTAATCTCGAAATACGCCAACCCAACATCTACCTTTGGAGACACCTGTAGTACTCCTTTATAATCACCCAGTTACGTTGTGACGTTTGGTAGTACCCAAAGTGTTCCTCCGGTAAACGAGAGTTGCATAATCTCATAGTTAAAGGAACATGTATAAGTCATGAAGAAAGCAATAGCAACATACTAAACGATCGGGTGCTAAGCTAATGGAATGGGTCATGTCAATCAGATCATTCAACTAATGATGTGACCTTGTTAATCAAATGACAACTCCTTTGTCTATGGTTAGGAAACTTAACCATCTTTGATTAACAAGCTAGTCAAGTAGAGGCATACTAGTGACACTCAGTTTGTTTATATATCCACACATGTATTATGTTTCCGGTTAATACAATTCTAGCACGAATAATAAACATTTATCATGATATGTAAGGAAATAAATAATAACTTTATCATTGCCTCTAGGGCATATTTCCTTCAGTCTCCCACTTGCACTAGAGTCAATAATCTAGATTACACAGTAATGATTCTAACACCCATGGAGTCTTGGTGCTGATCATGTTTTGCCCGTGGAAGAGGCTTAGTCAACGGGTCCGCTACATTCAGATCCGTATGTATCTTGCAAATCTCTATGTCTCCCACCTGGACCAAGTCCCGGATGGAATTGAAGCGTCTCTTGATGTGCTTGGTTCTCTTGTGAAATCTGGATTCCTTCGCCAAGGCAATTGCTCCAGTATTGTCACAAAAGATTTTCATTGGACCCGATGCACTAGGTATGATACCTAGATCGGATATGAACTCCTTCATCCAGACTCCTTCATTTGCTGCTTTCGAAGCAGCTATGTACTCCGCTTCACATGTAGATCCCGCCACGACGCTTTGTTTAGAACTGCACCAACTGATAGCACCACCGTTTAATGTAAACACGTATCCGGTTTGCGATTTAGAATCGTCCGGATCAGTGTCAAAGCTTGCATCAACGTAACCGTTTACGATGAGCTCTTTGTCACCTCCATATACAAGAAACATATCCTTAGTCCTTTTCAGGTACTTCAGGATGTTCTTGACCACTGTCCAGTGATCCACTCCTGGATTACTTTGGTACCTCCCTGCTAAGCTAATAGCAAGGCACACATCAGGTCTGGTACACAACATTGCATACATGATAGAGCCTATGGCTGAAGCATAGGGAACATCTTTCATCTTCTCTCTATCTTCTGCAGTGGTCGGGCATTGAGTCTTACTCAACTTCACACCTTGTAACACAGGCAAGAAACCTTTCTTTGCTTGATCCATTTTGAACTTCTTCAAAACTTTGTCAAGGTATGTGCTTTGTGAAAGTCCAATTAAGCGTCTTGATCTATCTCTATAGATCTTGATGCCCAATATGTAAGCAGCTTCACCGAGGTCTTTCATTGAAAAACTCTTATTCAAGTATCCCTTTATGCTATCCAGAAATTCTATATCATTTCCGATTAGTAATATGCCATCTACATATAATATCAGAAATGCTATAGAGCTCCCACTCACTTTCTTGTAAATACAGGTTTCTCCAAAAGTCTGTATAAATCCGAATGCTTTGATCACACTATCAAAACGTTTATTCCAACTCCGAGATGCTTGCACCAGTCCATAAATGGATCGCTAGAGCTTGCACACTTTGTTAGCTCCCTTTGGATCGATAAAACCTTCTGGTTGCATCATATACAACTCTTCTTCCAGAAACCCATTCAGGAATGCAGTCTTTACATCCATTTGCCAAATTTCATAATCATAAAATGCGGCTATTGCTAACATGATTCGGACAGACTTAAGCATCGCTACGGGTGAGAAGGTCTCATCGTAGTCAATCCCTTGAACTTGTCGAAAACCTTTTGCGACAAGTCGAGCTTTGTAGACAGTAACATTACCGTCAGCGTCAGTCTTCTTCTTGAAGATCCATTTGTTCTCTATTGCTTGCCGACCATCGGGCAAGTCAACCAAAGTCCACACTTTGTTTTCATACATGGATCCCATCTCAGATTTCATGGCTTCAAGCCACTTTGCGGAATCTGGGCTCACCATCTCTTCTTCATAGTTCGTAGGTTCATCATGATCTAGTAGCATGACTTCCAGAACATGATTACCGTACCACTCTGGTGCGGATCTTACTCTGGTTGATCTACGAGGTTCTATAGTAACTTGATCTGAAGCTTCATGATCAACATCATCAACTTCCTCACTATTTGGTGTAGATGTCGCGGAAACCGGTTTCTGTGATAAACTACTTTCCAATAAGGGAGCAGGTATGGTTACCTCATCAAGTTCTACTTTCCTCCCACTCACTTCTTTCGAGAGAAACTCCTTCTCTAGAAAGGATCCATTTTTAGCAACAAATGTCTTGCCTTCGGATCTGTGATAGAAGGTGTACCCAACTGTCTCCTTTGGGTATCCTATGAAGACACATTTCTCTGATTTGGGTTCGAGCTTATCAGGTTGAAGCTTTTTCACATAAGCATCGCAGCCCCAAACTTTGAGAAACGACAACTTTGGTTTCTTGCTAAACCATAGTTCATAAGGTGTCGTCTCAACGGATTTTGACGGTGTCCTATTTAATGTGAATGCGGCCATCTCAAGTGCATAACCCCAAAACGATAGCGGTAAATCTGTAAGAGACATCATAGATCGCACCATATCTAGTAAAGTGCGATTACGACGCTCGGACACACCATTGCGCTGTGGTGTTCTGGGTGGCGTGAGCTGCGAAACTATTCCGCATTGTTTCAAATGTAGACCAAACTCGTAACTCAAATATTCTCCTCCACGATCCGATCGTAGAAATTTTATTTTCTTGTTACGATGATTTTCAACTTCACTCTGAAATTCTTTGAACTTTTCAAATGTTTCAGACTTGTGTTTCATTAAGTAGATATACCCATATCTGCTTAAATCATCTGTGAAGGTGAGAAAATAACGATATCCGCCACGAGCCTCAACATTCATCGGACCACATACATCTGTATGTATGATTTCCAACAAATCTGTTGCTCTCTCCATAGTACCGGAGAACGGCGTTTTAGTCATCTTGCCCATGAGGAACGGTTCGCAAGTGCCAAGTGATTCATAATCAAGTGACTCCAAAAGTCCATCAGTATGGAGTTTCTTCATGCGCTTTATACCGATATGACCTAAACGGCAGTGCCACAAATAAGTTGCACTATCATTATCAACTCTGCATCTTTTGGCTTCAACACTATGAATATGTGTATCACTACTATCGAGATTCATCAAAAATAGACCACTCTTCAAGGGTGCATGACCATAAAAGATATTACTCATATAAATAGAACAACCATTATTCTTTGATTTAAATGAATAACCGTCTCGCATCAAACAAGATCCAGATATAATGTTCATGCTCAACGCTGGCACCAAATAACAATTATTTAGGTCTAATACTAATCCCGAAGGTAGATGTAGAGGTAGCGTGCCGACTGCGATCACATCGACTTTGGAACCGTTTCCCACGCGCATCGTCACCTCGTCCTTTGCCAGTGTTCGCTTAATCCGTAGTCCCTGTTTCGAGTTGCAAATTTTAGCAACTGAACTAGTACCAAATACTAAGGGGTTGCTATGAACACTAGTAAAGTACACATCAATAACATGTATATCACATATACCTTTGTTCACCTTGCCATCCTTCTTGTCCGCCAAATACTTGGGGCAGTTCCGCTTCCAGTGACCAGTCTGCTTGCAGTAGAAGCACTCAGTTTCAGGCTTAGGTCCAGACTTGGGTTTCTTCTCTTGAGCAGCAACTTGTTTGCTGTTCTTCTTGAAGTTCCCCTTCTTCTTCCCTTTGCCTTTCTTCTTGAAACTAGTGGTCTTATTGACCATCAACACTTGATGCTCCTTCTTGATTTCTACCTCCGCAGCCTTTAGCATTGCGAAGAGCTCGGGCATAGTCTTAACTAACCCTTGCATATTATAGTTCATCACGAAGCCTTTGTAGATTGGTGGCAGTGATTGAAGAAATCTGTCAATGACACAATCATCCGGAAGATTAACTCCCAGTTGACTCAAGTGATTGTAATACCCAGACATTCTGAGTATGTGTTCACTGACAGACCCATTCTCTTCCATCTTGCAGCTATAGAACTTATTGGAGACTTCATATCTCTCAATCCGGGCATTCTGTTGGAATATCAACTTCAACTCCTAGAACATCTCATATGCTCCATGGTTCTCAAACCGTCGTTGAAGTCCCGGTTCTAAGCCGTAAAGCATGGCACACTGAACTATCGAGTAGTCATCAGCTTTGCTCTGCCAGGCGTTCATAACATCTGGCGTTGCTCCAGCAGCAGGCCTGGCACCTAGCGGTGCATCCAGGACGTAACTCTTCTGTGTAGCAATGAGGATAATCCTCAAGTTACGGACCCAGTCCGTGTAATTGCTACCATCATCTTTCAACTTTGCTTTCTCAAGGAACGCATTAAAATTCAACGGAACAACAACACGAGCCATCTATCTACAATCAACATAAACAAGCAAGATACTATCAGGGACTAAGTTCATGATAAATTTTAGTTCAATTAATCATATTACTTAAGAACTCCCACTTAGATAGACATCCCTCTAATCTTCTAAGTGATCACGTGATCCAAATCAAACTAAACCATAACCGATCATCACGTGAAATGGATTAGTTCTCAATGGTGAACATCATCATGTTGATCATATCTACTATATGATTCACGCTCGACCTTTCGGTCTCCGTGTTCCGAGGCCATATCTGCATATGCTAGGCTCGTCAAGTATAACCCGAGTATTCTGCGTGTGCAAAACTGGCTTGCACCCGTTGTAGATGGACGTAGAGCTTATCACACCCGATCATCACGTGGTGTCTGGGCACGACGAACTTTGGCAATGGTGCATACTCGGGGAGAACACTTCTTGATAATTTAGTGAGAGATCATCTTATAATGCTACCGTCAATCAAAGCAAGATAAGATGCATAAAAAGATAAACATCACATGCAAATCAATATAAGTGATATGATATGGTCATCATCATCTTGTGCTTCGTGATCTCCATCTCTGCAGCACCATCATGATCACCATCGTCACCGGCGCGACACCTTGATCTCCATCGTAGCATCGTTGTCGTTTCGCCAATCTTATGCTTCTACGACTATTGCTACCGCTTAGTGATAAAGTAAAGCATTACAGGGCGATTGCATTGCATACAATAAAGCGACAACCATATGGCTCCTGCCGGTTGCCGATAACTCAGTTACAAAACATGATCATCTCATACAATAAAATATAGCATCATGTCTTGACCATATCACATCACAACATGCCCTGCAAAAACAAGTTAGACGTCCTCTACTTTGTTTGTTGCAAGTTTTACGTGGCTGCTACGGGCTTAAGCAAGAACTCATCTTACCTACGCATCAAAACCACAACGATAGTTTGTCAAATAGACTCCGTTTTAACCTTCTCAAGGACCGGGCGTAGCCACACTTGGTTCAACTAAAGTTGGTGAGACAGTCTCCCGCAAGCCATCTGTGTGCAAAGCACGTCGAGGGAACCGGTCTCGCGTAAGTGTACGCGTAAGGTTGGTCCGGGTCGTCTCATCCAACAATACTGCTGAACCAAAGTATGATATGCTGGTAGGTAGTATGACTTGTATCGTCCACAACTCACTTGTGTTCTACTCGTGCATATAACATCAAACCATAAAAACCTAGGCTCGGATGCCACTGTTGGGGAACGTAGTAATTTCAAAAAAATTCCTACGCACACGCAAGATCATGGTGATGCATAGCAACGAGAGGGGAGAGTGTTGTCTACATACCCTCGTAGACCGAAGCGGAAGCGATGACACGACATAGAGGAAGTAGTCGTACGTTCTCCTCGCGATCCGACCGATCCCAGCGCCGTTACTCCGGCGCCTCCGAGTTCTTGACACACGTACAGTACGATGACGTTCTCCGGGCTCCGATCCAGCAAAGCTCTCGGGGAAGAGTTTCGTCAGCACGACGGCGTGGTGACAATCTTGATGTGTTACCGACGCAGGGCTTCGCCTAAGCGCTGCGACAATATGACCGAGGTGGAATATGGTGGAGGGGGGCACCGCACACGGCTAAGGAACGATCTCAAGGATCAACTTGTGT
The DNA here is from genome assembly GCA_032464435.1 of Aegilops umbellulata. Classification (NCBI taxonomy): domain Eukaryota; kingdom Viridiplantae; phylum Streptophyta; class Magnoliopsida; order Poales; family Poaceae; genus Aegilops; species Aegilops umbellulata. The sequence goes on along the minus strand of CP136058.1, from coordinate 223,609,554 downwards.
GTCTTGGGGTGCCCCCCTGCCCCCGTATATAAAGGAGCAAGGGGGAGGCCGGCCGGCCCTTGTGGCGCGCGCCGGGAGGAGGAGTCCTCCTCCTAGTAGGAGTAGGACTCCCCTCTTTCCTACTCCTACTAGGAGGGGGAAAGGAAGGGGGAGAGGGAGAAGGAAAGGGGGGCGCCGCCCCCCCCCCCCCTCTCCTAGTCCAATTCGGACCAGAGGGGAGGGGGCGTGCGGCCCAGCCCTGGCCGCCCCTCTCTCTCTCCACTAAGGCCCATGTGGCCCAATACTTCTCCCGGGGGGGTTCCGGTAACCCTCCGGCACTCCGGTTTTCTCCGATACCACTCGGAACCATTCCGATGTCCGAATGTAGTCGTCCAATATATCAATCTTTATGTCTCGACCATTTCGAGACTCATCGTCATGTCCGTGATCACATCCGGGACTCCAAACTCCTTCGGTACATCAAAATGCATAAACTCATAATAACTGTCATCGTAACCTTAAGCGTGCGGACCCTACGGTTCGAGAACAGTGTAGACATGACTGAGACAAATCTCCGGTCAATAACCAACAACGGGACCTGGATGCCCATATTGGCTCCTACACATTCTACGAAGATCTTTATCGGTCAGACCGCATAACAACATACGTTGTTCCCTTTGTCATCGGTATGTTACTTACCCGAGATTCGATCGTCGGTATCCAATACCTAGTTCAATCTCGTTACCGGTAAGTCTCTTTACTCGTTCCGTAATACATCATCTCACAACTAACACATTAGTTGCAATGCTTGCAAGGCTTATGTGATGTGCATTACTGAGAGGGCCCAAAGATACCTCTCCGGCAATCGGAGTGACAAATCCTAATCTCGAAATACGCCAACCCAACATCTACCTTTGGAGACACCTGTAGTACTCCTTTATAATCACCCAGTTACGTTGTGACGTTTGGTAGTACCCAAAGTGTTCCTCCGGTAAACGGGAGTTGCATAATCTCATAGTTAAAGGAACATGTATAAGTCATGAAGAAAGCAATAGCAACATACTAAACGATCGGGTGCTAAGCTAATGGAATGGGTCATGTCAATCAGATCATTCAACTAATGATGTGACCTTGTTAATCAAATGACAACTCCTTTGTCTATGGTTAGGAAACTTAACCATCTTTGATTAACAAGCTAGTCAAGTAGAGGCATACTAGTGAGACTCAGTTTGTTTATATATCCACACATGTATTATGTTTTCGGTTAATACAATTCTAGCATGAATAATAAACATTTATCATGATATGTAAGGAAATAAATAATAACTTTATCATTGCCTCTAGGGCATATTTCCTTCAAGTTGCTCGACACTACTGGGTTACTATCGAGTGCCGAGGGTGATCCCTCATAACGCACTCCTGATGATAATTCTGTAGTGTAGCTATTCGGTCGTGGTCATCGAGGGTGATTTCCTCTTACACCATTCCCGATACGGCTCTGTCGCGCAACCCCTCAAGTGTGAACTTCGAGGGTGGTTCCTCTTACGTTCACCTTGATGATTACATCGAGTGGAATCTGTCAAGGGTGATTCCTCAGGTTTTCCCCTTGGTGTTAGACACACAGTTACTATGGTTACTATGACTTTGCACTGGACCCTGTTACTAAAAACGGGTTGGCCCTGAGGGGTACCCGCACGAGCTTAATTGCGAGTGATGTGGAGTCGGGTGGACCTAAAAGGTGCCCGCAAGATTATTACGAGGCGTGGCCGGGCATTCCTAGCCCTTGCCGCAAGTCCTCGAGACGGGGCAACGGGGTCACCTCTTTCGTGAGTCTCTGCTTGTTACCGCGCATTCCTAATCCACTACGATTTGGATATTTGATCCGAGGGGCCTCTGGCCTGATAGCACTAACCATCACGTGGGCATAGTATGGGTGTTCCGCGTCGTATACATCAACCGAAGCTTAATAGACGTCAGCGACTGAGTGGCGCACGCCGGGTTGGACTGCGTAAGCGCCTGCCTTGTTGAAGGAGGTAGCTAGGTCTGCTCACCGGCCGCGTTCGCAACGTGCAGGAGTTCCCGGGGAGATGGCCCATGACCCCTGGGGGCATAGGTTTAGTCCGGCGTGCTGGCCTCTCTATTAAGCCTAGGTCGGGTTGCGGCGTATTGTTTGTCCGAGGCCAGGCATAACCCAGGAAAGTGTGTCCGGCCGGAGTTAATCGAGCGTGGTGGGTAAGTTGGTGCACCCCTGCAGGGAAGAAAACATCTATCGATAGCCTGTCCTACGGTAACGGACACTTGGAGTTGTATCCCGATCGATACAACTAGAACTGGATACTTGTGAAGAGAACTGGATGGTGATGAGTAATGGTTTGTGATGATAACTGGATAGTATGGCTCTGGGATGCCTTTCTCGCAGGGAGTCGAGAAAGGATCTCCGGCCGAGGTTGATAACACTACTACTATTTTACTTATGCTACTCTACTCCCTCCTGTTGCTGCAAGATGGTGGTTTCCAGAAGATGCTAGTTGATGAGGACATGACTACCTTGGATACGACCAAAAATATTGCATACATGCATATTTGTCAGGTGATTTCTAGTGCAAACTATTCAATAATCTATTTTTGTTATCCAGAACAAAAATACTTCACACACTTTTGTGTTTTGTCTAATTGCAGGTGTATGGGACATTTGTACAACACACATATGAAGATAAGGGAGAAATAGATGTTTACTTGCTGTTCAAAAAGTTCTTTCATGTCACTTTTGGGCCAAGAGAAGATAGAGTCCAAGTCTCTCACGTTCTGGATTCAGATTCGGACTGCACAGACATACCTGACTCAAAACGGCAATAACTTTTTCATACGGACTCCGAATTGGGTGTTTCTTTTTTTGTTGGAAAGTAGATTTCGTCATCTTTCCACTCCAATTGGAATCACCTTTAAATTCGTCCAGAGCGTTGAGTTATGGATGAAACAATCTGACGCTGCAGCAGAATCCGAGTCAAACTACAAGTCCAAAGGTGTTACGTCACCTCCACTTGGGCCCATTGGCCTTGTACGACCTAGGGTTAGTTCTAGGCTGCCTTGGGACGTCCTCCCACCTCCTTGGCCGCCACCCCTTGCTCCTATATAAGTAGATCCATCTAGTAGCTTTTTCCTGGGGGATTTGTTTAGTTAAAAGTTAGCCATTGCAACTTCGTGTACTTCGTTTGTGTCCAACGACCAGACCAAGACCGCTTACGGATCCCCACCATTATCAATACTTCATATATATTTGCAATATTCAGATTGCTTTATCATATTCTTGCTTGTTCTTCGATTGCGTGCAGGAATAGACCTTCGTGGTCAGGCTGATCGTGCTTCCAGCATCGTCAGTAACCTCGGGAGATTGGTTTAGCGATTGCTAAGGCGCAACGTCGTGCACGTTTGTAGTCGGATCGTCCAAGTCGACTCCACCAAATCGATAGTTATCATCTCATCGAAAGATCGGGACACCCCTGCCTCTATCACTAGTCTTCGACAGGACTAGGTTCTCCCCGCTATTCTGGTATTTCTGCAGCCCAGTCCACATATACAGCCATCCTTTGATAATGTTGCATATGTAGTGTAGATCCTTGCTTGCGAGTACTTTGGATGAGTACTCACGGTTGCTTTGCTCCCCCTTTTCCCCCTTTCTTCTTCTTTTCGGTTGACGCAATCAGATGTCGGAGCCCAGGAGCCAGATGCCACCGCTGATGCATTCTACTACGTGGAGACCGTCGACGACCAGGAGTAGTTTAGGAGGCTCCCAGGCAGGAGGCCTTGCCTTTTCGATCGATGTTGCTTTTGTGCTAGCCTTCTTAAGGCAAACTTGTCTAACTCATGTCTGTACTCAGATATTGTTGCTTCCGCTGACTCTTGTGTATTCGAGCTTATGTATTCGAGCCCTCGAGGCCCCTGGCTTGTAATATAAAGCTTGTATTATTTTATTTGTGTCTAGAGTTGTGTTGTGATATCTTCCCGTGAGTCCTTGATCTTGATCGTACACATTTGCGTGTATGATTAATGTATGATTGAATCGAGGGCGTCACAAGTTGGTATCAGAGCCGACTGCCTGTAGGTATCCCCCTTTCCAACTCCTTGGCCGAAGTTGAGTCTAGTCGTCCAAAACTGTTTTACTAACTTGACTGTGTGGCTTACGGGCTCACGTCGCCATAGGGTGGTATTAGGATCTTTTATTCCTCGTTTATACTCTGGACTCTGATCTCTCGTCTATTTGGGTTAAACATTTTACTAACTCTGACATTAGGATCTCGTAACCACTTCCTCCCGGAGAGCCCCTTATTACAGATGATCGCCTGCTACACCAGAAGATTTCTAAGATACTCTCCGATGTTTCCCCGAAACCCTTGTGCCTTCGGCGTTGCAATTCCATATCACCGATAAATCCCTAGGGATAGCTGCATACACTTGTTGTCCATACCTTCATTTCCAATTGTTCTTGTTATTACAAGATGCCCCGAAATTCTCTATTTGTTTCGAGAATCCTTTGAGCTTACTGCCTTGCAGTTCTTTGCCCCATGAATACACCCCCCCTTCGAATAATTCCTCGCACTCACCGAGGATCCGTTCATCCTCACACTACTAGAAAAAAGGCTATTAGTGGCGCACCCAATATTGCCATTAGTGGCGCACCATGGGTGGGCCACTAATACCACGCCACTAATAAGGAATACTAATGGCGCACCTCTGATGCGCCACTGTTAATCCAAATAACAGTGGCGCACCACTGGTGCGCCATTGGTATGCCACCTAGTGCGCCACTGGTATTGCAGCAGGGGTCCCTACTGATGCGCCACTGATATTCATATGGGTGCGCCACTGTTATTTAATAGGGTGCGCCACTAATGTGCAGGATGGTGCGCCACTGGTATTGCAGCAGGGGTCCCTACTGATGCGCCACTGATATCCATATGGGTGCGCCACTGTTATTTAACTGGGTGCGCCACTAATGTGCAATATGGTGCGCCACTACTATTAATTCTAGGAATTTTTTTTTGCATTTCTGGTATTTGCACAGGTTACAAAATACAATACATCACAGAATATAAACAGCACATAATATAATTCATCACATTAGTCTCCGAATTCGAAATAGCGAACAAAGTTCAAATATTAGACAAGTTTAGGTCTCGAGACCGAGTAGCGAGTTTGTCGTCACATTACAAAGTTGATATCATCTAAACTACCATCACATAGAAGAAAGTTGCGGTCACGATGAGCATCATCGCGATGAAACTAGTCTTCATCCGGTTCCTCCTCCGCTCCCTCCTCTCTCCCTCTAGATAGCGCCAGTATCTAGCTTCCGCCTCCGCCCTAGTGGTGTACCCTTTGTAACTGTTACCGCTGAAACGGTGAACCTGTCTCCGACACTCCTCCCAGTCGTCATAGACTCCGGGAACCCTACCCTTGTACACGACATACGACGGCACCTCTATGCACTAGACAAACAAAACGTTAGTAGCAATTCACAGATAATATATAAGTATGCAAGAAAAGGATCGGAAGAGAAAAGCAACACATTAATAGCACGGTTCATGGTCCTACTAATAAATAGCATCGATTACATATAAGTTGAACGACTCTCCAAACTAAAGAGACATACAAGTTCATTAAAGTTTAATTACAACACGAGCTAATCGACATTTCAGAACTACATACCATCAATACTTTCTTCGACTCGACTCAGGGACCGGAGCGTGGATGAAGCCGCCGTCATCCGTCGGCGTCATGAATGTGCGGTAGTTGTCAGCCTGCATTTGTAGCGTTGTTTCTATTTCCCTGTTGGACGGTTGATATTTGAGGTGGAACTGCCCCGAGGTACGAAGGACATCTTGACAGATGATTTCCGCAAACTCCGACTGGATGCGAAAGAATTCTTGTCTGATGTCCATGTCCTGGATTGCCGACAAGCGTGCGGCCCAATCTTGGAGACCCTTTGGTAGCATAAGGTGATTATGGTCCCGTACGATCGCCCGCATGTGATGGAGGGCGTAGTAGGCATCCTTCTGACTGCTAGGCGGCTGCTTAACGCAGGGGAACGTCGTTACGTGGGTGAACAAGTGCTTGCCGTACCTACACATTTCCTTCCTGAAGGTGCCTCCAGATTTGGCGTAGCCGGGGAGAGCATCATCAAGAACTTTCTTGATATTTGTGTAGTCTTTCTTCGACTGACGGTCCGAGTCGAAATACGTGGCCGTGGAATATTTCGGGCTTAAGAGGATGAGTGTGCAACGTGTGTCACTGCACAAAACACGGAATGTTAGAAAAAAAAAAGAACGATCGAAATCTAAGAAATCATATGTTACGGGGCGGTGAGGGGATGACTTACTCGGGAAAGTAAGGCACGAGGAAGGTATCCTTATCTTTGTTCGCCATAATGACGCCTTCGAGGTATGAACTCGCGATTTGCCGGTCCCCAGCGCTGTCCAAGTGCTTGGCACGCATGTAGAAGGGGTCGACTATCACGATGTCCGGGGTCTTGTCTCTAATGATCTGCATCTCCATATTGAGCGAAAATAGCCGAATGAAGGTGTAGTGCAGCGGATGAAGGTTAAACATAGCGAAGATGTCATCAAACCGCAGGACGATCATACTCCCGATGGTGCCATCGACAAAGCCCTTGCCCTCTGGCACCTTGGCCACGAAAACCGGGTATAAGTCATCTTTCTCGGAGAGACGCCGCTTCTCCATAGAAAGAACACTGTCATGCAGACTCCGCATAGCACCGGTTGCAGCCTTGAGCAGATTAGCCGGTAGCATCGGCCTACCTGCCACATGCACCGCCCTCATGATATCCTTAGGTATTGGTGGCCCGTCCTGAGCACGGATCGTACTCGGTGCCGGCTGGCTCGCACCCTTGTTAGTTTTTCTTTTCCGTCCCTTCTTTGGCTTCTGCTGATGTAATGGGATCGAGGTCTGCTCAGAGACCACCTTCTTGAGTGTGGTGGGGCTGATAATATTTCCCACCTCGGCTGTTTGAGTCTCGGTGAAGGCGGCAGCTGGAGGCGTCTCCTGAGAACCGAACAGACGACGCCTGTTGCAATTGGGTTTCTCCGCGGTACCAGCTAGATCGCGATCGACTTTTGCAGGGTTGGGTTCTTGAGAAGGAGGCGCCAAGAATTCGTCACCGTACCCACCATGTTCGTTGAAGTAGTCATCGACGTTGACAAATGTACCGTCGTCGACGTCTGGATCCTGTGCCATATGCATGCCCGGATCAACTGACGGCGGTAGCGTTGCGGCGGTCTTGCCATGGCTTGGCGCCGGCAGGACTGGCGGTGTTGTCTGTGGGGTGGTGACCCCCGCCCCCAAACGAATCTGGCTCTTCGGCCAAAGCAATGGCCAGTTGAAGCAGGCGCCGAGGGTCATCACATCCTCTTCGTCGGCCCCATGGGGTCGATACGGAGGTAACAAGTCGTCGCAGCCCCGCAGCACCCGAACCAGTTGAACCCTATACACGGTGGGTGGCATCGGATTATGGTGGAACACGAGGTTGCCCGGTTCAACGATTTTAGCCTTGGCGACATCGATCAACTTGCCATCCACGAAGTGCAGGAGAGTGCATGGAACTTCGTTGGCGGCGCCCTGCAAAAACATGTAGGGCGTCAGGGATGCCCAGTCAAAGGCAAGGAGATGAAGTCATCGGCCGAGGCTTAGTTACCGTGATGGCGTCGAGCTCGGCTAATGTCGAGGCACCGCCAACGGCGGGCGTGCAAGTGACGGAGGTGCAAGTGACCGAGGTGCCGGCCGGCGTATTCTTCCCACACCCGGGTGCATCAAGCTCCAATGCCGGCGCCGGCACTGGAGACACCAATGACGCCTCCGCCGGAGACACCACTGCCGGCGCGTTGTGCGAGTTGCTGCCCGTCAAGCTGGGAATCGGGGGCGGCCCCTGTTGGCCGCCCACAAACCACCCCCGCAGCCCCTCAACCAAGGTAGGCATAATGGCGGTGATCGTCGCTCCCAGTTGGTCTCGCACTTGGTCTCGCACTTGCTCTTCGACTATCTAAGGAATCTGCGCCACTTTTGCCTTGAGTTCTTTAACCTCCTGGCTTTCCAAGCTGGTCTTTCTCTCCTTTCGACTAGTCTTATAGTATTCCGACCATTTCGTGGACAAGCCTTCGCCGGCCACACGACCAGCTGACGTCGGCTTAGTTAACTTATCCTTCTGTTTCATTACATTCAACGCCCTATTTAAAGTGGTGTCCCAAGGGGCAAACGGGGAGCTCTGAGACCCCGCGCTACTGCTTTCAGTTTCCTGCGGAAGGAACGTGAACCATTTAGAAATTTGGCTTCATTAATTAGAATGCAACCATATGGAGCTAATTACGCGGGGGAGTATTCCTTACCAGAACAAGCTCAAGCGCCTTCACCTTCGGATCCGTGGTAAGCTCCTTTGTTACCGGGTCCTCCTTGTACCGGGCTCTGATATAGTTCCTTGTCTGCTTTTCATGGCGGTATTTATCGAAGAGGGGCGGTAGGCCTTGCTCGACACGCTCCGCGTCCTCCTTGTCCCATTTAGGTTCCGCCACTCTGTAACCGCCGGGACCGAGTTTGTGGACCCCTAAGTTCAATTCCCGCATTTCTTTCCCCCACTGACTTGATTCCACGGATGCGTTGCTCTCGCACTTGGTCTTGAACTCCAGGTAGTCAGCTTTGCTGATCGAAGGATTTTTCTCCTTGATCTTCTCATAACTATCACCTCTTTCAATCATTTTCTTCACCCGGGCTCTCCAAGAAGCCAGGGCCGTGCTCATCTTCGTGAGGGCGGCACTGTTCACTTTATTCCCTGAGAGGCGTGTGTTTGCGAAGTCACCGGGGAACTTGTATCGTTCGTGCAGCTTCGTGAAGAGGAGGATCCGCAAATTCCCTCGTTCACGATGCCTTAGGTTCTCGGTGTTGATCGTGACGGTGCTCCGGACAATGCACCCGAGTTGTCCCGCGTACCCACTGACTAATTCTTTGGGCGCCGTTGGATGCCCACTGGAGGACACTTCAGTAAATTCCTCCTTGACGGTGCCGAGCACGTTCGGGCGCCGGTCCTTCCGTTGCCTCTTCGGTTGGTTGCCATCATCAGTGGTGGCATCCCCGGCGGCACCATCAGTGGTGTCATCCCCGACGCCACTAGGGGTTGTGTAGTCGGGATCGGTGTCTTCCGCGGCGTCCTCATAGCGGTGAGGGTATTCCTCCATCTCCTGGGACAGCTCCCAGAATGGCTTGCCGCCCGAACCGCCGGCCTCATCGTTGTCGGCCATGTTCGCTCTAAATAGGAAAAAAGTTTGGTCAAAAAGTTGGTTATTATCAAGGAACAAGATCTCATCATTTAGGGTTTGTGAGGAATTATCATGGTCTCATCACTTAGGGTTTGTCGACACCGAGGCATCCTAAAAGCTACGGTTTTATCATTTAGAGTGCCGTTGATAGAAGCTATTCAGAACTAGTCCTACTTAATTCTTGATCCTACTTAATTAAGTACTAAGATACCCCGGCCCATGCATTAGTCGCAAGTACCCCATATGTCCTATTTTTAGCAAAGTCATGCTAAAATTCACGGAAAATTTCAGCATGACCTTTGCTGAAAATAGGACATATGGAGTACCCGAACTTGCCGGAACGGAAGTTAATCGACATTCCGGCAAACTCAAGGGCCTCTCGGGGTACCTGCAAAATCATCACGACACGATGGTCGGAGACAAAACCCAGCAAACTAGCACCACAATGTGCCTCTACTTTCATATGGATGAAAAGGCCACAGACCATATGGTCCTCTGCTTTCATATGGACAAAAAAGGCCTACATATAGGCACAACAGAGCAGCAAGCCCATCACTCTTTTGGTGAACAGAAACTATGTTTGAATCTGTATAATAACAGAGCAGCAAGTCTATTGTCCAATACTGAAGCGGAATTCAGTTTGCCCTAGGACTTGGTGCTATTCTGAACAAGTGTACTTTCAGAACCATGATAATAATTTAAGTAAAGTAGTATAAGAACCTGTATAGGAACATGGCAGTAGCCATATAACTAGTGCTTATATACCTACAAGAGTGTAACAGGACCAACAGCATAATTAAAGAAAATACAACAGTAGTATAAACCTACCAGTAGTATTGCAGTGTATATTTCCTTCTAATAGCTCACTGGTTTGACTAGAATTTTGATAAAACAGTAGCAATTCTTCTCGTAAAATATGACTATCAAGATGTGTATAGTTCACTAAGTTGACAATCAGTAGGAAATTCTACCAAGATAATACTTATTGTTAGGGTACTCTGCTTTCAGAGGTATGTACGTAGTAGACCAAAGTGGCAGATCGTGAGGCCACAGTAGGCGTTGGGCAGCATGTTGAGAGAATTCATAGTAGTGGAGATCAACTTCTTAAGAATATAGGATAACCAATTTCTTACTTTACTATTAACAATTATTATTATGGACTCGGACTCTTCTTTTTTCTGACAATTATGCTAGCTTGAAAAGGGAAAAAACATAAATATGTATACATAAGACAGCTACAAACATGTCTTAGAGATGCACAATGACTGACTCTTGTGCTATGAAAAACTGATGATGGATGCAGCACATGCCACATGCCATACCCAAAAAAATGCTCAAGACAGTGGCTGGGCTGCCTGTTCATTGTTCCTAATAGTTCAAACTAATCCTAAAAAACAAACACCAAAAAATAGTCTGGAAGCTTTGCTTCTCTGCTCTCAGATCATCCCAAGCACCATCACCAACACCAACACGACCGAGTGAGCCAAAGCTAGTACCTCTGATGCATTGGCACGGTGCAGTTCCTTGTGAAATGATCTACATCCTGAAGAACATGTGCAGCTTCTCATAGACAGAAAATTACAAGGCAACAAGAAAAGTTGCAAACCAACCTGTTGTGTTGTTTAGTTCTCAAACCTCTTCCCGAAACCCAACTATTATAAACACATACATAAATATCTTGAGAGAAATGCATCCGTTGCAAAACAAACAGAGGATGCTACTCCACTGTATATGTTGGAGCAGATGAGGAATTCCAGCAACACCGTATGCTCAAATGCTATTCCTGATCATGGACAGGCAACAGATACAGTGCTCATGCATGAATGCATTGTAATTAAACCTATATCCCAGAGTTGGTTCATGATGCTAAAGCTCAAAGACCAGCAGCTTTCTACTGTAGCAGCCATTAGGCCCACTCAACTCCGTGCTGATCACCTAGAGGCGTCAAGAATCTGCTCCTACATCAGTATGCATATATCATTTTTATTTTGTGCATCAATTGATAATTAGGTAAAAAACAACTGGTAGATATTCAACCCAAGCCATTAGAACACTAGAATACTAGAACAACTGACAGTAACCACTTAACACTTTATGTCTGACGAAACTGAACTTTAGGTTCAGACAAATTTTGAGACAGAGATGATTAGCTCGAACAAGTAATTAAATTGAACCCTAGAATGAAGTAGAAGCTAGATTAACACCCTAGGAACCCTAAGCTAGTACCCAATTGAACCAGAGCATCATCAAAAGGTATGAACCCTAGAACAGGAACCCTCGAATTCGACAGAGAGCTGGCAGCAGAGAGAAGTTAGATTAGAGAAAGAGAGAGGGAGAGGAAGGGAACTCACGAGGAGGGCGTCGGAGGAGGTCGTCGGAGGAGGGCGTTGGAGGAGGTCGTCGGAGGAGGGCGTCGGAGGAGGTCGTCGGAGGAGGGCGTCGGAGGAGGTCGTCGGAGGAGGGCGTCGGAGGAGGTCGTCGGAAGAGGGCGTCGGAGGAGGTCGTCGGAGGAGGGCGTCCAGATGGGAAGAAGCGGCCGGATGAGGTCGCGAGGAGGGCGTCGGAGGAGGTCGGGGGCCGCGGTCCAGGCCGGCAGCACGCGGGGAAGGAGAGAGGGTGAGGGCGGAGTGCGGCGGCGGTGGGGGAGAGGGCGTAGTGCGGCGGCGGTGGGGGCGGGCGGCGGGGAGGGGGGATTTGGGTGCTCTCGTCCAAAGTGCGGGAGTGGGAGGAGAGGGAGGCGCGGGGAGAAGAGAAAGCAGGGGGAGGGCCAGCTAGCAATGGCGCACCAGGGGACATGCGCCATAACAGATCGATATCAATGGCGCACTTTTACGTCGTGCGCCATAAACAGCTCAATATCAAAGTCATAAGAATTGTGTGTGTGGTTATGGACAGAACCACACACATGGCCTAGTGGTTGGCGCGTTGGTTATGGACAGAACCACCCAGGTTCGAATCCTGGCAACCCCACTTTTTGCATATTTTTTAAAATTTTATTTTAACCTTATGATAAACATCCAAACACTTTAAAATAAACACATGGCAATTTTAATACTCCCTCCATTCCTAAAAATAGGGCGTATAATTTTTTTACAATGCATCTCCTTTACTCAATCACAATATAGAATCATTTACAATGCTATGGCATGGTTGAAATCAAGTGAGATGAAATAACAGTCATCAAAGATTGACATGAAATAACAGTCGTCAAATTAAGATTGAGTTTGCATGTAAAGTAATATAATGTTTAAAAGATCTTTAATAATGGTTGAAATCAAGTGATACATGTAATAATTTAGTTGCATGTAATAATTGAGCTTGCCACTGACAGACACACACGCGGCCGACACGTCGTGATTCAATCTTAGCTATCTTTTCACAATCTTCTTGCCCTTCTTCCTCGCGGTTGAATAATTTAGCCCCGGAACCCCTTGAATTGATCTTCTCTTGAACGGACGTCCTTTAGGTAGGGTGGTCCTGCTTCTTCTTGTGGTGTATGGTACTTCATCGTCGTCGTCATCTTCCATCTTCGGGTCGCCGTACTTGTCAAAGTCTTGCTCATTGGCGACTCCATCCATTCCGATGATGTTCCTTTTGCCTCTCCTCACGACAACACGACTGGGCTTTGGCGGGTCGGTAATGAAGAAGCATTGGTCCACTTTGGAAGCCAGTACCCATGGCTCATTTTTCGCGGTGACATTTGCGCCCGCGGTCTTGGATTTGGCTTCGGGTATAACCATGGTGGTGAAATACCGGTCTTCTTTTAGGACGCTCTTGGCCCATCTGACACGGAACATCGGGACCTTCTCTCCAGCGTAGCTCAGCTCCCAGATCTCCTCGATCCTTCCGTAGTATCTGTCCTTGTCGTTACCGGTGTAGGATTCCATCGTTACCCCGGAGTTCTGATAATCGCTCTTCATCATGTCCTTTTCCTCGGTGTAGAATGTGTAGCCGTTGATATCGTACGCCTCATAGGTCATCAGGTTGTGCTCGGCGCCCTGTGACAAGGCGAATATGAGTTTTTCTTCCGCGGAAGAATCCTCATGTAAAGGGTACGACAGAAGCTTCTCCTTGAACCAACGCGTGAAACATGAGTTGTGCTCTTTGATTATAGCTCCCTCCGTCCTCTGTTGGCCTCGGTCATTGTACGTCTTCTCAATAAAGATTTTGTGCTCTACCACCCAAGGATCGACCACGTCTATGTGTTGTAGCGCGACTAGGTTTGCTCTTTCAAAGTCGGCGAGTCGACCCATGAAGTCGACATGCATTTCGCGGCGACCCTCGCGGTGACCCCATCCAGCGAGCCTGCCGAGGTGCCTGTTGACGGGCAGACCAACGGGGTTCTCGATGCCTAGATAATTCGTGCAGTACGAGATGCACTCTTCGGTCAGAAAGCCCCTGGCTATGCTTCCCTCTGGACGTGACATGTTGCGAACGTATCCTTTGATGACACCATTCATCCTTTCGAACGGCATCATGCTGTGCAGGAACGTCGGCCCGAGTTGGATGATATCCTCCACTATATGGACCAGCAGATGCACCATAACGTCGAAGAATGCGGGCGGGAAGTACATCTCAAGCTCGCATAGTATCACCACGATCTCTTCCTGTAGCCTTCTGAGTTGCCTCACGCCAACCGACTTCCGAGAGATGACGTCGAAAAAGTTGCATAGGCCAAATAGCGTGTCACGGACGTGCGCGTCCATGATCCCACGGATTGCAACTGGAAGTATCTGCGTCATCAGCACGTGACAGTCGTGAGACTTCATCCCGCTGAACTTCTGCTTCGCTGAGTCTAGGTATCTGCTTATCTTCCCCGCGTAACCGTAAGGAAGTTTTACTCCTACGAGGCAGGTGAAAAACTGCTCGATCTCCTTCTGACTTAGAGTGAAGCACGCGGGAGGGTAGTCATATTCGATCTTCTTGGCCTTTTTGCCTTTGCGATGACTTTCCGTGTCCTTCGCCTCATCATCATCATCATCATCATCATCATCATTAGGGCGCCAGAGCTCCTCCCTGATGCCCATTTTTTGCAAGTCTGCCCTTGCTTTCGGCCCATCTTTGGTCCTCTCTGGCATGTTGAGCAGGGTACCAAGCAGACTCTCGCACACGTTCTTCGTGATATGCATGACATCAAGGCTGTGAGGCACACGGAGGATCTTCCAGTACGGCAAGTCCCAGAAAACAGACCTCGTTTTCCATACCTTCAGCAGCGGCTCTGGCGCCTTTCGCTTCTTTCCCGGCGGTGGGCACTCTTTCCAATTTTTCAACAGCTCGTCTATTTCCTCGCCGCTCCTCGTACGTGGGGGTCTTCGGGGTTCGGTTTCACCATCGAACAGATCCTTGCGTTTTCTCCATGCGTCATCGTCGCGAAGCCACCTTCGATGTCCCATGAACACGGTTTTCGAAGACCCGGGATCTCTATCTAGCTGGCGATACGTTGTGTCATCCATGCACCGTACGCATCCAGAAAATCCATGGACTACCTGCCCCGCGAGATATCCGTAACCGAGATAGTCGTGCACCGTCGTGAGCAGTGCGGCTCTCATAGGGAAATATTGTTTCTCTGCGGCGTCCCACGTATTGGCTGGCGTTTTCCACAGCGTGTCTAGCTCCTCCTTCAGCAGCCCCAGATACAGATTGATGTTGTTCCCTGGTTGTTTCGGCCCTTCAATTAGCATACTCATGTGAATGTACTTCCTCTTCATGCACAACCAGGGGGGAAGGTTGTACATCCACACAAACACAGGCCAGGTGCTATGTGTGCTTCTCTGGCTGCCAAACGGATTGACTCCATCGGTGCTCGCGCCCAGCACGATGTTCCTTGGATCCTTCCCAAATTCTGGGTATTCAAAATTCAACGCTTGCCACTGGCTCGCATCCTTAGGGTGACTCAGCATCTTGTCTTTTTTATCTATCTCCGGATCATTTGCGTCATCTTCTCGCTTCTTCTCCTCCCTATCCGCGTGCCAACGCAGGAGCTTTGCTACCTTAGGATCCGCGAAATACCGCTGCAGACGAGGAGTGATCGGAAAGTACCACACCACTTTTCGAGGAGCTTTCTTCCTCTTCTTGTATCGAGTGACGCCGCACACCGGACATATGGTAGACTCCGCGTGCTCGCCCCGATAAATGATGCAATTGTTCATGCAGACATGGTATTTCACGTGCGGTAAATCCAGAGGACACATGATTTTCTTCGCCTCCTCCAAACTGGTCGG
This sequence comes from Aegilops umbellulata, assembly GCA_032464435.1. Classification (NCBI taxonomy): domain Eukaryota; kingdom Viridiplantae; phylum Streptophyta; class Magnoliopsida; order Poales; family Poaceae; genus Aegilops; species Aegilops umbellulata. The sequence continues at coordinate 223,594,037 of CP136058.1, read as the reverse complement.
GCACTTGTTCCCCTTCGGAAGACGTTCGTGCCAGAATGACATGTTCTCGTCGAAGCATGCGTCCGTCATTTTGTGTTTTACCTTCATCTCCAGAGCCATGAGCGTTACTTTCAGGCGGGTATCCTCGGGCCTGCATCCTTCATACAATGGAGTAACCGCGTCTGTCTCCAGTTGATCCAGCTTGGCTTTCTCTCGGGCGGCAGCTCTTGCGTTACCCGTCTGCTTGCGAAGCAGCTCTTGAATATGAGGGTCATGCACCCAGCCCATCGATGGTCCATCGTCGTCTGCTCCGGCATCTTCATCTTCATGATCATGCCCTTCGTCTTGATCTTCCTCATCATCATGTCCGGCATCTTCTACATGATGACCGTGTCCTGCATCTACTTCGTGATCATGTCCTGGAGATTCTTCGTCTTCTCGCCCGCCCTCGCCGCTATTGTCTTGCTGCCCTTCCTTTTTTCTGCTTGCCCGGCCCCCATGGATGACTTCATAGTCATCTTCATCACCTTGCCACCGATAGCCATCCATGAAACCACGCAAGAGCAAGTGGTCCCGCACCTGCCCGGAATCCGGGTCCGCAATAAGGCTCTTCAGCTTGCATCTTCGACACGGACATCTTATCTCCGTCTCGTTCTTTTGAAGCATCTCGGCCTTCGCGGAGCTCAAAAACCTATTTACGATGCCTTCGGTCATCGTGCGGACCATGGTCGCCTGCGGGGTAGAGCAAAATGATATTTTAGAACAAAAAAAAATTTGGCATGACTTTGCCTAAAAATAGGACCAAAAAGAATGCATATAGTGCCAAATTCTTGCCGAAACGGAAATGAATCAACATTCCGGCAAAATATTGGCAACTATCGCATTTCAAATACCGGTACCTGGAAACACAAACATATGCAACACCATAAACATACGTAGATCTCTAGGCCATAAAAAGTGTGTACGTTGTTGGAGACGGAGAGAAAAGTAGATCTAGAACATAAAGAAAGCTTTCCCCTTACTTACCTATCAAAAAAAGGAAATTTAACCACTTAATTTGGGTGAATCTATGGTGCAAATGAGGTGAGGAGGAGGAGCAAGACGACCAAATCTGTTTTGGTGGAGGGGGGAAAGTGAGTGTGTGGTAGGTGTGGCTGCCTAATTATAGCTACTGCTCCCAGGTTACTAGTGGCGCACCAGTGAAGGGGTGCGCCACTGCTATGTTTTTTTTGGACCACCATGCCCAGCCTTACCAGTGGCGCACCACGGCAAGGTGCGCCACTACTATCAAAAATAGTAGTGGCGCACTTTGGCATGGTGCGCCACTGGTAATCCTGGGCATGGCTGGCTACTGTTCAAAAAAATAGTAGTGGCGCACCAGGGCAAGGTGCGCCACTACTATCAAAAATAGTAGTGGCGCACCTTGTCCTGGTGCGCCACTGGTAAGCCTGGGCATGGCTGGTTACTGTTCAAAAAAATAGTAGTGGCGCACCCCACCCCTGGTGCGCCACTAGTAATGTCACTATTAGTGGAGCACCTGTTTGTGGTGCGCCACTGCTATATAGTAGTGGCGCACCACATCTCTGGTGCGCCACTAACAGTGATATTACCTATAGCCGTTTTTCTAGTAGTGTCAGTTGTTCGTGTGATTCACAAAATTCTTCGAAATACTATGTGATCTTCCAAAAATCCTCTGCAGCCTATTGCTCTTGATTCTCCTTGCCTGCTTGCAGTAGGATTAATTCCATATGTCTAGTAATATTCTTTAAAATTCTTTATCATTGTCATTCTGTTCCTATGGATTCAATGTGTGAGCGAATACTCGCAATCATCAATTAATCCTTGGAAATTTTCTTTCCGGCTCAGACATCCTTCCAGATATGAGCTGGTTCTTTCCCAATCTAGATTTGATCGGGTACACCTCTAAGTCTATTCAACTTACTCATCTTTTGATCAGAGCCTCTGCTTCTGATCCTTCATCTTGTAATCATAATTCCTTTGTACCCAAGCATCAAATCATTCGGACGTTTCTATAAGTCGATGCCTTTGCATCCCCTTCTTCATTTGATTGATTACCGATACTCACATCAACCCTGTCATGAATCGTCAGATCCATTGCTGGGTTGTTATCCGACAGTGTCCTTCTCATCCAAAATCTTGTGAGTTTTTCCCTGATACATAATACCTTCAGTAAATTGTATCATAGGCTTTGACTTTGATACTCTGCTTTCGAACTCGTATCTTTTGCTTGGTTGATGGTTGTATAGATTCGTAAAAATGCCCCGATGGGTTGGACCTATGCCTTCCTTAATCTGTGTGAACCCGAAAGTTTTTCAAGGTTCATACTCCGCTGGTAATTCACCAGGTAGAACTTCGCACTCAAATCATTTTTTTTGTAGGAGCAGTGAATGAAAGGTTATGCATTGAAGAAGTGGGAGTCGACCTTGAACTTTGTGTTCATGCCCATGGACACGATGTAGATCTTATCATTAAAGCTTCTCTTAAATTAATTATTCCCTTGGTATAAGTTCATCTTATATCTGGGATCTGGACTTTCGCAATCGTGGTTCCGACCATGTTCTCCTTTAAATACCATTTCTTGTGCAAGTTCAAGCACTTGTCTTCTGCAGAGCAATACCTTAGTCCAACCTCTGCTTTAATCTGTCATCAAGTATTACCCTCCGGTATCTCGAGAATATCACGAAACTACATAACTCTTATGAGTTCTTCATCTACTATTATTTTCGTCGATTCTAAATTTTCCACGGGTTCCGGGTTATTAGTCACTCGAGAACACCGATAAGTGAATCGGTTCCGCACTCTGATTCTATAGCTCTAAGTAATTTTCATTCCTTACGAGTTTAATAATCCGTCAAGACATTAGCCTGATCGGCTATATCTTTATCATACTAAATTTTAACTGTGCTACCCGGAACTTCTTCCCATAGCACAATTTTCGACGATGAGCTAAGCTTACTTTGCTCTTCCTCGTCATATCATTTCGCCTTGAACAGCAAGCTTGGTTTCGACTTTGTGTCGTACCCGTGGTTCCAATAACCTTTCGCTTCATCATTCATTTGACTTGATGTGATCGCCATCGATCACATCTTCATGAGATCTCTCAACAAGGTGTTGTAATCATCAGCAATATTTTGACTTCTTCCAGGATATCAATCGAATTCATGTTGAGAAGTACCATCCTTGCCCCTCGATGATTGGTGATATCACCAACAACACTATTGTCTTCTTCCCAACACATGTTTGATCATGTCTTGATTATACTTTGAGCTCCTTGCCATTCTTGCAATTGTTCCTTGAGTAATTCTTGTGATCTTCAACTCCAACCTTTACCTAAAACACCATATAATTGCTACCTCAAAGCATGACGGTGGTATTCCAAATATCAACCAGAACATTGGAAGCGCAACGCTACATGTTTCTTGATCTCATATCCAAACACCGTTGTATGGGTTATATCATGAATCTTCCCTTGCCCTTTTATCTAAATGCTTTTGAACTTGTTGTCCTATCATGTATATCCTGCTCCGCTTCCACTTGGAAAGGAAATACTCCCAATTCTGGCTTGTAAACACATCTTTACTTTCCATTGGTCTCTGCTTAATTTGATAATTTCATTTTCCTTTCCATTGGTTTGTTTATCCTTCTTGCGATCTATATGATATAAGCAGAAATAATTCCCTACTTATAAAACACCCCGATGAACAACCTTGTCAGTGAGACCTTGTTACTATTGATTGATGACATTCCGGTAGCCACCGATGGATGAGAACATTGCCTATTGGTCCGCCTCGCCTTGCGAGCAGGAAAATGGTTCTCTTCGTCCCTCGCCCTTCGTACCAACATTGTTGCCAACATAATTGACAGGCTATCCTCTGACTTGCCTTGCTATCATGACCATGCAAATATTAGCGCCCTTCCTGCTTTTAACCCACATGGTGGGCCCATAACCCACAGTTCCACAGGATCGAAACCTGACTCTCATGTACATCCCTGTCTTCCAAAATTGTTCCTCGCGATTGGCTTCGTATGTAATTCACGAGCCACCTTCTTGTGATCTGTTCTGGTATCAGACGCAATACTTATTCCCATTGCTCTGAACCCCTTTCACCCTCTGTTTCAGACAATGAATGATTGCCTACCCAGTTCAAGCTTCTTATTGCACCTTCTTACCTTGCTCTCGATGACTTTCTTGAGTTTTCAACTCGAGAGATGCCTCTATGCCACGTTCACCGAGATAGCCCCCAGGTACCTATCTTGTGTTGGGCTCCGTCCTTCTCGAGTCTTTCCCCCTTACTCAACACCTTAAATCTCGGGACGAGATTTCTTGTAGTGGAGGAGAATTGTAACGCCCGGATAATTAAGCTACAGTAATTCCATGCTAATGATGCCATGTCATCATGATTACTGTTGTTAAACTCGCGTTGGTTCGAATCCGGTCCAAATTCAAATTTAAATTAAAGTAAAAAAATAAAAGTTTTCATATGTCAAAACTAAAATGTACAAACTGTGAAAAATATTCCATAACTAATTATGGTAGTGAGCTAACTTTTTGTAAAGTGTTTTAGTGCACTAAAATTTAATAAAACTATATAAAGAAAACAATAAGAGGGAAAACCTCCCTCCTCACCCTGGGCCACTAGACCCACCAGGTCGGCCCAGCTAGCCCAACTTCCCCCTCCCCGGTCGTTTCCCCTGTTCCAGCGATCGCATCGTTACAGGGGCGTGGACGCCGCCGAACCCCCTCGTCGACAGCGCCGCGGGACGGCGGGAGGAGGATAAGGCCGCCAGCGCCCCGACGCCTCGGGCTTCTCCTGCTCCACCCCGCACTCTCCCCTCTCCTCGCAACCCCCCTCTCAGATCCCCTTTCCTCCGGCCCTCTCCTCTCGCTCGGGTGCCCACCCAAGCATAGCCATTGCCGCTGCAGCCGTGGCCACCGGCCTCCCCTCGCCATGCAAACACATCCAGAAGACGCTCGCCTTCGTATTCAACTTCTACGTGGGCTGCCTCGCTTGGGATCGCCAAGACGACGCCGCCTCCGTTGGCAACCGCCACAACTTTTCTTCGATCCGCGCTGCTCCGGCCACCCGCGTCGTCCCCGAGCCCACCTCGAGCTCCTCCGGCGTCCCCGGGCCTTCTCGTCAATGCCCGTGAGCCCCTCCATCGAAGCCCCCTTCCTTCCCCTTCTGATTGCCGCTGTTTAGACCACCGCCCGTGCCTTCCTGAGACGGCGCCTAGTACTCCAGCGCGCGAGCGCTCGTCCCGTGCGGCCTCTCGCTCGCTTGCTACCGCGTCCCCATGCCTACCCTCGCTTGTTGCTGCTGCTACTGCAGCCATGCCCGCCCGGACTTGCGGTCGCCACTCGCCTACTGCCGCCGCAGCCATCTGAGGTCGCCCATGCGCAAGCACCGCCGCCGCCTCTGCACTTGCTGCCGCTGCCCGCTGCAAAATGCTGCTCTGCCTTCAGCCACGCCGGCCCTCGCCCGGCCGCGGCGCCCCGCCAACGCGGCTCCGCTCCCAGCGCACCGCCGTCCCTGGCCGTGAACCACACCGCGCTGGCCGCGCGCTCCCCGCCACTGCGTCGCCCGCGCCACGGCTCTGCCCAGCCACACTCCTCTACGAAGCCACCACTCCTCTACGAGTACTACTACTAGCTACTGTAGATGTAGTTAGCTTTGCTAAATCTACAATGAGTAACCCCCTGGGCAGCACCTAAACAGCGATTAAACAACTGTTAACAAGGCTAAAAATAATATGAGTAGAAAGTATACTTGACAAACTCCATTTTATCCCACTGGACCAAACCCTTTCGATGCATGGATTAAATCCTATTAATATCACAAAATGCCATCTTCTCTTACACCTAGCATTGTGTGTGTGTTTACAGCCACCAGTGCCCGGCCCGTACAAATTAGGTTAGGGGATAATTCCTAGTTAGATTAATTGCTAGCCAATGACAACTGGGGCCCCTGTTTAGATTAGATAAATCTACTTAGAAATTTAATAAAACTAATTAAATTTTAGTTAATTTCGCTGACATGTGGCCCCTGCTGTAAATTAAAATGATAGATTAAATTAAAAGTGCCTAAGTCTATGACAGCCGGGACCCACCTTTACTATTCACCTTTTGACCGATTAAATGTTGATTGGGTCAACTCTGCTGACTGGACTCTCCCAGGCCCACTGTCAGCCTCTGTGTACACTCTGTGTACACAGAGCTGGGTACACATAGCTTTTTTTTAATTTAATTTCGTATTAAAACAATTTTAAAATATGGTTTAATCTTTGAAAAATCATAGAAAATAATCCGTAACTCCGATGAAAATGTTTTCTATATGAAAGTTGCTCAGAAAAATCCAACGAATCTGAATTCGTGATCCGTTTTCCTGTAAGGTGCCTCTAACTATCTAAACATGGAACATTCCCCTTCCGGTCATCTGTCTGACACAGGTCCGGAACCGGGAAAACGTTCACGGTTGAATCCCCCCTTCACTTATATCGTGTAGCCATACGTTAGGTCACATCCGGCACAGCATATTGCCATGTTACGCTTTGTGATGCTATGTTTGCTTTATATTTATTGTTTCTCCCCCCTCTTCTCTCTGGTAGACCTCGAGACCGATGCCGCCCCTGTGATCGACTACGTCGACGACGACCCCTCCTTGCCAGAGCAACCAGGCAAGCCCCCCCTTTGATCATCCCGATATCGCCCATTCCTTTCTCTCATGCTTGCATTAGATTTTGCTACTGTTATTGTTTGCTCCTATTCTGATGCATAGCCTGCTTTTGTATCTGCTGTTGTACCTTATCTTCTTATCCTAAACTGCTTAGTATAGGTTGGTTAGTGATCCATCAGTGACCCCCACCTTGTCCTTGTTGCCCCTGCTTCATCATTGAAGACCCGATCAACGGGATCGAAGACCAGGCCTCGACACCGCACATCACTTTCCCCTTAGTTGCTCGACACTACTGGGTTACTATCGAGTGCCGAGAGTGATCCCTCATAACGCACTCCTGATGATAATTCTGTAGTGTAGCTATTCGGTCGTGGTCATCGAGGGTGATTTCCTCTTACACCATTCCTGATACGGCTCTGTCGCGCAACCCCTCAAGTGTGAACTTCGAGGGTGGTTCCTCTTACGTTCACCTTGATGATTACATCGAGTGGAATCCGTCAAGGGTGATTCCTCAGGTTTTCCCCTTGGTGTTAGACACACAGTTACTATGGTTACTATGACTTTGCACTGGACCCTGTTACTAAAAACGGGTTGGCCCTGAGGGGTACCCTCACGAGCTTAATTGCGAGTGATGTGGAGTCGGGTGGACCTGAAAGGTGCCCGCAAGATTATTACGAGGCGTGGCCGGGCATTCCTAGCCCTTGCCGCAAGTCCTCGAGACGGGGCAACGGGGTCACCTCTTTCGTGAGTCTCTGCTTGTTACCGCGCATTCCTAATCCACTACGATTTGGATATTTGATCCGAGGGGCCTCTAGCCTGATAGCACTAACCATCACGTGGGCATAGTATGGGCGTTCCGCGTCGTATACATCAGCCGAAGCTTAATAGACGTCAGCGACTGAGTGGCGCGCGCCGGGTTGGACTGCGTAAGCGCCTGCCTTGTTGAAGGAGGTAGTTAGGTCTGCTCACCGGCCGCGTTCGCAACGTGCAGGAGTTCCCGGGGAGATGGCCCATGACCCCTGGGGGCATAGGTTTAGTCCGGCGTGCTGGCCTCTCTATTAAGCCTAGGTCGGGTTGCGGCGTATTGTTTGGCCGAGGCCAGGCATGACCCAGGAAAGTGTGTCCGGCCGGAGTTAATCGAGCGTGGTGGGTAAGTTGGTGCACCCCTGCAGGGAAGAAAACATCTATCGATAGCCTGTCCTACGGTAACGGACACTTGGAGTTGTATCCCGATCGATACAACTAGAACTGGATACTTGTGAAGAGAACTGGATGGTGATGAGTAATGGTTTGTGATGATAACTGGATAGTATGGCTCTGGGATGCCTTTCTCGCAGGGAGTCGAGAAAGGATCTCCGGCCGAGGTTGATAACACTACTACTACTTTACTTATGCTACTCTACTCCCTCCTGTTGCTGCAAGATGGTGGTTTCCAGAAGATGCTAGTCTTCGATAGGACTAGGTTCTCCCCACTATTCTGGTATTTCTGCAGCCCAGTCCACATATACAGCCATCCTTTGATAATGTTGCATATGTAGTGTAGATCCTTGCTTGCGAGTACTTTGGATGAGTACTCACGGTTGCTTTGCTCCCCCTTTTCCCCCTTTCTTCTTCTTTTCGGTTGACGCAACCAGATGTCGGAGCCCAGGAGCCAGATGCCACCGCTGATGCATTCTACTACGTGGAGACCGTCGACGACCAGGAGTAGTTTAGGAGGCTCCCAGGCAGGAGGCCTTGCCTTTTCGATCGATGTTGCTTTTGTGCTAGCCTTCTTAAGGCAAACTTGTCTAACTCATGTCTGTACTCAGATATTGTTGCTTCCGCTGACTCTTGTGTATTCGAGCTTATGTATTCGAGCCCTCGAGGCCCCTGGCTTGTAATATAAAGCTTGTATTATTTTATTTGTGTCTAGAGTTGTGTTCTGATATCTTCCCGTGAGTCCTTGATCTTGATCGTACACATTTGCGTGTATGATTAGTGTACGATTGAATCGAGGGCATCACACCTGCGAGGTTGGGATTCGGACAACGAAGAAATTCAAAGCCCACCCACCACCCACTTAATAGCCACTGTCGATGATTTAACCGACATACTTGACTTCGGATCCGAAGACTTCGACGGTATGGACGACGAAGACGGAGACGAACTGGAACCAGCACCTATAGGGCACTGGACCTCCACCCCACCTAACGATGTATTCATGGTGGATACCCCTAAAGGAAACGACAACGAGGAAAAAGGGGGCGAAAAAAGGGGTAAACCCTCCGAAAAGCAGTCAAAGCGGCGACGTAAACGCCGAGCCAAGCCCCGCCTCGATCAAGACCCAGCCGTAGAGCAGGATGACCCGGTAGACGATGAGCTTGCTTCAGAACAGCCGTCCGAACAGGGCAACACGGATAGAGAGGACAGACAGCCCTCCCCCGGCCATAACAGAACTCCGGACGATATCATGCCGGACAAAACCACGGAGCAGAAGAATCTCCACGAAAGGCTCGTTGCCACAGCACGTAGCCTGAAAAAGAAGAAGCAGAAGCTAAAGACGGCGGAAGATGCACTCAGAACAAGATGGAGCAAAGTAATCAAGACCGCTGACAAATATGGCGACAGCCGCCGCACCAAAAGCTATCCGAATCGAAAACTACTGCCCGAATTCGACCAGGAGGCCTTAGAGCCCCCACACTTGAAAAACAAAAAAGCCACACGGTCGGATAGACGACCCCACGGCCACCATAAAACGGCAAGCGGCGCCGCTCCTAATGCGGCATGCGACCCAATCAAAGACTCGCATCATGGCCCAGCCAGGTCCATTTACGGGCCAAGAAAGCGAGCTCTCGCAAGCAATGCAAAAAATCCACCATCAGAATCCGGCACACCCAAATACAGGGGCGCCGCACACCCCCTATGCTTCACCGATGAGGTCCTGGAATATGAATTTCCAGAGGGATTTAAACCCGTCAACATAGAGGCGTACGATGGAACAACAGACCCTGGAGTCTGGATCGAGGATTATATCCTCCACATACATATGGCTAGAGGAGATGATCTCCACGCCAAAAAATATTTACCCCTTAAGCTTAAAGAGCCAGCCCGGCACTGGCTTAAAAGCCTTCCCGAAAACACAATTGGAAGTTGGGAAGAGCTCGAGGACGCTTTCCGAGCAAATTTTTAAGGGACCTATGTCCGCCCCCCGGATGCAGGCGATCTCAGTCACATAACTCAGCAGCCCGAAGAATCAGCTCGGCAGTTCTGGAACAGCTTCCTCACTAAAAAGAATCAAATAGTGGATTATCCGGATGCTGAAGCCCTAGCGGCTTTCAGGCATAATGTCCGAGACGAATGGCTCGCCAGACACCTAGGCCAGGAAAAGCCAAGAACAATGGCCGCACTCACAAGCCTCATGACCCGCTTTTGCGCAGGAGAGGATAGTTGGTTGGCAGGATGCAGCCCCAGCGACCCAAGTACATCAGAAATCAGGGATGGAAACGGAAAACCGCGGCAAAATAAGGACCGCCGCCGAATAAAAGGCAAAAATCCAAAGAGCACGGCAGTCAATGCCGGATTCAAAAGCTCACGGCAAAATCAGACAAAACCACCCCTCCAAGATAATAGGGATGATCCGTCTAGCTTAAGCAGAATCCTGGACAAAATATGTCAGATACACAGTACTCCTGGGAAGCCTGCCAATCACACCCACAGAGACTGTTGGGTTTTTAAACAATCCGGCAAGCTTAACACCGAACACAAAGGGCTCGATACACCAAGTGAAGAAGAAGACGAGCCCCAAAAGCAGAAAACCAGGAAACAAAAGAACTTCCCGCAAGAAGTCAAAACAGTGAACTCACTTCACATAACAAAACGTGTGGCACCCATAAAGGTCCGCACATTCAAGCCTATCCCTCAGGAGTCCCGCCACTGGTAACTAAAGCCAATCATTTTTGATCAACGGATTCCAGTTTACCAATGTCCTTATGGACGGCGGCAGTGGACTAACCTGATATATCAGGATACAATTCACCGCATGGGCATAAACCCAGCAACAATCCGTCACAGTAAAACCTCCTTTCAAGGGGTAGCACCAGGCCCGGACACCCATTGTATGGGTTTTCTCCGGCTTATAGTCATATTTGGCTCTGCCAATAACTTTCGTCGCGAAAAGCTGACCTTCCATGTAGTCCCGTTTTCAAGCCGCTATCAAGCACTAATGGGACGCGGAGCTTTCGCTCGCTTTAACGCAATACCGCATTATGCATCCCTCATGCTAAAGATGCCCGGTCCTCGAGGCATCATCTCTTTAAAGGGAGCGCACTAAAATACGTCTCCTCCACACGGAGGATTGCGCGGCCGCTTAAACAGCCGCACAATAAAGTGGCCTCGCCAGCCAAAGGACTCTTTCGATATAAGTCATTCAAGGCCACGGACCCGGACTCAATGAGTTCGTCACAAGCCCATTATCAATATAGGCTTAGTACGCCATACCAGGGGCTATACGCAGAGACAATAAAGCTCTACTTCATTTATTTTTTACTCCTATATTTTGTTTGTTATCCTTTTTGATCCGCACGACCCATTTTCAATTTAGTTCCTCTCTTTTACAAATGAACGTCGTACGGCGCCCGTCCAGGACACGGCACCACGGAGACACAGGCGCAGACGTGCAGTAGGGACCCGTCCTAAAGGATTCTTTTTAGATTAAGACCCTGCGTAAACCTTTTTTACTGTCTCTTGCTGTTATACATCCCCTGGTTCCTTTTACCATAACCAAGGAGGAGGCTGGCGTTTTGGCATGTGGCCACGCCAGAATTCTTGCTCGTACCTGGACATTAGGGGCTTTTTTCTTTTTTAAGGGTGATTGTTTCACACACACCCACAAAGACCGAACACCTTAGGGAGTGTTCGGCGTCGCGAGTTTTGGCACTATATGCATCAGCTCCGAATCATGTCTTTGGTCAAATGTTGGGTTGCCCGGCTCCTGAGTTCGGCTACCTTACGTTCCGCTTTATCGGCTAAGGTAGCACCAGGAGAACTACTGCGATTGTGCCCCGGTTCGGCCGGGCGAGCACCTCAGTAGAGAAAGCCGAAAACTGACTGTCATGATGTAGCACGAGACTGGTCGCCACTCGATGACCTATAGGAATTTGTCGAATTCCTCCGTTTTAATGAAGGGACGCTTCCCGGTCAGGCACGTACGCGCCCTGAATTCGGGTAAACGCAGTCGCCACTAAGGGGCTACCTAAAGAGTCCCACTGTCAAGCTCCTATGGCTAAGTGAAAGTGTTAAAGCATTATAGTCCGGTTGCCTAGCCCGCTGCGCTATCACCTCCTTTGTAGGACCAAGACGTTGGGTTAAGTGTGAAAATGCGTCTTCTGCGTGCACCCCCGCACTATGTGCGTGGGGGCTGAAGCCAACGACTGCAATCTTTCAGAATTTATATATTTAACGGCCGCACAGGAGGTGTTCTTAATACTTGAAGGCACAAGTCTAAAATATGCCACTACATTTTATCAAAATACTGTTTTATAATTACATATGTTGTCATAACATAACATCCTTCGAGCACTGCGTCTCTATTATGCGAGCGCCTTCGAGGACTTCCTCAAAATAGTGCTCGGAAGGTATTCGGCTTTTATCTGAATCATGGGACGCAACAACGGTGGGCTCCATATCTGCCCAGTATGTCTTGACACGGGCAAGAGCCAGCCGAGCGCCCTCTATGCACGCTGACCTCTTCATAGCATCGATACGTGGCACCACGTCGAGAAATTGCTGCACCAAGCTGAAATAACTCTTCGGCTTCGATCTCCCCGGACACAGGCGATCCATGGCGTACTTCATGGCGAGTCCGGACAACCTATTCAGCTCGGCCCATTGGGCCAGGCGATCGTCCACTGCAAGTGGACGCTCTGGATTGGTGAATTGCGACCAGAAGAGCTTCTCCACTTCATGACCCTTATTATCTTGAAAGTATTTGGTCGCATCAGCTGCACTAGCCGCCAAATCCAGATAGGTGTCCTCCACGCTCCACGCTCGGTCCAACGGGGCGAACTTCGGATCACAGAATTTTCTCAGCAGCAGGAAGGGCTTTCCATCCGCGATTTGTCCGGCTTGACGTAGCTCTTCCCTTGTCGCTCTCATTACAGAGCGGGCGTCCTTGGCGTCAGCAACGGCCTTCTCCAAGTTCGTTTGCCTTGCCCGACCTTCCTCTTCAAGAAGCTTGCAACGGTCAGTAGCACTTTTTAACTTTACGGCCATATCAGCCATCTCCTCCTTGCTTCGGCAATGGACAGCCTGTTCGGCTTTCAGCTCTTCACGGGCTTTCACGGCAGCCGCATCGCTTCTTCTGGCTTGTTCCCTTGCTCGGGCGAGTTCGGCCCTAAGACCTTCTACGGCGGCCGCACCATCTGCGTCAAGCATACACACGGTAAGATATTGACATAAAGCTCCTCTTACTAACAATCGCCCAATAATTTCAATACCTTGAGCATCATCAAGCCGCTTGTTAACAAACACGATGTCGGCTTCTGCCTCATCAAGTTGTCGCTTCAGTTCAGCAAATTCTTGAGTCCGGCTTGACTCCGGACAATCAGCCACCAACATATAAAGGTGCCACTTAAAGGACCTGGGATTAAGATCCTCTGCGCGCCGTACACCTTTACGACGCACAGAGTCTCAGGGGCTACTATCTACACAGAGCGCACTTTATTTATGCGCAACTAACACAAATATACGTCATTTAAAACATACCTCAAGGCCTACCAGTAAACTCTTGACGGCCTCATGCAGTCCGCTTTCTGCGGATGAAATCTTTTCAATCACCGTGTTCATTAACGCGCGGTGCTCCTCTGAAACAGAGGCTCGCCCCAGCAAAATATTTAGCTCCTCCGGCCGGACACCAGATGGTGCCGGACTCATCCCATGGCCTTCCTTAAAGGCCGGACGTGCAGAACCTCGGGGGGCTGCATGGTCACCTTCCGCCCCCGGCGGATCCAAAGATATCCCCCGCGATGACACTTCAGCGTCGCCCGCCTTGTTAGGCGATACAAAAGGAGGCGTTCCGCTCTCCATCATCTCCGGAAGAAGATCCCCCGAGGACGAGCTTTGCTGAGAAGGGCTGAGGTCCGAACTACAAAATAAAGTTTCGGTTAAAACTTCTCACATATAAATCAAGGATTTCTCTTAAAAGAATAACTCTCCTTCTACTTACGGCTCGCTGGAGGGCTGTTCCCTTTGAAGGTTTAGTTCGGCCGAGGGGCTCCTCGGCGTCAGGCCCTCTGACATGGATTCTTTCCCCCGCTTTGGAGCTATGGTTTCCCGGTCGTCAGAGGCGGCCCTTTTCTTCCCCTTAGGAGAGGAATTATCGATTCCCTCCTTCGGAATGGCCTCTTTCGAAGAGGCCATGGTTTCATTGTCCGCCCCCTTATTTCCCTCCAAAGGCACCACCTCTAGCATCCTGATTAGCACGGGATCTAGCCTGGTTTCGGGAAGGGGAGCCGGACACCAGATCAGCTTCGCCTTCGCTATCCACTCCTGCTTAAAAGGAGAAGTACTATTAAAAAGCAAGTCAATTATGCGGATAGAAGGTCCGGGCGCAAGGTCACCTACTTGAGTATCCGGGCGGTTGCGGCTTAAACCAACATCCTCGGTCAAATCCGGACTCACTTCTTGTGATTCGAAGAACAGTTTATACATCTCCATAGGCGTCACACCCATAAAATTTCGGAGAGCTCGCGGTCCCCCTGGATTGAACTCCCACGGGCGGAGGAGGCGACGTTGGCCGGGCAGTGTCCGGCGAATCAGCATGACTTGTGTCACTTTGACCAGGTAGAGGTCTCCTATCAAGAGATCCTTAATGCGGCCCTGCAACAGAGGAACATCTTTGGGCAAGCCCCGGTCTAACCCTGTGTTGATCCATGATGCCAACCGTGGAGGGGGACCCGAGCGAAAGGCAGGAGGCGCCACCCATGCGGTGCCCCGAGGAGCGGTGATGTAGAACCACTCCTGTTGCCATAGGCCAAGCTCCTCTTGAAAAGCGCCCTCGGGCCATGGAGCGTTGGTATTTCTTTTTATGACAGCGCCTCCGCACTCTGCGTGGCGCCCCTCGATTATCTTCGGTTCTACTTTGAAGGTCTTGAGCCACAACCCGAAGTGAGGGGTAACACGGAGGAATGCTTCGCACACAACTATGAACGAGGAGATATGGAGGATGGACTCCGGAGCTAGGTCGTGGAATTCCAGCCCATAACAAAACATCAGCCCCCTTACAAAAGGATCCATTGGGAAGCCTAATCCCCGAAGGAAGTGGGAGATGAATACCGCGCTCTCACCAGGCTGAGGGCTCAGGATCGCCTGTCCTTGAACAGGCAACCTGTGCGGAATCTCGCTGGTCAGGTACCTAGCTTCCCTCAACCTTGATACGTCCTCCTCCGTAACAGAGGAGGGCATCCATTGGCCTTGGAGGTCGGAGCCGGACATTGTCGAAGGTCCGGTGCGCCTGGAATCTGGAAGCCTGGGGTGTTGGAACTCGAGGCGACGGGCGAGCTTGTTTCGAGAGCACAAGAGGGGAACAAGGTCTTGGTCTCTTTATAAGAGGCAGAATACCAAGAGCCCTCCCCGTAGCCGTCTTGGACTAGCCTTTAGTTAAGGCAGGACGTGCTAACGGGCACGGTTGGGTTACCCACGTCCATATTAATGAGAATCCCGTTAAAAGGGGCACACGATCTCTGCTTCGACGAGACGTGCCAAGGAAACCGCCTCGCTAAACGCGCCGAGGTGGAACGATGAAAATAATTTATACAGAGGGCTTGGTCGCAGTGTTATGACGCACTGCGGAATACGTCAGCAGATTTGATTTGTGTTAGTATTATTCTCTATATGGCAATACGTGGAAACTTGTTTTGCAGAGCCAGACACTATTCTTGGTGTTTATTATCTTCTTGAAGAACTTGGAGGAGGAACCCGCCTTGCAATGCCGAAGACAATTTGCACGCCGGACTCGTCGTCATTGAAGCCTGGTTCAGGGGCTACTGAGGGAGTCCTGGATTAGGGGGTGTTCGGATAGCCGGACTCCAGGACTATGAAGATACAAGATTGAAGACTTCGTCCCGTGTCCGGAAGGATCTTTCCTTGGCGTGGAAGGCAAGCTAGGCGTGCGGATATTCAAGATCTCCTACCAATGTAACCGACTCTGTGTAACCCTAACCCTATCCGGTGTCTATATAAACCGGAGGGTTGTAGTCCGTAGGACAACCATCATCATACACAATCATACCATAGGCTAGCTTCTAGGGTTTAGCCTCCTTGATCTCGTGGTAGATCTACTCTTGTACTACCCATATCATCAATATTAATCTAGCAGGAGTAGGGTTTTACCTCCATCGAGAGGGCCCGAACCTGGGTAAAATAAAGTGTCCCTTGTCTCCTGTTACCATCCGACCTTGACGCACAGTTCGGGACCCCCTACCCGAGATCCGCCGGTTTTGACACTGACACCCATCTTGTTATCCTCGATGGCAACAATACAATACGTGCCTTGCTGCCCCTACTATCACTGGGAAAGTACACCGCAAGATTGAACCCAAAGCTAAGCACTTCTCCCATTGCAAGAAAAACCAATCTAGTAGGCCAAACCAAAATGATAATTCGAAGAGACTTGCAAAGATAACCAATCATACATAAAAGAATTCAGAGAAGATTCAAATATTGTTCATAGATAAACTTGATCATAAACCCACAATTCATCGGTCTCAACAAACACACCGCAAAAAGAAGATTACATCGAATAGATCTCCACGAGAGAGGGGGAGAACATTGTATTGAGATCCAAAAAGAGAGAAGAAGCTATCTAGCTACTAACTATGGACCCGAAGGTCTGAGGTAAACTACTCACACTTCATCGGAGGGGCTATGGTGATGATGTAGAAGCCCTCCGTGGTAGATTCCCCTTCCGGCGGAGCTCCGGAACAGGCCCCAAGATGGGATCTCGTGGGTACAGAAGGTTGCGGCAGTGGAATTAGGTTTTTGGCTCCGTATTTGATCGTTTGGGGGTACGTAGGTATATATAGGAGGAAGGAGTACGTCGGTGGAGCTTCGAGGGGCCCACGAGGCAGGGGCGCGCCCTCCACCCTCATGACCGCCTCTCTTCTTTCTTGACGGAGGGTCCAAGTCTCCTGGATCATATCTGATGAGAAAATCACGTTCCTGAAGGTTTCATTCCGTTTGGACTCCGTTTGATATTCCATTTCTTCGAAACACTGAAATAGGCAAAAAACAGCAATTCTGGGCTGGGCCTCCGGTTAATAGGTTAGTCCCAAAAGTAATATAAAAGTGGAAAATAAAGCCCAATATTGTCCAAAACAGTAGATAATGTAGCATGGAGCAATCAAAAATTATAGATATGTTGGAGACGTATCAGGCATCCCCAAGCTTAATTCCTGCTCGTCCTCGAGTAGGTAAATGATAAAAAAGGATTTTTGATGCGGAGTGCTACTTGGCATAATTTCAATGTGATTTTTTTAATTGTGGCATGAATATTCAGATCCGAAAGATTCAAGAAAAAAGTTCATATTGACATAAAAATAATAATACTTCTAGCATACTAACTAAGCAATTATGTCCTCTCAAAATAACATGGCCAAAGAAAGCTCATCCCTACAAAATCATATAGTTTAGTCATGCTCCATTTTTGTCACACAAGAATGCTCTCATCATGCACAACCCCGATGACAAGCCAAACAATTGTTTCATACTTTAATAATCTCAAACCTATAAACTTTCACGCAATATATGAGCGCGAGCCATGGACATAGCACTATGGGTGGAATATAATACGATGATGGGGGTTATGTGGAGAAGACAAAAAGGAGAAGATCTCACATCAACGAGGCTAATCAATGGGCTATGGAGATGCCCGTCGATTGATGTTAATGCAAGGAGTAGGGATTGCCATGTAACGGATGCACTAGAGCTATAAATGTATGAAAGCTCAACAAAAGAAACTAAGTGGGTGTGCATCCAACTTGCTTGCTCACGAAGACCTAGGGCAGTTGAGGAAGCCCATCGTTGGAATGCACAAGCCAAGTTCTATAATGAAAAATTCCCACTAATATATGAAAATGACAAAAAAAGAGACTCTCTATCATGAAGATTATGGTGCTACTTTGAAGCACAAGTGTGGCAAAGGATAGTAGCATTGTCCCTTCTCTCTTTTTCTCTTATTTTTTTGGGGCTTCTTTGGCCTCTTATATATATATATATATATATATATATATATATATATATATATATATATATATATATATATATATATATATATATATATATATTTAACCTCACATGGGACAATGCTCTAGAAAATGATGATCATCACACTTCTATTTATTTACAACTCAATGATTACAACTCAATACTAGAACAAAGTATGACTCTATATGAATGCCTCCGGCGGTGTACCGGGATATGCAATGAATCAAGAGTGACATGTATGAAAGAATTATGAACGGTGGCTTTGCCACGAATGCTATGTCAACTACATGATCATGCTAGCAATATGACAATGATGAATGTGTCATGAAGAACGGTATGGTGGAAAGTTGCATGGCAATATATCTCGGAATGGCTATGGAAATGCCATAATAGGTAGGTATGGTGGCTGTTTTGAGGAAGATATAAGGAGGTTTATGTGTGAAAGAGCGTATCATATCACGGGGTTTGGATGCACCGGCGAAGTTTGCACCAACTCTCGATGTGAGAAAGGGCAATGCACGGTACCGAAGAGGCTAGCGATGATAGAAGGGTGAGAGTGCGTATAATCCATGGACTCAACATTAGTCATAAAGCACTCACATACTTATTGCAAAAATCTACAAGCCATCAAAAACCAAAGCACTACGCGCATGCTCCTAGGGGGATAGATTGGTAGGAAAAGACCATCGCTCGTCCCCGACCGCCACTCATAAGGAAGACAATCAAAGAACACCTCATGTTTCAAATTTGTTACATAACGTTTACCATACGTGCATGCTACGGGACTTGCAAACTTCAACACACGCATTCTTCAAATTCACAACTACTCAACTAGCACGACTTTGATATTATCACCTCCATACCTCAAAACAATTGTCAAGCATCAAACTTCTCTTAGTATTCAACACACTCCTAAGAAAGTTTTACTATTTTCATATACCTAGCATATTAGAATTATTAAGAAAATTACCATGCATTTAAGACTCTCAAAATAATCTAAGTGAAGCATGAGAGATCAATAGTTTCTTTAAAACAAATCCACCATCGTGCTCTAAAAGATATAAATGAAGTACTAGAGCAAAAACTATAAAGCTCAAAAGATATAAGTGAAGCACATAGAGTATTCTAACAAATTCCAATTCATGTATGGCTCTCTCAAAAGGTGTGTACAGCAAGGATTATTGTGGTAAACTAAAAATCAAAGACTCAAATCATGCAAGACGCTCCAAGCAAAACACATATCATGTGGTGAATAAAAATATAGCTCCAAGTAAAATTACCGATGGAAGTAAACGAAAGAAGGGGATGCCTTCCGGGGCATCCCCAAGCTTTGACTTTTTGGTGTCATTGGATTATCTTGGGGTGCCATGGGCATCCCGAAGCTTAGGCTCTTTCCACTCCTTGTTCCATAATCCATCAAAAGATTTCACCCAAAACTAGAAAACTTCACAACACAAAACTCAACAGAAATCTCGTAAGCTCCGTTAGCGAAAGAAAAACAAAAGACCACTTCAAGGTATTGTAATGAACTCATTCTTTATTTATATTGGTGTTAAACCTACTGTATTCCAAGTTCTATATGGATTACAAACTATTTCACTAGCCATAGATTCATCAAAATAAGCAAACAACACACGAAAAACAGAATCTGTCAAAAACAGAACAGTCTGTAGTAATCTGTGACTAACGCAAACTTATGGAACTCCAAAAAATCAGCCAAAATAGGACGACCTAGGCAATTTGTTTATTGATCAGCATCAATTATAATCATTATTTTATCACGTTCTGGTGATTTTTAACAATTGTTTTCGTGAACCAAAAGTTTCTGGAAATTACAGCAAGATCAAATAACTATCATCCAAGAAGATCCTATAGGTTTAACTTGGCACAAACACTAATTAAAACATAAAACCACATCTAAACAGAAGTTAGATGGATTATTTATTCCTAAACAGAAACAAAAACATAAAACTAAAATAAAATTGGGTTACCTCCCAACAAGCGCTATCGTTTAACGCCCCTAGCTAGGCATAAAAGCAAGGATAGATCTAGTTATTGCCATATTTGGTAAGCAATCCATAAGTGGATCTCATGATAGATTCATATGGTAATTTTATTTTCTTTCTAGGTAAGTGTTCCATGCCCTTCTTTAATGGAAATTTAAATCTAACATTCCCTTCCTTCATATCAATAATTGCACCAATCGTTCTAAGGAAAGGTCTACCAAGAATAATAGGGCAAGAAGATTGCAATCTATATCAAGAACGATAAAATCTACGAGCACATAATTCCTATTTGCAACAATAAGAACATCATTAATTCTTCCCAAGGGTTTCTTAATAGTGGAATCCGCAAGGTGCAAGTTTAGAGAGCAATCATCAAAATCACGGAAATCTAGCAAATCGCACAAAGTTTTGGGAATAGTGGATACACTAGCACCCAAATCACATAAAGCATAAAATTCATGATCCTTAATCTTAATTTTAATAGTTGGTTCCCACTCATCATATAGTTTTCTAGGGATAGAAACTTCCAACTCAAGTTTTTCTTCATAAGATTGCATCAAGGCATCAACGATGTGTTTGGTAAACGCTTTATTTTGACTATAAGCATGAGGAGAATTTAGCACGGATTTCAACAAGGAAATACAATCAATTAAAGAGCAACTTTCATAATTAAATTCCTTGAAATCCAAAATAGTGGGTTTAGCAACATCTAGGGTTTTATTCTTTTCAATCCCACTTTTATCAATTTCTACTTCAAGATCTAAAAACTCTGAATTCTTAGAACGCCTTCTAGGTAAAGGTGGATCATATTCAGTTTCATCAAGATTCATATTGCAAAACAAATATTTAATAGGGGACACATCAATAACTTTTAGATCTTCATCTTGATTTTCATAGGAATTGGAAGAACACGCTTTAATAAAGGCATCTTTCGTAGCACGCATCCTAGCGGTTCTTTCCTTGCACTCATCAATGGAAATTCTCATGGATTTGAGAGACTCATTGATATCATGCTTAGGAGTAATAGATCTAAGCTTTAAAGAATCAACATCAAGAGAAATTCTATCAACGTTCCTAGCCAAATCATCAACTTTAAGTAATTTCTCTTCAAGCAAAGCATTAAAATTCTTTTGTGAATTCATAAACTCTTTAACACTAGTCTTAAATTCAGAGGGCATATTATTAAAATTTCCATAAGAGTTGTTGTAGGAATTTTCATAATTATTAGAAGGATTACTAGGATAAGGCCTGGGATTAAAATTCCCTCTATACGCGTTGTTACCAAAATTATTCCTACCAACAAAATTCACATCCATAGATTCATTATTATTCTCAATCAAAGTAGACAAAGGCATTTCATTAGGATCAGAAGAAACACTCTTAGTAGCAAATAATTTCATAAGTTCATCCATCTTTCCACTGAAAACATTGATTTCTTCTATCGCATGCACTTTTTTATTAGTAGATCTTTCAGTGTGCCATTGAGAATAATTAACCATAATATTATCTAGGAGTTTAGTAGCATCTCCTAAAGTGATTTCCATAAAAGTGCCTCCCGCGGCCGAATCTAAAAGATTTCTAGAAGCAAAATTCAATCCGGCATAAAATTTTTGTATAATAATCCACAAGTTCAAACCATGCGTAGGGCAATTACGTATCATTAATTTCATTCTCTCCCAAGCTTGTGCAACATGTTCATGATCAAGTTGCTTAAAATTCATAATATCGTTTCTAAGAGAGATGATCTTAGCGGGAGGAAAATACTTAGAGATAAAAGCATCTTTGCACTTGTTCCAAGAATCAATACTATTTTTAGGCAAAGACGAAAACCAAGCTTTAGCACGATCTGTAAGCGAAAAAGGAAATAGCTTCAACTTAACAATATCATTATCAACATCTTTCTTCTTTTGCATATCACATAAATCAACAAAGCTATTTAGATGAGTAGCTGCATCTTCACTAGGAAGGCCGGTGAATTGATCTTTCATAATAGATTCAACAAAGCAGTATTGATTTCACAAGATTCAGTATTGGCAAGAGGAGCAATCGGAGTGCTAAGGAAATCATTATTGTTGGTATTGGTATAGTCACACAACTTGGTATTATCTTGAGCCATCGCTACAAACAAGCAATCCAACACACGAGCAAACAAAAAGCAAGCGAGAAAACGGCAAACGGGAAAGAGAGGGCGAATAAAACGGCAAGGGTGAAGTGGGGGAGAGGAAAACGAGAGGCAAATGGCAAATAATGCAGTGCGAGAGATAAGGAATTGTGATGGGTACTTGGTATGTTGAATTTTGCGTAGATTCCCCGGCAACGGCGCCAGAAATTCTTCTTGCTACCTCTTGATCACCGCGTTGGACTTCCCCGAAGAGGAGAGGATGATGCAGCAAAGTAGCGTAAGTATTTCCCTCAGTTTTTGAGAACCAAGGTATCAATCCAGTAGGAGGTCACGCGCGAGTCCCTCGTACCTACACAAAACAAAATAGCTCAACGTAACCAACGCGATTAGGGGTTGTCAATCCCTTCACGGTCACTTACAAGAGTGAGATCTGATAGAGATGATAGATAACATTTTTTTTGGTATTTTTGGTATAAAGATGCAAGGTAAAATAAAAGGCAAAGTAAAAAAGCAAAGCAATAATAAAGTGATTGGAGATTGATATGATGAGAATAGACCCGGGGGCCATAGATTTCACTAGTGGCTTCTCTCAAGAGCATAAGTATTTCTACGGTGGGTGAACAAATTACTGTTGAGCAATTGACAGAATTGAGCATAGATATGAGAATATCTAGGTATGATCATGTATATAGGCATCACGTCAGAGACAAGTAGACCGACTCCTGCCTGCATCTACTACTATTACTCCACTCGTCGACCGCTGTCCAGCATGCATCTAGAGTATTAAGTTCAAGAAAACAGAGTAACGCCTTAAGCAAGATGACATGATGTAGAGGAATAAATTCATGCAATATGATAAATACCCCATCCTGTTATCCTCGATGGCAACAATACAATACGTGCCTTGCTGCCCCTACTGTCACTGGGAAAGGACACCACAAGATTGAACTCAAAGCTAAGCACTTCTCCCATTGCAAGAAAAACCAATCTAGTAGGCCAAACCAAACTGATAATTCGAAGAGACTTGCAAAGATAACCAATCATACATAAAAGAATTCAGAGAAGATTCAAATATTGTTCATAGATAAACTTGATCATAAACCCACAATTCATCGGTCTCAACAAACACACCGCAAAAAGAATATTACATCGAATAGATCTCCACGAAAGAGGGGGAGAACATTGTATTGAGATCCAAAAAGAGAGAAGGAGCCATGTAGCTACTAACTATGGACCCGAAGGTCTGAGGTAAACTACTCACACTTCATCGGAGGGGCTATGGTGATGATGTAGAAGTGCTCCATGGTGGATTCCCCTTCCGGCGGAGCTCCGGAATAGGCCCCAAGATGGGATCTCGTGGGTACAGAAGGTTGCAGTGGTGGAATTAGGTTTTTGGCTCCTTATCTGATAGTTTGGGGGTACGTAGGTATATATAGGAGGAAGGAGTACGTCGATGGAGCTTCGAGGGGCCCACGAGGCAGGGGGCGCACCCTCCACCCTCGTGACCGCTTCTCTTCTTTCTTGACGGAGGGTCCAAGTCTCCTGGATCATATCTGATGAGAAAATCACGTTCCCGAAGGTTTCATTCCGTTTGGACTCCGTTTGATATTCTGTTTCTTCGAAACACTGAAATAGGCAAAAAATAGCAATTCTGGGCTGGGCCTCCGGTTAATAGGTTAGTCCCAAAAGTAATATAAAAGTGGAAAGTAGAGCCCAATATGGTGCAAAACGGTAGATAATGTAGCATGGAGCAATAAAAAATTATAGATACGTTGGAGACGTATCAGTGAACTACTCCCTCCTCGTCATGGAGAGCGTTGGGATGATGAAGATGGCCACCCGTGAGGGATCCCCCCCTCCGGCAGGGTGCCGGAACGGGTCTAGATTGGTTTTCGGTGGCTATAGAGGCTTGCGACGGCGGAACTCCCTATCTAGGTTATGTTCTGGGGGTTTCTGTATATATAAGAGATTCTGGCATCGAGAACAAGTCAGGGGGTCTCCAGGATGTCCACGAGGTAGGGAGGCGCGCCCCCCACCCTCGTGGGCAGCCCGGGACTCTTCTGTCCCAACTCTTTTACTCCATGGCCTTCTTGTGGTCCAAAAATAAGTTTCGTGAAGTTTCAGGTCAATTGGACTCCGTTTGGTTTTCCTTTTCTGCGATACTCAAAAACAATGAAAAAACGGAAACTGGCACTGGGCTCTAGGTTAATAGGTTAGTCCCAAAAATCATATAAAATAGCATATAAAACATCGAAGGTTGATTATATAATAGCATGGAACAATCAAAAATTATAGATACGTTGGAGACGTATCAAGCATCCCCAAGCTTAATTCCTGCTCGTCCTCGAGTAGGTAAATGATAAAAACAGAATTTTTGATGTAGAATGCTACCTAGCATATTCTTCAATGTAATTTTCTTTATTGTGGCATGAATGTTCAGATCCGAAAGATACAAGATAAAAGTTTAATATTGACATAAAAATAATAATACTTCAAGCATACTAACTAAGCAATTATATCTTCTCAAAATAACATGGCCAAAGAAAGTTCATCCCTACAAAATCATATAGTTTGGTCATGCTCCATTTTCGTCACACGAGAATGCTCTCATCATGCACAACCCTGATGACAAGCCAAGCAATTGTTTCATACTTTAGTAATCTCAAACTTTTTTCAACTTTCACACAATACATGAGCGTGAGCCATGGGCATATCACTATGGGTGGAATAGAATATGATGATGGGGGTTGTGTGGAGAAGACAAAAAAGGATAAAGTCTCACATTGACGCGGCTAATCAATGGGCTAGGGAGATGCACATCAATTGATGTCAATGCGAGGAGTAGGGATTGCCATGCAACAGATGCACTAGAGCTATAAATGTATGAAAGCTCAACAAAAGAAACTAAGTGGGTGTGCATCCAACTTGCTTGCTCACGAAGACCTAGGGCATTTGAGGAAGCCCATTGTTGGAATATACAAGCCAAGTTCTATAATGAAAAATTCCCACAAGTATATGAAAGTGACAAAATAAGAGACTCTCTATCATGAAGATCATGGTGCTACTTTGAAGCACAAGTGTGGAAAAAGGATAGTAGCATTGTCCCTTTTATTTCTTTTTTGTTATTTTTTTGGGCCTTCCTTTTTTTATTTGGCCTTTCTTTTTTTCTTTTTTGGGACAATGCTCTATTAATGATGATCATCACACTTCTATTTATTTACAACTCAATGATTACAACTCGATACTAGAACAAAAGATGACTCTATACGAGTGCCTCCGTCGGTGTACCGGGATGAGCAATGAATCAAGAGTGACATGTATGAAAATTTATGCATGGTGGGCTTGCCACAAATATGATGTCAACTACATGATCATGCAAGGCAATATGACAATGATTAAGCGTGTCATAATAAACGGAACGGTGGAAAGTTGCATGGCAATATATCTCGGAATGTCTATGGAAATGCCATAATAGGTATGTATGGTGGCTGTTTTGAGGAAGATATAAGGAGGTTTATGTGTGATAGAGCGTATCATATCACGGGGGTTGGATGCACCGGCGAAGTTTGCACCAACTCTCAAGGTGAGAAAGGGCAATGCACGGTACCGAAGAGGCTAGCAATGATGGAAAGGTGAGAGTGCGTATAATCCATGGACTCAACATTAGTCATAAAGAACTCACATACTTATTGCAAAAATCTACAAGTCATCAAAAACCAAGCACTACGCGCATGCTCCTAGGGGGATAGATTGGTAGGAAAAGACCATCGCTCGTCCCCGACCGCCACTCATAAGGATGACAATCAAAGAACACCTCATGTTTCAAATTTGTTACACAGCGTTTACCATACGTGCATGCTACGGGACTTGCAAACTTCAACACAAGTATTTCTCAAATTCACAACTACTCAACTAGCACAACTTTAATATCACTATCTCCATATCTCAAAACAATCATCAAGTATCAAACTTCTCTTAGTATTCAATGCACTTATATGAAAGTTTTTATTATATCCCTCTTGGATGCCCATCATATTAGGACTAAATTCATAACCAAAGCAAATTACCATGTTGTTTAGTACTCTCAAAATAATATAAGTGAAGCATGAGAGTTCATCTATTTCTTCAAAATAAATCCACCGCCGTGCGGTAAAAGATATAAGTGAAGCACTAGAGCAAACAACAAACTACTCCGAAAGATATAAGTGAAGATCAATGAGTAGTCGAATAATTATGCAACTATGTGAAGACTCTCTAACATTTTAAGAATTTCAGATCTTGGTATTTTATTCAAACAACAATCAAAACAAAAGAAAATAAAATGAGGCTCCAAGAAAAACACATATCATGTGGTGAATAAATGTATAACTCCAAGTAAAGTTACCGATGAACGAAGACGAAAGAGAGGATGACATCCGGGGCATCCCCAAGCTTAGGCTCTTGGTTGTCCTTGAATATTACCTTGGGGTGCCTTGGGCATTCCCAAGCTTAGGCTCTTTCCACTCCATATTCCATAGTCCATCGAATCTTTACCCAAAACTTGAAAACTTCACAACACAAAACTCAACAGAAAAATCATAAGCTCCGTTATTATAAGAAAATAAATCACCACTTAAGTACTATTGTGAACTGATTCTAAATTCATATTGGTGTATTATCTACTGTATTTCAACTTCTCTATGGTTCATACCCCCGATACTACTCATAGATTCATCAAAATAAGCAAACAACACATAGAAACAGAATCTGACAAAAACAGAACTGTTTGTAGTAATCTATATCGAATTTATACTTATGCAACTCCAAAAATTCTGAAATAAGTTGGTGGATGTAACGCCCTTGATGCGGCTATATCTCCCACGTGTCGAAGCACGACTTAGAGGCATAACCGCATTGAAAGCAATGTCGCAAGTGAGGTAATCTTCACACAACCCATGTAATACATAAGGGAAAAAGATACATAGTTGGCTTACAATCGCCACTTCACACAAATACATGAATAAAACATTACATCATACAGTTACAATCAGGGCCCGACTACGGAGCCAAAAATAAAAGAAGAAACCCCAAAAGCGACAAAGGACCAAGATCGACCCCAACTGGGCTCCACTACTGATCGACTAGAACGAAACAACAAAAGGACAAGATCTCCCTCGAACTCCTCCTTGAGCTCGGGTGCGTCACCTGCACGGTCTCATCGGCACCTGCAAACTGGTTTTGGAAGTATCTGGTGAGTCACGAGGACTCAGCAATCTCACACCCGCGAGATCAAGACTATTTAAGCTTAAAGGTAGGACAGGGTAGTGAGGTGGAGCTGCAGCAAGCGACTAGCATATATGGTGGCTACATACGCAAAAGAGAGCGAGAAGAGAAGGCAAAGCACGGTCGAACAACTATGATCAATAAGTGATCCTGAACTACTTACGTCAAACATAACTCCAACAACCGTGTTCACTTCCCGGGCCCCGCCGAGAAGAGACCATCACGGTTACACACGCGGTTGGTGTATTTTAGTTAAGATCAACTTCTGGTTTTCTACAACCGGACATTAACAAATTCCCATCTGCCACATAACCGCGGGCACGGCTTTCGAAAGTTCAAACCCTGCAGGGGTGTCCCAACTTAGCCCATGATAAGCTCTCACGATCAACGAAGGATATTCCTTCTCCCCCGGAAGACCCGATCAGTCTCGGAATCCCGGCTACAAGACATTTCGACAGCAATAAAACAAGTCCAGCAAAGCCTCCCGATGCGCCGACATCCTGATAGGAGCTGCACATATCTCGTTCTCAGGGCAACACCGGATGAACACTACGTACGGCAACCGACGATTCCCCAAGTTGCCTAGGGGTGGCACCGCAAGTGGCTCTGGTTTGGACCAACACTTAACAAGCATTGGCCCGGGGGGCTAAATAAAGATGACCCTCAGGCTGATCAGGCCTAAGGGAAAGGGATAGGTGGTAGGCAAATGGTAAAACCAAGGTTGGGCCTCGCTGGAAAAGTCTTATTCAAAGCAAACTGTCAAGGGGGTCCCATAAATCACCCGACCGCGTTAGGGACGCAAAATCCGGGAACATAACACCGATATGACGGAAACTAGGGCGGCAAGAGTGGAACAAAACACCAGGCATAAGGCCGAGCCTTCCACCCTTTACCAAGTATATAGATGCATTAATTAAATAAGATATATTGTGATATCCCAACAAGTAAACATGTTCCAACAAGGAACAACAACTCCATGTTCCAACAAGGAACAAACTTCATCTTCACCTGCAACTAACAACGCTATAAGAGGGGCTGAGCAAAGCGGTAACATAGCCAAACAACGGTTTGCTAGGACAAGGTGGGTTAGAGGCTTGGTTTGACAATATAGGAGGCATGATAAGCAAGTGGTAGGTATCACAGCATAGGCATAGCAAAAGAGCGAGCAATCTAGCAAGCAAAGATAGAAGTGATTTCGAGGGTATGGTCATCTTGCCTGAGATCCCGCAAGGAAGAAGAACGAGTCCATGAAGAAGACAAACGGACGAAGACGAACGGATCCTCACAAACGCGATGATAACGGAATCAACCCGAAGAAGCAACACCGGAAAGAAGCACACAACATAGTAAACAAACAACACATGAACATGGCATGATGCATGTCCGGTTTAAATATGCATGGCATGGCAAGGTGCAACAGACAATTCTACAAATTAAGTGGAGTTCAATATGCAACGAGTTGCATATTGACGAAACATCACAACAAATATTTAGTTCTCTCTCGATTATGTACCCAACAATATTAAATGTTGTTAAGCATGGCAAGGGGGTGAAGCACAACAAAACTACCTATCTAGACAAGTTTAAATGAGGCCGGAACAACAAACATCAATTCCGGAAACTCCTCATATGCATATATTTAGATTTGGTACTGATCTGACCTAACGCATATTTTAATGTTGTTAAACAGGAAAATAAAGTGCAACATGTTAAACTAGGCATTTTTCCACCCCATTTACATATATAATTTATTTAATTCCGAGTTACGGTTAATTGGTTATGAATTAAATCATTTTCACATGGCATAGGAGCAAATTTAAACAAACATCATTTTAAACATTTTAAACATGGGTGAAAGTTGCAAATTATTAATCTACACAAAATTCTGAGCAAGTTTCATATATAAATCATTTTAATATGATGCACCGTTGATGAGTTATTAAATGCATGATCTAGAGGGACTTTTCTGTAAAACAGTAATACACTGGATTAATAGGAAATTCGTCCAACGGGAAAAAACACATCATGGGCTGAAACCAGGGGCGGCTGGGCTTGGGGTGGCTCACCATGGGCCTCGGCCCGGCACTGTGGAGAGGAGGAGGCAGGCCGGGGCATGGGCCTTGGGGAGGCGCTGGCCCACGGGGTGGAGCGGGCCGGACGCGGGGCCCACGCGGGGTCAACGCGGGCGCGGTCAGATCGGGCTCCTCCCGATCCGGCGCGGGAGTCGACGGCTCCGGCGACGGCGAGCGGCTCCGGCGAGGCCGGAGGCCGGGCGGCGGGGCGCGGCGACGGGACGGAGGACGGCGCCGCGGCGGAGGACGCGGTGGGGCGGCGAGGGGCGGCGACGGAGCGCAGGGCGGCGAGGCAGGCGCGCGGCGGCGCGGGATCTGCGGCAGCGCCTGCGACGCGGTGGCGGCGTGGAGCGGCACGGGCAGCGCGGCGGAGCACGGGGCCGGCTCGGGCGCGGGGCGCGGGCTCGCGCGGTCGGCGGCAGGGTGGCGGAGCTCGCCGGCGCGCCGAGGAAGGTCGGCGGCCGAGGCGCGGGACCGGGCGGCGGGGAGCCGGCGGAACGCGGGATCCGCACGGGCGGAGGGCGAGCGGGACGAGCGGGGGCGCGGCGGCTGGGCTGCCCCGGGCCCCGATGGGCTCCGGCGGGCCTGGCCCGGGCCTGGACAGGCCGCGGCGAGGGGAGCTGCCAGGGGGCGCTGGGAGGCCGCGTGGAGGCTGCGGGTTGGCTGGAAGCGCGTGGCCCGGTGAGGTGGCACGGCCGGATTGGCTGCGGGGGCGCTGGCGGCGGCGCCAGGTGGCGAGGAGGGAGCGGGGCGGTGCTGAAAACGACGCGATAGAGGGAGGCGGCGGCGGCTGATCCGAGGGGGAAGGCTAGGGTTAGGTGGAGGTGCTAGGGATGCCCAAAATGGAAGGGGAAGGTCTATATATAGACAAGGGGGCTAGGTTAGGGGGATTTTGTTCGTTCCGGAGCCGTTCGATCCCGATCGGACGACCCGGAGCGGAGGGGGCTAGATAGGTGGGCTAGTGGGCTGTGAAGAGAGGTTGGGCTGAGATGAGAGGAGAGGAGTGCAGCCCGGCAACTGTTTCCGGAGACCGAAAACGTCCGACGTTTGCCCGGCTATAATGCCGCTATAGTTATACGGTTGGGCTATCAGACGAACTCCGAATGCGATGAAACTTGGCAGGCGGCCTACCTACAACATAACAACACCACATACCAACTTACATCCCATTCCGAGAACATTTTCCGGCCACTTACAAAAATACTATTTTGGACATGCCGCGGGCGCGTGCAAGTGTGGTTGGTCTCAGAACGGACAAGGAAGAGAATTCGGAGAACCCGGACGGATGCAAGTTTCGAAAATATGATGATGCAATGCGGTTGATGACATGGCAAGATGCGACACGCAAGCAAATGACATGGCAACGACGGCAAATAATAGGAGGACAACTGGCACATCGGTCTCGTGGCGTTACAGTGGACCCCAGGAATTTGTCTATTAATCATCTGCAAAAGAATCAACCTAAAAGCACTCCCCGGTAAAAAAATGGCAGCACATCTCGTGAGCGCTAAAGTTTCTGTTTTTTACAGCATGATCATAAAGACTTCACCCAAGTCTTCCCATAGGTTCTACTTGGCACAAACACTAATTAAAACATAAAACCACATCTAACCATAGGCTAGATAGATTATTTATTTCTAAACAAGAGCAAAAAGCAAGGAACTAAAATAAAATTGGGTTGCCTCCCAACAAGCGCTAACGTTTAACGCCCCTTGCTAGGCATGATGATTCCAATGATGCTCACATAAAATATAAGAATTAAAGAATAAAGGGAGCATCATGAAGAATATGACTAGCATATTTAAGTCTAACCCACTTCCTATGCATAGGAATTTCGTGAACAAACAATTAATGGTTACAATAATCAACTAGCATAGGAAGGCAAAACAAGCATAACTTTAAACTTTAAGCACATAGAGAGGAAACTTGATATTATTGGAATTCCTACAAGTATATGTTCCTCCCTCATAATAATTTTCAGTGGCATCATGAATGAATTCAACAATATAACCATCACATAAAGCATTCTTTTCATGATCTACAAGCATAAGAAATTTACTATTCTCCACATAAGCAAAATTCTTCTCATTCGGAATAGTGTGAGTATCATAAGAAACTCGAATACTATAAATTGTTTCCACATTAAAAGAGTAATGTTCAGAAAAGGGTAATCATAATCATGACAAGTTTTATAAATATAATCATCAATACTTTTTATAGCATAAGTATCATCACAATAATCATCATAAGTAGCAACTTTGTTCTCATCATAATCGATTGAAACCTCTTCCAAGATAGTCGAATCATTACTAAATAAAGTCATGACCTCTCCAAATCCACTTTCATAATTGTCACAATAACATTGAACACCCTCCAAAATAGTGGGATCATTAATTCCTAAAGTTGACACTCTTCCAAACCCACTTTCCTCAATATAATCACCATAAGTAGGAGGCATGCTATCATCATAATAAATTTGCATATCAAAACTTGGGAGACTAAACATATCATCTTCATTAAACATAGCATCACCAAGCTTGGGACAAACATTAATTGCAGCAAATATATTTTCAAACTTGTCATTCTCATCAAACATAGTATCCCCAAACTTGGGCCTTTTCATATCATAAACATAATCACTCTCATCATTAATAGTATGGATAGCACCAATAGTATAGCAATTATCATCGTCATAATGAGTAATAGGAGCAACAACATTCGGGAGGGATACCTTTCTACCTTTGCTTCTCCGTCTTTTCTTTTTCTTCTTCACATCATCTGTGGGTTTAACCCTCTTTTTTGAGCTCCTTATTAATGAGATTGGTTGAATAGAAAGCTCCCCCTCGTTACCTGATTCATCATAAGAAATAATAGGAGGATATTGGGAAGTCTCTTCCCTTCCATTAGTATTCTCTTCATCTTGTATTTGTTTTCTTGTCTTTATGTAATTGGCAATATAAGGTTTCAGTGCAATTCATCGCACAATACTAAAAATTTCTTCTAGATCAAAATCAAGAAATCTATCAAGATTAAATTTTGGAATACCCTCAGTTATACATTTCATTTCTTCATACCCTCAGCTATTTATGATGCTCAAGGGTAATCAAGTTATCTCAATTTTTGGACACGATTTGATCATGAAACAAATAGCATTGGAGCTTTAAATGACGATGTTCATTGCAAAGTTCACAAGGATGGCGATAAATATTGAATCTTTCAGCACAATCATCTAGCCTTTCTTGCAACCATTTAGTTTCCAAATACTTATGCCTCTTGCAAAATCTATCTTCCCTAGTTGGTGTGTGCTTGCAAGCTCTATGTATTCCACAAAAGTTGACATGCTTATAAGAGACATTTTCATCATGACTAGTGCAATCATCATTAGTACTATGGATATTTAAAGAATTCATACTAACAACATTGCAATCATGCTCATCATTCTAATATTTAGTGCCAAACATCCTAATGCATTCTTCCTCTAGCAATTGAGCACAATTATCGGAATCCTTATTTTCATGAAAGATATTAAAAAGATGAAGCATATGAGGCACCCTCAATTCCATTTTTTAGTTTTAGTTTTCTTTTATAAACTAAACTAGCGATAAAACAAGAAACTAAAAGATTCGATTGCAAGATCTAAAGATACACCTTCAAGCACTAACCTCCTCGGCAACGCGCCAGAAACTGCTTGATGTCTACTACACAACCTTCTTCTTGTAGACGTTGTTGGGCCTCCAAGTGCAGAGGTTTGTAGGACAGTAGCAAATTTCCCTCAAGTGGATGACCTAAGGTTTATCAATCCGTGGGAGGCGTAGGATGAAGATGGTCTCTCTCAAGCAACCCTGCAACCAAATAACAAAGAGTCTCTTGTGTCCCCAACACACCCAATACAATGGTAAATTGTATAGGTGCACTAGTTCGGCGAAGAGATGGTGATACAAGTGCAATATGGATGGTAGATATGGGTATTTGTAATCTGAAAATATAAAAACAGCAAGGTAACTAATAATAAAAGTGAGCAGAAACGGTATTGCAATGCGTTGAGACAAGGCCTAGGGTTCATACTTTCACTAGTGCAAGTTCTCCCAACAATAATAACATAATTAGATCATATAACAATCCCTCAACATGCAATAAAGAGTCACTCCAAAGTCACTAATAGCGAAGAACAAACGAAGAGATTATTGTAGGGTACGAAACCACCTCAATGTTATTCTTTCTGATCGATCTATTCAAGAGTCTGTAGTAAAATAACGCAAAGCTATTCTTTCTGTTCGATCTATCATAGAGTTCGTACTAGAATAACACCTTAAGATACAAATCAACCAAAACCCTAATGTCACCTAGATACTCCAATGTCACCTCAAGTATCCGTGGGTATGATTATACGATATGCATCACACAATCTCAGATTCATCTATTCAACCAACACAAAGAACTTCAAAGAGTGCCCCAAAGTTTCTACCGGAAAGTAAAGACGAAAACGTGTGCCAACCCCTATGCATAAGTTCACAAGGTCACAGAACCCGCAAGTTGATCACCAAAACATACATCAAGTAGATCACGTGATATCCCATTGTCACCACAGATAAGCACATGCAAGACATACATTAAGTGTTCTCAAATCCTTAAAGACTCAATCTGATAAGATAACTTCAAAGGGAAAACTCAATCCATTACAAGGAATAGAGGGGGAGAAACATCATAAGATCCAACTATAGTAGCAAAGCTCGCTATACATCAAGATCGTGCCGAATCAAAAACACGAGAGAGATAGAGATCAAACACATAGCTATTGGTACATACCCTCAGCCCCGAGGGTGAACAATTCCCTCCTCGTCATGGAGAGCACCGGGATGATGAAGATGGCCACCGGTGAGGGATCCCCCCCCCTTCGACAGGGTGCCGGAACGGGTCTAGATTGGTTTTCGGTGGCTACAGAGGCTTCCGGCGGTGGAACTCCCGATCTAGGTTATGTTCTGGGGGTTTCTGTATATATAAGATGTTTTGGCGTCGAGAACAAGTCAAGGGGGTCACCGGGCTGTCCACGAGGTAGGGAGGCGCGCCCAGGGGGTGGGCGCGCCCCCCACCCTCGTGGGCGGCCCGGGACTCTTCTGGCCCAACTATTTTACTCCATGGCCTTCCTCTGGTCCAAAAATAAGTTTCGTGAAGTTTCTAGTCAATTGGACTCTGTTTGGTTTTCCTTTTCTGCGATACTCAAAAACAAGGAAAAAACAGAAACTGGCACTGGGCTCTAGGTTAATAGGTTAGTCCCAAAAATCATATAAAATAGCATATAAATGCATATAAAACATCCAAGGTTGATAATATAATAGCATGGAACAATAAAAAATTATAGATACGTTGGATACGTATCATGGTCTCCCGAAGGTTTTGACTACCGTACCATGACAATATCTTCTGTTCTTGTTTCGAGCTGTTTTTCTGACAGATCTAGATCACCATGACGTCTCCGAGCGCCCCCAAGGACAAGTTTTTTGAGAAGGTCATCAACCCCTAACTTGCGGAGGCCCTCAAGCCATGAGATGTGTGAGGGGGGTGTTGCACATCCGCGATGTTGAGGGGCCGAAGAAGACCGAAAGCATGGAGACAAGACTCGAAGCAATGGAGCAGCAAGTTTTCAAGTGCCAAGGGATGGTGGAACGTGGACTCAATGCGAATCACATGATGATCGCGGAGTTCACCAACAATCACAAGCTAGATGCCAAGAACATTAAGGAGGCCATCTTCAAGCTTCATGAGAAAATCGAGCATCTCCAAGCCCAGATCTATGACCAGCAAAACCAAAACTGTGAGTATGAATGCAGATTTAAGAGGATGAGTTTGGCTGCACATTTGAGGATCTCGGAGACTCGTTAATCTTTCTATGATGGTGAGCACAAACCTACTTCATCAACAACTCCATCACCATCACCTCCAAAGAAAGAGACATAAATACATGGGTATGGGCACTCCCCTTGGCAACTGCCAAGCTTGGGGGAGGTGCCCCGGTATCTATCACCATCACACTTTTACCTTTATCGTTTTTCTTAGTTCGATCCTTTTGGTTATATCTTGATCTAGTAGAATAAAGTTTTTAGTATGATCTAGCTTTGAGTTTTGTTTTGATCTCTATCTATGTAATCGAGTCCGTGAGTTATATATAATAAAGAGTAGTTTGGAGTTGAGGGTTTTGCTTTCTTGCTATGATCTTGAGGGAATTAAAGAAAGAATAAAAAGAAATAAAAAGATCATATATTGATCTTATGGAAAGTAATGACTTCACATATAAAGAGTATGATGAATAAAAGTTGTTGAGAGTTGACAAGCATAGTTTTGGTCATTGTTGCAATTAATAGGAAGTAATAAAGAAAGAGAGGCTTCACATATAAATATACTATCTTGGACATCTTTTGTAATTGTGAGCGCTCATTAAAATATGACATGCTAAAAAGTTGATGTTGGACAAGGAAGACAACATAATGGGTTATGTTTTCTTATATCTAGATAGAAGTTATATTGTCATGGATCATCCAACTTGTTGAGCTTGCCTTTCCCTCTCATGCTAGCCAAATTCTTTGCACCAAGTAGAGATACTACTTGTGCTTCCAAACATCCCTTAAACCAGTTTTGCCATGAGAGTGCACCATACCTACCTATGGATTGAGTAAGATCCTTCAAGTAAGTTGTCATCGGTGCAAGCAATAAAAATTGCTCTCTAAATATGTATGATATATTAGTGTGAAGAAAATAAGCTTTATATGAACTTGTGATATGGAAGAAATAAAAGCGACAGACTGCATAATAAAGTTCTTTATCACAAGCGGCAATATAAATTAAGTGACGTTCTTTTGCATTAATATTTTGTGCATCCAACCATAAAAGTGCATGACAACCTCTTCTTCCCTATGCAAAGGGCCTATCTTTTACTTTTATCTTCTACCCTTATACAAGAGTCATGGTGATCATCACCTTTCCTTTCTACACTTTTTCCTTTGGCAAGTGATAACCCACAAGTATAGGGGATTGCAACAGTTTTCGAGGGTAGAGTATTCAACCCAAATTTATTGATTCGACACAAGGGGAGCCAAAGAATATTCTCAAGTATTAACAGTTGATTTGTCAATTCAACCACACCTGGATAACTTAATATCTGCAGCTAAGTATTTAGTAGTAAAGTAGTATTATAGTAACGGTAACGGTAGCAGAAGTAACAGTAGCAGTTTTGTAGTGATTGTAACGGTAGCAATGGAAAAGTAACTAAGTGAAGAACAATATGTGAAAAACTCATAGGCATTAGATTGGTGATGGGGAATTATGCCGGATGCGATTATTCATGCAACAGTTATAACATAGGGTGACACAGAACTAGCTCCAATTCATCAATGTAATGTAGGCATGTATTCTGAATATAGTCATACGTGCTTATGGAAAAGAACTTGCATGACATCTTTTGTCCTACCCTCCCGTGGCAGCGGGGTCCTAATGGAAACTAAGGGATATTAAGGCCTCCTTTTAATAGAGTACCGGACCAAAGCATTAACACATAGTGAATACATGAACTCCTCAAACTACGGTCATCACCGGGAGTGGTCCCGATTATTGTCACTTCGGGGTTGCCGGATCATAACACATAGTAGGTGACTATAGACTTGCAAGATAGGATCAAGAACTCACATATATTCATGAAAACATAATAGGTTCAGATCTGAAATCATGGCACTCGGGCCCTAGTGACAAGCATTAAGCATAGCAAAGTCATAGCAACATCAATCTCAGAACATAGTGGATACTAGGGATCAAACCCTAACAAAACTAACTCGATTACATGATAAATCTCATCCAACCCATCACCGTCCAGCAAGCCTATGATGGAATTACTCACGCACGGCAGTGAGCATCATGAAATTGGTGATGGAGGAAGGTTGATGATGGCGACGGATTCCCCTCTCCGGAGCCCCGAACGGACTCCAGATCAGCCCTCCCGAGAGAGATTAGGGCTTGGCGGCGGGTCCATATCGTAAAACGTGATGAATCCTTCTCTCTGATTTTTTTCTCCCTGAACACGAATATATAGAGTTGGAGTTGAGGTCGGTGGAGCTCTAGGGGGCCCACGAGGCAGGGGGCGCGCCCAGGGGGATAGGCGCGCCCCCTACCCTCGTGGACAGGGTGTGGGCCCCCTGGCCTTGATTCTTTCGCCAATATTTTTATTATTTCCAAAAATTAATCTCCGTGAAGTTTCAGGTCATTCCGAGAACTTCTGTTTCTGCACAAAAATAACACCATTGCAATTCTGCTGAAAACATCGT
Source organism: Aegilops umbellulata (assembly GCA_032464435.1). Classification (NCBI taxonomy): domain Eukaryota; kingdom Viridiplantae; phylum Streptophyta; class Magnoliopsida; order Poales; family Poaceae; genus Aegilops; species Aegilops umbellulata. The sequence goes on along the minus strand of CP136058.1, from coordinate 223,556,354 downwards.
CAGTCCGGGTTAGTTCCATTCAAATCATGCAAGTTAGAGTCCAAAACAAGGTCAAAAGTGTTTGGAAAAGTAGATACGACGGAGACGTATCACGAAGCACTATGTGTTGGAGAGATCCGGATATATATATCCACTCGGATGTAGGTTATCATAAAGTATTATTGTTGACATTACCCTTGAGGTAAAAGGCTTGGAGGCAAAACTATAAGCCCCTATCTTTCTATGTGTCCAATTGAAGCTTTGAACCCATAAGTATCACGTGAGTGTTAGCAATTGTGAAAGACTAAATGATAGTTGAGTATGTGGACTTGGTGAAAAGCTCTCGTATTGACTCTTTTCGATGTTATGATAAATTGCAATTGCTTCAGTGACTGAGATCATAGTTTGTTAGTTTTCGATGAAGTTTCTAATTCATACTTTACCCTGTGAATGAATTGTTACTTTAGCATAAGAAATTATATGACAATATATGTTGTTGTTCTAAAGATGATCATAATGCCCTCATGTCCGTCTTTTATTTTATTGACACCTCTATCTCTAAACATGTGGACATATTTTTCGATATCGGCTTTTGCTTGAGGACAAGCGAGGTCTAAGCTTGGGGGAGTTGATACGTCCATTTTGCATCATGCTTTTATATGGATATTTATTGCATTATGGGTTGTTATTACACGTTATATTACAATACTCATGCCTTTTCTTTCTTATTTTATAAGGTTTACGTTATATTGCAATCTATATCAAGAACAATAAAATCTACGGGCACATAATTCCTATTTGCAACAATAAGAACATCATTAATTCTTCCCATAGGTTTCTTAATGGTGGAATCCGCAAGGTGCAAGTTTAAAGAACAATCATCAAAATCACGGAAACCTAGCAAATCACATAAAGTCTTTGGAATCGTGGAAACACTAGCACCCAAATCACACAAAGCATAGCATTCATGATCTTTAATTTTAATTTTAATAGTAGGTTCCCACTCATCATAAAATTTTCTAGGGATAGAAACTTCCAACTCAAGTTTTTCTTCATAAGATTGCATCAAAGCATCAACGATATGTTTGGTAAAGGCTTTATGTTGACTATAAGCATGTGGAGAATTTAGCACGGATTGCAACAAGGAAATACAATCTATCAAAGAGCAATTATCATAATTAAATTCCTTGAAATTCAAAATAGTGGGTTCATTAATATCTAGAGTTTTGATCTCTTCACTCCCACTTTTACCAATTTTTGCATCAAGATCTAAAAACTCCGAATTTTTGGAACGCCTTCTAGGTAAAGGTGGATCGTATTCAGTCCCATCATTATCAAGATTCATATTGCTTAACAAAGATTTAAGAGGGGACACATCAATAATTTTTAGATCTTCATCTTTATTTTCATAAAAACTAGAAGAACGCGCTTTCACAAAACAATCTTTCTTAGCACGCATCCTAGCGGTTCTTTCTTTGCACTCATCAATGGAAATTATCATGGCCTTGAGAGACTCATTGATATCATGCTTGGGTGGAATAGATCTAAGTTTCAAAGAATCAACATCAAGAGAAATTCTATCAACGTTCCTAGCTAATTCATCAACTTTAAGTAATTTTTCTTCAAGCAAAGCATTGAAATTCTTTTGCGAATTCATAAACTCCTTAACACTAGTCTCAAATTTAGAGGGCATCTTATTAAAATTTCCATAAAAATTGTTGTAGGGATTACCATAATTATTAGAGGAGTTACTAGGATACGACCTAGGATTAAAGTTTCCTCTATACGCGTTGTTACCAAAATTATTCCTACCAACAAAATTCACATCCATAGATTAATTATTATTCTCAATCAAAGTAGACAAAGGCATATCATTAGGATCAGAAGAAACACTCTTATTAGCAAATAATTTCATAAGTCCATCCATCTTTCCACTCAAAACATTAATTTCTTCTATCGCATGCAGTTTTTTATTAGTGGATCTTTCGGTGTGCCATTGAGAATAATAAACCATAATATTATCTAGGAGTTTAGTAGCATCTCCTAAAGTGATTTCCATAAAAGTGCCTCCTGCGGCCGAATCTAAAAGATTTCTAGAAGCAAAATTCAATCCGGCATAAAAATTTTTGTATAATCATCCACAAATTCAAACCATGTGTAGGGCAATTACGTATCATTAATTTCATCCTCTCCCAAGCTTGTGCAACATGTTCATGATCAAGTTGCTTAAAATTCATAATATCGTTTCTAGGAGAGATGATCTTAGCGGGAGGAAAATACTTAGAGATAAAAGCATCTTTGCACTTATTCCAAGAATCAATACTATTTTTAGGCAGAGACGAAAACCAAGCCTTAGCATGATCTCTAAGCGAAAAAGGAAATAGCTTCAATTTAAAAATATCATTGTCCACAACTTTCTTGTTTTGCATATCACACAAATCAACGAAGCTATTTAGATGGGTAGCGACATCTTCACTAGGAAGGCCGGCGAATTGATCTTTCATGACAAGATTCAATAAAGCAGTATTGATTTCACAAGATTCAGTATCGGTAAGAGGAGCAATCGGAGTGCTAAGAAAATCATTGTTGTTGGTATTGGTATAGTCACACAATTTAGTATTATCTTGAGCTATCGTGACAAGCAAGCAATCCAACACCTGAGCAAACAAGAAGCAAGGAAAAAAAGAGGCAAACGGAAAAGAGAGGGCGAATAAAACTGCAAGGGTGAAGTGGGGGAGAGGAAAACGAGAGGCAAATGGCAAATAATGTAATGCGGGAGATAAGGGTTTGTGATGGGTACTTGGTATGTTGACTTTTGCATAGACCCCCCCCCCCCCGGCAACGGCGCCAGAAATGGCTCGTTGACGGGAAATCAAATCTTGACTTGACTTGGTGTGAGCCTCCCCGGCAACGGCGCCAAAAATCATTCTTGCTACCTCTTAAGCACTGCGTTGGTTTTCCCTTGAAGAGGAAAAGGTGATGCAGTAAAGCAACGTAAGTATTTCCCTCAGTTTTTGAGAACCAAGGTATCAATCCAGTAGGAGGCCACGCACAAGTCCCTCGCACCTACACAAACAAATAAAATCCTCGCAACCAACGCAATAAAGGGGTTGTCAATCCCTTCACGGTCACTTACGGAAGTGAGATCTGATAGATATGATAAGATAATATTTTTGGTATTTCTATGATAAAGATGCAAAGTAAAATAAAAGGCAATAAAAATAGCTAAGTGTTGGATGATTAATATGATGGAAAATAGACCCGGGGGCCATAGGTTTCACTAGTGACTTCTCTCGAGAGCATAAGTATTACGCTGGGTAAACAAATTACTGTTGAGCAATTGACAGAATTGAGCATAGTTATGAGAATATCTAGGTATGATCATGTGTATAGGCATCACGTCTGCGACAAGTAGACCGACTCCTGCCTGCATCTACTACTATTACTCCACACATCGACCGCTATCCAGCATGCATCTAGAGTATTAAGCTCAAAAGAACAGAGTAACGCTTTAAGTAAGATGACATGATGTAGAGGGATAAACTCATGCAATATGATATAAACCCCATCTTGTTATCCTCGATGGCAACAGAACAATACGTGCCTTGCTGCCCCTGCTGTCACTGGGAAAGGACACCGCAAGATTGAACCCAAAGCTAAGCACTTCTCTCATTGCAAGAAAGATCAATCTAGTAGGCCAAACCAAACTGATAATTCGAAGAGACTTGCAAAGATAACCAATCATACATAAAAGAATTCAGAGAAGATTCAAATATTGTTCATAGATAAACTTGATCATAAACCCACAATTCATCGGTCTCAACAAACACACCACAAAAGAAGATTACATCGAATAGATCTCCACGAGAATCGTGGAGAACATTGTATTGAGATCCGAAGAGAGAGAAGAAGCCATCTAGCTAATAACTATGGACCCGGGGGTCTGAGGTAAACTACTCACACATCATCGGAGAGGCTATGGTGTTGATGTATAAGCCCTCCGTGATCGATGCCCCCTCCGGCGGAGCTCCGGAAAAGGCCCCAAGATGGGATCTCACGGGTACAGAAGGCTGCGGTGGTGGAATTAGGTTTTTGGCTCCGTATCTGGTAGTTTGGGGGTACGTAGGTATATATAGGAGGAAGAAGTACGTCAGTGGAGCAACGTGGGCCCTATGAGGGTGGAGGGCGCGCCCAGGGGGGTAGGCGCGCCCCCCTACCTCATGCCCTCTTGGTTGCTTTCTTGACGTAGGGTCCAAGTCGTCTGGATCACGTTCGTTCCAAAAATCACGTTCCCGAAGGTTTCATTTCGTTTGGACTCCGTTTGATATTATTTTTCTGCGAAACTCTGAAATAGGCAAAAAAAACAGCAATTCTGGGCTGGGCCTCCAGTTAATAGGTTAGTCCCAAAAATAATATAAAAGTGTGTAATAAAGCCCATTAATGTCCAAAACAGAATATAATATAGCATGGAATAATAAAAAATTATAGATACGTTGGAGACGTATCACGGATGCTTGCGAGGGGGTTAATCATAAGTAGGAGGTTTGTTCAAGTAAGAACAACGCCTAAGCACCGATCCACCCACATATCAAATTATCAAATTAGCGAACACAAATTGAATCAACATGATGAAAGTGACTAGATGAAATTCCCGTGTACCCTCAAGAACGCTTTGCTTATTATAAGAAACCGTTTTCGCCTGTCCTTTGCCACAAAAGGATTGGGCTACCTTGCTGCACTTTATTTACCATTACCGTTACTCGCTCATTACAAAATATCTTGCTACCAAACTATCTGTTACCAGTAATTTCAGTGCTTGCAGAGAATTACCTTGCTGAAAACCAATTATCATTTCCTTCTGCTCCTTGTTGGGTTCGACATGCTTACTTATCAAAGGACTACAATTGATCCCCTATACTTGTGGGTCATCAAAGGCACACGAAGAGGTACCCAACCCTGCACCTACAAGTATATTGTCTTGATTTATAATGCATTATGCACATAACAACACACAATTACATTCACAAATTAGTTTATGAATATTGACGTAGATCGACGCCCCATGATCCTCGGAATTCAGAAAAGATTGGTAATGTTGCTTGGGAAATTGAGAAATGTCGCACCCAACTAGAAGAGTTAATGCTGATGAATGCAGATAGATGTGAGATCCGTAGACTTACAAATAGGATGAATGAGTTGCTCTATAGGGAGGAGCTCATGTGGGTGCAATGCTCGAGGATTTGGGTCATGTCTTGTCTGACCTCGGTGAGATACTCTGTAAAATTTAATGGAGCCATCTTGGATTCTTTTGCACCGTCGCCTGGGATTCGGCAAGGTGATCCCTTATCTCCGTACTTGTTTCTCTTTGTGGTTGATGGTCTCTCTGCTCTATTTAACAAAGGCATTGCCGATGGTGAATTATCTCCTATAAAATTACGAGAAGAGCTCCATGTATATCGCATCTCTTGTTTGCGGATGATACTCTTTTGTTCTTCAAGGCAAATGGACAGCAGGCAAACTATGTCAATCAAATTCTTTAGGTATATGGGCAAGCTACTCGACAGCTTCTTAACCCTTCAAAATCTTCTATTCTCTTCGGGAGGTCTTGCCCGACACCGGTATAGATTTGGTTAAAGCGGAACTAGGGATCACCACTTACGGTTTTGAGGAAAAATATTTGGGCTTGCATACTCCTGATGGTAGGATGACTAAGGCGAAATTCCAAAATTTGCAAGTGAAGCTCACTAAGCGTTCGTTCTCTTTTGATGGGCACCCCACCCAAGCTAGGAAGGAAGTTTTGATGAAGTCTGTTGCTCAATCATTGCCCGCTTTTATTATGAGTGTTTTTAAGTTTCCACTCAGAGTTTGTGATGATCTAAATCGCATGGTGAGGAATTATTTTCGGGGTTCAGAAAAAGGTAAAAGGAAAACACATTGGTATGCTTGACATAAAATGAGGGCGTCCAAAGCTCAAGGGGGCCTTCGTTTTAGATATTTTCATCTCTTTAATCAAGCTTTGTTGGCTCGGCAAGCTTGGCGATTCATTGTACATTGGAACAGCTTATGTGCAAGATTACTAAAAGCAAAGTACTATCCGAACGAGAGGCTTGATGATACCGTTTTCACTGGAAATCCATCACCAACTTGGCAAGCTGTTTGTCATGGTCTTGAACTCTTGGAAAAAGGTTTGGTTTGGAGGATTGCAAATGGGCAAAATGTAAGGATCTGGCTTGATCGTTTGCTGGTTTGTGATGCCACGGGTTCTTTGCTTTCTCAAATTAAAGGGGAAGATGTCCTTATAAATGGGTGTCCGAATTACTTGATCATAATGGTAATTGGGACTTGACCCGTTTGAATCATTTATTCTTGTCTATGGATGTCCAAGCTATTTGTCATATACGGCCATCTCCGCGGTTTGGGGAAAATTTCATTGCTTGGGAACCATAGAAGAATGGCCAATTCACAGTCCGGAGTGCTTACTGGCTAGCCGCGGGAGAGCTCTATGCTCCTTCTTTAGCTTCCACAAGTAGCGTCCGTGACGGAAATAGGGAGGTTTGGAACCTAATTTGGTCATGCCCAGCCCCGCCTAAAGTTCTCTCTTTTACTTGATGTGCTACGCCGAATTCTTTGGCAACATGGAAAAATAAACAACGGAGGACTTTGGAGATTCGGGGTACTTGCCCAATTTGTAGGAGAGAGGATGAAGACATTTTTTATGTCTTCTGTGCTTGTGATAATGCACGTCGGTTGTGGCGAGCTATGTCTCAAGTTTGGGCCCTTCCTGATGTTACCACAATTATGCGCCATGATGATTGGTTATTGCAGCTTATTTGCGATGTAGATGAGGCTATGCGAGTTCGTGTACTGATACTTTTTCTGGAGACTATGGCATATCAGAAATGAGTTAGTGCATGACAAGCCGACACCACCTACTGATGTTTCGGTCAGATTTTTATTAAGTTATCTTGATTCACTAACTCCACTTAGGATGGAACCTAATGCAGATTTTGTGAAAGGAAAGATGGTGGCCAACCCTTGTTACCCATTGGTACAACACACATGCAATAGTAATGTACTTGTGCCTAAAACATCTTGGATCCCTTTGGTCCTTGGGCGTGTTAAGCTTAACACGGATGGTTCGGTCCTCAATGGAATTGCGGGGACATGTATGGTTCTTTGGGATCACCTTGGCGTTATTATTTTCAGCTCATGTGGATTTCTGAAAGAAATTGAGGATGTTTTGGAAACATAAATTCTTGCGCTGCAGGAAGGGATATCATTGGGTTTGGAGTGGAGTAATTTACCCATTGAAGTTGAATCAGACTGTGTGGAGGCGGTGGTTATGGTGAAGAGTAGTGAAACAAATCTATCAAAGTATTCTTTTATTATTAAAGAGATCAGGCAAAGTATGGAGGAACATGACTCTTCTATTACTCACATAGGTCATAGTGGCAATAGTGTTAGTCATTGCATGTCAAACTTTGGTACGGCTAATGGTCGAACTATCGTTTGGCTACGGTCCGGCCCAGAGGAAGTCCTTAATGATTTTTTAGGGGAACGTTGCTGCTTTATTCAATGTTTAAGGCTTCATCCGATGCAAGCTCCAAGCTAACACACTCCAGAGATACATGGAGCCAAGTTTTACATAACGACTTCGTACAACCCTCCCTAGCTAGTACATGTGCGACTTTATTAGCCGAACGTCGCACCCATGCAACCCTAGACTCAAAAAAGGAACTAAGTAACACTTTTACATCTTGAACTAGTTGCCCATGAATAGAGACGTCTTGTTGCTCATTTTTGATCTTGCTCACCGTCGACTGGAACTCCGTCTCTAGTATTTGCTTTTGAACATTAAGTTCTCTAGCCAGGATAAGAGCCCTGTGACACGCCAACAGCTTCGTCGCCTCCGCGTCATGAGTTGAAGGAAAAAAATGGCAAGAGCCCGCCGGGACCCTGCCATGGTTGTCCCTAAGAACAACTCCGCCCCCCTGAATCATTATGTTTTGACATGGCGCCGTCAGTATTAGCCTTAACCCATCCTTCCTCTGGCTTCTTCCATCGCTCCTGAATATTCCGCTCTGTCTGTCGAGGTATAGTCTCATGAACAGTCTCTCACTCCGCAGCAAGATCTAAAACACACATATATATTTTCCCAGGGTCCTCTATTTTGTGTGTGTGTCTTTTGCGTCATTGCGCGCCATCCATAGCTCGTACCAGCATCTAAAGACCATCCATCTTTCTTTTTTTTGCGGGGATCTAAAGACCATCTCATTTTCTTCTGTTCCTCATATTGCTCTACGCAATTGTACTCCCTAATTTTTTAGTAATAAAGAGTTATCTTGAAAAAAAACCTTCACCCTGCTTGCCAGAAATCGTCTTCCAGAGACGACTAGTAGATGAGTAGAGCACGACCCGTGGGTACGCGAAAGGCTGGAACAACATCAACCACGCAACGCTCCGCCCACGTGGCCCACGAGCAGTGAGACACCAATTCTATAATCTACACCCAGACAAGGGCACCGGTGCCCCTCCTGACCAGGCAACCACGGGTACACGGCTCCTACATCAAGAGGGGCAAAACCGTCCAGTAAAAAACATTCCGCCCCACCCCGTCTTCTTCTTGCCCAATCTCCAACGCCCTCCTCCTCAGATCAGATCGTGGAAGCCCAAACCAAATCCCAAAGCGACAACAGAAAAGCTCGAGCTCTTGCTTGGGTGGACGAGCGAGCAGAGCGCCGATCGCAGCAGTAGCAGCAGGAGGACGATGTCGTCGGTGTTCAGCGGCGATGAGACCGCCCCCTTCTTCGGCTTTCTCGGCGCCGCCGCGGCGCTCGTCTTCTCATGTACGCCCTCTTCCATCTCTTGTAAACTTGCCAGCCTTTGTGTAGCTTACATATGTTTGGGGGAACACGGTTGGAGCTCTGATCCGCCTGGATCGGCGGAGCGTTGTCCCTTCTAGCGTGCGCGTCTTTCGATTCCGTAGATTCGATTCGTTTAGCTGACGAGACGAAGCGCGCGCTTTGGTCTTGGGTTAGTCCCTGCGATCGTTGACGAGATCTCTCCGTGTCCCTGGCTTGCAGGTATGGGAGCGGCCTACGGGACGGCCAAGAGCGGCGTCGGCGTGGCGTCCATGGGAGTCATGCGCCCGGAGCTCGTCATGAAGTCCATCGTGCCCGTTGTCATGGCTGGAGTGCTCGGTATCTACGGGCTTATTATCGCCGTCATCATCAGTACCGGGATCAACCCCAAGGCCAAGCCCTACTACCTCTTCGACGGCTACGCCCACCTCTCGTCCGGGCTCGCCTGTGGCCTTGCCGGCCTTGCTGCTGGCATGGCCATCGGCATTGTTGGTGATGCTGGAGTCAGGTAAGCTCAATTTATCATCCCTTATTGTGTTATGCGCACTGATTTTGCTGGTATGTTGGTTTGTTGATGACTAATTAGCATTGTTAATGCACATGCCTCACGCCTGTGCCTACATAGTAGTCGCTAGCAGGCGCATGTGTTGCATTTGAAGGGATGCATTTAGGTGGATGGTTCTGACCCAGTTTCATAGGCCTGATTCTGTTTGAGATTCGAATCTCTGTAGGGCTTGCTGTTCAAGTTCCGTTTATTTTGTTGTCTCAGTATACTCCAATATAGCCTTGACAGAAGTAAATTTCAGTTACAGCATGGATCATTCTCTACACAAATCCACTTAGGTTGTTTATGACTAGACTAACGATTCATCAATAAGCTGAAATCTGAGGATGAACATATACGAGCTCTTATTATTACTACACTTCTCTCTAGGCATGATATGCTTGTTGTACCAATTATCTTATGTAACAATCTTGAGTTATTGAAAACTGACACTGGCTATTTCTTCCCTCACCTACGTACTATAGATGATGAGCCTTTGTTATGTCAATACTTCTTTCCCCATGAATTTTGTGTAAGTCGGTCTATTTATGGTGGATTTACTTTATATATGCTGCTCACCAGACAAAAACATTTTTCAGTGGGACCGCCTTTGTGGATTTATGATACTCTTTGAACTGTATACTTTGTATTTGTTCTGGTCTTTGTAGTTTATTAGTTAGTGTGATGTCCTATATGTTTAGTTAGTAGTATGATTCTCTCTGTTTGTTAAGTTTTGGCAATATGTATGCCTGCAACTATCTGTAAATGGAACTCCCAAACTTGGAACTAAGGGTTTAGCATTTGTCAGTGTTATTAGTTAGCTCTTTCCTTTCTACTGGTTTGTTGCTTCCTGGGTAAGACCTGATAATTGCTACGTACACGATTATGTAATTTAATTCTTTTTCCTTCTATATACTGTTGACTTGATATGCGTGCTTTACATCGGATGATCAATTGGAACTTGCCTAAATTGTACCCCGTTCTGATCAAACGTCATTGTTTGCAGGGCAAATGCTCAGCAGCCCAAGCTGTTTGTCGGCATGATCCTCATCCTCATCTTCGCAGAGGCGCTCGCTCTCTACGGTCTCATTGTCGGCATCATCCTGTCATCCCGAGCTGGCCAGTCTCGTGCCGATTAGGCATGTTCCACACACGCGGCCCTGTGTGCCCTCTTGTTTTATATTATTCAGACAGCAAACTGAGCTCTAGAGGTTATCATGTCTAGTTTTCATTCTTCTGTTTGGTGGAGAAAAAAACATCTGTAGCAAAGGGAGCTTTGCCCTTGATGTACCATTCTTTTTCCGTCAGGATGCTGGGTGGGGGTTGATGCTTATTTATGCACAGTTATTTACCTTTTGGGTCTGGCTGGACGGTGTAATCTGGTGAATAAGCGAGAACTTGCAATGCAATTGAGTTTTGTCCATTCATCCCCCAATTGAGTACTATCCTTTTTGCAAAGGAGAAATCCACATGGTTTGAAACTAGAATGGGACCCTTTGGTTCAAAAGTATCATTAAGAATAGTTTGATTTGTAGGATTAAATTCTATAGGATTTTTTGAATGATTTGTTTTTTTACTATCCTACCGAGGAACCACTCAAACCTCTTGGAAAAATTCCTTAAAATCCTTTGAATCACAGTTGTCGCTTAATACTAATATTGAGGCCTCCTTGATTCATAGGGTACTAATATCATAGTAATAGGAAACTTGTAAAAATAAGATTCCATGCATCCCAAATCCTATGAATAGAAAATGATATGTCATTGCTAATGTTTATTTTTCTATGTAATGTGGAGATTGAGAATTCCTTCTTAAGAATATGATTTGTATTCCTACAAACTAGAGAACAGTAAACGAAATTTTCCTATAAAAATTCTATCCTACAAAATTCCTCCAAAACCAAAGGAGGTCTGAATCCTTCGTCGTTGCGATGTACTAGACGGAACGGTGTGCTCCGCTGTGCTCAAATATAGTGGCGATTGATACCAACATGGATGGATCTTTGGCGTTTGATACCCACGCGGATCTTTGGGTGCCGATGCACCTGAACTGTAAAATAATTTAGAAAATTTTGAGAGTAAAAAATTCTGAATTATTTTGGAATTAAGCATTATCTGGTGTTACGCACGTGTGAAAAGTTTCAAGAATTACTTTTCACACAAGTGTATGTTCATGTTTGATTCTCGAGAATTACTTTTCACACCTGATCATGTTCGATTATTAGTGATCTTTGAAAACCTAATCTTACATCTTACATTCTTAAGAAGTTGATCCCCACTACTATCAATTCTCTCAACATGCAGCACATCCACATCATCATCTAGCCACCTCAGCAATTTCCACCCATGTCACTTCATCTCTCCATTATTTTTTCTTCTCCACGCTCACATGGCATTGTTTGCTGGCATATTTACCCTCCCGAAGCTTTTTTAACAGCGCGTCTCTTCCTTCGTTCTTCAAGCTACCATCCACTACACACTTCCATTTAATTCCCACTATCCCACACGTTCTATGAGATTAATTGACAAGGCATTCGAACGGCCGGCCGGAGTAGTAACCTCGGCCATATTATATAGCTCCACAGCCCCGTTGATCTTCCTCTCCTTTTGATCGTTTTGCCTGCCACACGTCACATCGGCTAAATACTGTGGTTGTTGCGCTGATCTTACTAGCTTCAGCTCACAAACATCTTCAGAGATCTTCACTGGCAACCCGATGAGTCACCCACGGAGTTGATTATGTGCCGGCCAGTTTCGGCCTCGAAGGCCTCAATTGATGGTGACACTGGGTAGGGCCTCCATTGAGAGCCACCGCTTGCAGGGGCGTCCGATCAACCTCCTCCCACCCACCCCGGCTGATTCAGATACACCATTGTATTGCAGCAATGGTGGCCTTTTCTAGGCAGCGATGGAGGCCTTATTTATGTCCGTTCTTTCCTCTCGGTTCTTTTCCTGCAGGCAGTGCCATCCTCGCGATCAAACTATGGCTGTGTTCCCGAATTAACTCCATGTGCTTGGGCTGCGTGAGCCAAGTTTTTGTACGTGAGCTGCAGCTGGGATCTTCTTTGATCGTTGATGTGAGCCCACTCCAGGAGAAGTTTTGATATGTATTTCCATTAGAGATTCAAATATCCTTTTTTCTTGATGCAGCTAATAACACAACATGTCATGCTGCAACCGTCTTCGAGATTTAATCCCCTATACTGCCTTTCTGAAATCTATGTCGACAAGGGATTTGATCAAAATCCAAACAGGTTGAATGTCTATTTGTTTGTGCAGAATAATTTTATCTACAACAACAATATATTTATCTATTTGATCATTGACCATCTTCTCTACCTCTTTTATAGGTCACACATGTCACTATCTCTCCTATCACGGTTTGCGTCATAAACTCATAGCATGGTACTTTTTGGCCCTCATAGCTAGATTTGGATAGGGTAACGATTTGAGTCTAGTACATGCTGAGCAAACATCTATTGAAGTATGCAGAAGTGCAAACCAACGGACAACCAGAGAGGTATCTATCAGATATTAGAATATGCAGCATGTACCGGGTGCATCTGCTGAATTGTATTTGTTGTATTTATTCCATATTTTACTATGCAGAAGTGTAAACCAACGAACAACAGGAGAGGTATGTAGCAGGCATCAGAAAATGCAACATTTTGTTACACTAATCATGCATACATTCTTAAGCTTTTGCTATTTGTCAGTCATAACAAGGAAAAGCTTTAAATCGTCCTCTTATTGTTTTAGATAAATAAACATACTCATCTCGGTATCATAGACAAATTTCTATCCATTAGTATCTGTACTAAATTTTATAACCAGGTGTCATAGTGTTGTCCACAACTATATTCCATCACTATGTCTATTATTATATGATCACATCTATAATTTAGCTTTATAGTTTTACATCATGTGCTTATGAAGTCCCGCAGCAACGCGCGGGGTATCATCTAGTTCTAAAGTTTGGGATGAAGATAAGATTAGTACCTACTTTGATGATACTTTCAAAAATAATGTTTTAAATATTCCTATTATTAATGCTGATATTGATGATACTGTATACTGGATTCACACTCCTAATGCTACTTGTACCACCAAAAGTGCTTATAAAACTTTTATCCAGGAGATCCAGGATAATACTATGAATCATGGATCTCTTGAATCAAGAGATAGACATTCTCAACCAGGTTTGGAAGAGCAGAACTTTGGCTCCTAGAGTTAAAACTTTTGCTTGGAGGCTTATTAGAAGGGCTATTGCTTCAGCGTTAAGGGCCTCTGGATTTTCCAAACACATCAAAAAAGAGTGTTGTAGGTGCGGCTGTGTTGAATCTGATTTGCACCTTTTCTTCCTATGCACCTTTTCTAGATCCGTTTGGTTTAAATTAGGTTTTATATCAGATATATTAGATCACAATTTATATCCTTCTGATGTCATCAACCTGATCTTGTCTACCAATCACCCAAATTTAAATTTAGAGTTCATCTTTACTACTTTGTGGAATATTTGGAGGCCAGATGTGACATTCTGTTTAAAAAGATAAATTAAAGTCCAATGCAGGTTATCTATGCTTCCAAAGCAATGGTTAATGCAGGTGCACTGGAGGATGAAAACGGAGATAAGAGACTTTTCAATAAGGAATTCGTCAGCGCCGCTATATGTATGGATTCGAAATTTCAACATGCAGGTTGTCTAGCCTATGTCGATGAAGCGTACAATCCTGCAGATAGTCAGGATAAAGCTGGAGTGTTTTTAAGGGATCAATCAAGAAATCATTCTATTTTTATTCAAGCTTTCTACGAATGTTTGTTCAGTTTTGCAGGCTGAAGCACTAGGGCATCTTCTAGCGGCAGAAGTTGTCAAAACCTTGAATTGGAACTTTACCTGCTTTTTCTCTGATTGCAGGACTTTGGTACAAGTGGCGAAGGCGAACGACCTAATAAGACATCCAGGACATTGGAACTTACAGCCTACTCTTGCTGATTTCTTCAATCTTGTATCGGGTCTAACTTCTTACAGGATCGAGCACATTCCAAGAATCAAGAATCTTATAGCGCATAATCTTGCAAAGAAAGCTTTCTTTAGTAGAATTCCCTCTAGTTGCAACTTCCTTTGCAGCAAAGGCTTCAGGTGTAACTCTAAAATGGCTCTCGTAGCCACCTCTTTTCCCAGAGGGAACTTGATCTCTGTACACTGCATCGGTTGCTAATACTCCTCTTTGAGGGTTGTTGTTTGCCAAAAAAATGTTTGATTTCAAAAAGCTTCAAGATTATTTTGACTTTTCTAAATTGATATACCAATATAAAATGACAAGGGACAAATTCAATTGATCTCTGCTCTCAATTCAGGTCAATTCGGTGACCTAGATTGCTCCAATGACGAATACTCAACGTGTTTAACATGCAATTAATATCATATCAAATATAACACACAAATAATATCATACCTAATATTCACATGCAACTAATATACTGCATAATATAAATATGCAATTGCACTTACACATCTACTAGTCTATAGCAACAACCAACAGTTAGCCGACTTATCACCATTCCAAAATCCTTCCCAATAAAAGGAGACTATGCATACATGGTATGACAACTCTTTTGAGGGTGTATTCCCATCAACTAGCAACTAGACTCATCATGAAAATGTTAAAACTTATGTCATGTTTGGTAGGTTGCATGAGGCCTATACAGGCTCCCGGAACCAAATTTGGCCTGTTTGATTCCCTGCTTTTATTGTTAGGCCTGCATGACATGAAACTTAAAGCATCGATGGGCCTGGCTCTGGAGGAACAGCCGAATCGCTCGTTTTCAGCGAGCCAGGCCCGCATAATGCAAGCGACTGCACGCGACTACAGATGGCTGGACGTGCAGGATCACGCGAGAGACGCCGCGTTGTTTCCCGATGCGGCCATAAATACTCTCACCGCCCACTACCCTCCCCCTCTCTCCACTCTCACCGGCGGCGGTGGCGGCTAGACGCGCAGGGTCAGGTGAGAGACGCCGCGTTGTTTCCCGATGCGGCCATAAATCCTCTCACCGCCCACTCCCCTCCCCCTCTCTCCACTCTCTCACCGACAGCAGTGACCATCGTAGGAGGCAAGATCTGGACGGCGAACACCGGCTTCATCACTTCTCCGCCACGCCCGCGTCAATGGCGGTAAGCCATCTCTCCACACATTCGTAGGGATCGATGTAGGCATCGACATACCCATCGATTAAACTTCACACATCAATTAAACAGAGAGAGATCGATTTAGGCATCGATTAAGTGGAGATAGATAGATAGATTTAGGCATCGATTAAACAGAGAGAGATCGATTTAGGGCTTGTTGGATTAGTCCGTACAAGGGGTTGGGAAGAATTTTGACTAAAAGGGGGATTAAATCAATGACAATCCCCTTAAATCCCTTGATTTTGACTAGCATCGGCTCCATCACCGATTCGTCACCTCTTCGCCACGCCTTCGTCAATGGCGGTAAGCCATCTCTCCATGCCTTCACAGGGATCGATCTAGGCATCGATTTACCCATCGATTAAACGGAGAGAGATAGATGTGCATCGATTAAATGGAGAAAGATCGATTTATGCATCGATTAAACAGAGCGAGATCGATTTAGTCATTGATTTAGGGCTTGTTCGATTAGTCCGCACAAGGGGATTGGGAAGGATTTTTGACTAAAAGAGGGTTAAATCAATGACAAGCCCCTTAAATCACTTGATTTTGACTAGCACCGGCTTCATCACCGATCTCTCTCCGCCATGCTTTCGTCAATGGTGGTAAGTCATCTCTCCATGCTTTCGCAGGGATCAGTGTAGGCATCTAATTACCCATCGATTAAATGGAGGATCAATTTAGGCATTGACTAAATGAAGAAAGGTCAATTTAGGGAAAGGTCAATTTAGGCATCGATTAAACCGAGATAGATAGGTTTACGCATCGATTAAACAGAGAGAGATCGATCTAGTCATCGATTTAGGACTGGTTCGATTGGTCCGCACAAGGGGATCAGGCTAAAAGGGGGTTAAATCAGTGACGAGCCTGGAGGCGCCTCGAGCGGTGGTAGCTTTGACGCTGGTAATTGTTGACATAGCGCCTGCCTTTGGCTCGGTCATGCATCAACGTCTTCATCTCCATCGCCTGCAAGAGCACAACTTCTGCCTCCTTGATCATCTCATCCACGGTATTGAAACGGGAGCACACACCCATCATCTTCACAAACTCCAGGAAGTCGCCGCGTGAGCACCCAAGGAGCATTGCCGTCTATCCATGGCCGGTGGTTAAGGGGTTCATGGTGATAGAGCGGTGGTGAGAGAGAGAGAGAGAGAGAGAGAGAGAGAGAGAGAGAGAGAGAGAGAGAGAGAGAGAGAGAGAGAGAGAGAGAGAGAGAGAGAGAGAGAGAGAGAGTTGTGGAAGAGGAGATGGTAGAAGAGTGAGAGAGAGATGGGTGGAAGATGAAGGTGGAATGCCGGGCGCTGTTACTCTCAGGCTGTTGCTTGGGTTCTATCTGTAGCAGCTACTCTCAGGCTGTTGCCGGGCGCTGTTAAACAGTCTTTGCGGTCGTTGGTCTTGCCTTGGCTTTCAATAAAAGTTGGGGCGGGGGAAACCCCTTTCTTCTAAAAAAAAATGAAGTGGAATGCGGTGGTAAATAAATGGGGGCTTTAGAAGTTGAAGTGGTAGTGAGAGAGAGGGGGCCGGGAGTGATTGCGATAGGTGAGTGAGGATGAAAATATGCTCTTGGTCTTTTTATCCATTGATCTTGTTCACTTGTTTGATCTGCTAGCATGGTAGCTCCGTTAATCTTGTTCATTTGTGTTCAATGAAGTGCTCTGCCGAGAAGCTTATCCTCGGCAGTGCTGCTTCGGACAAGGAGGTAGCCTCAGCCAACTGCTCGAACGGCAAGGCGGTGGTTGACGGCAACGCCCCCAAGAGGCCCCGCAATTACGATCATTTCCATTACAACTCAGGCCCAAGTAACTTCTGCAAGATCATTCTTGCACCTATGTTGGAGTACCTGTCGATGCCCACTGATTTCATCAAGCACATGACCACCATCGCACCAGAACTCATTCTGATGATGAACACGGGCTATGCCGAGAGAATCACGGTCCAGGGTCAACGGCAGGATCACCCTTGAAGGATGGCGCCCCCTCGTCGTAGATCACCAGCTGAAGATCGATACCTCGTCACCTACAAGGTGCCGAGTCCCGATAAGGTGATCGTCTTCGACATCAAAGGTGTCGAGGGGGTGGCCAAGTCCATTCTTTAATCCGCAATGCATGAAACACCCAATTCTGCAGCTCAAGAATCAAACCCATAATACGGCCTGATATAAAAAGAAAGCCACAATGCCACCCCAAAACACATTTGGCTGCTAGAAATTGGAAACCAAACAAACCCACGATGCCTTCCCACACCTGTGGCCACGATAAACTTGGAGAACAAACAAATCCACAAACATTTTTTGGCTGATGCAGATTCGGAATGACAGATTAACCCAGATTAGGATCATCTCCACCTTGGGGGATTGCGCCAACACATTGTCACAGGAATTTCTCAGTCTACTGCAACTCTCATGTCCCCCCCCCCCCCCCCCCCTATGGATGTGCATTTGTGCCAAAAGAAAAACTTCAGGGAGAGCAGCAGCTTGCAAATCTTAGGAAGCATGCAGAATGTAGAAGGCGGGTGACATGTTTGTGCCTTTGGTGTGTGTGGCTGGAAGCAGCATCAGAAAGCACAAGCATCATCTTGCCCAATCTGGAGCTCAAGAAATGGGAGGTTTGAGGAATCTAGGTTAACAAGCTACGCAGCCATCCTGCAAATATCTGATGCTTCTGCCAAACTATGCACATCTGTCTTCTCAATGCACATTCCATAAACTGGTTCATGCCCACTAATTTTCCATTGGAGTCATGAAAAGAAAAAAGGGAAAAAAATTGCCAGAAACGGAACTCGACAATCCTCCACCTAAATGGTTGAATTCACAGAACTGGTTTGATCACTGCTAGGGCCTGTGCAGTGGCCTTCAGTGATTGAAATCTTAAAATTTCCAAGCATCAGTATCTGAACAAACGAAGTAAAAAGGATCAGTATCTCATCTCAGCTGAATTATTCTTCATAGGCTAGCTAATCGCAAAATCTTCACTCTCTACGATGAGCGGTGCCGACGGCCCGTCGAGCAGCAGCGAGTCCAGTGAGCTCGGCACGTTGATTGGGTTGTCGGTGTAGCCCGGTGCATCGGTCGGGTCCTCACTGGCAAGACCTGCCGTGCTGGTGGCCGGGAGCTCGTTGCGGATTGGGGGCAGGTTGGTGACGCTGTCGGCAGGCAACGGTGATGGATGCTCGTCGTTGCTTTGCCTGGTTCGATGCAACTGGAGCACCTTGCGGTGGGTATTGGCATGCTTTGTTGGCACAAATGTAGGGCTCGCCACGGGCCGGTACTCCGGCAGTAGCCTCCCCTGCCTGTACCGCACGCCACACGCGTTGCACAGCGTGGCTCGCCCCTTTGGCCCCTCCCTCCACTGTGGCGTCTCTGACGATCCACAGTGCTGGCACCTCTTCCCCTTATTTGCCGGCCATGGCGCCGAAGGGGCTTCGCTTCTCGACCGCCTCCTCTTCTTCTTCTTTGAAGGCTTTCTTGGCAGGTGCACGCACGGAGGCGCCTCAGGCTCCCAGATGGGACTCTCTGGCGGGGAGTTGATGACTGGGCTCTCCTGCCGGGAATCCGTCACTGAGCACTCTGCTGGACGGCACTCCGGCAGCAACCTCCCTTTCTTGTACCACATGCCGCAGGCTGTGCAAACCTCCCTCCGCCCCATCGACCCTTCTATCCACAAAGGTGGGTCCGACGACCCGCAGTGCAAGCAGCTCGTCCCCGGCCGTGGCGCTGGCGCGGCTTCCGTCCTGGGAGGCATCCTCTCCGTAGCCGACTTTCTGACCAGGTAGATGGCCCCAGGCACCTCGGGCTCCCAGATCGGGCTCTCCAGCGGCGAATCGACGATTGGGCTTACCACCGGACGGTGCTCCGGCAGCGTCCCGTTCTTACTGTACCAGACTCCGCAGGCGTTGCAGAGGGTACCCCGCCCCATCGGCCCTGACCTCCGCTGCGGCGTCTCCACCGCCTTGCAGTGCAGGCACCTCTTCAATCTCTTGGGCGGCTTATCAGCCGTGCCTGGATCGAGAGACGGAGCCACCTGCACGCGCTGGGGGCGGGGGAACCTTCTCCCCTCCTCTTCGTTTGCCGGGTCCCCAGCCGGCGGCAGCGGCTGGATGAAGGGGATCCTGAGTGACCACCAGGCCGACGGGACGTTGCGGGGGAGGTAGCTGCGCGCCTTCCGCGGGACGGCGGCCTCCAGGCGGGAGACGACGGCGGGGAGCGCCGTTGCGGGGAGAGCGAGGACGGACAGGAGTAGGGGCTCCGTGCCGCCATCCTCCTTCCCCCCAACGCCGCCGCCTCCGGCCATGTCGCGGGTCGCCTCAGATCGCCGGAATCTTGGACACCTCCCCCTCCCTAATCCTGGTGGCTGCTCAGCAAAAAAAATACTATCTTTAGGTCACCGTGTTTAAAGATGTAGATCGACCCGCACACCCACCAAAGGTAAAGACAGATAAGCCGATACTTGTACCTCTCCTCCCTCGCCTTCCTCCGCCGTCGCCATGGACGGCGGCTGCGACCGTGCGGCGGCAGCAGATGACAGGATGGCAGACAAAAGACGATCTGCCCGGGGGCGTGACTGCCAGCTTCTGTGACCGGACAACCTAGTAGTGTCTAGAGTCGGATGCTCGGCCACGCTACGACTGAATACTCCTATTTCCCGACTGCAGCAAAAGACGCGCCTGCGCACGCACACCGCAACCAACCATACACCCACCGCCATTTGCTTACCTGCATTGCAACGTGTCCACACTGTACATTTTTACAAGGCAAGGCATACCACTTTGGGTATGTTGCAAAATAAACTCAGAAGACGGAGCTAACAAAGAACTACTCCCTCCGTCCTATAATATAAGAACATTTTTTACATTAATGTAATGTTAAAAATGTTTTTATATTATAGGACAGAGGGAGTAGGAGTTTTAAGAGAATGAAGCTACAAAGGCGAAAGGAAATGTTTACGAGCCTTTTTGATCCTCTGGGCAAGCAGAGTGGGATCTTCTTTAAATCTTGCAGCCTAGTAGTTGATATTTACATTGATTTTCGGAAACAGTATAAATCTAACGTTAAATTTATAGTCTCCCGGTGTAACGCTTCGGCTACCGTCCGAACACGAATCTTAATGCAGGCAGTGTTGCCGCGTCATACAATCTGCCCGTTCGCTAGGAAATATCCTCGGCGGGAACGCGACCCACTCATTACGCACGATCGGTTCGATTTTCCCCTCTCCTTTCCTTATCCATTCCCTTCACCGATAGTGAGGAGAAATCGGTGGTGAGGAGCAACCCACCACCAACAATCGTCGACAGAAGTGCGGCTCGCCGGGAGGAGAAATCAATGGCGAGGAGGAGCCCCACCACCACCAGTCGGCGGTGGGGATTGCGACTCGCGGAGGAGGAGATACTGGTGGCGAGGAGCAGCCCCACCACCAACAACCCTCGGCGAGGGGTGCGGCGAGGAGCATCCTTCGGCGCCAGGCGACTGCTGGGGGCGGGTAGTGACGGAGTCAAATCCGGCAGATCTTGAGTAGGGCTCCAGAACTAAGGCTCTTGAGGCGATGGTAATAAGGACACAAGTTTTCACCCAGGTTCAGGCTCTCAAGAGAGATAAAACCTGCGTCATGCTTGTGTTTTATTGCTTTTGGGTGGGTACAAAGTACATATGATTTGCCTCGGGCGCGTTGTGCGTCCTTTGCGAGCCTTGCCCCTCGGTTTATATAGGTACTGGAGGGTCTAGGATTACATCTAAGATAGCTATGTACAAAGAGGATGAGTTGTAGACGACTTCTAACATCTTGGAGTACACGGTAAGCCTTCAGGAGCCTTCCCTTCGTATGCCATGGGTCGTTTTCATCATGGCCCATTGGTGGAACGACATAGGGGTCCTCGGCCTGGCCCAACAGATCGGGATATGGCGTGTTGGGAGACCCCCCCCAGCCAGGCACTGTCAATAGGCCCTGAACCGGTCTTCAAGTCTAGACGCACTTCGGTCCATCTGAACTATTCTTCTTCTTGGGTCGTCAGTCTTGAAACAGGTTCAATGAATCTTCCTTTCGAAGGCAAGCATGGCTTATCAGATTAAATCTGAGGTGTCCAGGGCCATCTCAGCTCTCGGCAAGTATCTTGCCTTATCCGCGTTGCACGCATGTCAGGAATATTCCCACGTAGTCATTCTTAGCCGCAAAGAATTCCCATGCTCGATTTGGGCTCACAGTCTGGCCTACCTCTGACATCACAACCCAACCCCATCCGCGAGTCCACTTGTTTGCACGACATCTCCGTTCCCCATAGTTAACATAACGTGTGGACGTGGGTTAGGGCCCCACCGTGCGGAAGAAGAGGGGAGAAGGTTCTCCCGCCTCAGTGTGTGCGGGTGGCCCCGTCTGTCGATCCAGGCATGACCGATAAGCCACCTAAGAGGTTGAGGAGGTGCCTGCACTACAAGGCGGCAGAGACACCGCAACAAAGGTAAGGGTCGATGGGGCGGGGTATCCTCTGCAACACCTACGGAGTCTGGTACAGTAAGACCGGGACGCTACCGGAGCACCATCCGGTAGCAAGCCCAATCGTCAATTCGCTACTGGAGAGCCTGATGTGGGAGCCGAAAGTGCATATGGCTATTTACCTCATCAGAAAATCAGCCATGAAGAGGAGGCTTTCCAAGACAGATTTTGCGCTAGCGCCACTCCTGGGGACGAGCTGCTTGCACTGCGGGTCCTGGAGCCACCTTTGTGGATAGAAGGGTTGATGGGGCGGAGGGAGGTCTGCACCGCCTGTGGAATGTGGTACAAGGAGGGGGTGTTGCTATAGGAGTGTCGTCCAGCAGGGTGGTCAGTGACGGATTCCTGCGGAAGCGCCCAAGCATCAACTCCACACCGGAGAATCCCATCTGGGAGCCTGAGGCACCTCCGCCTGTGCACCTACCGAGAAAGCCTCCGAAGAAGAGAGGAAGCGTCCAAGAAGCGAAGCCCCTTTAGCGCCATGGTCGACAAATAATGGGAAGGGCTACTTGCATTATGGGCCGTTAGAGATGCTAGGGTGGGGGAGGTGCCAAAGGAGTGAGGCACACTGCGCAACGTGTGCGATGTGCGGTACAGGTAGGGGAGGCTACTGCCAGAGTATCGGCCCATGGCGAGCCCCACGTTTTTACGATCAAAGAATGCCAATTCCCATCATAATGTGCTCAAGTTGCACCAAAGTAGGCAAAGCAATGATGAGCATCCATCACCGCTGCCTGTCGACAGTGTCATCGCCCTGCCCCCAATCCGTGATGACCGCTCGACAAACATGGCAGGTCTCACTAGTGAGGACCCGACCGACTCACTGGGCTACACCGACAACCCAAACAACATGCCGACGTCACTGGAGTCGCTACTGCTTGACGGGCCATCGGCACTACTCATCGTAGAGAGTGATGATTTTGCGATTAGCTAGCCTATGAAGAATAATTCAATTGAGATGAGATACTGGTCCTTTTTTAAATCATTTCTTCATATACTGATCCTTTTTTACTTTGTTTCTTTAGATAATTATCCATGGTAATTCTAAGCTTTCAATTACTAAAGGCCACTGCACAGGCCCTAGCAGTGATCAAACCAGTTGTCGGTGCTAAAACTGGCGGATCTCGGTAGGGGGTCCCGTGCTGGTGGTCTCGGCCAGATGGTAATAGGGTGTAGAGAAAGACACGATGTTTACCCAGGTTTGGGCCCTCTCGAAGAGGTAAAATCCTACATTCTACTTGTATTGTATTGATTGTGGATGGGATACAAAGTACAAGATGATCTACCTCGAGATTGTATGAGTGAGTTCTAACCTGTTCTAGCGTGTCTCGACAGGCTAAACCCCTCGGCTTATATAGGCACCGGGGGTATCTAGGGTTACAAGTATGTTGGCTACATCTAGGGATAAACATGCCAATCGTTCGAATATGTCTTGAATTATATGCCAAGTCTATGTAGGATTCCATCTTGAGTGTGCTCAGGGCCATGGCTTATGTGGCCCATCCTTTAGTTGCCGCTGGGTCGTCAGCCCGGCGCATGAATGGTAGGCCGACATGATGAGCACCCCCTAATCCAGGACACAGTTAGTAGCCCCTGACGAAAGCACCTTGCTCCCTTGTTGGTTTTGGTAAGTAATGTCAACATACATATTGTTTTTCTAAACCCTCATATATTAATTAATTAAACAGAAGGTTATTACAATCAGTCATTACACATATGCCACGCAGGGCGGAACAGAGTTGACGAGCAACCCATCGGACCTACTATTAAAACTAAGCTTAGCAATCTTATGTGCCACCACATTTCCACGCCGATTTATTTTTGAAAAACTCACATTTTGGAACATCTTGACGATACTCAGAGCCTCTTTCTTCAGGTCAACCAGAGGGGATCTGTCAAGCTTGTCATTCACAAGGAAAGAATGTACGAAAGCATAGTCAGCCTCCAAAATAATAGACTGGTGAAGGGTAATACCAATATAAAGACCTGATAGGCAGGCGCGGAGCTCGGCTTCATTGACTCTAGTACACTGACCAATAAAATCCCACGAGGATAAGATAATTTCGCCAGACTAATTCCTAGAGACAACCCCCACACTGGCATCATCAATACTCTCAACAAAACTAGCATCGGCATTGATCTTGATATAATTCGCAGGAGGCGATTTCCACACGTCATGCTCTTCCACCGAGGCAAAATCTGCAATAACACCTCTCACCTTTTCCGCGAAAATCCAATTATATAGCATTGTGATTGGCCGAAAAGGAGGACCAATAATTTTGCACAAAATTTGCCGAGTTAGAAATGGATTCCTTTCCCTTTCCAAAAATTAAATCATTTCTCAGATGCCATGCTCGCCAGAAGAGGAATAAAATTTGCTCTCGCTAGTGTAGGCTCAACTGATCTAGCACACTCAAAAGCCAGTCTGGTCCCGAGCATTTGAAAAACTCTTTATCCGGAATATTCCAAGAATCTCTCAAGACCAACCGCAGGGTATGAGCTTTAGAACACCTCACCAGAGCATGAAAAGTTCTTTCATCTTTCACCCCACAAATAGTGCACATACCTGAATTAGTCTGATGGTGTTTTACTCTATTCAACTGGACTTCTAAACTATTCGCAGCAGCACGCCATGCAAAAAATCTAATCTTACGAGGAATATTAGCCTTCCAGATAACTGCCATATCCTCCTTTCCCCCTCTGGTTCGACACTAGATTGACCAAAGGTATCTTGACTCTCCTTCAATTTAAGCGCAAAATTGTATGCACTTTTAACATAAAATATACCATTGTTCTCGTAATTCCACGCAACAAAATCTCCTTCCCCATGGGCATGAATACGAATCTTTAGAATCTCATCGGCATCATGTGGATAGAAGACATGCTTCACCAAATTCTCATCCCAACATTTACTCGTGCTCATAAATAACTCCGATACCCACTTCAATCTTGTATTATGCCTTTTTGCAGAAATTTTTAGGCCATTGTTTCTGGAAATCCAATTATCCCTCCAAATATTAATACTAGACCCATCACACACCCTCCAAATGACCCCTTTCTTAAGCAGTTCCAAGCCATGCATAATACCCTACAAAGTAACTGATGAAGAATGCGGGAACATCGTATCCAGAATATGTCCCTGAGGATAATACTTTACCTTCATCAACTTCGCACACAGTGAGTCCGGATATATTAATAAGGGATTTTTACATCTGTGCCCCTGGTTCCTTAGCTCTACTCATTCATCCCCGCGCTCTTAACTTTTGCTCAATTTTCCCCACTCCCTTGCCAGAAACCCTCATAACTAGGCACAACGGACGTTGTCGTTGGGTCAAAGGCTTGACCGTTAACTCTGACTAGTGGGGCCATGCTGGACAGTGTCGTCCGTTCGACCTGACAAGTGGGGCCGCGTTGGGTGGTGTCGCTGTTCGACCGTTGGGCCGTGGTTTCGTTGGGCCCTCCCTTGCATTAAACATCTGCGCGCGCCGCCAGGACAGAAGCCTGCTATGCATGCACCCAGCAAACCCTGCCTGCATGCGTCGATCGAGCCTGCATGCGCCGATGCCACGATCCCACGATGCGACGACCGAGCCTGCATGCGCCGATGCGTCCGCCACGATGCACTGACCGAGCAGCTTTTTGCACGCCAGCCGCCACGGATGCAGCGACGGTCACTGCCGCTGGTTCCTCTCTTCTAGCTAGGTGGCTACATATTTGTGGCTTGTGTAAAAAAAGAGCCACTCCCTTGCTTCGTTGTACTCATTCATCCCTACTAACAAAGCTTGCTTGCATGCACTAGGTGGTTACTAACAAGGGAACCCTACTAACAAGTTGAGCTCTCTAAGAAAATAATCAACAAATATGTAGTCCCAATATGTAGATAGGGCCAACAAGCCCATAGCACGATCACATAGCTCAAACTAGGAAGAACTTAATAATAGAATAGATAGAAAACTTAATAATAGAATTTAAGAAAAGGGCCAACAAGCCCAAAGCAACTCCAACATAGTTCAATTACAACTTAACATAACATAGACTAAAAAAAGATAGAGGGTTTAGAACCCTAGCCGCCGCCTTCTCCACCTCGCTCCTCCTCCGGGCGCCCTTTTCACTGCTCCTCCGGGGCATTGTCGATGGGGTACGGAAGAGTGTGCATGCGCGTCACGGTGGGGAAGATGTTGTTGTACTCCGTGAACCTGTTGTGGGTGGTGAAAGTGATGAACTCGGAGCCACACCGAGGAGGTAGAAGGCGTCGAATGTGTTGGTGAAGTGGGAAAGGAGAGCAACCACCACCCGGTTTTGGATGACCTCCTCGACGCGGAACATCGTTGGAGATCCCCTCAGGAGGTGGTGGTAGCCGGACGTGAGGAAGAACTCGGTGAAGTTCCTTGCGGTCCTCAGCCTTGATATCGCCCACACACGTAGTGTGCGATCAACGTACACGCCGGAAGGGTAGAGCCTCTCCGGCATGGTGGGTGGGAAGCTGTAGGTTGGTCCGGTGTACTGCATGGCTGAGGGATGTGCAGAAGACGGAGAAGGGGTCGAAGAGCAAGAAGGGCAGATGGATAAGGGATGGCAGAGGCAGAGGGTGGCTTAAATAGCCGTAGTGCTACGTGTTATTTGGCCGTGGCAATAATGGGGTCAAATGTGAAGTTAGTAGCCCGTTTTCAAACCCACCGCAGCACCGGGAGTGTAGACGCGTGGGAAAAGGTGGTTTGAAAAGAACAAGAAAAACAAGCTAATTGCACGCGTGGGAATCCGTGGTCAAACCCTATATTATATGAACAAAAAGAGACAATTTTTGAAGAGCTTGTGTCCATTTTGAATGATAAAAATAATTTGGCCCTTAAAAATTTGGTCATTTTGCATGATAAAAAGAGATAGAGGGATTGTGGCCATTATACAAATGCAAAATGACCCTTTTTTGATAGTTTGTGGCCATTTTACATGATAAAAATAAATTTAGCCCTTATAAATGTGGTCATTTTACATTTGTATGGAACAAAAAGAACGATGCAAAAACAGAGCAAACGATGCAAAAATACAGAGCCAACACGTTCACAAAAAACAGAGCAAACGATGCAAAAAAACGACGCAATTCGACGGCCCAACCAGAGCTTGGTTTCCTTTTGGGCCCAATAGCAACGTTTTTTTCACGGATTCTGTGGTGGGCGAGCAGCCGAGCACAACCAATAGGATCGCCTCTCGCGGATCTCCCCATGATCCAACGATGCAGAGCCGTCCTTGTGATCCAACGGCGCGGAGCCTGCACACAGCCAACCCACCTAGTTCCTTCTAGAAGGCCAGATCTGAGGGCTGTTGCTTGGCGCGAGGGTATGATCGGACGGCTGACGTTGGGAGCTAGGGTTAGGCAAAACCCCGCGGGGTTTAGAGGGGTTTTGAGCTGGTCAACGGGGTTTCGAAGGCTTTTACTGAGCATAACTACTTTAAAAAAATCGAAAAAATATGAAACCTTCGTCGTTCGTTGTTTTATAAGACAAACTAACAAGGAAAAATACTAAACTTGGTCTATGGTCATTTTCATGAAAAAACCCTAGCTGGCACGGTCGAGGTCAAATGAGCACCATTAATTAAAAAAAACAAAAAAATATAAAACCTGCTCACAATGTTGTCTTATGTGACATGTTACCAACCAAAAATCATAAACTTGCTCTATGGTCATTTTCATGAGAAAACCTTCACACATATGAGCTATCATGTACATGATTTCATAGAGTTCAAGGAGAGAAGGTGGTGTTACCTTCTGTTTTTGAAAAAAAAATCACTAAAACTTTATTTTAAAGTGAATAAGAAGGATCTGAAGTTAGTTTTCCATTTTTCATATTTCAAAATGTGTTTTAATAGTTTTTATATTAAAGCATATGTTTTCAAAAGAAAAATGTAAAAATATGAAGATTAATTCAAAAATACTTGGCCTATAGTTTTATATTAATGTTGTCTTATGTGACATGTTACCAACCGAAAATCATAAACTTGTCCTATGGTCATTTTCATGAGAAAACCTTCACACGTATGAGCTATCACCTACAAGATTTCATAAAGTTCAAATTTCTTTGACCTCCTCTAAATCACCTCAAATTTTGCACACATGATCTCCTACACAAACATAGATAGTTGATAATACATCTTCATTGAAATGTTGTTTTTTGCTCTGTTATTGGAATATTTGATAAAAGGGGACCCTTTATAAAACACTCTATGAAATCTTGTTTCAGTGTTTTGAACTATGAAGATTTGCAACATATGTGTGATCTTTGCAACACCTGAACTTTGAAAACACTGAAACAAATCATAGCAGATAAATTTTCATGAGAGAACCTTCACACATATGAGGATTTGCAGCATATGTGTGATCATTGCAGCACCTGAACTTTCAAAACACTGAAACAAACCATAGCAGATAAATTTAAAAACACAAAAATACCCAACATAGATAGCCACATGCATATAAAATTCATCCAACCACCAAAAGGTAACCCACATCTTGTTCACAAGCATAGTTCACCCACATAGTTCATCAAACAACCTAAATTACTTAAAACACATCATAACATCAGGGAAGGGGGGGAGACAGGACTTTGGCTAGGGCAGCATGCTGCCCCATGATCTTGTAGTCCTCGCCGTGGATGGCCACATCTTCTGCATGAGCTAGAAGGTGAACGAAGCGGCCGGACTTTGGCTTTGGCTTGGTGGTGCAGTAGGGGCAGCGCCAAGTTTTGGTCTTGCTCTTGTAGTAGTAATCCACGCCCTTGATCCTGATCTTCTCCTCTTCCTTCTCTTTGAAGGAGGCGAAGTTGCTGCGGTCCACATCCACATCTTCCCCAGAGACATACTGCACACACGAATGAATTACATTAGTACATTATAGTTTCATGGGAATACACCATGTCAAATGAACTAAATGAACAATCTAAATTTCAAGTAGGCTTACCTCACACTCTTTGTCGTCACCATACGCTGGATCGTACGGGTCGTCGAAAATATAGTCTATCTTCCTCCTCTCCCCCCTACCACCATCCTCCTGAATATACAATTACATCCATCAATAGTAAATACATAAGCCAATTGAAAATTTAGATATGCACAGATGACACATTGATCATAGGGCTAATATACTATGATCCTATTTGCATTTTCCATTGTCATGCACACACATTGAACAAAAGAGCTAATATACTATGATCCTATTTGGATTTTCCATTGTCATGCACACACATTGAACAAAAGAGCTAATATAACTACATATTGAAATTTAGATATGCACACTTGATCATAGGGCTAATATACAATGATCCTATTTGCATTTTCCATTGTCATGCACACACATTGAACAACGGAGCTAATATAACTACATATTGTGGACATATTGTGAACAACAGAGCTAATATAACTTGAAGCAAATAACTTGAGTAGCATTAAAAACCCCAATCTGTGAGCACTAAAAACAAATCTAATAAGCATCATAGCATTAAAAAACCCAATCTGTTCACAACATCTAGCATTTTTGCAACGAATTTATCCAAATCTAAAAACAAATCTGAAAACCCCAATCATTGCAGCACCTAAAATCATAGTTCACAACATCTAGCTAGCATTTTTGCAACCAATTTATCCAACAAACCCTAGTCCAAAAACCCCCATCCCCCCAACCCATACAAAAAACCCTGGCCCATCCGTCAAACCAACTACTCTAACCATCTAAACTACTGTATGAATCACAATCGGACTAACTCTACAAGCTAAGCAAGTGCAAATGAATACCTGCTCCTCCACGACAGGCGGCGCAACGGGGGCATCGGGATGGACTGCGCCGCTCGACGCCGTCACCTTCTGCAGCGATGAGGCGGAGCCCGCCACATCCGCAGCGGTTGCGAGTTTCCCCGCACCACCGTGGACGCCGCCGACATCCGCGGTCATCGCACCCTGACCCTGTAGCTCCACCACATCTTCGATCGCTGTGCCAGCGTCGCCATGAGCGTCGGCCATCTGACAGATGGAGGCGATGAAGGTGAGGAAGAGGATGCGGTGGGGGAGAACGAGATGGTGCAGTGGAGGCAGTGGAGGAGTGCGAGACGACAACGGCGTGCAGAGGAAGACGATGTGGCAGCGAGTGGATTTGGGGGAAAATGGTAGGGGCGGTGGAGGTGGTTGCCCTCTTTATATGATGGGACGTTTCAGGCATGTCCATGGACACGTGCTACCCCACGACCGCGGTCTTGCATGCGCCCACGTATACGCTGCCCCACTCGTCAGCTAACGGTCAAAGGCATTGACCTGACGGCAACGTCCGTTATAACCAGTTATGAGGGTTTCGGGAAAGGGAGTGGGGAAAAGTGAGCAAAAGTTAACAGAGTGGGGATGAATGAGTAGAGCTAAGGAACCAGGGGCACAGAAATAAAAATCCCTATTAATAAACGCCAAGCCTGTTTTGCCAAAAGAGCTTGATTAAAAATTCGAATATCACGAAAGCCCATACCGCCTTTACCTTTAGGTCTTGTTAATTTGCCCCATGCCACCCAATGTGTTTTCCTTCTATCTTCCTCATCTCCGCACCAGAAGTTCCTTATAATCTGGGATAATTCCTCACAAAGAGAAGCCGGAAATTTAAAAATTCCCATGGCATACACCGGTAAGGCCTGGATTACTGATTTTATTAAGTCTTCCTTCACCCCACAAGATGCATATTTTTCAATCCAGTCAGAAAGCCTTTTCAGGAACTTGTCTTTAGTATACTAAAACTTATCAGCCTTCATTCTTCCTCTGGGATAGGCAATCCAAGATATTTATCTTCAAACCCTTCCACGGTAATTCCTAATATAACCATAGAAGCCACTTGATTTTCCATACTGCACTTTTTCCCAAACATAATAGAACACTTATCAGGACTTAATAACTGTCCAGTTCCCTTCTCATACACCCTCAGAATATTCTTAATGGTTATTACTTGGTCGATCGAGACCTTGAAAAATAACCGATTGTCATCTTCAAATAATAAATGAGAAATACCCGGAGCTTGCCTATTCAAACAGAATTCCTTTAGAGCCCCCCTAGCACACGCATCATTAAGTAGCATAGAAAGCGCATGAGCAACGAACAAGAAGAAGTATGCAGATAAAGGATATCCTTGCCTTAGCCCTTGAGAAGGAGAAAAGGCTCCAACAATTGACCATTAGACCGCACCGCAAATTTGACTGTAGTAACACACTTTATGATCCATTTAACCCATTGCGGCGCAAAACCCAGAGCCCCCATCATACACTGCAAAAATTGTCAATCCACACGATCATAGGCTTTGGCAAGGTCCAACTTATAAGCACAAAATTCCCCTCTTGAATCTCTCAGAGTACTCAATGAGTGCATACATTGAAAAGCTATAAGAGCATTGTCCAAGATTAACCTTCCCGGGATAAACGCACTTTGAGTAGGGGATATCATACCATCGAGTAGTGGTCGCAACTCGTTGACAAGACACTTCAAGATAATCTTGTAGATAACATTGCACAAACTGATTGGCCTGAAATCTTTAATTGATTGGGGGTCCTTAATCTTGGGGACGAGAACAATAGTTGTATTATGAATCCCCTCCGGCATAATTCCATAAATAAAAAACTGTTGCATAGGCTTGAAAATATCATCTTCGATCAAACCCCAATTTCTCTGGAAAAATCTCGCAGGAAAACCATCTGGACCCGGGGCTTTTAAAGGCCCCATTTGAAAAAGAGCATCACTTATTTCTTGTTTCGAAAAAGTTTTGCACAGATTCTCATTCATATTATCAGTCACAAGGGGTTTAACAAGCGAGATAATGTGAGACGGATCAACCAAAGCATCAGAAGAATAAAGTTGTTTAAAGAACGAATTTGCGATACCTTTCATCTCCTCCCAATTTTCCGTGAGACAACCATCATTCTTCCTAAGAGCAGAAATATAATTTTTCTTTGCCCTCCAAGTAGCCTTCCGCTGAAAATATTTGGTAGTACAGTTCCCCGCTTTCATCTTGTCTAAACGAGATCTCTGCTTCCATAAAATTTCTTCCTTGATCAGTAGCTCATCCATGTCCTCTAGAATTTTCTTCCTTTCCAACAAAGAATAATGATAATTTCTGTTAAACAAAACATTTAATCTCTTGTGGGCCCAGTCAAGTTTGTTAGGTAGATACCCAATATGCACTCGACTCCATCCATGAAGGGATTTCATAAGCTTGTCTAAATTATTGGCAACATCTTCCAGGTCCTTAATAATTGACCCTCTTTTCCAACAAGCATTAACCTGCTCATCCAAAACTGCACCTTCCCTCTCCCAAAAGGTTTCATATTTTAACTGTTTAACAAACCTACCACCCCTTCTCTCACCCAATAAATCAATAAGAATGGGGCAATGATCAGACCTGGAACTCATAATATGGTAGACCTTGCACCGCGGGAAAATAGAAGACCAAAGTGGGCAAGCCACCACCCGGTCAAGGCATACCCTGACATTCTTGTTGCCATCCTGCTTATTATTATACGTCCACGGAACACCTTGAAATCCCAAATCAGATAAATTGCAATCCGACAGAACGTCACGAAAATTAGCCATGATTCAAGAAGACCACTTATGACGATAAAAGTGTTCATTTTGCCACATAGCTTCATTAAAATCCCCAACCATAAACCAAGGTCCAGAACCAAGGGGTATTATCCATCTCAAGAGATCCCACATGACATACCTTTGGCTCACCTTAGGTTCACCATAAATAAAAGTGCACCTCCACTTTGTGCCACCCCCTTGTAGATGTACATATTAATAAAGTGTTCACCAAATTTGTTCAACTCACAAGAGTATGCTTCATCTCGAAACACAACGAGCCCTCCACCTTTACCATGGCCAGAAACAGTAAACACATTATTGATACCCAACCTATAACGCAAAGACTCAACATACTCTTTATTTTTCCTAGTTTCCAAAAGAAAGATAACGTTGGGACGATGTGTCTTAGATGGACACACAAGCTCTTGGACTATACAAGGTTGTCCCAACCCTCGGCAGTTCCAACTCAGAATTTTCATGGCTTCTGACGGGCATCATCAAGCGCGCAAGTCAGTTGACCAGCAGCCCCAGGGCCGGTAGCTTCCTTTGTTGTACCACCTTCCTCTTTTTCCTCTCCTACAGACTCTCGCCTCCTATCCTCAAGTTCATCCACTCCCCCATCCATCTCCCCTGTTACATGAACAACATCCCCACCTACACCTACTACAGTCTCAACTCTCTCACCACACACTCTTTTACAAGTAACAGAAAAAATCATTAGCACTCTTATACTCTAAACTCTTAGAGTATTGCTATTCATGGTGAAAACTAAGCCTTGGTCATCAGAGCGACGCCTCTTGCTTGCCGCCGTACTCTCCAGAATAGCAGCATAGGCAACCTTGCAACTAGATAACTCGTTGCCGCTATTCGGGGGAGTGGGTACCCCAAACTTGACATCCTTGGCGCACACACCTTGTACAGCAGTACGCTCCACTTGCTCTTCCTTGTAAAATCTTTTCCATCGACCCCATTTTGACTCAACACCCGAATCAACATGCAGCCGGACAGGACGCTCGGCCAGACCGCCCGCTGAGCCACCATCCGTCGGCATCACCTTTGGTCCAGCCAGGGGCAAGCCGCCCAGCCCAGGCTCCCCAGCTGCATGGACAGTACCAGATGCTTGCACCACATCAGTACATTGGCTAGCTATGGGTGCAGCCTGTGAGTGCACGAAAACAAGACCATTTGTACTAGTCCCAGGAGTGCTCAGGTTGGTGTAGAGAGCAGCCCCAAGGATCCCATCAGCAGCTCCTTTTGTACTGAACTCAGCACCTGCATCTGCCTCCATGTGCAGATCACCAGCGCCAGCTGAAAGGGGGTCGGGAGCGCCCAAGTTGGTGTAGGAAACGGCCCCTTGGACCCCTCTAGCCTCCGTGTCCTGCCAGCCTTGGTCTGCGATGCCGTCAGTCAGCATGAGGCTCCCCTCCTGGGAACCCCATGACCCCAGAATTGCATCATCGCGGCTATCCTCAAACGGCGGCATCGCCGCGACCGTCAGGTTCTTGACAGCCGTCGTCACCGCCGTGATCGCCTTTTCAGGCAGCTAGGCCTTGGACGCCATGTCCCGCAAATCTCCATAGTCGAGGAGCTGCCGGGCTGAGGATCCTGATGCGTAGTCCTCCTTCCAGGGAGCCGACGCCTTGATGTCGATGGAGAAGGTTTTCTTCCGTTGTTCGCTAGGAACACCACAGAACTTTGTCGTGGTATGCCCCACGATGCTGCAGTAGAAGCAGAAATTAGGGAGTTTTTCATATCTAACATAAAAAATGATCTTGTTAGTGCTGCCGACGGGAGTCGTGTCAATGTACTTCGTCAAAGGCTCATCCACCTTGTGCCCGACTCGGACGCAGAGGTGCTTGTCAATGATCTTCTTGTTCTTATGTGACACCGTGATGACGGTGCCAAGCTTTGCTCCCAGGGTCCACCCCATCTCTTAAGTCTTGATCGGAATTGGCAAGTCGCGAATTTGCACCCTAGATTTTGAAGGAAACCAGGGGCACATCCGCAGGGTTACCGTTGCCGTCAAACTCCGCGATCAGGACCGCATCATTCCTGTAGTGCCAAGGCCCAGCTTGCACCACATGAAGGCGGTCACCGTCCTCCGAGAAGGTGATGACGAAGCGCTCATCTTCGCTCGTGACTTGCTGAGCCACCGCCTCTCCATGCAACCGCCATGGTCCACGCATCTCATTGACGATGTTCTCGGGGGTAGACCGAGTAAGGCGAGAGTACCCGGGCCACCGTCAGCTTGCCCGCCACTGCTCGCAAAGCCGCCTCCATGTCGATGACGATTGGCCCATCGTTGATCAGTGGCGAGGGCAACGAGAGAACCCCCATCTTGCTACTCCTTCGCAACATGGGAGGCACTGCCTTACCGGTGAACCCGATGAAGGCGTTCGGAGTAGTAGTCAGAAGCAGACCACTCGCCCCCCACCCTCGCCTTCCCCTTCTCAACTGGAGAGGAGGTCAATGCCATCTGCTCTCCTTCCTTGCAGGGGCTAGCCTCGCTGAGCCCCGGCTGTTCAGCTTGCCCTGTGGAAGTGCTCTGTCCAGCCATGTTTTCCTGCAGCAGACACACAAACGGAGCCGACAACAGAGGCACAGAGAGACATGTATGAACTTGATTCTGGGTAGCAGCCCCCCTTCCCATGATATATGCTACACCATCCTCAAATTTCGCCCCCAAATCAACAGAAATCACTGTGTACTTTAATTCCTCATACGAAATTGCAACGCCATAAAATCCCCTGTTCAAATCAGTCTTACCACCACTGGAAACTCCCCCATCCCTCCCCCATTACTCACCAGATCCGCCGGGGCCAAGGAATCCGCCGAGGATGCAATCACCGGCCTTCTCATCGGTCCATTCTTCAACTCCCCCTTCCTCTTCAACGGCTTCAAGTCCAGATCAGATCGGACCATCACCGTTGCCCTCTCCCGGAAGCGCTGCATACACCCCTCCTGGTCTTGCGCCCGCTTGAGTATCTCCCTCCCTCTCCGCTTAAAGATGCACCAGACCTCGTCGAGGTGGCCACCCAACTTAAGCCGTTCTTTGCGGTGCTCTCCCGCGGCCGCCGTGAAAGGCGGCGCCGCCATGGACCTCGCCTGGGTGTCGCCAGAGCGCTCCCCCATGAAACATTTTTTATCAACTTCTGCCTTTTCCGTTTCTCTATTCTCTTGGCACAACATACATATTGTTGGACTAATACTTTTACCTAGTATATTTCACACAAGTTCAACAATGGCATGGCAAGGACATGAGGACCCCTTCAAAATGTTAAGGACATGAATTGGCTACTCCAAGACTCTACATTTTTGGTTTAGTGATCCAATATCACATTGAGTCCCTTAGGAAAGCCAATACTACTAAAAGGGGATGAGGTATTGTTGAAGAGGTTGTTGCTCAAGTGCTTAGTGATATTGCTTCAAACACCCTCAGTCATTTTCTCAAAACACATATGTGCGAACCGTAATTTCCTATCTCGTTCCCACCGAAAATCTCCCATCCGGACCCACTGAGATGATCACTACCATTGGCACTGCCAAAACCCTAGCAATTCAGTTAGACCGAAAAGGATCTTGATACCACCGAGATGGCATTGCCAAGTTTCTGTGATGACATTGTTTCACTTTGAAATCACCGTGTTGAAACAATCAGAAATTCCGAGACTGAGTCCTGCCCTAGCCATTGGACTTTGGTCCCACCAAAAAGCCCAACATTTATATCTTTTACACTAATCGGTCTCACCAAGTTCTATATTCGGTCTCAGTGATTTGGGTCAAAAGTGTGTAATGGTTGGATTTTGGGTGAAGGCTATTTATACCCCTCCACCCCACCTACTCTCTAAGAGAGTCATCGGAACGAAACACAACTTCCACCTTTCGTTTTCTGAGAAAGAACCACCTACTCATGTGTTGAGATCAAGAGATTCCATTCCTACCATTTGAACCTTGATTTCTAGCCTCTTCAAGTTGCTTTCCACTCCAATCCTTCTCCTACCCAAGCCAAATCTGTGAGTGAGAGATTGAGTGTTGAGGAGACTATCATTTGAAGCACAAGAGCAAGGAGTTCATCACCAACACAACATCTATTACCTTTTGGAGAGCGGTGTCTCGTAGATTGGTTAGGTGTCACTTGGGAGCCTCCAAGATCATGTAGAGTTGAACCAATGAGTTTGTAAGGCAAGGAGATCGCCTACTTCAAGAAGATCTACCCAAGTGAGGCAAGCCGTCGTGGGCGTTGTCCATGATGCAATAGACAAGGTTGCTTCTTCGTGGACCATTCATGGGTGGAAGCCTGTGTGGACTAACGCAACCGGTACCCTCTGTGGGTTGAAGTCTCCATCAACGTGGATGTACGATAGCACCACCTATTGGAACCACGCAAAAAATCATCGTGTCCTCATTGCGTTTGGTCTTCCAACTCTACCCTTTACTTTATGCAAAATTGCATGCTTTACTCTTTCCGCTGCTCTATCTCTAGATATGCATGTGTAGAAAGTCTTGGTATTATCTTAACTTGTGCCAAAATCTGCCTACGCTTCAAGAAAACTAAAAACTGCACCTTTGGATGGTTAAGTGTCTATTCACCCCCCCCCATCTAGACCTATCTTCTCTTATCCTACAATTGGTATCAGAGCTTTGGTCTCCATTTCTTTGGTTTCATCACCATTGAAGGAAGATGGATGAGTGTACTTTTGGGGAGTCTTAGACGCAGAGTGCTCATTCTTGATGAAGAGAGTACTATAACTCTTGGAAATCGAAATGCTTGCTATCTTTGATGAATTTGACTCGAGTAAGGATGTTCAAAATCCTTATGTGCCTCCTATTGATCCCTAGCATCCCACTCATGAAGAGCAAATTGACATGTATCTTTGAACCATTGACCTTATCATGAGAGGTTTACCTAGAAATGTGCTTATTTGCATGCAAAACTTTGAATGCACATATACCCTATGGAAGGACATTGAGATACGTTTTCCGAATTACTCATTAAAAAACCTCAACGAAATTCTTCACAAGTCCATTGCTTTCATAAGATGAAGCCTAGTGATCCTAAGTTTGATGAATGTCTATTTGAGCTTCGTGATCTCATGCGTGCTAAAAGTGATGTTGGAACTATTAACAATATTATCTCGGAAACCACCAGAATTCACAAACTTGCCGTCGGCGTCCTGGGATCGGGGGTGCCCAGACTTGCCTGCCTGCGGGCTTGAGCGTGGCTCCACCAACGGCCTGGTACAACCCATCTTCAGCAGCAACCACTCAAGACCCTCGCGAGGTAGACGACACCAAGACCTCCTCAGGGACAGCCTCACTAGGCTAGCTCCCGAGGAGCGGAGATATCTATGCAAGGGGCACCTCGTGAGGTTCACGTGACATGAGCCATGACGACCAATGCCAGGCTGGCGCCAGCGGGCGCAGTGTGCCAGTTTCCTCTTTGGTGCTAAATAGGCAAGCGCAGGCGAGGAGTCCCAAGGCGTCAGCCAAAGGTTTCCATATCAGTGCAATAAGACCAAGGCGAGCATGATGGCAGGACGGAGGTCATCGCGGAGCCCACGGCAGCGTCACCACCAGAGCCTTTGACAAGCGAAGACCACCTTTTGTCAGGATAGCTTGTACTAGTTGTCCCCCTTCAAACTTGGCCGTTGTGGGATCCCTTCCCACCTAACATTTGGGAAGAGGACCAGGGCCTCTATAAATAGGACTAGCCACCACCGTAGGAGGCATCAGATCTGGGGTTGGATCCATTCCACCAATGCCATCTCACCCGCTCATCGAGCTCAAGAACACCTCTCCTCAGGAGGATGTTCATCCACTGTACTAGTTCATCTGTAGCCCTTGAGGCAATCCACCACCACACCGGAGTAGGGTATTACACCGCAAGGTGGCCCGAACCAGTATATACCCTTGTGTCTCTTGTTCCTTAGGGTTCATCCAGTTAGGCCGTGAGATCGTTGAGCGAGCGTGCTAGGAAGAGAGTGTTCTTCGTGCGCACCTCAGAGTTCGAACCTCACAAGGGTTTTGCCGGAACCCATAATCCGACATTTGGCGCGCTAGGTAGGGATGCGCTGAAGCCTTTCTTCCGTCGATCGACGCGCCACTGCTCTGCCGCATCCATGGACGACGCTCGCCGAGCCCGTGCTGAGCGTCGGGCCGCCCTTGCTGCTCACGTCGCTCAGACGACGCACTTTGGTGGACCTCCCCGCCGCTCTCCATCACCCGCTGCCAACACCGCTACCGACCCGGTGGGAAACGAGCAGCAAGCCTCGTCGCTGCACCCCTCTGTGTAGCGGGACTGATGCACCGCCACCCCGTCGCTGACTCCGGCCGGCTCATCGTTCCACACTCATCGCGCACCCATGGACGCGCAGGCCGCGTTGCTCATGGCGTGCGAACTCCTGCGTTACCGCCCGGTCGACGACCTCTACGAAGACATGCTGGACCGCACCGCCGAGCTCGTCAGCGCCGCTGGGGGCTCTCCCGCACCGTCTCTCTCGTTGCCTCACCCACCTCCTGCTGCGGGCGATGTAGCCCATGGAGCGCCTCCACCACCTCCACATCAAGATGCCGCCCTTGCCCCACGAAGCGCGTCCCCGCGGTGCGACTCGCCGCGCAGGGCGCCCGCGCGTGAAGAAGGAAGCTTCCAAGAGATCCCGCGGCCGCAAGAAGACCCTCCCGCGCTCCCTGCACCACCACGTCAGCATCACGCGCCGCCTGCGGCGGCGGCGCGTGAGTACCAATACCGGGCTCCGCCTCCACGATGGGCTCCAGTGACCACGGCGGGCTGCCGCGCCTTCACCCCCGAGCTGCGCAGCGTCGTCTGCCCCGACAAGTTCAAGCCCGACCTGCCTCCACGCTACGAAGGCACCCCCGACCCTGCTAAGTTCTTGTAGCTCTACGAGCTAAGCATCGAGGCGGCCAACAACGACGAGAAGGTTATGGCGAACTGGTTTCCCATGGCTCTCAAAGACGGCGCACGCTCGTGGATCTTGAACCTGCCCGCGGGGTCGTTCTCCTCTTGGGGCGAGATGCGCGAGCGCTTCATCGCCAACTTCCAAGGCACTCGCGACGGCCCGCCTGCCACTGGTGACCTGCGGCACATCAAGTAGCAGCCAGGAGAGACCCTGCAGAAGTACATCCAGCGTTTCAACAACGTTTGCCTCAAGATTCCCAAGGTGACGGACGAGGCCATCATCTCAGGATTCTCCGATGGCCTCTGCGATGTCAAGATGAAGGAGGAGCTCGCCATACACGAGGATCTGTGCATAGCTCTAGAGATGTTCAACATGGCGACCAAGTGCGCAAGAGCTGAGGAGGGACGCCTCTCCCTCCTCGAGCTCCCAGCCGCCGACCAGGAAGACAAGAAGGCCAAGACCAAGGACGTGAAGCGCAAGGGGGCTGCCGTGCTCGCGGCAGAGCCGGAGATGAAGCGCGGCTGTGACCACCCCGAGTCATCCAAGGCCAACTGCCCATTCCGCGCCTTCCACAATGTGCACAGGCACAACACCAACGACTGCCAGGAGCTCAGGGCCATCCACGACGGGCGTTTCGGTCGACGCCCCGAGCGCAACAACCGTGGCCACGGCCATGGGGGAGGCCAAAGTGGAGGACGATGGGATGACCGCGGCCCCCGCTAGGAGTGGTGCGACCGGCCTCGTGAGGACCGCTGGCAGGACCAGCCTCGCAAGGGCGCCTGGAGAGACCAGCCTCGTGAGGACCGCCCCTAGGGCAACGCTGGTCTTCCTCCGCTGCCACCACCACCAAGAAGGAACGACGACCATCATCAGGACGAGGTTTGCTCGCGAGGTGAACGCGACCCTCCCCAGGCTCGAGGCCACGCGCCCGCTTAGGTGGTCCAAGTGCGCCATTACCTTCAGTTCCTTCGACCAGCTCAAGTGCGCAGCAACTGCCGGCGCCCTCCCGATGCTTTGCTCACCCAAGACCCTCATCGACAGCGGCGCAAGGCTCAATGTCCTATCCGTCGAGACGTTCGACTGGCTCCAAGTGCCATACGATCAGCTACAGCCCACCAAGCCCTTCTCAGGAGTGACCGACGGCTCCACCACCCCGATTGGGCAGGTCTGTCTTCCTGTCACCTTCGGCGGGCGCGACAACTACCGCACCGAGCTCATCGACTTTGACGTCGCCCACATCCGCCTGCCATACAACGCCATCCTCGGGTACCCAGCCCTGGCCAAGTTTATTGCAGTGACCCATCACGGCTACAATGTCCTCAAGATGCCAGGGATCTGCGGCGTCATCACGGTTGCCTGCAAGGAGAAGGACACGGTGTGCTCCCTCGAGCGTGCTTACCAGGCCGCAGTGGCCGAAGACCCATATAACGAAGGCGCCATCTACCCTCCTGAGGTCATCCCCAAGAAGAAGGAGCAGCTACTTCATCAAGGGCTTCAGGAGAGCAGCATCTGTGGCACCACCTCAGGACCTGCGCCTGTAGATGGGGCGCCTCCCTCCCTCGCATAGGAAGGCGCGCCCGGCGCCCCCCTCAGGCTTGGCTCGGGGGCTCTCTTCTGGAGGGCCTCGGACCTAGCCAATGTCACAAGGGAGGCGCTCGGGTACCACGTGGAGGCATGCTTCACCGCACGCTTCCCTCATCAGGGCACAAGGCACGAGGTGCTCGGTGCTCAGGAGTTCATCACCAAGACCACCAAGGAGCTTCAAGAGGCAAGAGC
The DNA here is from genome assembly GCA_032464435.1 of Aegilops umbellulata. Taxonomy (NCBI): domain Eukaryota; kingdom Viridiplantae; phylum Streptophyta; class Magnoliopsida; order Poales; family Poaceae; genus Aegilops; species Aegilops umbellulata. Next base: position 223,515,019 of record CP136058.1, on the reverse strand, counting down.
CATGCGCGGAGACCTCCGCCCACCACCTAGTGCAGTTCCTTGTCCTAGTGGGGATGACGAGCTACGCGTCTGCGTCGACATTCCAGGGCTCAACAGGGCCGCGTCTCAGGGGCGCTTCTGGCCGCCGAGCGTTGGTCGGTGTGAGGGTCCCCCTCACAACTACGTTCGCATGCCTTTCGGCCTGCCAAACGCGGCTATTATCTTCCACCGGCTCATGCAGGGCGCCCTGGCGGCTCACGAGGCCAGGCGCCAGGAGGTCTTGGGGGAGGAGGAGCCAGAACCTCCGGGGTCCCCCGGGAACTGGCCGCCGGACGACTCGTGAGGAACGACCTCTTCAGCATGCATCTTCAGCTACTCCAACACCTCATCAACAATGGTAGCAGGTGACATTTTCTGGTTTATTCAGCGAGGGGCGCCCCTCGGGCTGCATCATCCCCAGGTCGCATGGGCCTGCCCCTGCGACATGTATCCTTTTGCATCTTTAGCTTAATCTGTTGGGGGCGCCCCTTGGGCTGCATCATTCCCAGGCCGCATGGGTCCGCCCCTGTGGCATGTATCACTCTTGCATCTATTCGAACTAGCTTGCCTCCTTGCATGAGTTACCTTATAATTATCAACTGCCAGTCCGGCACTTCGATGCCACGAACACCGTGCGCCCTTGCAAACCCACCCGCGACCGCCTCATGATTAAGGGCCAACACGGCGTCTGTGCTCGGGTTAGTCCCTGCAGCATCGCTAAACCCAAGAGGCTGAGCTCTGGCTCGTGGGCCAGCTCCCGTGTACGTCACCTCCCATGGCCCTTGGTGCTTGGCCCTCGCATGAGCTAATCACGGGCGGACGAGCTAGGGCGCGCGACACAGTGCCTCGTCATCACGGGAGCCGCGCGCCGACTGTCTTTCTTCAGGATTTTTTGCATGAGAAGACTGGGCACGGCGTCTGTGCTCAGGTCCGTCCCTGCAGCGTCGATGAACCCAACGACTGAGCTCTGTCTGGCGGGCCGGCCCCGCTCATGTCACCTCCTGTGGTCGTTGGTGTCTGGCCTTCTCATGTGATCACCCCAGGAGATTCATTCGGTGCAAGTCACCTAACCATCTCGCAGAACCACTACAGCTATCAAAAACAAGATCAAGCGCAACCCGCCTTGAGATAGGGCCTCGTGAGTCCCGCGCTGGCTCACGAGTGCCCATACACACCTCGTCTAGCCCTACAGTGCAAGCCACGTGCCAGGGCGGGGCTGTACACGCCCCGGGGGCTTCACTCAGAGGGAGCCCCCACCCACGCACCAGTGGAAGCACCATGCTCCGCGCTGGCAGTCGACACAGTCGGGGAGCGGCTATGCGCGTGCAAGTGCGGAAGTGCTATGCTCCGCGCTGGTGATAAACAATTGAGGGCGGCCCCATGGCCATACCAACCTCAGGGAGCCCCCAGGCTCAGTGTCCAGCCTCATCGCAACACTTCCCCCTCAGGAGAGTCGCGCGAGGGGGCTGGGCACGGGGGCTGCGCTCATGTCACGCCTAGCGCGCGAGGGGGCTGCGCTCGGACCTGGTCGTCGCGCGTCCCTCCCGAGCGGGACCTCGGCGAGCAAAGGTATGGAGGTCTGTTTGCGCGTCAAGGGGGACTCCTGGGCATCGTGACTCAGGAGCCTAACTGGTCACGTAGCCCCTCACCCCTTGCTCTCGTCCTGGCGACCCGAACGATCGAATGGCGGCTGAGGTACGCGTGGGGCTGGGCCCTGCCAACGCAGAACGCCAAGACCCACTCCCACGCTTCCTTCCCGAAGATTGTTTGAACGTCAAAGGGGACTCCTGAGCATCGCGACTCAGGAGCCTATCTGGTCAGGTAGCCCCTCACCCCTTGGTCTCTTCCTGGCGATCCGGACGACCCAATGGCGGCTGAGGTATGTGCGGGACCGAGCCTTGCCGACGTAGAACATCACGCAAACGGAAAGGAAATCGCAGAATCCTATTTATTACAAGACATATTGTTCTTCAAACACCAAATGAAAGTTTAACGCCTCCACGAGGCATGGTGCATGTTGCAGGAAATAAAAGTGAAGCGCCACCAACAAGCCTTCTCCTCAGCCTTGGGCGTCGCCGTCGCCCGTGCCATCAGCCATGGCCGTAGCATTGGCGGTACCTTTGGCCGGGGGCGCGGAGTTGATGGCGAGGAACTTGCTTAGCAGGCTGTCCACCCGGTCCTTCACGGCTTCAGCAGCGGCTATGCAGCGCTTCTCGTCCACAGGTTCAAGCAGGGCGCTGAGGTCGACGTCGGGGTCGCGAAGATGGAGGTGGATGAAGACGTGCGTCAGGGCCGAAGAGGAAAGCGCGCGGGCTTCCCCCTCCACCATGAGACCAATGCCATTAACAACACCCTCGAGCACAGTGACGAGCTGAGGGAGTAGCTTGGCGGGGCCTTCATCATCGGTCGCCAACGGCTTCTTCAAGCCCTTCCCGTAGAGCTCTCGCAGCGCCTCGCGGGACTTCAATTCAAGGGATTTGAAGGCCACGCGATCCTCAGCCAGAACCTTCGCCTTGGTTTCCAGCTGGGCCTTCTCCGCTTCCACCTTCTTCTCCAGCTTCTCCAGGCGGTCTCGTTTCACGGCCTGCGCCTGCGCCAACTGCTCCACCTCAGCATCGCGGCCAGTGACCGCGTCTTCTCGAGCCTCCAGCTTCTCCTCCCGTGCCTCATGCTGGCGAGCCGCGGCAGCGCGTTCCTTGCGCAGGGTCTCTAGCTCGACCTCTGCCACCCGACAGCGCTCCTTGGCAGCCTCAGCATCCTTCAACGCCACCTTGCGGGCGGCCGCGGCCAAGTCGGCGGCCCGCTTTCCCTCCTCAGAAGCTGCCACGGCCTGACCCCATGCCGCCCTCACAGACGCATCAGACACCCCGTGACCAACTCCAATCGCCCCGATACCAGCCGACTGTCAGCACCCTAGAGGTCATCACGAAGCTCGAGAAGGGCGTCCTCCAGGGCACCAGGTGAAGCAGGGGGATCACGGCCCAGCGGTGCGACGGAAGTGGGAAGAGGCGACATCGGCACGAGGTTATGCAGATTGGCGGAAGGAAGAGGAGCCGGGGCCTCCTGAGCCTTCACGACCTCAGCAGGTGAGCGGGGGGCGGAGGCCTCAGGAGCCAACTTGGCTGCGGAGATCGCCTTCTCCCGAGGCCAGGCTTCTGGATCTCGTGAGGATGACCCGGATGCCGAGGCTCGGGAGTCATCGCCATCCTCCGTGCCAGAGGAGGCGTGGCAGCAGCTGGCTGCCGGGCCTCAGGGGTTGTGGTCGTCTCCTTCTTATTCTTCACCACCGACGGAGGCCTATCAATGCGGAGAGAGACATCAAGAAACTACGGCAAGGACAGAAATGAAGGATTGGGATGAAGAACTTACTGGTCTACGGCGGCATACTCCCTCGGCCTTTTCTGAAGCACCAAGCCTGGAAGCTTCGCGGGCTGGGGCAACGGCACACGAGCCCCAGGGGCGGACAAGGGCGTAGTGGCCGGACCCATGGCAGCGCCGGCTAGCGGCAGAGCAGAAGCGTCGCCTCGGGAGATCAGCGCCGATCGGCTCTTCTTCGAAACCCCGACCGGTGGCTTTTTTGGTGGGGTGCCCCCGGACCTTGTCGTGACCTCGGCAGGGATCGGCGACTCCCTCACCGGATGCTCGACGGCCTCGTCGTCGTCAGGGAAGGTGCAGAGGAGATCCGCCGCACAAAAAGGTGAAGTCTCCTCCGACCCTTCCCGGGTCGCCTCCGACTCAGGCTCTCCTCCTCGCCGGACTCGCCGGAGGACACCATCACCGGGGCCACCGCCACGGGAGCCCTGGTAGGCGCAGGCGGCATGAGCCCACACTCATTAAAGATAGGCATGGTGGTGGCAATATTTGCCCCATCCGGGTGGCGGTATAGCGGAAGATGGGTATCAGGCGGGTACCCGTGATCCTCCGCAACCAGGAGGTGGAGAACCTTGTCCAGCTCCTCGTCGGACAAGGCTTCCCGACGCAGGCGGAGGTCGCCTCCCTCGTCTGAGAGCTTCCGTAAGGGGCACAAGTGTGCCTGGAGCGGAGCCAGGCGCTGCGACCAGAACTCCTTGACGATCATGGCCCCCGTCAGCTTCTCCGCCCTTGGATCGTTAGGCTTCAGGTCGGCCGCCATCTTCACCAACACCTGCTCCGTCCGTGGGTCAGTGAGCTTCATGCTACTCCACCCGTCATGAGGTTTGGGCATCGCCGTCGGCAGAACCAGCCGAGGGTAGGGGCTCTTAGCGTCCATGAGGACCCACTTGTTCCGGAAGCCATCCGCCTTCTTCCCTGCCCTCGAGAGTGCATTGCTTCCGTTGGCCGCAACAAAGTTGGCACACCCTGAGCATGGGCCATCCTTGTTCCGGAGGTAGAAGAAGTGGCGTAGCAGCGCCACAGACGACATCACCCCCACGAATGCTTCATAGTAAAAGGCGAAGATCAATAGGAGAAGGACAGAGTTGGGATGAACATGGAGGGCGTGAAGCTTGTAATGGCAAAGGACAACGCAGAAAAACTCAGAGAAAGGGGGGACTAGCCCCGCAGAGACACTGTGCATGAAGAATGGGTAGAAGGTACTACCGGAGGCCTCCGACTCGGCGGAGCCGATCCGAAGCACTGTCTCCCCTCCTTGGTTGCTGTCGCCCGCCGCCGTTAGGAGTGAAGTGGTGAGGTTCTTCTCCGAGACATTGGGCGCGCCCAAGGCGGGCTCATACCAGGAGGGCGATTGCGCGGCCTTCGCCTTGCCGGACGCCATCGGCTGCAGGCTCGGAGAGGAGTTCGTGTGGATCTGGAGTCTCTAGGGGCAAAGAGCAGGAAAGGGGATCTGGAGCAAGATGAAGGAAGGCAATGAAGGCTCTGCAGCGTGCGCCAGCCTTTTGTCAGGTCGAACGGTTGCCGAGGCAGCATGGGGAAGCGGAGACGCTCACGTCCCGTTAATCAAGGCCGCAGGCGGTTGGGGCCCGCACCACTCCGCACTTTACCTCTGGCTTTGCCTCGAAGCCAAGTCTGAGCGCGCCTCGGGACCGGGGGCTACTGTCGGCATCCTGGGACTGGGGGTGCCCAGACTTGCCTGCCTGCGGGCTTGAGCATGGCTCCACCAATGGCCTGGTACAGCCCATCTTCAGCAGCAACCATTCAAGACCCTCGCGAGGGACCAAGCCTCGTGAGGCGGACGACACCAAGACCTCCTCAGGGGCAGCCTCACTAGGGTGGCTCTCAAGGAGCGGAGATCTCTATGCAAGGGGCATTTCACGAGGTTCACGTGACGTGAGCCATGAGGACCAAGGCCAGGCGGGAGCCAGCGGGCGTAGTGTACCAGTTTCCTCTTTGGTGCTAAAGAGGCAAGAGTAGGCGAGGAGTCCCGAGGCGTCAGGCAAAGGTTTCCATATCAGTGCAACAAGACCAAGGCCAGCAGGACGGCAGGACGGAGGTCATTGCGAAGCCCACGACAGCGTCACCACCAGAGCCTTTGACAGGCGAAGACCACCTTTTGTCAGGATAGCTTGTACTAGTTGTCCCCCTTCAAACTTGGCCGTTGTGGGATCCCTTCCCACCTAACATTTGGGAAGAGGACCAGGGCCTCTATAAATAGGACTAGCCACCACCGTAGGAGGCATCTGATCTAGGGTTGGATCCATTCCACCAAGGCCATATCACCCGCTCATCGTGCTCAACAACGCCTCTCCTCAGGAGGTTGTTCATCCATTGTACTAGTTCATCCGTAGCCCTCGAGGCAATCCACCACCACACTGGAGTAGGGTATTACACCGCAAGGTGGCCCAAACTAGTATAAACCCTAGTGTCTCTTGTTCCTTAGGGTTCGTCGAGCTAGGCCATGAGATCGTCGAGCGAGCGTGCTAGGAAGAGAGTGTTCTTCGTGCACATCACAGAGTTCGAACCTCACAAGGGTTTTGCCGGAACCCGTAATCCGACACTTGCACATTGTCATGATCATAAATCTAGCGAATCATTTTCCCTAGGTGGTGATCACATACATGATGATGATGACACTGAGCATGGCTATTATGATGAAGATGAGGAATCCGACATCGAATATGAGAAATCTTAGTCTCATGGCTAATCTTTGGAATTACATGGCTGGAGAAAAGAGTGTGATGCGGAGCGTCCCAAGGTCATCCCCATGGACCTATCATCGTCCCACCAAGTGCCTAGTGGACCCATGACACGAGCACATGCAAGAGCTCTCGAAAGCGAGGTGACATCTCTGCTCTCACAATTCCACTTCTATGCACATGAGACACGGAACCGATTCTCAAGAACAACTTCGAGCGCAAGAGCATCGTCATCGCCCAAACAAAGCTACCTTGGCGCAAGCACAAGAAAGGCAACACCAACGCTAACAAGAGGAAGAGCGGGCGCACCAACATCAAGAGGATAAAGACGCTGAGGCGCTCCGACAACAACAACAATGGCATGAAGCACACGCACCTGAGGCGAACGTGCCCTACATGAAACAAGTCACGCCATCGCTGACCGCAACCGGCATACACGTGAGCAAGAAGAAGCACTTCGCAAAGAAGTTCAAGAGAGGAACTATCAAGCTCGAGTGCATCTTCAAATTCCACAACCTCCACGACAAGAACCACTAGTTCGCCAAGAGCAAAATGATGTTGACAACCCTCCACGCCAAGAGCAACATGAGGTTGACAATTGAAAGTGCAACTATCCCTAGGTGGTTTTGGTAATTCCTAACAACATATAGCTCATTGAGCTAATACTATTTCAAGACTAATATTTCAGGAAAGCTCAATTATTGGCATGGCATGGATGAGAAAAGTGGACCCCTCAAAATGCTAAGGACAAAAAGGATTGGCTCAAGCTCAAAGCTCAAGACTCTACATTTTCTATTTTAGTGATCCAAGATCACATTGAGTCTATAGGAAAAGCCAATACTATCAAGGAGGGATGAGGTGTTGCTTGATGAGGCTCTTGCTCAAAATGCTTAGTGTTATGCTCCAAAGCCCTCAACTACTTTCTCACATCCACATATGACCCAAACCAAAAGTCAAACTCGGCCCCACCGATTCTTTCTATCCGGCACCACCGAGTTCAGATGTCATAGCCACTTCCATAAACCCTAGGCAAATCGGTCTCACCGATAGGGATCTCGGTCTCATCGAGATGGGATTGCAATCTCTCTATATGGAACCATCACCTAAATCGGTCTCACCGAGTTTGCGTAATCGGTCCTACCGAGATTGCAATGTAAACTCTCTGGTTCTTTTTGTAACATTTCAGTCTCACCGAAATTAGCGAATCGGTCCCATCGAGTTTACCTGACCAACTCTCTGGTTAGCTTATTACCAAAATCGGTCTCACCGAGTTTGTGTAATCGGTCTCACCGATATTACGTTATGCCCTAACCCTAACCATATCGGTCCTACCGAGTTGCATGTCGGTCCCACCGAAAATCCTAACGGTCACTAGATTTGCTGAATCGGTCCGACCGAGTTTACCAATTTGGTCCCACTGAGTTTGGCAAATTGTGTGTAACGGTTGGATTTCAAGTGGAAGCTATATATACCCCTCCACCTCCTCTTCATTCGTGGAGAGATCCATCAGAACACATCTACACTTTCAACTTATATGTTCTGAGAGAGAACCACCTACCCTTGTGTTGAGGCCAAGATATTCCATTCCTACCATATGAATCTTGATCTCTAGCCTTCCCCAAGTTGCTTTCCACTTAAATCTTCTTTCCACCAAATCCAAATCCTGTGAGAGAGAGTTGAGTGTTGGGGAGACTCATTTGAAGCACAAGAGCAAGGAGTTCATCATCAACACACCATTTGTTACTTCTTGGAGAGTGGTGTCTCCTAGATTAGCTAGGTGTCATTTGGGAGCCTCCGACAAGATTGTGGAGTTGAACCAAGGAGTTTGTAAGGGCAAGGAGATCGCCTACTTCGTGAAGGTTCTTCGTGGGCGACGACCATGGTGGGATAGACAAGGTTGCTTCTTCGTGGACCCTTCATGGGTGGAGCCCTCCGTGGACTCGCGCAACCGTTACCCTTAATTGGTTGAAGTCTCCATCAACGTGGATGTACGATAGCACCACCTATCGGAACCACGACAAAAACATCCGTGTCTCCAATTGCGTTTGAATCCTCCAAACCCTTCCCTTTACATTCTTGCAAGTTGCATGCTTTACTTTCCGCTGCTCATATACTCTTTGCATGCTTACTTGAATTGTGTTAAGATTGCTTGACTTGTTCCAAAGTTGCTAAAATCTGTCAAGAACTAAAATTGGGAAAAGGCTAGATTTTTATTTGGTCAAGTAGTCTAATCACCCCCCTCTAGACATACTTTCGATCCTACAAGTCGTATCAGAGCTTTGGTCTCCATTTGCTTGATTTCCATAAGCTTTTGGTAGTCATAGCCTTGGTTTCACAACCTAGGAGAGTATGGCGTCTAGCAAGGGAAATTACCACCATAGAGGTACTTACTTTGATGGTACTAATTTTGCTAGTTGGAAGCATAAGATGAAAATGCATATTCTTGGACATAACCCCGCCGTTTGGGCTATTGAATCTATTGGCTTGCAAGGTGAATTCTTTGATGGGAGAGAACTGAATCGTGAAGCTACCACGGAAGAGTTGAAGATGCTGCAATACAATGCTCAAGCTTGTGATATCCTCTTCAACGGATTATGCCCCGAAGAATTCAACAAAATCAGCCGTCTTGAGAATGCAAAGGAAATTGGATGTGCTTCAAACTCAACTTGATAAGTTCAAAATGAAGGATGGTGAAGGTGTCGCTGAAATGTACTCTAGGCTTACTCTCATCACAAATGAGATTGCCGGCTTAGGAAGTGAAGAGATGACCAACAAATTCATCATCAAGAAGATCCTAAGAGCTTTGGATGGAAAATATGATACCATATGCACATTGATCCAAATGATGCCCAATTACAAGGATCTCAAGCCAACGGAAGTCATTGGAAGAATTCTTGCTCATGAGATGTCACTCAAGGATAAGGAGGAGCTCCATAACAAGTCAAGTGGTGCTTACAAAGCCTCATGTGAAGCTCCCACATCATCAAGTGAGAAACAAACCTTCAATGAAGAATTGAGCCTAATGGTGAAGAACTTCAACAAGTTCTACAAGAGTAGAAGCAAAGGGAGAAGTTCCAAGTCAAGGTCCTACAATGACAAAAGATCTTCTAGTTGAGAGCATAATTGCTACAATTGTGGAAGACCCGGACACTATTCCAATGAGTGTACGGCACCCTACAAGAGAAGAGAAGATTCTCCAAAAAGAAGTAGAAAAGAAGAATCACCATCAAGAGAGAGAAGGAGTAGAGATCATCATTATGAACGAAGACCCTCCCGGAGAAGCAAGGATTTGGAAAGAAAGGAAAAGTCATCAAGGAGCTACACAAAACGAAGACATCAAGCTCATGTTGGTGAATGGGTATCCGGTTCCGACTCCGACAATCACTCCGAGAGAAGCTATCACTCCGACTCCAAATATACTCAAGATGAAGGTGTTGCCGGTCTAGAACTTGTGTCAACCAACTCCTACGACATATTTGATTCACCAAATGAAGGAATTGGAAGATGCTTCATGGCTAAAGGCCCAAAGGTATCACACCCCGAGTATGTTGATTTCAATAGTGATGAAGATGACTTGTTAGGTGATGATGATTTACTTGTTGACAACTCTAGTGATGGATACTATGATGAAACGTCAATTAATCATGCTAATCAAGATGAAACGAATGACAATGATAAGGGGAAGATTGAGTCTCTAACTAAAGAATTAAAGATTTTTAAGTTAGCTCATGAAACTATCTTAGGAGATCATCGAGAACTTTTAAGGACTCATGAGAATTTACGTTTTGAGAAGCTCAATCTTGAGCAAGAGCATGAGTTCTTAAAGGCAATCAATGATGATCTTCGCAAGAAAAGTTCTTCTTACATTGCCAAGCGTTTACTCTTATCCACTTACATGCCTCAAGTCAAGTCTAGTAACAAGAACAAGAAAGATTCTTCCTCTAGTAGTAACAATAATCATGCTAAATCCAATGTTGTTGCTTCTAGTAGTTCTCTTGATTTCACTAATGATTCTCTTAGCCAAGTTACACTTGAGCAAGAAAATAGCTTATTGAAGGGAATCATAGAGAAAGGTGTTTACAAGAGCCTTGCCGGGAGTAAGCAATTCGAGGAAATTGTACGCAAGCAAGGATGGCACCGGAAGAACCAAGGTGTTGGTTTTGAATGAAAGTTCAATGCCAATGGAGTTGAGTGGAAGAAGATCAATACCCCAAGATGAAGTTTGTCCTCAACAAGAGAAGTATGATCCTACTTCTTTCAAAGGGACACAGCTCAAGATGATCTTCCACCACAAGACCACAAGCAAAAAGGCAAGGATAAGCTTCAAGAGGAAATTGATGCATTTGAAGAAGCACCTAAGGCCTTGGTCAAGTGGGTTCCCAAGAATACATCAAGTTCTACTTCATCAAGTACAACTACAACTCCGAGGATTCCCATCAAGATGGTGTGGATCCAGAAGAAGAAGAACTAGAGAGTTCTTGAGGGTGACTCCGCCAACATACTTCACTCTTATCATTTTGGCAAGAACAAGTGCAATCAACTTCCACATCTTGCACTAGTTTAAGGAGTCACAAACCCTCTTATTGGTAAGTCAAGGGACAAGGTAACCTAATGCTTTCATGGACATCATCTTGTGTGTCTATGTCCGTGGATATCCTTGTTTGTTCCTTGTGGGACTAACCCGTGTAGGTATTGAAAGTGCAAATCACTTCAAAGGGTTGCTCCAAATGATCTACATCAACATTGAGCATCCACATCTTCAACACCTACATGAAGTCATCATCGACAAAACCCAAGGTTAGTTCATCCCTCTTAGGGGGGATCTCACATCTAGGGGGAGCTTTACTCTAAGAATTGAGCTAAAGCAACTCTAATGATGTGAACACAACAATGCTTTATGTAAAAGTGGTAACCCCACTTGTGCTTAAACGATGAGTATGACCTATGATCAAATGTTCTCATTTGACTCCTAAGTCAATATACTCATATATAGATGACCTAGCCATCGCCAATTGCTTGATAGATGCTAGAATTAGTTGTGCATGCTTTGCCACATATTTGATTTGCCATCTTATTGTGTGAGCATGTTGGTTGCATAATTTACTCATTCAAGGACATCCACTTGTTGTTTCGATTGATTGGTTTCTTTTTCTTTTGCCAAGTGGATGGACAAGAATGCCTAAGAACCTTCTCTAGCTATCTATGCTTTTCTCGTCTCAAACTCTATTCATGCTACATCACAAAGTTTGATCAAGTCAGATTCGAACCACTCTATGTGAGGAGCACTCAGAGTCCCTGATTCGTCATAGACTTAAACTTCCAAAACTTCTTTGTGCGTTTCGGTCTGACCGATTCATCCATTTCGGTCATACCGAGATCACTAAGTCGATCTAGGTTTTCAATATCGGTGCAACTGATTTGAACTTTTTGGTCTCACCGAGTTGCTGTAACTACTTGCAGTTATGCATCTCGGTGCCACCGAGTTGTTCCACTCGGTCACACCGATAGGCTCAGGCTATATATATATATATATATATATATATATATATATATATATATATATATATATATATATATCCCCGGGCCAAAATTTGGAAAAATTTTCGAACTCCTTCGCCCGCGCTCAGCCTGCTCTGCCTCCCTGGGTCTCCGGATCGTCCTCCTCATCGCCAGCTGCCTCCCGCCACTGGTCTCCGCCGCTGTCAACGGGATCGTCTCCGCCGTTGCCGCCGTAGCAAGTCCACCGCCGCATTAGGGTATGGACTTGATCTTTGTGCTAATCTCAATCTGATTCCTAGCACATTGTTCTTCCATGTAACTTGCCACGATTGACATCACTCTATCCAGCAAAATCACTCCGTAGTTTAGATATGGATTGAAAATTTAGGGTTAGGTTTTCGCCGAAATTGTAGCGACCCGACCTCAGATGGTCAAGTCTCTGTGCTCCGGTGTCATCCCTGGATCAGTAATGCTGACACCACACAGTACTTCGAAGGATTTATAACAGAGTAGCAATCACACACTTATTACATCGTTGTCTCAAAGAGAACTTATTACAATAAATATGGCTTAAGGCCATCTAAAATCGATAACAGCGGAAGACTTGGAAGATAAGCGAGTCCATCAACTCCATCGGCATCATTGAGTATAGAACCATGACCTAAAAGGCACCTTACTCATCGTCTGAAAAGTCTGCAACATGAAAGTTGCAGCCCGAAAACGGGTTAGCACATGGAATATGCTGGCAATGTAAGACATAGAGAGTAACGAATGAATAAGCCTATACTACATGCATATATGGCTAGTGGAAAGGCTCTATGGTTACAATTTTGCGAAAAGCCAGTTTTTCCCTACTACAAAGGAATAAATTTATTTAACTATCATGGTGGTTGTTAAACATCGAGAATGGTTGACAGCATTTCGATCCCAATTAAAAAGTAATCATCAATAACCCAACAATATTAATTAGAAGTAACATGTTGAGATTCACATGATATTCAAGTAGTAGATACTCAAGATGTCCATAACCGGGGACACGGCTAATCATGATTAGTTTGTACACTCTGCAGAGGTTTGCACACTTTTCCCCACAAGACTCGATCGCCTCCGTTTGGTTTCTCGCACTACATGGTGTTTGAAAAATGGATGACCGAGACATAGTCTTTCAGAAGCGCTAGCACCTTACGATGGGTAGACCGGTACACCTACATCCCCTACATATGCTAGTCTACCACTATAAGAGTTTGCATGACTTAGTCAACTATGCCAAAGCCCATAATGGCTTGTGGGTGCACACAGAAGTTACTAGCATGAATAATCTTATGATCCCTTTGAGCCTGGGTGGCGGTCCAAAAAAACAGGCAAGTCCTGATAGAAACCAGGTGCCTCAATCCACCCAGATGTGTGTTTAAGCTGCCACCTTAGATAAACCATTAATTAACAATGCTCACATCTGTCATGGATATCACTCACCCAATCCACGTCTACTAGCATAGCATGGCATAATAAGCAAACGTAGAAGTAACTCCCAAAGGTTTCATAAGTAAAACAGGTAATAGGCACTACCTCATCTACTTCCCATCCCACAATTTAATTAGATCCTAATCATGCAGTGTTTGAGGATTGATCTAATGCAATAAAACTGGGTAGTAGAAAGGTATGATCAAAATGTTACTTGCCTGCTGATGATCCGCGAAACCTAGAGATTCGAAGTAACAGGCGGCGCACTCCGGGTGATCTATCACAGACAAACAACAAGCATACAATAAGTACTCATCTAATGCACAGGTAAAACTCGAACAAGAGAGCGAACCAGAAAGTTCAACTTAAGAACTCCGGTTGCGAAGAGAAAACGAACCGAACAAAGAAACAGAAAACAAACGGCGGAAGAAAACAACTCGGTTCTAGCAAGTTGAAACTAGGTCAAATTTCACAGTAGAAAAAACTTGTTTAAGTGGATTAATTGGAAAGGCGGTTTCGAAACGAAACTCCAGGCGCTTGAATCACCTGATTCCGATAAACGAGCGAGAAGATAAACTAGATCGAAGATCGGATCTGAAATCGCGATCAGAAAAATCGCGGAATAAATCCGACGAAAAAGAAAACGATGAACGGTTAAATGGACGGACGTTCGTTAATCGAGTATAACCGGTGATCACGTTCGTTAAGAAGAACGGTCCGGCGAGCTAAACAACAAAACCGAATAAAAATTGAAAACCGATCTAGGGTTTCGAAAAAAACCGAAACAATGAACGAAAAAGACCAGAACGGTTTTATCAGAAAACTGAACCGAGGGGGAGGGTGCGCGGCGCGGGGCTAACTCGGCGGCGGAGGTCCGGCGGGGCGGCAGGCTAGGCGGCGCGGGGCGACGGCGGCGCTGGCGGTGGCTAGCGGCGGCGGCGCGAGCTGCGGGCGGCGGCTGCGGCTGCGCTGCTGCTGCTGCGGGGGCGCGGGGTGCGGCGGCGGTGTGGGGAGGAGAGGGGGAGAGGGGGGGTATTTATAGGAGGGAGGGGGTGTTGCTTGGGGGAGGGGGCAAGCAAAGGCGGCGGCGGCGCGGAGTCCGAGCTGGACTCGGCTGGCGGCGGCGGCGCTGCGCCGGCTGGCCGGCTGGGCCATTGGCCCAGGTGGGCGCGACGCAATTTTTTTTAAATAGATTGGCCCGCAGAAAAACAAAGAAAAGAAAATCTAAACGAGCTTCCCCGACTCCTAAAAATGAGTCGAACAAAATGAACTTTTACTCGGGGCCTAGATGCAAATTTTTGAAATATGCATTTTTCCCTAATACAAATAAAATGCAAATAAACTCCGGAAAAATCCAAAATTTGATTTATTTATTAAATCTTCATTTTTCCTAAATTTTGGGAAAGTCATATTATTTCCTCTCATATTTTTGATATTGGAAAAATATTTTAAGATGAAATAATTAAAATCAAATGATCCTCTTTTCAAAATTTGAGAATTCTCAAATATGAAAATAATGAAATCTCCAACTCTTTCCGAGGGTCCTTGAGTTGCGTGAAATTTCTAGGATCGACCAAAATGCAAGAAAATAAGATATGCATGATGATCTAATGTATAACATTCCAAATTGAAAAATTGGGATGTTACAAACCTACCCCCCTTAAGATGAATCTCGCCCTCGAGATTCGGGTTGGCTAGAAAATAGGTGAGGGTGGTCCTTGAGCAAATCTTCTTCTCTCTCCCAGGTGGCTTCATCCTCTGAGTGGTGGCTCCACTGAACTTTACAAAACTTGATAACCTTGCTGCGGGTAACTCTGCTGGCATAATCGAGAATCTTAACTGGTTTCTCCTCATATGTTAAGTCATTATTCAACTGAATCGCTTCAAACGGCACTGTATCTCTTAGCGGTACCTCCGCCATCTCGGCGTGACATTTCTTCAGCTGAGAAACATGGAATACATCATGAACTCCTGACAGTCCTTCTGGTAATTCCAACTTATAAGCGACTTCTCCCATACGTTGCAATATCTTATACGGTCCAACGAAACGCGGTGCTAATTTTCCCTTAACTCCAAAGCGCTTAACTCCTCGAAGTGGGGATACTCGAAGATAAACTCTGTCTCCGGTTTCGTAGACTGTCTCCTTGCGTTTAGAATCAGCGTAGCTCTTCTGCCTGGACTGGGCTACCTTGAGCCTATCGCGAATCAACTTAACTTTCTGTTCAGACTCCTTAATCATATCTGGTCCAAACAACTGACGGTCTCCAACTTCGTCCCATGACAACGGTGTCCTGCACCACCTTCCGTACAAAGCTTCGATAGGTGCCATTTTCAAGCTGGTTTGGTAACTGTTGTTATAAGAAAACTCCGCATACGGCAAGTTATCGTCCCAACTAGATCCATAATCTAGTGCACATGCTCTCAGCATATCTTCCAAAATCTGATTGACTCTCTCAGTCTGTCCATCTGTCTGCGGATGAAAAGCTGTACTGAATTCTAGCCTGGTTCCCAAAGTTTCATGCAACTGATTCCAAAACTTTGAGGTAAATTGGGTTCCTCTATCTGATACGATACTCCTCGGAACTCCATGCAAACAAATGATCCTAGTCATGTATATCTTTGCCAACTTAGCACTGGTGTAAGTGGTCTTAACTGGGATGAAATGTGCTACCTTCGTCAAACGATCAACTACTACCCATATCGAGTCATAGCCGGCCTTCGTCCTGGGTAGTCCTGTAATGAAATCCATGCCTATCTTATCCCACTTCCATTCTGGTATCGGCAATGGTTGTAACAATCCGACTGGCTTCTGATGTTCTGCCTTCACCCTATGACATACGTCACAAACTGCTACATATGCTGCAATATCCTTCTTCATTCCGGTCCACCAGAATGTTTCCTTCAAATCCAAATACATCTTGGTATTTCCTGGGTGAATCGAATAGGGTGAATCATGTGCCTCTTGCAAAATCAACTTCCTGATCTCCGGGTCATTGGGCACATAAATACGGTCCTCAAACCATAGGGTATCGTGCTCATCCTCACGAAATCCCTTTGCTTTTCCTTCGCTCATTTTCTTCTTTATATCTGCAATCTCCTTGTCAGTTTTCTGAGCCTCTCTGATTTTATCCATCAATGTTGACTGAATCTCCAATGCTGCTACATAGCCTCTCGGAACTATTTCCAAACATAGCTCACGAAGATCTACTGCTAACTCCTTTGGTATTTCTCCCGTTATCAGTGTATTGACATGGCTTTTACGGCTCAATGCGTCAGCTACAACATTAGCTTTTCCGAGATGGTAATGTAATCTCATATCATAATCCTTGATGAGCTCCAACCATCTCCTTTGTCTGAGGTTCAACTCCTTCTGCGTGAAAATGTACTTCAAACTCTTGTGATCCGTGTACACCTCACAATGATTTCCAATGAGGAAATGTCTCCATGTCTTCAATGCATGCACTACGGCTGCTAACTCCAAATCATGCATAGCATAATTTAATTCATGAGGTTTTAGTTGTCGTGAGGCATACGAAACAACTCTTCCTTCCTGCATAAGCACTGCTCCAAGTCCTCGATGTGAAGCGTCGCAATACACCTCATAATCCTTGTTCTGATCTGACAGAATCAATACCGGTGAGGAAACCAATCGTTTCTTCAACTCCTGAAAACTGGCCTCACATTCCTCAGTCCAAATGAACTTAGTATCCTTCTTCAGCAACTCCGTCATAGGCTTTGCAATCCTTGAGAAATTCTCAATGAATCTCCGGTAGTATCCTGCGAGTCCAAGAAAACTCCGGATCTCTCCAACTGTCGTTGGTGCTTCCCATTCGGTTACGGTCTCAACCTTTTTAGGGTCAACTGCTATACCTTCTCCAGATATAACATGTCCAAGAAATCCAACTTCCTTTAACCAAAACTCACATTTGCTGAATTTGGCATATAACTGATGTTCCCTTAGTTTCTCCAAAACCAATCGCAAATGTTCCTTATGTTCTTCTTCATTCTTTGAAAATACTAGGATATCATCGATGAAAACCACGACGAACTTATCCAAAAACTCCATAAACACTTTGTTCATCAGGTTCATGAAATAAGCAGGTGCGTTAGTCAGTCCAAATGACATAACGGTATACTCATACAATCCGTATCTCGTAGTAAAAGCTGTCTTGGGTATGTCCTGCTCTCGAATCTTCAATTGATGGTACCCTGATCGCAAATCGATCTTGGAAAACACTTTAGCTCCTTGCAACCGATCAAACAGATCATTGATCATAGGCAGTGGGTACTTGTTCTTGATGGTTACTTCATTCAATCCACGGTAATCAACAACCATCCTTAATGATCCATCCTTCTTCTCCACTAGAAGTACGGGTGATCCCCAAGGCGAAGAACTTGGGCGAGTGTAACCTTTATCCAATAACTCCTTAATCTGCTTCTTGATTTCCGCCAAATCTTGAGCGGGCATCCTGTACGGTCTCTTCGATATTGGTCCAGTGCCTGGCAGAAGCTCAATCAAAAACTCAATGTCTCTATCCGGTGGCATTCCTGGCAATTCCTCAGGAAACACATCAGGGTAATCCTTCACCACCGGTACCTCTTCCTGCACAACTCCTGATAAAGAATTCACTTGATTCCTGTTTGATCCATGTCGTGATACATACTTGATCCTTCTTCCTTCTGGCGTTGTGAGAAAAATTGTTTTACTGGCGCAATCGATGTTTCCTCCATACATCGACAACCAATCCATACCTAGAATTACATCCAGACCTTGGGATTCCAGAATGATAAAACCCGTTGGGAAAACATGCCTTCCTATACTTAATGGCACTTGAAAACATCCTTGTCTGGCCATGTACTCCGCTCCTGGCGAGCTTACTAGCATAGGTGTTTTAAGAATCTTAGTGGGCAAGCTATATTTTTCTACAAATCCCCTTGATATGTATGAATGCGATGCACCAGTATCGAAAAGAACGAGTGCAGTAAATGACTTAACCAAAAACTTACCGATTACTGCATCAGGCTGAGCTTCAACCTCCTCCACATCAATGTGGTTCACCTGTCCCCTGTTGAAAGGGTTCGGCTTCTTCCCAGAGCTTCCATTTCTACCTTGGCCTTCGGGACATTCATTGGCATAATGTCTGGTCTTGGAACACTTGAAACAGGTGACTTGGCTCAGGTCTTTCTTGGCTGGGGTCGATGGGGTGGTACCGTTCTGGCCGTTGCTTCCTCCATTCCCATTACCGTTCTTGTGGCCATTATGGTTGTGCGAACTACCTCCTCCATGGGTATGCTGAAACTGAACTCCCGGTTTAGAGGTGTAACGGGGCTTCTGCTGGGCTCTAGAGTTATACTTCCCCTGTCCATACTTCCTCTTGCGGGTCTCAATTTGCTGTTGCTTCCCTTCAATCATGATGGCACGATCTACCAACTCCTGGTAGTTATTGAAACTTGCTACCATCAACTGCATGCTTAGCTCATCATTCAGTCCTTCCAGAAACTTCTCCTGCTTAGATGCGTCTGTAGCAACGTCATCTGGGGCATAACGTGCTAACTTACTAAAATCATCCACATACTGGCCAACTGTCCTTCCTCCTTGGCGTAAGTTGCGAAACTCACGCTTCTTCATGGCCATAGCTCCTGCTGAAACATGGGCAGTACGGAAAGCTTGCTGAAACTGATCCCATGTGACAATGTCTACAGGGTAAGTGGCTGTGAAATTCTCCCACCATGCTGCCGCGGGTCCGTCAAGCTGATGTGCGGCAAACTTCACCTTCTCAACATCTGTGCATCCTGCAGTGGTCAACTCCCTTCCTATCTTGCGGAGCCAATCATCTGCTACAATCGGCTCGGTGCTACTAGAATACACCGGCGGATTCAGCCTAAGGAAACGAGTCAAATGATCAGCAGGTGGTGGTGGTGGTGGTGGGTTGTTGTTGTTGTTGTTGTTGTTGTTGTTGTTGTTGTTGTTGTTGTTGTTGTTGTTGTTGTTGTTGTTGTTGTTGTTGTTGTTGTTGTTGTTGTTGTTGTTGTTGTTGTTGTTGTTGTTGTTGTTGTTGTTGTTGTTGTTGTTGTTGTTGTTGTTGTTGTTGTTGTTGTTGTTGTTGTTGTTGTTGTTGTTGTTGTTGTTGTTGTTGTTGTTGTTGTTGTTGTTGTTGTTGTTGTTGTTGTTGTTGTTGTTGTTGTTGTTGTTGTTGTTGTTGTTGTTGTTGTTGTTGTTGTTGTTGTTGTTGTTGTTGTTGTTGTTGTTGTTGTTGTTGTTGTTGTTGTTGTTGTTGTTGTTGTTGTTGTTGTTGTTGTTGTTGTTGTTGTTGTTGTTGTTGTTGTTGTTGTTGTTGTTGTTGTTGTTGTTGTTGTTGTTGTTGTTGTTGTTGTTGTTGTTGTTGTTGTTGTTGTTGTTGTTGTTGTTGTTGTTGTTGTTGTTGTTGTTGTTGTTGTTGTTGTTGTTGTTGTTGTTGTTGTTGTTGTTGTTGTTGTTGTTGTTGTTGTTGTTGTTGTTGTTGTTGTTGTTGTTGTTGTTGTTGTTGTTGTTGTTGTTGTTGTTGTTGTTGTTGTTGTTGTTGTTGTTGTTGTTGTTGTTGTTGTTGTTGTTGTTGTTGTTGTTGTTGTTGTTGTTGTTGTTGTTGTTGTTGTTGTTGTTGTTGTTGTTGTTGTTGTTGTTGTTGTTGTTGTTGTTGTTGTTGTTGTTGTTGTTGTTGTTGTTGTTGTTGTTGTTGTTGTTGTTGTTGTTGTTGTTGTTGTTGTTGTTGTTGTTGTCGTTGTTGTTGTCGTTGTTGTTGTTGTTGTTGTTGTTGTTGTTGTTGTTGTTGTTGTTGTTGTTGTTGTTGACGAGAATTTAGAATAGAGTGAGGTCTAAGGAGAAAACACTACCCCAATGCACATGAGCAAATTCACACAAAATCACTTCATTCAATTCAAACAAAGGGCATACAATGGTCTAAAATTATCACAAAAGTGCTCGAACTATAATGTTTACATGGGGGAAATACTACTAATATATGGTGGTCATCTAGAAATTTGAATCGGTGGAAGACTCCATGATGTTTGCTCCAGCTTCGTTTTCAAAGTCGGGTTCACTTGGATCCGAATCGGTGTCGTCGATGATGATGTAGTTGCTCGGGCATGCGACGTACTTGTCTTCATTCTTGAATGCTAGTTTCCCCTTGAGTTCTTCAATCTCCTGCTTAAGATCGCCATTGTGCCTTGCTAGAGCTACGATCTCGGCCATGTAGTCCTTGCGTGTAGACTTCAGTTCTCCTTCTAGCTCGATGATCCTTGCCTTGGCATTCTTCAACTTTATCATATCATTGCACATCTGGTTCTCTTGGTGGCGAATGTGCTGGTTTAACTCCTGGATGAAAGCTGCAATGGATCTATCCTTCTTGGTGCTGACTATCTCCCATTGTTCATCTCGGCGTCCGCAAATCTGGTAGATAGTGTCCTTGAGTTCTTCTTGATAAACTTCTCCAATGCGTCCCATGGTGATATGAGCTGCCATGCTCTTTCCCAGACTCCAGGTTGGTGCACTGAAAACACTATCTATGGGCTTCGTGATTGGCGCGAATGTCCTTCCCGGAACGTGAGCTTGAATCTTCCAGCGCTCCTCTTCAGGCAGAGTGGCATTGAAAGTCCCGGTGAAGCTTGGTAGTCCAATGTTCAGGTACTTGGTCACTTCGTTCAAGTGAGATCCAAAAGGTGTGCCTTCATCCGGTTGAGCGTACTTAATCTTCGCGTCCGTCATCCTAAAAGAGTAGAGAAGATGAGGAGTTAGAAAATGAGAGGAGAATAGTGATCTATGGCTTTAACTTAGTGGTCGTGTCCTATAGTCAGCGTGTGCTCTGATACCATCTCTGTAGCGACCCGACCTCAGATGGTCAAGTCTCTGTGCTCCGGTGTCATCCCTGGATCAGTAATGCTGACACCACATAGTACTTCAAAGGATTTATAATAGAGTAGTAATCACACACTTATTACATCGTTGTCTCAAAGAGAACTTATTACAATAAATATGGCTTAAGGCCATCCAAAATCGATAACAGCGGAAGACTTGGAAGATAAGCGAGCCCATCAACTCCATCGGCATCACTGAGTATAGAACCACGACCTAAAAGGCACCTTACTCGTCGTCTGAAAAGTCTGCAACATGAAAGTTGTAGCCCGAAAACGGGTCAGCACATGGAATATGCTAGCAATGTAACACATAGAGAGTAATGAATGAATAAGCCTATACTACATGCATATATGGCTGGTGGAAAGGCTCTATGGTTACAGTTTGGCGAAAAGACAGTTTTTCCCTACTACAAAGGAATAAATTTATTTAACTATCATGGTGGTTGTTAAACATCAAGAATGGTTGACAGCATTCCGATCCCAATTAAAAAGTAATCATCAATAACCCAACAATATTAATTAGAAGTAACATGTTGAGATTCACATGATATTCAAGTACTAGATACTCAAGATGTCCATAACCGGGGACACGGCTAATCATGATTAGTTTGTACACTCTACAGAGGTTTGCGCACTTTTCCCCCACAAGACTCGATCGCCTCCGTTTGGTTTCTCGCACTACATGGTGTTTGAGAAACGGATGACCGAGACATAGTCTTTCAGAAGCGCTAGCACCTTACGATGAGTAGACCGGTACACCTACATCCCCTACATCTGCTAGTCTACCACTATAAGAGTTCACACGACTTAGTCAACTATGCCAGAGCCCATAATGGCTTGTGGGTGCACACGGAAGTTACTAGCATGAATAATCTTATGATCCCTTTGAGCCTGGGTGGCGGTCCAAAAAAAACAGGCAAGTCCTGATAGAAACCAGGTGCCTCAATCCACCCAGATGTGTGTTTAAGTTCCCACCTTAGACAAACCATTAATTAACAATGCTCACATCTGTCATGGATATCACTCACCCAATCCACGTCTACTAGCATAGCATGGCATAATAAGCAAACGTAGAAGTAACTCCCAAAGGTTTCATAAGTAAAACAGGTAATAGGAACTACCTCATCTACTTCCCATCCCACAATTTAATTAGATCCTAATCATGCAGTGTTTGAGGATTGATCTAATGCAATAAAACTGGGTAGTAGAAAGGTATGATCAAAATGTTACTTGCCTTGCTGATGATCCGCGAAACCTAGAGATTCGAAGTAACAGGCGGCGCACTCCGGGTGATCTATCGCAGACAAACAACAAGCATACAATAAGTACTCATCTAATGCACAGGTAAAACTCGAACAAGAGAGCGAACCAGAAAGTTCAACTTAAGAACTCCGGTTGCGAAGAGAAAACGAACCGAACAAAGAAACGGAAAACAAACGGCGGAAGAAAACAACTCGGTTCTAGCAAGTTGACACTAGGTCAAATTTTACAGTAGCAAAAACTTGTTTAAGTGGATTAATCGGAACGACGGTTTTGAAACGAAACTCCAGGCGCTTGAATCACCTGATTCCGATAAACGAGCGAGAAGATAAACTAGATCGAAAATCGGATCTGAAATCGCGATCAGAAAAATCACGGAATAAATCCGACGAAAAAGAAAACGATGAACGGTTAAACGGACGGACGTTCGTTAATCGAGAATAACCGGTGATCACGTTCGTTAAGACGAACGGTCCGACGAGCGCTCGCTAAACAACAAAACCGAAAAAAACTGAAAACCGATCTAGGGTTTCGAAAAAAACCGAAACAACGAAAAAAAAAGACCGGAACGGTTTTATCAGAAAACCGAACCGAGGGGGAGGGTGTGCGGCGCGGGGCTACCTCGGCGGCGGGGCTCCGGCGGGGCGGCGGGCTAGGCAGCGCGGGGCGACGGCAGCGCTGGCGGCGGCGGCTACGGCGGCATCGGCTAGCGGCGGCGACGCGAGCTGCGGGCGGCGGCGGCGGCTGCGCTGCTGCTGCTACTGCTGCGTGGGCGCGGGGTGCGGTGGCGGTGTGGAGGAGAGGGGAGGGTATTTATAGGAGGGAGGGGGTGTTGCTTGGGGGAGGGGGCAAGCAAAGGCGGTGGCTGCGCTGCGCCGGCTGGCCGGCTGGGCCTTTGGCCCAGGTGGGCGCGACGCAATTTTTTTAAATAGATTGGCGCGCAGAAAAACGAAGAAAAGAAAATCTAAACGAGCTCCAAAATTTTCGAAGTAAATTTTCCCCGACTCCTAAAAATGAGTCGAACAAAATGAACTTTTACTCGGGGCCTAGATGCAAATTTTTGAAATGCGCATTTTTCCCTAATACAAATAAAATGCAAATAAACTCCAGAAAAATTCAAAATTTGATTTATTTATTAAATCTTCATTTTTCCTAAATTTTGGGAAAGTCATATTATTCCCTCTCATATTTTTGATATTGGAAAAATATTTGAAGATGAAATAATTAAAATCAAATGATGCTCTTTTCAAAATTTGAGAATTCTCAAATATGAAAATAATGAAATCTCCAACTCTTTCCGAGGGTCCTTGAGTTGCGTGAAATTTCTAGGATCGACCAAAATGCAAGAAAATATGATATGCATGATGATCTAATGTATAACATTCCAAATTGAAAATTTGGGATGTTACAGAAATCATCTCGGACCAACCGAGTTGGTGAAATTGGTTCCACCGATTTGGCCAAGGACATTGCACATGTGATTCTCGGTCTAACCGAGAATTGCAAATCGGTGTGACCGAATTCAAGTCTTTGTGAAACCCTAGCAGTCTTGGTGCCACCGAACTATGACTCGGTCTGACCGAGTTCACCAGTTTAGGTTCCAAAAGCTGCATCTACTACTATTACTCCACACATCGACCGCTATCCAGCATGCATCTAGAGTATTAAGTTCATAAGAACAGAGTAACACATTAGGCAAGATGACATGATGTAGAGGGATACACTCAAGGAATATGATATAAACCCCATCTTTTTATCCTCGAATGCAACAATACAATACGTGCCTTGCTGCCCCTGCTATCACTGGGAAAGGACATCGCAAGATTGAACCCAAAGCTAAGCGCTTCTCCCATGGCAAGAAATATCAATCTAGTAGGCCAAACCAAACTGATAATTCAAAGAGACTTGCAAAGATATTAAATCATGCATATAAGAATTCAGAGAAGAATCAAATATTGCTCATAGATAATCTCGATCATAAACCCACAATTCATCGGATCTCGACAAACACACCGCAAAAAGAATTACATCGAATAGATCTCCAAGAGAATCGAGGAGAACTTTGCATTGAGATCCAAAGAGAGAGAAGAAGCCATCTAGCTAATAACTATGGACCTAAAGGTCTGTGGTAAACTGCTCACACATCATCGGAGAGGCTATGGTGTTGATGTAGAAGCCCTCCATGATCGATTTTCCCCCTCCCGCGGAGCACCGGAAAAGGCCCCAAGATGGGATCTCACGGGTACAGAAGGTTGCGGCGGTGGAAATAGGGTTTCGTGGTGCTCCTGGATGTTTTTAGGGTATATGAGTATATATAGGCGAAAGAAGTAGGTCGGTGGAGCCACGAGGGGCCCACGAGGGTGGGGGGCGCGCCTACCCCCTGGGCGCGCCCTCCTACCTCATGGCTGCCTTGTTGCTTCCTTGACGTCCACTCCAAGTCTCCTGGATTGCGTTTGTTCTAAAAACGATCCTCGCGAAGGTTTCATTCCGTTTGGATTCTGTTTGATATTCCTTTTCTGCGAAACACTGAAATAGGCAAAAAAACAGCAATTTTCACTGGGCCTTCGGTTAATAGGTTAGTCCCAAAAATAATATGAAAGTGCATAATAAAGCCCATTAAACATCGAAAACAGATAATATGATAGCATGGAACAATCAAAAATTATAGATACGTTGGGGACGTATCACGGCCTATGTATCCTAGCCAAGTGATCGCCGGCAAGCAATCCACCCATCGCGGAGAGAATAGTGAGAGAGCGAACCACCACAAAGAGAGTGAGCACCAAAAACCCAAATTGAGTGCCTCCACGATGAGCGACAAGAAAAACTTAGTCCTATTTGCCACCAAAAGTGAGATAAGAGAAGTGTGTGAGAACCCATCAAGTGTTATGCACTATGTCCTTTTGTGCAAGGACGAGGCACCAAAAACTAACACCTCTCACAGTCTACCTTTAGTGTTATTTTCTCTATTGCAGGACTTCCAAGATGTATTCCCCGACGAGCTACCTCTGGTCCTACCTCCACTACGAGGCATCGAACACCGAATCGACCTCATCCATGGAGCACCTCTTCCTAACAAGGCTCCCTACCGCGTCAACCCCGAGGAAACCAAGGAGATCCAATGGCAAGTACAACAACTCATCGACAATGGCCATGTATGTGAGAGCTTGAGCCCTTGTGGCGTCCTGGTAATCCTTGTTCCCAAGAAAGATGGTACATATCGCATGTGTTCCGATTGTCGTCCTGTAAATGCTCTTACCGTGCGTTGTCGTTACCCCATTCGACGCCTAGATGATATGCTATATGAGCTTAGCGGAGCCACCATTTTCTCTAAGATAGATCTTAAAAGTGGCTACTATCAAATACGCATCCAAGAAGGTGATGAATGGAAAAACGCATTTAAGACCAAATTTGGCTTGTATGAATGGCTTGTTATGCCAATGGGTTTATCTGAAGCACCCGGTACTTTCATGCGACTCATGCATTTTGTTCTTCGACCCTATATTGGCATATTTGTTGTGGTCTATTTTGATGATATCCTTGTTTTTAGCAAATCTCTTAAAGATCATGTCACCCATCTTAGAACCATGTTGCAAACCCTTAGGAAAGAGCACCTTTATGCTAATATAGACAAATGCCTTTTTGGTGTTGATAAGTTTGTCTTCTTGGGTTTCGTTGTGTCTTCTAAGGGTGTTCATGTAGATGAATCTAAGATCAATGCTATTAAAACTTGGCCCCAACAAACCAACTTGCAACAAGTGCGTAGTTTTCTTGGTTTAGCCGGTTTCTACCGTAGATTTGTGAAGGATTTTAGCACCATTGATTTACCTTTACAAGCTTTGAGTAAGAAGAATGCACCCTTTGTTTGGGGTCCATCCCAAGATACCGCATTCAGTGAGCTTAAGAATTTGCTTACACATGCTCCTTTGCTTGCTTTCCCCAACTTTGATAAACCATTTGAGATTCATTGCAATGCTAGTGGTTATGGCATAGGAGGTGTGTTAATGCAAGAGAAGCGCCCCATCGCTTTCTTTAGTGAAAAACTTTCCGGAGCGCAACTAAATTACCCCATCTATGGCAAAGAGCTATATGATTTAGTTAGAGTCTTGGATGTTTGGGAACATTATCTCCGTCCTCATGAGTTCATTCTTCACACCGATCATGAAACACTTAAGTATTTTAAGGGTCAAACTAAGTTTAACAAGCATCATGCTAAGTGGAGTGAATTCATTGAGTCATTTCCTTATGTCATCAAGTATATTAAAGGTAAGGAAAATGTTGTGGCGGATGCTATTTCCCGTACGTGCATGCTTGTTAACCAACTTGAATTGAATGTCATTGGCTTTGAGAACATAAAAGACTTGTATGCGCATAATCCTACTTTTGCTATTCCTTATGCCAAATGTTTGATGCATGTATCTTGGGAACGCTATTACATTAAAGATGATTATCTTATGAGAGCTAACAAACTATGCATTCCCAAGTCTTCTGTTCGTTTGTTACTTCTGCAAGAATCTCATGGAGGAGGACTAATGGGACACTTTGGACGCGACAAGACATTCACTACGCTCTCCAAGAATTATTTTTGGCCCAAGATATTCCGCGACGTCTCACGCTTCACCAACTGGTGCTCTACATGCCGCAAAGCTAAGTCTAAACTCAATCCCATGGTCTATATATGCCACTCCCTATCTGGTATCACCCATGGGAAGATTTTAGCATGGATTTTGTGCTTGGTTTGCCTAGGACTAAAAACAGCAAAGATTCCGTGTTTGTTGTTGTGGACCGGTTCTCTAAAATGGCTCACTTCATCCCATGCAACAAGATAGACGATGCCTCACATGTTACAAATCTTTTTTGTAGGGAAATCCTACGCCTCCATGGAGTACCAAAGGCTATTGTCTTGGACCATGACGTCAAGTTCCTAAGCTACTTCTGGAAGACTCTATGTGCCAAGCTCGGAATCAAGCTCTTGTTCTCTTCGGCATACCATCATCAAACTGATGGCCAAACGAAGGTCACGAACCGGACGCTCTCCACTCTACTATCCGTGTTAATCAAGAAGAACATAAAGGAATGGGAGGAGTGCCTTGATGTTGCTTGAAGCCACGTCGGTATTTCCCCAAAGAGGATGGGATGATGCAGCACAGCGGCGGTAGGTACTTCCCTCGGATATGAAACCAAGGTTATCGAACCAGTAGGAGAACCAAGCATCACAACGTAAATAGCCCCTGCACATAGATAACAAATCCTCGCAACCCGACGTGTTAAAGGGGTTGTCAATCCCTTCCGGGGTACGTCGCCTAAAGTAGGCAAACGAAGGTGAGATAAATTTGTAGTAAATTGATAGATCGAACGCCAAACAAAATAAATAAGAATAAATTGCAGCTAGGTATTTTTGTATTTCCAGTTTAATAGATCTGAAAATAAATGCAAGGAAAAAGTAGACCGCAAAGGCAAATATATGAGAAAGAGACCCAGGGGCCGTAGGTTTCACTAGTGGCTTCTCTCGATAAAAATAGCAAGCGGTGGGTGAACAAATTACTGTTGGGCAATTGATATAACTTCAAATACTGTAGGATCGGAAGTATGTCTAGAGGGGGGGGGGTGATTAGACTACTTGACCAAATAAAAATCTAGCCTTTTCCCAATTTTAGTTCTTGGCAGATTTTAGCTATTTTAGCACAAGTCAAGCAATCTCCACACAATTCAAGCAAGCATGCAAAAGAGTATATGAGCAGCGGAAAGTAAAGTATGCAACTTGCAAGAATGTAAAGGGAAGGGTTTGGAGGATTCAAACACAATTGGAGACACGGATGTTTTTGGCGTGGTTCCGATAGGTGGTGCTATCGTACATCCACGTTGATGGAGACTTCAACCCACGGAGGGTAACGGTTGTGCGAGTCCACGGAGGGCTCCACCCACGAAGGGTCCACGAAGAAGCAACCTTGTCTATTCCATCACGGCTGTCGCCCACGAAGGACTTGCCTCACTAGCGGTAGATCTTCACGAAGTAGGCGATCTCCTTGCCCTTACAAACTCCTTGGTTCAACTCCACAATCTTGTCAGAGGCTCCCAAGTGACACCTAGCCAATCTAGGAGACACCACTCTCCAACAAGTAACAAATGGTGTGTTGATGATGAACTCCTTGCTCTTGTGCTTCAAATGATAGTCTCCCCAACACTCAACTCTCTCTCACAGGATTTGGATTTGGTGGAAAGAAGATTTGAGTGGAAAGCAACTTGGGGAAGGCTAGAGATCAAGATTCATATGGTAGGAATGGAATATCTTGAGCTCAACACAAGTGTAGGTGGTTCTCTCTCAGAGCATGTGTATTGGAAGTGTAGATGTGTTATGATGGCTCTCTCCATGAATGAAGAGTGGGTGGAGGGGTATATATAGCCTCCACACAAAATCTAACCGTTACACACAATCTGCCAAACTCAGTGGGACCGAATCGTTAAACTCGGTCGGACCGATTCAGCAAACCTAGTGACCGTTAGGATTTTTGGTGGGACTGAGATGCAACTCGGTAGGAACGATATGGTTAGGGTTTGGGCATAACGTAATCTCGGTGTGACCGATTACACAAACTCGGTGGGACCGATTTTGGTAATAAGTTAACCAGAGAGTTGGTCAGGTAAACTCGGTGGGACCGATTCGCTCTTTTCGATGAGACCGAAATGCTACGAAAGGGAAACAGTGAGTTTACATTGCAATCTCGGTGGGACCGATCGCTCACTTCGCATAGACCGAAACATTACGAAGGGAAACGGAGAAATTGCAATCCCATCTCGGTGAGATCGAGATCCCTATCGGTGAAACCGAATTGGTAGGGTTTGTGGCAGTGGCTATGACAAATGAAACTCGATGGCGCCGGATGGAAAGAATCGGTGGGGCCGAGTTTGACTTTTGGTTTAGGTCAAATGTGGATGTGGGAAGATAGTTGAGGGTTTTGGAGCATATCACTAAGCACATGAAGCAAAAGGCTCATCAAGCAACACCTCATCCCTCCTTGATAGTATTGGCTTTTCCTATAGACTCAATGTGATCTTGGATCACTAAAATATAAAATGTAGAGTCTTGATCTTGAAGTTTGAGCCAATCCTTTGTCCTTATAATTTTGAGGGATCCACTTTCCTCATCCATGCCATTCCATCCATTGAGCTTTTCCTGAAATATTCATCTTGGAATAATGTTAGCTCAATGAGCTATATGTTGTAGGAATTACGAAAACCACCCAGGGATAGTTGCACTTTCAATCTCCCCCTTTTTGGTAATTGATGACAACATATAGATCAAAGCTTCGACAAATGATAATAAGTATGAAATATATCGTCGCTTTGAGAAGTATGTGATAAGCAAGAGCTCCCCCTAAATTTGTGCATATTTTAAGATTTGCTTTGGACTGCAAATGCACAAAGAGTTAGAATCATGGGTTACTCTTCCATGTCACATACATCTTGGTGGAGCGCTCAAAATGATAAGAATTAAATACATGCACTCATCACCAAGCAAAGTGAATAAATTGATAATGACATCCAACAGGCATTAAGTGTAGCTTATGATCAAACACATGATCATTAATGTCTCACAAATTACGACATAGTATCTCAAGCACTCAAAAGCAAATAAAGTTTCAACCAAGAAGACAAGAGAGAACAAATGCAAACTCTCTCTCTCTCTCTCAGCCTATTATCTATACATTTTTCTCCCCCTTTGGCAACAAGTTACCAAAAAGTTCATAGAAAATGCATAGTACTAAACGACTCTCAGGCTTGGTCTTCAGTTGGTGGAGTCCGGATGACGCCGAGGACGAAGACTTCAGTAGAAGTGGTTGGAGCTGCTAGGGTAGGAGCTGGAGCTGGTGGAACTGAGGCTGTAGCTGGTGCAGAAGTGGTGGCTCTGGTGTCAGCAACTGGCACTGCAGATGATCTCTGAGCTCTAGGCACTCTGGCAAATGCATCAGTTGTGGTCTTGCCCTTCCTCTCCTGCATATCATCCTGTAATTGTTCCACGGCAGACTGAATCTCAGTTACTTTCACATCTAGGTCATAGAATTTTTGTTCCATGATTCTTTCCAGGCTCTCTTGGTTTCGAGTCAGGGTGGCCAGTCCTTTCTCAATGCTCAGAGTGGATGCTATCAGGTAACTGAGCTGCTCCTGCTTGTTCCTCAAGAAGTACTCAGATGCCTCCTCTTGAGTTGGCATCTTGGCAGCTTTCTCCATCTTTGCCTTCTCCTTCTTTGCTTGAGCATGTGCAGATGATGGTTCATTCTCATTCATCACAACTTGATTGTCTTCAAAGTCTAGATGGATGGGCAGGTGTCCCTTATCCAGCAGGGATGTGCCTGTGCCCATCTTTGAGTTAATCAACTCCTGGATTTGTGGGGCATATCCACAGCTCCTCTTCTGATCAGCTGCTATCCTCTTAGTGGTCTCTACCATGAGGCTCATCACCTTGAATTTCTGTGGCACATCAAATATGTGGAGCATGTTTATTGCATGGCCTCGGATCATCTTGTGATCACCTGACTTGGGCAAGAGAGTGTGCCTTAGAATCCAGTTGATAGTGGGCAGCCCTGACAGAAGGAAGTGCACTGAGCCAAACTTGAAAGTGTCAAGTGCCTTGTTTGGGATCTCCTTGTTGAAAGTGCAACTATCCCTAGGTGGTTTTGGTAATTCATAACAACATATAGCTCATTGAGCTAATGCTATTCCAAGATAACTATTTCAGGAAAGCTCAATGATTGACATGGCATGAATGGTGAAAGTGGAACCCTCAAAATGCTAAGGACAAAGGATTGGCTCAAGCTCAAAAGCTCAAGACTCTTCATTTTACATTTTAGTGATCCAAGATCACATTGAGTCCATAGGAAAAGCCAATACTATCAAGGAGGGATGAGGTGTTGCTTAATGAGCCCTTTGCTTTATGTGCTTAATGATATGCTCCAAAATCCTCAACTACTTTCCCACTTCCAAATGACCTAAACCCTAAGCCAAACTCGGTCATACCCATTCTTTCTATCCGGCGCCACCGAGTTTCATATGTCATAAGCCACTGCCAAAACCCTAGCAAATCGGTTTCACCGATAGGGATCTCGGTCCCACCGAGATGGGATTGCAACCTCTCTGTTTCCTTTTCGTAACTTTTCGGTCTCACCGAAAGAGCGGATCGGTCCCACCGAGATTGCAATGCAAACTCTCTGTTTCCCTTTTGTAACTTTTCGGTCTCACCGAAAGAGCAAATCGGCCCCACCGAGTTTGCCTGACCAACTCTCTGGTTAGCTAATTACCAAATCGGTCTCACCGAGTTTGTGTAATCGGTCTCACCGAGATTACATTATGCCCAAACCCTAACCATATCGGTCCTACCGAGATGCATGTCAGTCCCACCGAAAATCTCTAACGGTCACTAGGTTTACCTTTTCGGTCCGACCGAGTTTGTTGATTCGGTCCCATCGAGATTGGTAAATTGTGTGTAACGGTTGGATTTTAAGTGGAAGCTATATATACCCCTCCACCTCCTCTTCATTCGTGGAGAGATCCATCAGAACACATCTACACTTTCAACTTATATGTTCTGAGAGAGAACCACCTACCCTTGTGTTGAGGCCAAGATATTCCATTCCTACCATATGATTCTTGATCTCTAGCCTTCCCCAAGTTGCTTTCCACTCAAATCTTCTTTCCACCAAATCCAAATCCTATGAGAGAGAGTTGAGTGTTGGGGAGACTATCATTTGAAGCACAAGAGCAAGGAGTTCATCATCAACACACCATTTGTTACTTGTTGGAGAGTGGTGTCTCCTAGATTGGCTAGGTGTCACTTGGGAGCCTCCGACAAGATTGTGGAGTTGAACCAAGGAGTTTGTAAGGGCAAGGAGATCGCCTACTTCGTGAAGATCTACCGCTAGTGAGGCAAGTCCTTCGTGGGCGATGGCCATGGTGGGATAGACAAGGTTGCTTCTTCGTGGACCCTTCGTGGGTGGAGCCCTCCGTGGACTCGCGCAACCGTTACCCTTCGTGGGTTGAAGTCTCCATCAACGTGGATGTAGGATAGCACCACCTATCGGAACCACGGGAAAAACATCCGTGTCTCCAATAGCGTTTGAATTCTCCAAACCCTTCCCTTTACATTCTTGCAAGTTGCATGCTTTACTTTCCGCTGCCTATATACTCTTTGCATGCTTGCTTGAATTGTGTGATGATTGCTTGACTTGTCCTAAAGTTGCTAAAATCTGCCAAGAACTAAAATTGGGAAAAGGTTAAGT
Organism: Aegilops umbellulata; assembly: GCA_032464435.1. Classification (NCBI taxonomy): domain Eukaryota; kingdom Viridiplantae; phylum Streptophyta; class Magnoliopsida; order Poales; family Poaceae; genus Aegilops; species Aegilops umbellulata. The sequence goes on along the minus strand of CP136058.1, from coordinate 223,482,546 downwards.
TTTTATTTGGTCAAGTAGTCTAATCACCCCCCTCTAGACATACTTCCGATCCTACAAGTGGTATCAGAGCTTTGGTCTCCATTTGCTTTGATTCCCATAGCTTTTGGTGGTCATAGCCTTGGTTTCACAACCTAGGAGAGTATGGCGTCTAGTGAGGGAAATTATCACCGTAGAGGTCCTTACTTTGATGGTACTAAATTTGCTAGTTGGAAGCATAAAATGAAAATGCATATTCTTGGACATAACCCTGCCGTTTGGGCTATTGTGTGTGTTGGTTTGCAAGGTGACTTCTTCGATGGGAAAGAACCAAACCGTGAAGCTACCGCGGATGAGTTGAAGATGCTACAATACAACGCTCAAGCTTGTGATATTCTCTTCAATGGATTGTGCCCCGAAGAATTCAACAAAATCAGCCGTCTTGAGAATGCAAAGGAAATTTGGGATACTTTGATTGATATGCACGAAGGTACCGACTCCGTCAAGGAATCCAAATTGGATGTGCTTTAAAGTCAACTTGACAAGTTCAAAATGAAGGATGGTGAAGGTGTCGCTGAAATGTACTCTAGGCTTGCTCTCATCACAAATGAGATTGCCGGCTTAGGGAGTGAAGAGATGACCGACAGATTCATCATCAAGAAAATCCTAAGAGCCTTGGATGTAAAATATGACACCGTGTGCACATTGATCCAAATGATGCCCAATTACAAAGATCTCAATCCAACGGAAGTCATTGGAAGAATTGTTGCTCATGAGATGTCACTCAAGGATAAAAAGGAACTTCACAACAAATCAAGTGGTGCTTACAAAGCCTCATGTGAAGCCCCCACATCATCAAGTGAGAAACAAAACTTCAATGAAGAATTGAGCTTAATGGTGAAGAACTTCAACAAGTTCTACAAGAGTAGAAGCAAAGATAGAAGCTCCAAGTCAAGGTCCTACAATGACAAAAGATCTTCTAGTCGAGAGCGAAACTGCTACAATTGTGGAAGACCCGGACACTATTCCAATGAGTGTACGGCTCCCTACAAAAGAAGAGAAGATTCTCCAAAAAGAAGAAGCAAAAGAGAGGAATCACCATCAAGAGAGAGAAGGAGTAGAGACGATCGTTATGAACGAAGATACTCACGGATAAGCAAGGATTCGGAAAGAAAGGAAAAATCATCAAGGAGCTACACAAAACGAAGACATCAAGCTCATGTTGGTGAATGGGTATCCGGCTCCGACTCCGACAACCACTCCGAGAGAAGTTATCACTCCGACTCCGAATATACTCAAGATGAAGGTGTTGCCGGACTAGCACTTGTGTCAACCAACTCCTACGACATATTTGACTCACCAAATGAAGGAATTGGAAGATGCTTCATGGCCAAAGGTCCTAAGGTAACTCACCCTGAGTATGTTGATTTTAATAGTGATGAAGATGACTTGTTAGGTGATGATGATTTACTTGTTGACAACTCTAGTGATGAATCCTATGATGAAACGTCAATTAATCATGCTAAAATGAATGACAATGATAAGGGGAAAATTGAGGCTCTAACTAAAGAACTAAACACTCTTAAGTTAGCTCATGAAACTATCTTCGAAGATCATCCAGAACTTTTAAGGGCTCATGAGAAGTTACGCTTTGAAAAGCTCAATCTTGAGCAAGAGAATGAGCTTTTAAAGGCAATCAATGATGATCTCCGCAAGAAAAGTTCTTCTTTGCCAAACGTTTACTCTTATCCACTTACATGCCTCAAGTCAAGTATAGTAACAAGAACAAGAAAGATTCTTCCTCTAGTAGTAACAATGATCATGTTAAATCCAATATTGTTGCTTCTAGTAGTTCTCTTGATTCCACTAATGATTCTCTTAGCCAAGTTACACTTGAGCAAGAAAATAGCATATTGAAGGAAATCATAGAGAAATGAGTGTACAAAAGCCTTGCCGGAAGTAAGCAATTCGAGGAGATTGTACGCAAGCAAGGAAGGCACCGGAAGAATCAAGGTGTTGGTTTTGAACGAAAGTTCAATGCCAATGGAGTTGAGTGGGAAGAAGATCAATACCCCAAGACAAAGTTTGTTCCTCAACAAGAGAAGTATGATCCAACTTCTTTCAAGGGGACACAAACTCAAGATGATCTTCCACCTCAAGACTACAAGTAAAAAGGCAAGGACAAGCTTCAAGAGGAAATAGATGCATTTGAAGAAGCTCCTAAGACCTTAGAAAAGTGGATTCCCAAGACTACATCAAGTTCCACTTCATCAAGTACGACTGCAACTCCAAGGATTCCCATCAAGATGGTGTGGATCCAAAAGAAGAAGAACTAGAGAGTTCTTGAGGGTGACTCCGCCAACATACTTCACTCTTATCATTTTGGCAAGAACAAGTGCAATCAACTTCCACATCTTGCACTAGTTCAAGGAGTCACAAACCCTCTTGTTGGTAAGTCAAGGGACAAGGTAACCTAAAAGCTTTCATAGACATCATCTTGTATGTGCATCACTCTATGTCTATGGATATACTTGTTTGTTCCTTGTGGGACTAACCCATGTAGGTATTGAAAGTGCAATTCACTCAAAAGGATAGCTCCAAGTGATCTACATCAACATTGAGCATCCACATCTTCAACATCTACATGAAGTCATCATCGACAAAACCCAAGGTTAGTGTATCCCTCTTAGGGGGGATATCACATCTAGGGGGAGCTTTACTCTAAGACTTGAGTTAAAACAACTCTAATGATGTGAACACAACAATGCTTTATGTAAAAGTGGTAACCCCACTTGAGCTTAAACGATGAGTATGACCTATGATCAAATGTTCTCATTTGACTCCTAAGTTAATACACTCATATATAGATGACCTTGTCATCGGCAATTGCTTGATAGATGCTAGAATTGGTTGTGCATGCTTTGTCACATATTTCAATTGCCATTTTATTGTGTGAGCATGTTGGTTGCATATTTTACTCATTCAAGGACATCCACTTGTTGTTTTGATTGTTTGGCTTTATCTTTTCATTTGCCAAGTGGATGGACAAGAATGCCTAAGAACCCCCTCTAGCTATCTATGCTTTTCTCGTCTCAAACTCTATTCATGCTACATCACAAAATTGATCTAGTCAAATTCGAACCACTCTGCGTGAGGAGCACTCAGAGTCCCCGATTCGTCATAGACTTAAACTTCCAAAACCTCTTTGCGATTCTCGGTCTGACCGATACCCCACTTTCGGTCTTACCGAGATCATTAAGTCGATCTAAGTTTTCGATCTCGGTGCAACCGATTTGAACCATTCGGTCACACCGAGTTGCAATAACTGCATACAGTTTTGCATCTCGGTGCCACCGAGTTGTTCCACTCGGTCACACCGATAGGGTCGGGCTATATATAGACACGGGCAAAATTTTGGAAATTTCTCCGAACCCTTCGCCCGCGCCATAGCTCGCTCTGCCGACGTGGTCTCCGGATCGTCTCCTCGCCGCCAGCCGCCTCCAGTCGCTGGTCTCCATCGCCGTCAACGGAAATCAACCCTGCCGTTGTTGCCGTAGCGAGTCTCCGCCGAACTAGGGTATGGACTCGATCTTTGTGCTATTCCCAATCCGATTCCTAGCACATTGTGATCATAATGATTCTTGCCACGTTTGATAAACTTCTATCCAGTCAATGAACTCGTAGATTAGGTTTGATTCGAAAATTTTAGGGTTAGGTTTCCGCCGAAACCATCTCGGACCCACCGAGTTGAAAAACTCGGTCCCACCGATTTGGCTTATGCCATTGCGCAGTGAGACTCGGTTTGACCGAGTGTTACTAATCGGTGAGACCGATTTTGGAACTTTGTGAAACCCTAGCAGTCTCGGTGCCACCGAACTGTGACTCGGTCTGACCGAGATCACTAGTTTAGGTTCCAAAAACTGCTTCGGTATCACCGAGTTTAGAAATCGGTAGATCCGAGCTGTTTTCTGTGGGAAACTAAAACTAAGTTTTTGAATCATTCTTTTGCAAAAATCTCTGCATTTTGTGATGCTCATCCACTCTACCTCATCTATAAACTATTCACAGGGTCAGCAGTCAGCTTGTTCATCATGTCAGACCAAAGTGATAGTCAGAATTTGTCAGAGCAGCCTGTGCAAATGAGTGAGGGCACTAGTCCCTCCAGTTCCTTAGATGATGGCAGCAGGAGCACCCCCAACAATCTGCCAAAAGCTGCCACAAGACAAAGAAATAAGAAAACCTCAGAATCAGAGGATGAAGATTATGTGGCAGAGGAAGAAGCAACTTCCAAGAGAGTTGTGCTAAAGAAGGAATATGGCTCAGCTGCAGCCATCAAGCCAGGCTTAAAGATCAAAAGGTCAGCAGGCAGGCAGCCTATGCCAAAGGCCAGAGCCTCAACCAAGATTCCTGAGAAGCCCATTCCCAAAGAACCAGTTGTTGCTGAAGAGAAGAAAGAGAGGAAGAGAGGCAGATGGTGCAAGAAAGTCGATCCTATGGCTGAATTTGAACAACATTCTTCTGATGAAGAAGAAGAAGAGGAAGAAGAAGGTGCTGCACCAGCACCTAAGGCACCCAAGCTGATGGGTGATGCCATAAGATCAGGGGCAGCTGCATCTAAGCCCAAGGAAGCCCCCAAGACTGCTTCCAAGGCCAAGCCAGCTCCAAAGCCAAAACCAAAGAGGAATACAAGAAGCATCCCAGCTGCTGAGAAGAACAAGGCCCCAGTGCCTGAAACTGCTGAAGAAGAGGAAGGCCAAGTGCTGAGAAAATTGAAGCCCAAGATCCCAGACCACAATGATGCTCATCCTGTGGCTGAGAATATGAAGATCAGGAGAGACTCTGGACTGAGAAAATGGAGAGCTGAGGATCCCTATGCTATCAGGAGGAGGACTGCTGTTGACTACAAGTTCCACACTAAGGAACAACAGGACTTCTATGAGACAGTCTTGTTAGACAAGAAGCCAATTGTATGTGACATGAGATGGGTCAACTGGGAATATATCAAGGACAACGAAGAGCACTACCCTGGACTGCAGGATAGCTTCAAGGCATGTGGAGTAGTAGACGTTGTTGGGCAAAAGCTCACAAAGTGGAATGAGGAGCTTATCATACAGTTCTACTCCACAACACATTTTTACCCAGATGGGAGGATTGTTTGGATGTCTGAGGGTACAAGGTACCAATCAACAGTTGCTGAGTGGGCATAGCTTATCAATGCCCCAGGGGAGAATGAAGATGACTTGGATGTCTATTCCAAGAAAAAGATGGATCACAACACTATGGCAAATATGTACAAGGAGATTCCAACAGATGATCTTGACACTCACCAGTTTGGGTTTGTAAAACACCTGCTGTCAGGTCTACCTACGATCAACTGGATCCTTAGGCACACACTTTTGCCCAAGTCTGGAGATCACAGGATGATCAGAGGTCATGCCATTAACTTGCTACATATCTTTGATGTGTCTCAGAAATTCAAGGTCATGAGCCTCATAGTAGAGACTATCAAGAGGACTGCAGCAGATCAGAAGAGGAGCTGTGGTTATGCCCCTCAGATCCAGATGTTGATTAACTCAAGGATGGGCACAGACACATACTTGTTGGACAAGGAACATTTGCCTATCTATCCAGATTTTGAGGACAACCAAGTTGTGATGACCAAAGATGAACCATCTTCAGCCCATGCACAAGCCAAGAAGGAGAAGGCAAAGAAGGAGAAAGCTGCTAAGATGCCAACTCAAGAGGAGGCATCTGAGTACTTCTTGAAGAACAAGCAAGAGCAGCTTAGTTACCTGATTGCATCCACCCTGCGGATTGAGAAAGGACTAGCCACCCTAACTCAGAACCAGGCAAGCTTAGAGAGAATCGTAGAACAAAAGTTCTATGACATGGATATCAAGGTGACAGAGATTCAGACTGCAGTGGAGCAGCTCCAAGATGACATGCAGGAGAGAAAAGGGAAGACAACCACTTATGCATTTGCCATAGTGCCACGAGCTCAGAGGTCCAGTGCAGTGCCAGTTCCTGACACAAGAGCCACCGCCTCAGCTCCAGCCACAGCACCAGCCCAACCTGCTCCAGCATCCACTTCAGCTCCAGCTCCAACCACGTCTACGGAAGCCTTCGTCCTTGGAGTGACCCAGACTCCACCACCACCAGAAGATCAAGCCTGAGTGTCGATTTAGCACTATGCATTTTCTAGGAACTTTTTGGTAACTTGTTGCCAAAGGGGGAGAAAATGTATAGATCATAGGCTTCGAGAGAGAGAGAGTGTTGCTTTTCTCTCTTGCTTTTATTTGGTGGTTTTTCAAACATTTTTTGCTTTTGGTCGAGATACTTTGATATGCTTGTGAGACATTGATGATCATGTGTTTGATCATAAGCTACACTTATGCATGCTTGATATATCTTATCTATCTTATGTGGTCATTCACTTTGCCTTGGTGATGAGTGCATGTATTTCATTATTAATCATTTTGAGCGCTCCACCAAGATGTATGTGACATAGAAGAGTAACCCATAATTCTAACTTCTTGTGCATTTGTAGTCCAAAGCAAATTTTATATATGCACAAATTTAGGGGGAGCTCTTACTTATCACATACTTCTCAAAGCGACGATGTAATTCATTCTTATTATCATTTGTCGAAGCTTTGATCTATATGTTGTCATCAATTACCAAAAAGGGGGAGATTGAAAGTGCAACTATCCCTAGGTGGTTTTGGTAATTCATAACAACATATAGCTCATTGAGCTAATGCTATTCCAAGATAACTATTTCAGGAAAGCTCAATGATTGGCATGGCATGAATGGTGAAACTGGAACACTCAAATGCTAAGGACAAAGGATTGGCTCAAGCTCAAAAGCTCAAGACTCTTCATTTTACATTTTAGTGATCCAAGATCACATTGAGTCCATATGAAAAGCCAATACTATCAAGGAGGGATGAGGTGTTGCTTAATGAACCCTTTGCTTTATGTGCTTAATGATATGCTCCAAAATCCTCAACTACTTTCCCACTTCCAAATGACCTAAACCCTAAGCTAAACTCGGTCATACCGATTCTTTCTATCCGGCGCCATCGAGTTTCATATGTCATAAGCCACTGCCAAAACCCTAGCAAATCGGTTTCACCGATAGGGATCTCGGTCCCACCGAGATGGGATTGCAACCTCTCTGTTTCCTTTTCGTAACTTTTCGGTCTCACCGAAAGAGCGGATCGGTCCCACCGAGATTGCAATGCAAACTCTCTGTTTCCCTTTTGTAACTTTTCGGTCTCACCGGAAGAGCAAATCGGACCCACCGAGTTTGCCTGACCAACTCTCTGGTTAGCTAATTACCAAATCGGTCTCACCGAGTTTGTGTAATCGGTCTCACCGAGATTACGTTATGCCCAAACCCTAACCATATCGGTCCTACTGAGATGCATGTCAGTCCCACCGAAAATCTCTAACGGTGACTAGGTTTACCTTTTCGGTCCGACCGAGTTTGTTGATTCGGTCCCACCGAGATTGGTAAATTGTGTGTAACGGTTGGATTTTAAGTGGAGGCTATATATACCCCTCCACCTCCTCTTCATTCATGGAGAGAGCCATCAGAACACATCTACACTCCAACCTATATGTTCTGAGAGAGAACCACCTACCCTTGTGTTGAGGCCAAGATATTCCATTCCTACCATATGATTCTTGATCTCTAGCCTTCCCCAAGTTGCTTTCCACTCAAATCTTCTTTCCACCAAATCCAAATCCTATGAGAGAGAGTTGAGTGTTGGGGAGACTATCATTTGAAGCACAAGAGCAAGGAGTTCATCATCAACACACCATTTGTTACTTGTTGGAGAGTGGTGTCTCCTAGATTGGCTAGGTGTCACTTGGGAGCCTCCGACAAGATTGTGGAGTTGAACCAAGGAGTTTGTAAGGGCAAGGAGATCGCCTACTTCGTGAAGATCTACCGCTAGTGAGGCAAGTCCTTCGTGGGCGATGGCCATGGTGGGATAGACAAGGTTGCTTCTTCGTGGACCCTTCGTGGGTGGAGCCCTCCGTGGACTCGCGCAACCGTTACCCTTCGTGGGTTGAAGTCTCCATCAACGTGGATGTAGGATAGCACCACCTATCCGAACCACGGGAAAAACATCCGTGTCTCCAATAGCGTTTGAATTCTCCAAACCCTTCCCTTTACATTCTGGCAAGTTGCTTGCTTTACTTTCCGCTGCCTATATACTCTTTGCATGCTTGCTTGAATTGTGTGATGATTGCTTGACTTGTCCTAAAGTTGCTAAAATCTGCCAAGAACTAAAATTGGGAAAAGGTTAAGTTTTTATTTGGTCTAAGTAGTCTAATCACCCCCCTCTAGACATACTTCCGATCCTACACTTGTACATATTTGACATGAAATTGTGATCCATCTTCTTCTTGGCATAGATGTCCAAGTCATCTTCCTGCTCTTCTGGGGCATTGATCAGCTGTGCCCATTCAGCAACTGTAGACTGATATCTAGTTCCTTCTAACATCCAAACTATCCTGCCATCTGGATAGAAATGTGTTGTGGAGTAGAATTGCATAATGAGCTCCTCATTCCACTTTGTGAGCTTCTGCCCAACAAAGTCTGCAACTCCACAAGCTTTGAAGCTGTCATACACTCCAGGATAGTGTTCTTTGTTCTCCTTGATGTACTCCCAATCAACCCATCTAATGTCACATACTATGGGTTTCTTATCCAGCAGCACTGTCTCATAGAAGTCTTGTTGTTCCTTGGTGTGAAACCTGTAATCCACAGAAGTTCTTCTCCTTGAAGCATATGGATCTGCTTCCCTCCACTTCTCCAGCCCTGAATCTCTTCTGATTTTCATGTCCTCAGCCACAGGATGAGCATCATTGTGGTCTGGGATCTTGGGCTTGAGCTTCCTGAGAACTTGTCCTTCTTCTTCTTCTTCAGCAATATCAGGCACTGGGGCCTTGTTCTTTTCAGCAGCAGATATATTCCTGGTGTTCCTCTTGGGTGCACTCTTGGGCTTGGAGGCAGCTTTGGGTGCTTCCTTGGGCTTGGATGAAGTAGCCCCTGACCTTATGGCATCACCCATAAGCTTCTGTGCCTTGGGTGCTGGTGCAGCAACCTCTTCTTCTTCTCCCTCAGAGTCTCTCCTCATGGAGGGTTTGCCAAGAACTCTGGCAGTTGTTGTTCTGGCTCTCTTCTTCTTCTTCTTATCTTGGCCACTTGCTTCCTCTTTAGATTCCATGGTGAACTTCAAGGTTTCTTCAGTTACAGCCTTCCTAGGCTTAGAAGTAGGAACTCTCCTTGGAGGTGCCTTTTTCTGCATTCCAGGCTTGATGGCTGTAGCTGACCCATACTCTTTCTTGAGCACCTTCTTCTTAGATGTGGCTTCCTCTTCTGCCACATAGTCCTCATCCTCTGATTCAGAAGTTCTCTTCTTGCTAGCCCTAGTGGCAGCCTTAGGCAAGTTGCTTGGGGTGCTCCTGCTACCCTCATCAGAGCTGCTAGAGGGACTAGTGCCCTCACTCATATGAACCTGCTCCTCAGATTTGTTCTGGCTGTCACTCTGATCAGGCATGTTGCAAACTCTGACTGCTGACCCTGTGAATAGGTTATAGATGAGATAGAGTGGATGAGCATCACAAAATGCAGAGATTTTTGCAAAAGAATGAGTCAAAAACTTAGTTTTAGTTTTCCACAGAAAGCATTTCGGATCAACCGATTTGCAAACTCGGTGATACCGAAGCAGGTTTTGGAACCAAAACTAGTGAACTCGGTTAGACCGAGTCACAGTTCGGTGGCACCGAGACTGCTAGGGTTTCAAAAAGTCCTGAACTCGGTCTCACCGATTTGTAATTCTCGGTCAGACCGAGAACCACAAGTGCAATGGCCGTGGTCGAATCGGTGGAACCGAGTTTGTCGGTGTACTAAAGTAGGGGTACCTTAGTACCCCAGACTTGTGCACGGGCAGTTGTAGCACCCTGCGGCAAGGCCCGCCCCGGAAGCGCCAAGAGAAGACCAAGCATTCAAGACAAGGCCCCCGGCAAGAGGAGCTTGCCGGGTCAAGAAGACAAGGCCCCCGGCAAGAGGAGCTTGCCGGGCCGAGAAGACAAGACCCCGGCAAGAGGAGCTTGCCGGGACGACTGCGCCCATGAAAGGCCATCCAAGAACAAAGTATAACGAGACAGAAGATCGAGCCCCCGACAAGAGGAGCTTGTCGGGAAGGCCGAACCCAGGCATCACAAGAGAAGCCCGCCGTGGCGCGCCAAGCGCCCCGGCAAGGCCTGATAGCTGGCACGCTATCAGGCACAGGAAGACGACCCCCGCGGCAAGCCACTTGCCGCGGCAAGATCGCCACCTCAAGGCTGCGCTCCAGCTCGCCCGCCACGCGTCGCTCCGGGGCTTCCCCCGAGGGCACGTGGCGAGGCACCGCGCAGCCTGGGGCATGCGGCGGCATGCAGCCGCCATCGTGGCGAGCGGTGGCGCACCTAACGGTCCGCCTCGGTGCTGTCCGAGCGACCGTGACGGGCATTTAATGCCCTTGTCCCCTACCGTCAGAAGTAGGTATGATAACACTGTGCCGCACTGTAGCGCCACCGTTCCCGCACTATTACAGCTACCACCCCTTTTACACTTTTGCCCCTTTCTCCTACGTTGACACCTGTCGGTGACCCCTTTGCGCTATAAAAGGAGGCCCGTGTGCGACGTAGAGGGGTTCGAGGTTCCGGGTTCCGGGGTTCGGAGAATCGGCACCCAGACAGCCATACGCTCGGTGCAGCTAGCTCCCCAAGCTCCCGAGCTCCCCAGTTCAATACAACTAAGCAGGAGTAGGGTTTTACGCATCCATCGCGGCCCGAACCTGGGTAAACCGCCCGTGTGCTCGCTTCGATCTGCTCTCCGCGCTCCCTCCGCCCCCCTCCGGACAACGAAAGGGGCTCCGGCCCCATAGGTGCCCGCGGGGGACAGCCCGTCCGCCCCGACATCTTTGGCGCGCCAGGTAGGGGGCGGCAGGACACCAAGGGACAGCCCGCTCCTGCGGATCCCAGGATCCGTCCAGTCGAAGCAGGTGTCCCCGGTAAGCCTTGCTCCGGCGAGCAGACCAGCGGTCTGAACGCCGGGGAACAGTCCGCTCCTGCGGATCCAAGTATCTGTCCAGTTGAAGCGGGGGTTCCCGACGAGCTTTGGCATTCCTTCCCACGGGCTCGCGTGCGGCCCTCCTCGAGTATCCGCTCGCGCAGAGTTCGGGCAAGAAGCAGCTGCTCCTTGAGGAGGACCGCCTTCCGGCTGCTGGGCGAACCGATCGCTTCCAGCGAACCCTGCGCCGCTCCCGTAGCCGCAGCGGATTGCGCCGGAAGCCGTGAAAAAGGCGACCTCGTTCTTCGGCGCGCTTCGTCCGCCAAGATCCAAACGAGTCGACGCCGACCGTGGGAGGAGTTTCGCCAGCGCGGTTGCCGGAACCTGTTTCCGCCAACCATCCTCTCTGCCCAAGTCTTGCCGCGGTCGCATGTGATCCTTGGCGCAGAGAGGGGCGCGGATCCCCAAGCATAGCTACGCCTAGCTCCGGAGGGTCGTGAGGCCCTGCGCCCTCACCTACCCCCAGGATGGGCTGGATGCTGCCCAAGGAGGTTTTACCCCACCGAGCGGCAAGCGATAAGAGAAGATAAGATTGCCGAAGCTCGAGCAATTGCTCCATTGATTTTTTAAGAGTTATCTCCCTCGAACGACCGAGCCTTGGTTGAGAGGCCTGAGCGCGGAAGGACCGGCACGAGACTGGTTGCGCCCTCATTCCGTTTCGAGTCCGCTCAACGACTTGAGTGTGCTACACCCCGAGTAGCGTCCTCACTTTGTTTCGAGCTTGCCCGGCACCCCAAGCGTGCTGCGACCGCAGTCGCACCGTTTGCTTTGCTTTGAGCCTGCTCAACAATCTGAGTGAGCGGCAACCAGCCGCGGCCAGGTTTCTTGCCGATGGTAGCCCCGCCAGCGGGTCGCTGACGCCCCGCGCTCGGCGCCTGTGGCAAGGCGGAGGCCTACGCCGGCAAGTCCCCGAAAGCGTAGGGCGGAAACAAACAAGGCGCCGGTCAAGTAGAGGGGATAACAGCGCGATGCATAGCTTAAGATGAAAAGTTATATTACAAAATGCCTTACTGCTGCCCTAACCAGCCGTTTCCGTGGCATATTTGACAGCGGCAGGGAAAGGGAGATAAAAGAAAGGGGCAGGCGGCCTAATCTACGCGGTCACCCTCGATCCTCTTGACCCCGGCCGCCTTCTTGACGATAGGGGCGATGAGGGCCTGGATCCCCGTCAGGTCTGCGTTCTCCGGCAAGGGCCTGAGGACGTTGGTAAGCCTGATGTCGGGATTGCGGAAAACGATCTTCGCTAGCACCCTCTCGAGGGCCCCGGAGATGGCCCCCCGCATCTCGTCGGCCCGCTCCTTCGGGAGCGACATTCGGAGGTGCTGGAGCGCCTGCGCCACCCCTTGGAAGAAGGAAGTGAGCTTGGCGCTGGGCGCGGCGTCCTTGTCGGCGAGAGACTGGTGGCCCTCGATCCCCAGCAGCGTCAGCTCCTTGTCGATGGTGGCGGCGATGTCGACGAGGCCCTCGGTCCACCGCTCCACTGTATCCCTGAAGGTGTTCTGAGAAGCGGCGGCGCGCCTCAGCAGCTCCTCGCTGCCGTCGACCTCTTTCCGTAAGGCCGCCTCCTTCTCCTTAGCGCTGTCCAGCGCTTTGCCGAGCGCCTCCAATTTCAGTTCCAGAGTGGAGTTGGAGTTCTTGGCGGCGTCAAGCTCCCGGATCTTCTCGGCGAAGCGACCCTGAAGCTCACCAAGGGTGAGCGCACCCTTCTCGCGCTCCAGCCGGAGCGCGGCGAGCTCCTCGTCCTTCGCCTTGAGGTCGGAATCGAGCTGCGCCACCCTCGCCTCCAGCCCCTTCTTGGTGATCTCAGCGGCTGCGGCAGCATCCCGCGCCTTCTTCAGGTCTCCGCTGAGCGCCCGCTCGCGTGCGGCAGCCTCCTCCTCGTGGTCGGCGAGGCTGGCCGTTTCCAGCACCAGCTCGCCTTCCCGCGCGGGTAGCTCCGCGGCGGCAAGCCTCTGCTGCTCCTCGGCCTCCCCGTCGCCCACGGGGACATCAGCGCTGTCCGCCTCCTGGGCACCGGCGACGTCGTCGGCATCGCCACGCGCGCCCTCCTCGACAACGGCCTCTGCCTTCGTCGGATCCGAGGCGGGCGTTGCGCTCGCCGCGGCCGGGGGACCGTCGGCCGCGTCCCCTGTCGGAAGGTCCTCCCTTGCCGAGGATCTCTCCCTTGGCGGGGTAGCGGACTCGGTCGGCACGGCGGAGGCGCCCTCTGGACGCGCCCGCCGGAGCTGCTCCGCTCCTGCCCAAAAGCAACAACTTCGCATCAACAACAAGAAGAGGGGGGGCTCGCGCACGCGCCAAGCAGCAAGGACGAGTCATGTGCTCACGCTGGGGGCTGCGCTGCGAGCCGCCCTGAGGACCCCTTGCCGGGTCCGGTAAGGGCGCCTCCGACACGACCTCGCTTGCCGGGGGAGATTCGTCATCAAGGATGACCCACGGGATCCTCGATCTCTTCGCTCTCCTCTGGGCCAGGGTCCTGAGAAGGGGACCGGGTCAAAGGAAGGGCGAATGAGCTGTCGAACAGGACGAACCATCAGGGAAAAAGGTATGAGCTCCATGGGGAACTTACTCTCCGTCCTCCTCGTCGTCGGAGCTGAGCGCTGAATAGTCGAAAACCGGCTCGGCCCTGACACGGGGAGGCGGAGGAGTGGGCTCCCGAGGCCGCTTGGCGGGGGCTGTAGATGACTCCGCCCCCGTCGACGCCGCGACACGGGGCGCGGCGGCAACCGAAGCCCCAGCCCGCGGGGACCCCGCTCCCGGCACCAACCCGGCCCTGCGGAGGCGCCTCCTCGGCCGGGCCGGGGGCTCCGCCTGCGACAAGCCGCCCGAAGGCTGCAGGAAGGCAACGCCGACCTCCGGCAAGCCGCTCGCGTCTTGGGCGGGCTCTTCCTCGCCGCCGTGCCCGGCCGGTTCCCCCTGGTCGACAAGTTCCGTCGGGTCGGCGAGGCTCTCCGCCTCCGCCGCCTCCGCCTCGGCCACGGTGAACCCAGCTTCGCCCGCAGCCGCGGCGGCCGCCGCCTCCTCCGTCCTGGAGGCAATGTAAGCTAGCTCCGCCGCGGTGGTGGCTCGGATGAGGCCGTCCTTCTCGGCAGGATCGACTGGCTCCTCCTCCAGGCCGTCGAAGAAGGCCCGCACGACATCATCCGGCGGCTCCTGCCAGGTCGCGTTGACCCCGTGCGAGTCGCACAATGGCATCATCGCGAGGATATGGCTGAGCGACGAGTTGTTGCACAAGGGGACGACGCCCGGCGGCAGCCGGAACCACTCCGGGTGGTCAGGGTCGTGCTTGAACAACTCCTTCAACATCGCGTCGTGCTCCAGCACGGTGAAGTTAAAATTGAGGCCCGGACGCAGCCTCATGATGTCCGCCGCGTTCCGGAACTCCCAAGCCGGCTTCCTCCTCTCCTGCAGGGGAGCGATGCGACGGCGAAGGAAATCCGCGCCGATGGCGCCGACGGTGAGTCCGGCGAGCCTGAGGCGCAGGATCCGGGTGACGGCGATCTTCAATTTGGCGTCGTCCGAGGACACCTCGCTCCAGTCGTCGCCACGCACCACCGGAGTTCGGCGCACGGCGGTGAACGGCTGCGGATGATCCTCGACAATCAAGCACCATTCCGCCCTCCACTCCTCCCACCTGCCGCGGAGATCCCCGCCCAAGTAGGCCCCCTTCTGGCCGGACCGGGAAACCCAGGCGATCCCACCGGACAGCGGCTCCCCTTTTTCCACCCGAGGGACAAAGAAGTGCCGGAAGAGGGCCACGTTGGGACGAATTCCAACGAAGTTCTCGCAAAGGTGCGTAAAGACCGCCATTGTGAGGACGGCGTTGGGGGTAAAGTCGAGGAGGTGGAGGCCATAGGTGCTCATGATTTCAGAGAAGAACTCCGAGTACGGCGGGCAGAGCCCGCAGTAGAAGAAGACGACGAAGAAAGGATACCCGGTCGGGTACTGCTTCTGGGCTTCGGCGGGGAGCACCCGCGTGCGCGGATGCGCTCGCGTCTTCGTCGACCAGAAAAGGGAGTACTTGTCCCTCAGCTCCACCGCACCGAGCTGGGGAGGGAACGTCGCCGTCTCCTTCCGAAGCACTTCAAGCTGTAGCGCCCCGGCCGATTTCGCGGCCTTCCCCTTCGCCTTATCGCTCTTCGGGGCCATGGCGGAGGCAGGGGAGGGAGATCGCCGGAGCTGACGACGACGGGCGCCCCAAGAACAAACCGCTGCTGCCTCTGAGAGGAGGAGGTGGCAGAGGTTTTAGAGGGGTAGTGACCGAGGGAAAGGCGAACCGCCCCTACTTTCCTCCGCTATAAGAGGGAGAGGGGGGGGACGCTTCGCCTCTCCGAATCGAGAGGTCGTGCACGACGTGACGCGCGCCTGCGCGGTTCAGCCCCGCGCGCGCCACCCACGTCACGCCCACCTCGCACGCCCCGCCCCCACGACGCCGCGGTAAGCGCGCGCCGCCTGGGGAAGGCGCGGCGGATGCGGAGTTAAGGAGCAGCGCGACCAAGGCCACGCGTGCCCGTGCACTGTTAGGGCCTGGCCCAACTACGCTCGGCACCGTGTGTGGCCCAGGCCCGGGGGCTCCTGTCGGTGTACTAAAGTAGGGGTACCTTAGTACCCCAGACTTGTGCACGGGCAGTTGTAGCACCCTGCGGCAAGGCCCGCCCCGGAAGCGCCAAGAGAAGACCAAGCATTCAAGACAAGGCCCCCGGCAAGAGGAGCTTGCCGGGTCAAGAAGACAAGGCCCCCGGCAAGAGGAGCTTGCCGGGCCGAGAAGACAAGACCCCGGCAAGAGGAGCTTGCCGGGACGACTGCGCCCATGAAAGGCCATCCAAGAACAAAGTATAACGAGACAGAAGATCGAGCCCCCGACAAGAGGAGCTTGTCGGGAAGGCCGAACCCAGGCATCACAAGAGAAGCCCGCCGTGGCGCGCCAAGCGCCCCGGCAAGGCCTGATAGCTGGCACGCTATCAGGCACAGGAAGACGACCCCCGCGGCAAGCCACTTGCCGTGGCAAGATCGCCACCTCAAGGCTGCGCTCCAGCTCGCCCGCCACGCGTCGCTCCGGGGCTTCCCCCGAGGGCACGTGGCGAGGCACCGCGCAGCCTGGGGCATGCGGCGGCATGCAGCCGCCATCGTGGCGAGCGGTGGCGCACCTAACGGTCCGCCTCGGTGCTGTCCGAGCGACCGTGACGGGCATTTAATGCCCTTGTCCCCTACCGTCAGAAGTAGGTATGATAACACTGTGCCGCACTGTAGCGCCACCGTTCCCGCACTATTACAGCTACCACCCCTTTTACACTTTTGCCCCTTTCTCCTACGTTGACACCTGTCGGTGACCCCTTTGCGCTATAAAAGGAGGCCCGTGTGCGACGTAGAGGGGTTCGAGGTTCCGGGTTCCGGGGTTCGGAGAATCGGCACCCAGACAGCCATACGCTCGGTGCAGCTAGCTCCCCAAGCTCCCGAGCTCCCCAGTTCAATACAACTAAGCAGGAGTAGGGTTTTACGCGTCCATCGCGGCCCGAACCTGGGTAAACCGCCCGTGTGCTCGCTTCGATCTGCTCTCCGCGCTCCCTCCGCCCCCCTCCGGACAACGAAAGGGGCTCCGGCCCCATAGGTGCCCGCGGGGGACAGCCCGTCCGCCCCGACAGAGTTCCGCAACCCGGTGGGTCCGAGATGGTTTCGGCGGAAACCTAAACCTCAATTTTCGAATCGCAACTATTCTACCGATTGATTTGACTGGATAGGAGTGTTTCAATTGTAGCAAGAATCATAATGAACACAATGTGCTAGGAATCAGACGGGGATAGCACTGTGATCGAGTCCATACCCTAGTTCGGCGGTGAACTCTCTACGACGGCAACGACGGAGACGAAATCCATTGACGACGGCGGAGACCAGCGACAGGAGGCGGCTGGCGACGAGGAGGACGATCCAGAGACCCAGGAGGCAGAGCGAGCTATGCGCGGGCGAAGAGTTTTCGGAGAAATTTCCAAAAAAATTCCCGTGAGTATATATAGCCCGACCCTGTCGGTGTGACCGAGTGGAACAGCTCGGTGGCACCGAGATGCATAACTGTTGACAGTTATAGCAACTCGGTGTGACCGAAAAGTTCAAATCGATTGCACCGAGGTGAAAACCTAGATCGACTTAGTGATCTCGGTATGACCGAAATGGAGGAATCGGTCAGACCGAAAAGTACAAAGAAGTTTTGGAAGTATAAGTGTATGACAAATCAGGGTCTCCGAGTGCTCCTCACACAGAGTGGTTTGAATCTGACTTGATCAAATTTTGTGATGTAGCATGAATAGAGTTTGAGACGAGAAAAGCATAGATAGCTCGAGAGGGTTCTTAGGCATTATTGTCCATCCACTCGGCAAGAGAAAAGAAAGCCAATCAATCAAAACAACAAGTGGATGTCCTCGAATGAGTAAAATATGCACTCAACATGCACACACAATAAAATGGCAATTGAAATATGTGGCAAAGCATGCACAACCAATTCTAGCATCTATCAAGCAATTGGCGATGACTAGGTCATCTATATATGAGTATATTGACTTAGGAGTCAAATGAGAACATTTGATCATAGGTCATACTCATCGTTTAAGCATAAGTGGGGTTACCACTTTTACATAAAGCATTGTTGTGTTCACATCATTAGAGTTGCTTTAGCTCAATTCTTAGAGTAAAGCTCCCCCTAGATGTGAGATCCCCCCTAAGAGGGATGAACTAACCTTGGGTTTTGTCGATGATGACTTCATGTAGGTGTTGAAGATGTGGATGCTCAATGTTGATGTAGATCATTTGGAGCAACCCTTTGGAGTGATTTGCACTTTCAATACCTACACGGGTTAGTCCCACAAGGAACAAACAAAGATATCCATAGACATGGAGTGATGCACACACAAGATGATGTCTATGAAAGCTTTTAGGTTACCTTGTCCCTTGACTTACCAACAAGAGGGTTTGTGACTCCTTGAACTAGTGCAAGATGTGGAAGTTGATTGCACTTGTTCTTGCCAAAATGATAAGAGTGAAGTATGCTGGCGGAGTCACCCTCAAGAACTCTCTAGTTCTTCTTCTTTTGGATCCACACCATCTTGATGGGAATCCTCAGAGTTGTAGTCGTACTTGATGAAGTGGAACTTGAAGTAGTCTTGGGAATCCACTTGACTAAGGTCTTAGGAGGTTCTTCAAATGCATCAATTTCCTCTTGAAGTTTGTCCTTGCCTTTTTGCTTGTAGTCTTGTGGTGGAAGATCATCTTGAGATTGTGTCCCTTTGAAAGAAGTAGGATCATACTTCTCTTGTTGAGGAACAAACTTTGTCTTGGGGTATTGATCTTCTTCCCACTCAACTCCATTGGCATTGAACTTTCGTTCAAAACCAACACCTTGATTCTTCTGGTGCCTTCCTTGCTTGCGTACAATTTCCTCGAATTGCTTACTTCTGGCAAGGCTCTCGTAAACTCCTTTCTCTATAATTCCCTTCAATAGGCTATTTTCTTGCTCATGTGTAACTTGGCTAAGAGAATCATTAGTGGAATCAAGAGAACTACTAGAAGCAACAATATTGGATTTAACATGATCATTGTTACTACTAGAGGAAGTATCTTTCTTGTCCTTGTTACTAGACTTGACTTGAGGCATGTAAGTGGATAAGAGTAAACGCTTGGCAATGTAAGAAGAACTTTTCTTACGAAGATCATCATTGATTGCTTTTAAGAACTCATGCTCTTGCTCAAGGTTGAGCTTTTCAAAGCGTAATTTCTCATGTGTCCTTAAAAGTTCTCGATGATCTTCTAAGATAGTTTCATGAGCTAAGTTAAGAGTGTTCAGTTCTTTAGTTAGAGACTCAATTTTCTCCTTATCATTGTCATTCATTTTATCTTGATTAGCATGATTAATTGATGTTTCATCATAGTATTCATCACTAGAGTTGTCAACAAGTAAATCATCATCACCTAACAAGTCATCTTCATCACTATTGAAATCAACATACTCGGGATGTGATACCTTTGGGCCTTTAGCCATGAAGCATGTTCCAACTCCATCATTTGGTGAGTCAAATATGTCGTAGGAGTTGGTTGACACAAGTGCTAGACCGGCAACACCTTCATCTTGAGTATATTCGGAATCGGAGTGATAGCTTCTCTCAGAGTGGTTGTCGGAGTCGGAGCCGGATACCCATTCACCAACATGAGCTTGATATCCTCGTTTTGTGTAGCTCCTTGATGACTTGTCCTTTCTTTCTGAATCCTTGCTTCTCCGTGAGTGTCTTCGTTCATAACGATCATCTCTACTCCTTCTTTCTCTAGATGGTGATTCTTCTCTTCTACTTCTTCTCTTGGGAGAGTCTTCTCTTCTCTTGTAGGGAGCCTTACACTCATTGTAATAGTGTCCGGGTCTTCCACAATTGTAGCAGTTTCGCTCTCGACTAGAAGATCTTTTGTCATTGTAGGACCTTGACTTGGAGCTTCTATCTTTGCTTCTACTCTTGTAGAACTTGTTGAAGTTCTCACCATTAAGCTCAATTCTTCATTGAAGGTTTGCTTCTCACTTGATGATGTGGGGGCTTCACATGAGGCTTTGTAAGCACCACTTGATTTGTTGTGAAGTTCCTCTTTATCCTTGAGTGACATCTCATGAGCAACAATTCTTCCAACGACTTCCGTTGGCTTGAGATCTTTGTAATTGGACATCATTTGGATCAAGATTGATTGAGTGAAACTGAGTGAAATTCGAAACTTTTTGAAAGTTAAATGAGAGGGAATAAAAGGACTTTCCCAAACTTTCATTTTTTGCTTTTATGATCTCCGTAGATTCAAATCCTTTTCACCACAAAACCCTGGAGAGAAGATGACATGACTTCTTCCATTTATTTAAATGACAAGGGGTGTTGAAAATATTTGAATTTCACTTGAAAATGTTTCCGATTCTGAAACTTTATGCAACTCAATGATTTTCACGAGCGAAGATAAAATGACTTCTTCAATTTATATGAAATATGAGTTGGGAGTTTCAAAGAATTAAATTCAAAGTTCTTTTGAATTTATTTCCAATTTGGAGTTATTTGACTTTTATTCAAATTATTTTTCTCCAAAAATAAAATATATGTAAAATAGGGTAACATGATTCCCTACATCAAAAAATTGGAGAAAAATTAATTTGAAATCATTTTGGTATTTTTAAAATGTTTTTCATTGGACTTTATTAGAGTAGGAGCACTGTTTGAATTACTAGAATTTGTGTGTATTTTATTTAATGCCAGAAAAATGTTCACGCTGTAGACAATCTTTTTCTGAATATTTTGATATATTATATGCCTAGGTTATTTTATTTTTATTCGGATTTTATTTTAATTGATTTCGAAAAAAAGTGCGTTTTTCAAATTACTTATTTCCGTCCGGAAAAATGTTCACTTTGTCCGAAATATTTCTAGGAAACCGCAGAAATTTATTTCATAATTTTTGGACTCCGTTTGTTATTTCTTTTCTCTATTTTACCTCTTTCCGAATTAAAAAAAAGTGAACCGACCTACACAGCGTGCCCGGGCCGGACTCCTCCCACCCGAGGCCTTTATAAGCCGCCTCTAGGCGCTTGTTTTTGCACTTCGCCCTGCCCTTGCCCTGTAGCCGCCGCCGTCGCCTCTCGCCAGCGCCGCCGGCGGTGATCGCCGGAATAGTGAAGGTAATTTTTTTTCCATTTTTTTATTTTTTTTCGACAGGTACCTATCCGCGATTATTTTTGTCGCAGATTAGTCCCTGATATTAAAACCTTCGTATCTTTTTGCTCGTTTGTCCAAACACGGTGAAACCAACGCCTAAAGTTCGTCTTGAGCCCCTCTACAAATTAAACCAACTTGAACAAGATTTTGAAAACCTTTTGAATCTGTTTCAAACAGATTTGTTTCGAATCTTATTTTGATCATATCTTTTTATCCGTAACTCCGTTTGAGTTGATTCTTTTTGCAAATTAAAGCTCTTGACCTATAATTTCTGATAAGGCCAAATTCACATAATTTTGGTACTGTTAGAAATTGTTTTATGTTGCAAGAGTTATTTGCTAGGTTTTGATGTTTTCTGAATCGTCTTCTTCGATCTTTCCGATCTTTTGAGTGATTACTTATGTGTGGTTACTATTGCTTGCTTACGATAGATTGACCGGAGTGTGACGAGTAGATCTATCAAGAGTATGAGTGCGAATCATCTTCATCAACATTGCAGGCAAGTTCACACTTTGATCATATCCCTTTTATACCCAGTTTTATTGCATTAGATCAATTCTCAAACATTGCATGATTAGGATCTAATTAAATTGTGGGATGGGAAGTAGTTGAGGTAGTACCTATTACCTGTTTATTATCAAACCCTTGGGAGTTACTATTACGCTATGCTTATACTGCTATGCTATGCTCGTAGGCGTGGATTTGGGTTTTGAGAGTATCCATGACAAATGTGAGATTATTAATTAATGGTTTACTTAAGGTGGCAACTTAAACACACATCTGGGTGGATTGAGGCACCTGGGTATTCCCGGATTGCGTGTCTAGGCACCGGGGTAGACCAGGATTGCCTGTTTTTTTTGGACCGCCACCCAGGCTCAAAGGGATCATGAGATTATTCATACTAGAAACTTCGGTGTGCAGCCACAAGCCATTATGGGCTCTGGCATAGTTGACTAAGTCATGTGAACTCTTACAGTGGTAGACTAGCAGATGTAGGGGATGTAGGTTGGTACGGTCTATCACACCGTAAGGTGCTAGCGCTTCTGAAAGACTATGTCTCGGTCATCCGTTTCTCAAACACCATGTAGTGCGAGAAATCCAACGGAGGCGATCGAGTCTTGTGGGAAAAGTGCGCAAACCTCTGTAGAGTGTACAAACTAATCATGATTAGTCGTGTCCCCGGTTATGGACGTTTTGAGTATCTAGTTCTTGGATTACCCTATTGATCTCATCATGTTACTTAAATAATTTGTTGGGTGTTAATGATTACTTTTAATTGGGATTGAGAATGCTGTCAACCATTCTCAATGTTTAACAACCACCATGATAGTTAAATAAAATTTATTCCTTTGCAGTAGGGAAAAATTGGCTTTTCGCAAAAACATTATAACCATAGAGCTTTTCCACCAGC
The DNA here is from genome assembly GCA_032464435.1 of Aegilops umbellulata. Classification (NCBI taxonomy): domain Eukaryota; kingdom Viridiplantae; phylum Streptophyta; class Magnoliopsida; order Poales; family Poaceae; genus Aegilops; species Aegilops umbellulata. Next base: position 223,460,316 of record CP136058.1, on the reverse strand, counting down.
GATATATGCATGTAGTGATAGCCATTGTTCATCATTTTCTCTATGGTGTGAATTTGCCAGTACATTCAATGTACTGACCCGTTTCGGGCTGCAACGTCTCATGTTGCAGGTTTCTTACGACGACTAAGTGATACGTTAGGGTTACGATTTCTACACTCAACTTTGCCGTTGGTGTTGATGGGAATCCACAACCTTGTTGCTTTCGCTATATGGATTGAGGTAATAGTATTTACGTTACTTTATACATGTGATTTACCTCTGTTATAAATCCTTCGAGTGTTGTGTGTGTCAGCATACCGATCCAGGGATGACACTTAAGCACAGAGACTTGATCCATTCGGGTCGGGTCGCTACACTAGGACATTCTTCAGGGCAAATTCATTGAATCCAGGCTTTACTTCAGTCACATAGCACTTCACACAACCTGACTTCAATGGCACATTTTCCAACAAGAGGCCCTCTTCCAAGAAGGGTGGGCAAACCCAGGCTGTTGCACATTTTAATGTACCTTCATAATGTGTAAGCACGCCCTTCAGTTTGTCTTTCATTCCAGATAGATCAGATATAGCATCATCATGAGCAGTGTCGCTGGGGTCAGCTGATGCACATCTACTCTTGTGCGGTGTTGTCGCGCAATAAACGGCATCATCCATGCCCGCCTCCCCTCCCATCTGCTTGATATCTGTCAATGTTAGAGTCTTCTGCATCATCATTGACTCCTCAATATCCTTTCGAACAGCCGGATACATGTCCTTCCTCAACCTATCATACAATTCATTCTACTTCATTTCACTCCTCGCTTTTTCCATCATGAGCCTCTCTTCTTTGCTGAGTGTGAAAGCCCTCTTGTGCGACACATTAACACCTATACCCCTTGCACGACCAGGGGGCTCTCTTGTTTCCAGAGCATCAGATAGAATGTCACATGGCCCTGAGTTCCTGAAGAACCTTCCAGGGATCTTGGAAGCCTCTAACATCACTTGATACATTTCTTCGTCACCTGACTTTTCAAAGTAATAAGTTCCGTCATCACGCCTCTTTGCACGTGCCTACAAGTAGTCTCTGCCGCGTTCGCCCCTGTTTTCACTAAAGGCCAATTGCCCACCCACCACTACTGCTTCTTTGTCCTGTTGGTCCCATATCTGTTTCATGCCGTAGTATCCTGGCACACCCATATGGTGGGGTGTATGTTCTTCTTATAAAGTTCCGATTGCTTGGCACTCTTCTCAGCAAACTCTGTAGTTGCCCTGACCCTTTTGAATGCTGCCCAGTCTACCTTTGTAATTTGGGGGTATGCGGGGATTGGGTCCTTGCCTTCACTCAAGTACTTCTTGTACAACACGTGCTTCCAGTTTCTCCAAGCATCCCTAGCCTTCTTCAGTGCAGCGTGTTCCACCTGCATTCTCCATTGCTCTGGAAGGTTGAAGTGATCCATGATCTCCTGGACTATCCTTCACCATGTTTCTGTGTCAGCCTTCCGAAACACTAGCAGATTAATGTTGAGCCTTGTCGTGCCAACAAATCCACACACACTCCTGAACCTTGTAGCGACCAGACCTCAAACAGTCTGATCTCTGTGCATCAGTGTCATCCGTGGATCAGTAATGCTGACACGCATAGTACTTGAAGGATTTATAACAGAGTAGCATTCACACACTTATTACATCGAATGTCTCAAAAGAGAACTTATTACAATAAATATGGCTTAAGGCCATCTAATACGATAACAGCGGAAGGCTTGGAAGATAAAGTGAGTCCGTCAACTCCAATGGCATCACTGAGTGAAAGACCACGACCTAAGGCTCCTTATCGTCATATGCAAAGTCTGCAACATGATACGTTGTAGCCCGAAAACGGGTCAGCACATGGAATATGCTGGCAATGTAACACAAGAGAGTAAGGAACAGAATATAGCTATCACTATATGCATATATGGCTGGTGGAGGCTGTATGGTTAATATGTTTTGCGAAAAGCCATTTTTTTCCTACAACAAAGGAATAAATTTTATTGAACTACAAAGTTGGTTGAAAACATTGAGAATGGTAAACCCCATCTCAGTCCCAATTAAAATTAATTAATAACCCAATCAAATTTATATTAAGAGTGATGAGATCCACATTATAATCCAAGAACTAGGTACTCAAGATGTCCATAACCGGGGACATGGCTAACCATGATTAGTTTGTACACTCTGCAGAGGTTTGTGCACTTTTCCCCACTAGAGTCGATCTCCTCCGTTGGATTTCTCGCACTACATAATGTTTGAGAAACGGATGACCGAGACACAGTCTTTCCGAAGAGGTCCCCTTAACCGATAGATAGCCCTGTACACCTACAATCCCCTGCATCTGCTAGCCCATCATGGAAAGGTTTCCCACAACTTACTCAACTATGCCAGAGCCCATAATGGATTGTGGCTGCACACGGAAGTTTCCAGCATGAATAATCTTATGATCCCTTTGAGCCTGGGTGGTAGTCCATAGGAGAATCACAAGGTACCTCGGGATTTCCGAAAATACAGGCAATCACTGGATTCCCCAGGTGCCTCAATCCACCCAGATGGGTATTAAAGTTGCCACCTTAAGTTGAACCATTAAGTAACAATCTCACATCTGTCATGAATACACTAAAACCCAATCCACGTCTACGAGCATAGCATAGCAATATAAGCAACGTAGAAGTAACTCCCATAGGTTTGATAATAAACAGGCGAATAGGTACTACCTCATCTACTTCCCAAACCCACAATTTAATTCAGATCCTAACCATGCAATTGTTTGAGGATTGATCTAATGCAGTAAAACTAGGTAGTAAAGAGGTATGATCAAAGTGTTACTTGCCTTGCTGATGATCCGTGAAACCTAGAGACTCGTAGTAGCACGCTTCGCACTCCGGGTACTCTATCGCAAACAAACAAGCATACAATAAGCAATCAAGCAAGGGGCACGGGTAAAACTCAAATAAGAAGATCTAACCAGAAAGTTCAACTTAAGAACTCCGGTTTGCAAAAACAATCAAATCAAACGAAGCAACAAAACTCAAACTGCGAAAGAACCAAGCTTCGTTTACTATTCTGGACTAAAGTCAAATTTTACAGTACAAAAACTTGTTTAAGTTGATTAAACAGAAAGAGGGCTTCGAGACGAAACTCAAGGCGCTTGAATCGCCTGATTTCGATAAATGAGCGAAAAGATAAACCAAAACGAAAATCGGATCAGAAATCGCGATCGAAAATAATCGCGGAAAAATCCGAGAAAAAGAAAAACTGACGAACAGGCTAACGAACGAACGTTCGCTGTCTGCGGCTAAACGGTGAAAACCGTTCTTTAAAACGAACTAATGAACGGACGTTCGCTAAATAACTAAACTGAAAAAAAAACCCGATCTAAATAAAAAACGCATCTAGGGTTTTGAAAAAAACCAATCAGTTTTCTCGCGAAAGCCGATTCGGCGCGGCTACCTCCGGCGAAGTCCGGCGAGACGGCGGAGGCGGGGTCGGGCGGCGGCGGGTGGCGGCTCCGGCGGCGCGGGCGGCGGGGCGCGTCGGCGGCGGGCTAGCGCGGGCGGCGGCTAGGGTTTCGGCGGCGGCGGGCTGATGGGCTGCGGGGCTCGCCTCGGCGGCTTATAAAGCCTCCCCCGGGCGGAGTCCCGGGCGGATACGGCCCAAAGTCGGTTTCCTTTTTTATAAATTATTCCGCGCAGAAAAACGAATAAAAGAAATACTAAACGGACTCCAAAAATCCTGAAATAAAATTTCCCCGTCCTCTAAAAATCTACCGGACAGGGTGAACATTTATTTGGGACTCTAATGCTATTTTGGAAAACACATATTGTTCCTAATTCAAATAAAATAGCGTTAAAACTCCGAATAAAATTCTTATTTGATTTTAATATTAAATCTCCAACATTTCTTTATTTTGAGGAAGTCATTTTATCCTCTCTCTTTTATTTTTATAAAATAAATATTCGAAGATAAAATATTTAAAATCAACGATCCTCTTTTCAAAATTCGAGAAAAACTCAAATATGAAAATAATGAAATTCCCAACTCTCTCCGTGGGTCTTTGAGTTGCGTAGAATTTCTAGGATCAAACCAAAATGCAATAAAATATGATATGCAATGATGATCTAATGCATAACATTCCAAATTGAAAATTTGGGATGTTACAAACCTACCCCCCTTAAGATGAATCTCGCCCTCGAGATTCGGGTTGGCTAGAAAATAGGTGAGGGTGATCTTTCCGTAGGTCTTCCTCTCGTTCCCAGGTGGCTTCATCCTCGGTATGGTGGCTCCATTGAACTTTGCAAAACTTAATAACCTTACTACGTGTAACTCGGCTGGCAAACTCGAGAATCTTGACTGGCTTCTCCTAGTAGGTCAAATCACTATCCAACTGTATCGCTTCCAGCGGCACTGTATCTCTCAGAGGGATATCAGCCATCTCTGTGTGGCACTTCTTCAACTGAGAAACGTAGAACACATCATGAACTCCTGACAATCCTTCGGGCGATTCCAACTTGTAAGCAACTTCTCCCATACGTTCCAAAACTTTGTATGGTCCCACAAAACGTGGTGCTAACTTTCCCTTAACTCCAAAGCGCTTCACTCCTCAAAGTGGGGATACATGAAGATACACTATGTCTCCAACTTCGTAAACTGTCTCCTTGCGTTTAGAATCCGCATAGCTCTTCTGCCTGGACTGGGCTACCTTGAGTCTATCATGAATCTGCTTAACCTTCTCTTCAAACTCTTTAATTAAATCTGGTCCAAACAACTGTCGGTCTCCAACTTCATCCCACAACAACGGTGTTCTGCACCTCCTTCCGTACAATGCTTCGAAAGGGGCCATCTTCAAACTGGCTTGATAGCTGTTGTTGTAAGAGAACTCTGCGTAGGGCAAGTTGTCATCCCAACTAGATCCATAGTCTAGCGCACAAGCTCTCAACATGTCCTCCAGAATCTGATTGACTCTCTCAGTCTGTCCATCCGTCTACGGGTGAAAAGCTGTACTGAACTCTAGCCTGGTTCCCAAAGTTTCATGCAACTGATTCAGAAACTTTGAGGTAAACCGGGTTCCTCTGTCTGATACAATGGTCCTCGGAACTCCATGTAGACATACGATCCTGGTCATATATCTTTGCCAACTTAGCACTTGTCGGCGTTCTGGGAACGGGGGTCCCCAAACTTGCCTGCCTGCGGCCTGCGGCGTGGGTCAAGTGGGGGCCCAGCGCGACCCATCTTCATCGGCTCAAGCTCAAGACCCTCGCGAGGGGCCAAGCCTCGCGGGGCAGACGACAGGAGGCTTCCTCAGAGGCAGCCTCATCAGGCAGGCTGACGAGGAGGCGGAGAGATCAATGCAGGGGTACCTCGCGAGGAGCCCATGACGCAAGCCATGACGATCGAAGACTAGGCGGGCGCCAGGCGGGCGCCGGCCTGCGCAGTGTCCTTGTTTCCTTTTCGGTGCAAAGGGGGCAAGCACAGGCCAAGGCATCAGGCAAAGGTTACCATTCCGGTGCAACGAGACGAAGACCAGCCGGACGGCAGGACGGAGGTCACCGTGGAGCCCAAGATGGCATCACCATCAGTGCTTTTGGCAGCCGAAGACCACCTTTGGTCAGGATAACTTGTACTGGATGTTCCCCTTCAAAATGGCCAACTATTGGCGCCCTTCCCGCTCATCATTTTGGGGGAGAGGCCCAGGGCCTCTATAAATAGAGCTAGCCACCACAGAGTAGAGGCATCTGATCAGAACAGATAGAGAAGCAAGCTAGAGGAAGAGGGAGAGAGACAAAGTAGAGTACACTGCACCAGCTCAAGAACACCTCTCGCGAGGTTGTTCTTCCCTTGTACTGTTCATCATCAGCCCCTGAGGCAATCCACCACACTACACACTGGAGTAGAGTATTACACCACAATGGTGGCCTGAACCAGTATAAACCCCGTGTCCCTTGTGTTGTTCATCGTTTCCAGCTTAGTTCGCACGAGGAGATCGAATGTAGATTGATAGGGGAGAGATCTCCATGCGCACCCCAGTGTTCGAACCTCAAGGGTCTGCCGGAACCTGAAATCCAACATTTGGCGCGCCAGCTAGGGGTGCGCCGGAATCTTTCTTCCGATGTTCGCGTGCGATCTTCCGTCGTGTCCATGGCTGACGCTCGTCGGGCTCGCGCCGAGCGCCGGGCTGCTCGTGCCACCCACGTCGCCCAGACGGTGCCCGTCGGCGGCCCCCCTCGTCGTTCCCCGTCGCCCGCCGCCAACGCCGCCACCGGCCCGGTGGGGAACGAGCAGTAAGCCTCGTCTCTACACCCTTCGGTGCGGCGGGATGGCCGCACCGCCACCCCTTCGCTGACTCCAGCTGGTTCGTCGTCCCACGCCCGTCGCGCCCCCATGGATGCACACGCCTCGCTGCTCCTGGCAAGAGAGCTCCTGCACTACCGCCCCGTCGACGACCTCTACGAGGACTGGCTCGCCCGCATCACCGAGCTCATCAGCGCCGCAGGGGCTCCCCCCTGCCGTCCTACTCGCTGCCTCGCCCTCCATCCCGCGCAGGGGGCGAGGGTCAGGAGGCGCCTCCGCCACGTCCTCCCCAAGAAGGCGCCCTGGCTCCAAGGCGCGCAGCCCCAGGGCTAGACCATCCACGTCCGGCGCGTGCGCAGCAAGAAGGGAGCTGCCAAGAGATCCCTCGTCCCCGAGAAGGTGCACGCGCGCTCCCAGCGCCGGCACGCCAAGACCGCGTCCCTGCGCCCCCACGACAAGACCCCGCGCTGCTCCAAGCAGCGGCGCGTGGTGATCCCCAAGAGCAAGCCCAGCATCAGCAACGGGCGCCGGTGGCCACGGCAGGCTGCCTCGCCTTCACCCCCGAACTACGCGGCATCACGCGGCCAGGCAATTTCAAGCCTGACCTGCCCCCTCGCTATGATGGCACAGCGGACCCCGCGGAGTTCCTGCAGCTCTACGAGCTGGGCACCGAAGCCGCCAACGGAGACGAAAAAGTGATGGCGAACTGGTTTCCCATGGCGCTCAAGGACGGCGCCCGCACCTGGCTCCTGAACCTGGCTCCAGGCATGATCTCCTCCTGGAGCGAGATGCGCACCCGCTTCATCGCCTACTTCCAAGGCACTCGCGACCGCCCCCGGCCGTGGGTGACCTGCGCCGCATCAAGCAACAGCCAGTGGAAACCCTGGAGAAGTACATCCAGCGCTTCAACTACGCTCGCCTCAAGATCCCCAGGGTGACTGAAGATGCCATCATCTCAGCCTTCCCAGATGGCGTGCGCGACGTCAAGATGAAGGAGGAGCTAGCCATCCATGAAGACTTGTGCACATCCCTGGAGCTGTTCAACTTAGCAACCAAGTGCGCCAGGGCTGAGGAAGGGCGCCTCTCCCTCCTCGAGCTCTTGGCAGCCGACCCAGAAGAGAAGAAGCTCAAGGCCAAGGATGTGAAGCGCAAGGGGGATGCCGTGCTAGCAGCAGAACCAGACACCAAGCGAGGTAGGGATCAGCCTGAGTCATCCAAGGGCAGCCGATACTGCGTGTACCACGACCTCCACACTCACAACACCAATGAATGTCAAGAGCTCAGGGCCGTGCGAGATGGGCGAATCGGCCGACGCCCCGAGCGTAACGACAGGGGCTATGGACGAGGTGGAGGAAGAGGTGGAGGACGATGGGAAGACCGTGGCCCTCGCCAAGGATGGTGTGACCGACCTCGCGAGGATCGCTGGCAGGAACAGACTCGCGAGGGAGGCTGGAGGATCAGCCTCGTGAGGATCGCCCACACGGCAACGCAAGCCAACCTCCTTTGCCGCCACCGCCAAGGAGGAACGAAGACCAACACCAAGACGATGGGGATGGGGGCTTCCAGGAGCCACGCGCAATCGCCTGCATCCTGGGTGGCGCCCAAGCCCCAGCCTCACAACGCATCTTCAAGCAGTTTGCTCGCGGGGTGAATGCAGTCCTCCCCAAGCTTGAGGCCACGCGCCCTCTCAAGTGGTCTACGTGCGCCATCACGTTCAGCTTGGCGGATCAGCTCAAGTGCGCGGCAACGGCCGGAGTCCTCCCGATGCTTTGCTCCCCAGTCATCATCAATGTGCAGGTCACCACGACCCTCATCGATGGCGGAGCAGGGCTCAATGTCCTGTCCGTCGAGACGTTCGACAATCTCCAAGTGCCATACGATCAGCTTCAGCCGACCAAGCCTTTCTCAGGAGTCACTGATGGTTCCACTGTTCCGATAGGGCAGGTTCGCCTTCCGGTTACCTTTGGGCAACACAACAACTACCGCACCGAGCTCATTGACTTCGACATCGCCCACATCCGCCTGCCTTACAACGTCATCCTCGGGTACCCAGCCCTAGCCAAGTTCATGGCAGTGACTCACCACATTTACAACGTCCTCAAGATGCCAGGAAGTAGTGGAGTCATCACCGTACCCTATGAAGAAAGGGATGCGGTGTGTTCGCTCGAGCGTGCGTTCCAGGCCGCAGTGTTTGAAGACCCAGATCGCAGGAGCGGGGGACTTCCCGAGGCGACCCTCAAGAAGAAGAAGACCTCACTTGGCCCAAGTCACCAGGAGACAGGCGCCTCCGGAGGTGTTGCGCCAGGATTCGTGCCCGTTCAGGGGGCGCCACCCTCTCACGCATAGGAAGGCGCACCCGACGCCCTCCTCAGGCAGGGCTCGGGGGATCTTTCTTGGAGAGCCACCGACTTTGCCAAGGTCACGAGGGAGGCGCTCGGGCACCACTTGGAGGGGTGTTTTTAGGCACTTTTCCCTCAGGAAGGAACAAGACAAGGATGACCAAACCCTTAGGAGTTCATCGCAAGAAACACCCAAGAGCTACAGGAGTCAAGAGTCATGCGCGACAGCCGCCGCTTGCCCGCCGTAGCCCCACATCCAAGAGAGGATGGTGGGCTGCACGTCTGCATCGATGTACCAGGGCTCAACTGAGTCGCGTCTCAAGAGCGCCTCTGGCCTTTGCGCGTAAGACGCTGCGAAGGGCCACCTCACAGCTACGTTCGCATGCCGTTCGGCCTGCCGAATGCGGTTGTCGCTCATCAGCGCCTGCAGAGGAGCAGTCTGGAGGCTTAGGAGATCATGCATCGTGTGGTCCTGGCGGAGGAGGCGACGGCCCTCGAAGACCTGCCTGTGCCCCCAGAGCCTCCCGAGGCTCCAGGGCCTGGGGGCTCGTGAGGACCGACATCTCCACCATGCATCGCTTGCTTCTTCAGCATCACTTCACCGTCAATGGTAACAGGTGACATCTTTCAGAGTCGTACTTTCAACTGGGAGCGCCTACAGGGCCGCATCATTCCCAGGCCACGTGGGTCCGTCCCCGCGGCATGTATCCATTTTGCTTATCCTCTTTACTTACCTTGCTAGGGGCGCCCCTCGGGCTGCATCATCCCCAAGCTGCTCGGGCATGGCCCGTCGGCGTTTTCTTTCCCTGCGTCTACCTGAAATGAATTTCCTTCTGCTCACTTAACATACCCGACCTAATCGCCTGCTCGATTGACACCTACCTATGGAGCCGCTTGCTCTGGCATGGCACTTGCGCACGGGTCCGTCCCTGCAACGCCGATAAATCTGAGTGGTCGAGCTCTGGCCGCGGTAGCCCCGCAAAGCGCCACCTCACCAGGTTCTCAGTGCCCCAATCACTCCCTCGGAGCAACCAAAGATTGGCTGGCAACCATAACGACAGGTCTTGTCTCTCCTTATGATTGGTGTGCAGGACTCGCTCCAGGAATGATCCTGGGGACATCGCGGGCTCCCTCCCCCTCTCTTCGGCACGGACCGCTTGCACGTTAAAAGGGGGGCGCCTGAGCATCGCGACTCATGGGCTCCTACTGGCTCTCCAGCCCTCACCCCTGGCCTTGACCCACGACATCGCGACCTGTCATACCAGCGGCGGCTGAGCTCGCTCGAGGGCCGGGACCTGAGGACGTAGAGCATTAAGGAAAGTGCTCGGAAGTGGGAAGAGGCTCGCGAGGACCTAACCCAACAGCGCCTCGACTACCACCACTCGGGTTAGGTGCCTCGTCAAGGGACTACACCAAGCTCGAAAGATAAGCCGCGCCCTCACAAGAACTAGACCAACGTAGCGCCAAACCCTCGCCCAGTGCAGCTCTGTTGCGGCGACGCTGTCTTCCTTTCTCGCCCAACGAGGATTGCTTGAGCGCTAAAGGGGACCTCCTGAGCATCGCGACTCGGGGGCTCTTACCGGACCTCGGGCCGCTCACCTCCTGGCCTTGACCACGGCATCGCGACCTGGCATACCAGCGACGGCTGAAGCCTGCCTGGGGACCGGGACCTGTCAGCATAGAGCGCCAAGTCCTCGCGAAGATAGAAAGGGGGAGCCTAGCCGTGACAGGACAAGCGCCTCGCATCGATTCATATTAAGGATATAACGTTTAAAAAAGACATGGCAGGCGCCTTACATGCCCCCACGGGGTGTTGCTTCGATTCCTCGCAGGGAACGAAGGCACTAATCCTAAGGGACGCTAATCGCCCGCACCCCCGCAAGTGACGCCATCATCAACAGTGGGCCGCCTGGCGCCGGCGCCAACCCCATCCAGATCAGTGGCGTCGGCGGCTTGACGCGGTCGCCATGCTCTGAGCACGACGCGAGCTCGGAGGCTCGTAGCTGTCGTCGCTCGTCTCCGGAGTCGCGAGAAGCTCAGGGGAGCCGCTGGAGTCGTCAGTTGCTCCGCTGCTGCCTGAGGAGCTGCTGGAAGACCGACGGGCGGGCCAGGTCCTCGCCAGTTCGTCGCCCCTGCCGCTTCCCGTGGGGCAGCACTCCAGCCGGCGTCCTTTAGCATCGAAGACCTTGAAGAACATCACGGAGGCGCCGTCGTATTCAAGGTTAATTACGAGGGCACCCTCCGTCCGGCAGACCCGGGCGATCTCACCCCAGCCCCGGGTCATGTAGACCTTGCCAGGAGCGATGACCGCGAACTCCGCTCCGGTCGCAAGAGTGCTGCAGTCGGCGTGCTGCAGCCAGAGCTCCGAAGACCCACTCGGCGGCATCTCGAAGGCGAAGGAGGAAGGAAGGCGGATCCATGAGCTTGGAGGCATGGCGGCGTGAAGCACAAGCTCGCGGGAGGAGCCCTCAGCGTGGACTCCAGGAGGAACGACGCGCACCGCCGTGACTCGCCGGCGTCGACGGCGGCACCGTCGATGTCGCTCGGTGCCCTCCTCCCTAGGGCCCACGACACGTGCGTACAAGGGCAGCGGGAACCCGGGCAGCGGCCGCTCGTACCAGGGCCTCGGCTCCTCCTGCCGAGCACCCACATCGCGGCAGCCGGGGACCGGCCGTTTCTTCAGCGGAAGAGGGTCAGGACCCTCCCGAGGGGCCTTTCCCTTCTCCTTTGCAGAAAACCGGCGGATCGGTGCCATTGGCACGAGAAGAGGCAAAGACAAGGAAGAAGAAGAAGGGAGCAGCAGGAAGGAATGGGCTGAAGGGGCTCACGCAGCCCTGTACTTATAGCCGGAGAAGGCCAACCGCCGAGCACCACGATCGCAGGTAATCATGACCCATATCTCTGCATGTAGGGACCTGTCAAGTCGTGCAGTCGCTGAGGCGTCGTGGGGAAGCGCAGTCGCCCACGTCCTATCAATCGCCACGCGGTGCCCAAGGCTGCAGGCTATTGGGGCCCGCGGCGCTTCGCGCTTGCCCCTTCGCGCTTGCCCCTTCGCTTCTCCACTAAGCCAAGCCCGCGCGCGCCTTGGGCCCGGGGGCTACTGTCAGCATTCTGGGAACGGGGGTCCCCAGACTTGCCTGCCTGCGGCCTGCGGCGTGGCTCAAGTGGGGGCCCAGCGCGGCCCATCTTCATCGGCTCAAGCTCAAGACCCTCGTGAGGGGCCAGGCCTCGCGGGGCAGACGACAGGAGGCTTCCTTAGAGGCAGCCTCATCAGGCAGGCTCACGAGGAGGCGGAGAGATCAATGCAGGGGTACCGCGCGAGGAGCCCATGAAGCAAGACATGACGATTGAAGACCAGGCGGGCGCCGGCCTGCGCAGTGTCCTTGTTTCCCTTTCGGTGCAAAGGGGGCAAGCACAGGCCAAGGCATCAGGCAAAGGTTACCATTCCGGTGCAATGAGACCAAGACCAGCCGGACGGCAGGACGAAGGTCACCGTGGAGCCCAAGACGGCGTCACCACCAGTGCTTTTGGCAGCCGAAGACCACCTTTGGTCAGGATAACTTGTACTAGATGTTCCCCTTCAAAATGGCCAATTGTTGGCGCCCTTCCCGCTCATCATTTTGGGGGAGAGGCCCAGGGCCTCTATAAATAGAGCTAGCCACCACAGAGTAGAGGCATCTGATCAGAACAGATAGAGAAGCAAGCTAGAGGAAGAGGGAGAGAGACAAAGTAGAGCACACCTCACCAGCTCAAGAACACCTCTCGCGAGGCTGTTCTTCCCTTGTACTGTTCATCATGAGCCCCTGAGGCAATCCACCACACCACACACTGGAGTAGAGTATTACACCACAATGGTGGCCTGAACCAGTATAAACCCCGTGTCCCTTGTGTTGTTCATCATTTCCAGCTTAGTTCGCACGAGGAGATCGAACATAGATCGGTAGGGGAGAGATCTCCGCGCGTACCCCAGTGTTCGAACCTCAAGGGTCTACCGGAACCCGAAATCCGACAGCACTGGTGTAAGTGGTCTTCACTGGGATGAAATGAGCTACCTTCGTCACACGATCGACTACAACCCATATCGAGTCATAACCTGATCGAGTCCTGGGCAATCCCGTGATAAAATCCATGCCTATCTTGTCCCACTTCCATTCGGGTATCGGCAATGGTTGTAGCAATCCGGCTGGCTTTTGATGTTCTGCCTTCACTCTCTGACATACACCACAAACTGCTACATACTCCGCAATATCCTTCTTCATTCCGGTCCACCAGAAACTATCCTTCAAATCCAAGTACATTTTGGTATTTCCTGGGTGAATCGAATATGGCGAATCATGGGCCTCTTGCAGAATCAACTTCCTGATCTCCTGATCATTTGGCACATATACGCGGTCCTCAAACCATAAGGTATCATGCTCATCCTCACGAAATCCTTTTGCCTTTCCTTTGCTCATCCTTTCCTTTATCTCGGCAATCTCCTTGTCCATCTTCTGAGCTTCTCTGATCTTATCCATCAAAGTAGACTGAATCTCCAATGCTGCTACATAGCCTCTCGGAACTATCTCCAAACATAGCTCGCGAAGATCCTCTGCTAACTCCTTGGGTAACTCTTCGGTCATGAGTGTATTGACATGACTCTTGCGGCTCAATGCATCGGCTACTACGTTAGCCTTTCCGGGATGATAATGCAGTCTCATATCATAATCCTTAATGATCTCCAACCATCTCCTCTGCCTGAGATTCAACTCCTTCTGCGTGAAGATATACTTCAAACTCTTGTGATCCGTGTATACCTCACAATGGTTTCCGATGAGAAAATGTCTCCAAGTCTTCAACGCATGCGCTACGGCTGCTAACTCCAAATCATGCGTAGCATAATTTAACTCATGGGGTTTAAGCTATCGTGAGGCATATGAAACAACTCTTCCCTCCAGCATAAGTACAGCTCCAAGTCCTCGACGAGAAGCGTCGCAATACACTTCATAATCCTTGCGTTGATCTAGCAGAATCAACATTGGTGATGTAACCAAGCGTTTCTTCAACTCCTGAAAACTGGCCTCACATTCCTCAGTCCATTTGAACTTGGCGTCCTTCTTTAACAACTCCGTCATAGGCTTTGCAATCTTCGAGAAATTCTCAATGAACCTTCGATAGTATCCTGCGAGTCCAAGAAAACTCCTGATCTCTCCAACTGACGTGGGTGCTTCCCAATTTGTCACAGTGACAACTTTGGTGGGGTCTACCGCTATTCCTTCTCCGGGTATAACATGTCCAAGGAGTCCAACTTCCTTTAACCAAAACTCACACTTGCTGAACTTGGCGTATAGCTGATGTTCTCTGAGCTTCCCAAGTACTAAACGCAAATGCTCTTTATGTTCCTCTTCATTCCTCGAGTAGACCAGAATATCATCAATAAACACCATGACGAACTTATCCAAAAACTCCATAAACACCTTGTTCATCATGTTCATAAAATAGGCAGGTGCATTAGTCAGGCCAAATCACATAATGATATACTCATATAGCCCGTACCTAGTGGTAAAATTTGTCTTAGGTATATCCTGCTCTCGATTCTTCGGCTGGTGGTACCCTGACCGCAAATCGATCTTGGAAAACACCTTATCTCCTTGTAGCTGGTCGAACAAATCATTGATCATCGGCAGCGGGTACTTGTTCTTGATCGTCATCTCATTCAATCCTCGATAATCAACAACCATCCTCAATGATCCATCCTTCTTCTCCACTAGAAGCACTGGTGATCCCCAAGGTGACGAACTTGGTCGAATATAACCTTTATCCAGTAACTCCTTAATCTTCTTCTTAATTTCCTCCAAATCCTTTGTGGGCATTCTGTATGGTCTCTTAGATATTGGCCCTGTGCCTGGCAAAAGCTCAATCAAAAACTCAATGTCTCTATCCGGTGGCATGCCTGGCAACTCTTCTGGAAATACGTTTGGGAAATCCTTCACCACTCATACTTCCTCATGTACAACTCCTGATAAGGAATTTACTTGAGTCCTATTCAGCACATGCCGGGATACATACTTGATCCTTCTTCCTTCTGGGGTGGTGAGCAAAATCGTCTTACTGGCGCAATCGATGTTTCCTCCATACATCGATAGCCAATCCATACCCAGAATCACATCCAAACCTTGCAATTCCAAAATTATCAGCTCCGAGGGTGAAACATGCCTACCTATGGTCAATGGCATCTGAAAACATCCTTCGCTTGCCATATACTCGGCTCCCGGCGAGCTTACTAACATAGGTGTACTAAGAACTTTGGTGGCAGTTTATACTTATCCACAAATCCCCTTGATATGTATGAATGTGATGCACCAGAATAAAAAAGAACGACAACAGTAAATGACTTAACCAAAAACTTACCTATTACTGCATCTGGCTGGGCTTCAACCTCCTCCACGTTAATGTGGTTCACTTGTCCCCTGTTGAAAGGGTTGGGCTTCTTCCCAGAGCTTCCATTGTCGTTTCCATTCTTAGCTTCAGGACATTCATTGGCGTAATGTCCGGTCTTCTGGCACTTGTAGCAAGTAACATGGCTTAGGTCTTTCTTGGCGGGTGTTGCCGGGTTGGAACGGTTCTGTCCGTTGCTTCCTCCATTACCATTCCCGTTCTTGGGGCCACTATGATTGTGTGAACTTCCTCCAGTGTGATTGTGACCTCCATCGTTATGCTGAAGGGGTCCTCCCGAGTTCGGGGTAAAACGGGGTCTCTGCTGGGCTCTAGAATTATACTTCCTTTGTCCATACTTCCTCTTGCGGTTGTCAATCTGCTGCTGCTTCCCTTCAATCATGAGAGCTCTATCTACCAACTCCTGGTAGTTATTGAAATTTGCCAGCATCAACTGCATCCTCAGCTCATCATTCAGTCCTTCCAGAAACTTCTCCTGCTTAGCTGCATTTGTAGCGATGTCATCTGGAGCATAACGTACTAGCTTGCTAAGGTCATCCATATACTGGCCAACGGTGCGCCCTCCTTGGCGTAAGTTGCGAAACTCACGCTTCTTCATGGACATAGCTCCTGCTGATACATAGGCAGTGCGAAAAGCCTGCTGGAGCTGGTCCCATGTAACAGTGTCGATGGGGTAAGTGGCTGTGAAATTCTCCCACCATGATGCTGCGGGTCCATCAAGCTGATGTGTGGCAAAACGCACTCTCTTCGCATCTGTGCATCCTGCAGTGGTCAACTCCCTTCCAATCTTGCGCAGCCAATCATCTGCAACTATCGGCTCGGTGCTACTGGAGAACACCGACAGATTCAGCCTTAGAAAACGGGCTAAGTGATCAACATGTGGTGGTGGTGGGTTGTTGTTGTTGTTCCCCTGGTTCTGATTCTGAACTAGTATCTGCATCAATGCATTCTGCTGCTGGATCAACTGAGTGAGCTTCGGTGGGAAAGCAAATCCATTGTCGCGTCTCGGAGGCATCTGCTGGGTTTAGAAAAGATGAGAAAACAGAGTAGAATGAGGTCTAGGGGGAAACACTACCCATATGCACATGAGACAAACACAAAACATATCACTCAATCAATCAAACAAGGGCATATAATCGGTCTAGAACTATCGTTACAAAAGTGCTCGGGCTATACTATATACATGGTGGAATACTACTACTGATATGGTGGTCGACTAGAAAAACTGATCAGTCGAAGACTCCATGATATCCCCTCTAGCTTCATCAACATAGTCGTCATCTCTATCGTCAGGGTCCGAGTCGGTGTCGTCGATGATGATGTAGTTCTCCGGGCAAGTGGAACCGTCATCTTCTCCTCCTGGCGCGGAATCTCCCATGAATACTCCGATCTTCCTCGTCAGGTCGTCACTCTTCTCCACTAGTACGATGATTTCCTCCTCATAATCTTCGTGTGTAGCCTTGAGTTCTTCCTCCAGCTCCGTGATCCTTGTCATTGCCTTCTTCAAATCTGTCATGCCTGCGCACATCTGGTTCTCCTGGCGTCGAATGTCCTGGTTTAACTCCTAGATGAAAGCTGCAATTGATCTATCCTTCCTGCTGCTGATCATCTCCCATTGCTCATCTCGGCGCCCACAAATCTGGTAGATAGTATCCTTGAGATCCTTGTGGTAAACTTCTCCAATGCATTCCATGGCGATGTGAGCGGCCATGCTCTTGCCTAGACTCCAGGTTGGTGCATCAAAGGAAAACTCTATGGGCTCAGTGACTCGCGTGAATGTCCTTCCTGGAACTTGAACTTGAATCATCCAGCGCTCCTCTTCTGGTAAAGTGGTGTTGTAAGTCCCGGTGAAGCTTGGTATCCCGATGTTCAGGTACCTAGTGACTTCCTTCAAGTGGCATCCAAAAGGTGTGTCTTCATCCGGTTGCGTGAACTTGATCCTTGCATCCGCCATCTAAAGAGTAGAAAATGGAGAGGAGTCAGAAATGAGAAGAGAGTAGTGATCTTAGTGATCGTGTCCTATAGTCAGCGTGTGCTCTGATACCATCTTGTAGCAACCAGACCTCAAGCAGTCTGATCTCTGTGCATCAGTGTCATCCCTGGATCGGTAATGCTGACACGCACAATACTTGAAGGATTTATAACAGAGTAGTAATCACACACTTATTACATCGAATGTCTCAAAAGAGAACTTATTACAATAAATATGGCTTAAGGCCATCTAATACGATAACATCGGAAGGCTTGGAAGATAAAGTGAGTCCATCAACTCCAACGGCATCACTGAGTGAAAGACCACGACCTAATGCTCCTTGCTCGTCATCTGAAAAGTCTGCAACATGATACGTTGCAGACCGAAAATGGGTCAGCACATGGAATATGCTAGCAATGTAACACAAGAGAGTAATGAACAGAATATAGCAATCACTATATGCATATATGGCTAGTGGAGGCTGTATGGTTAATATGTTTTGCGAAAAGCCAATTTTTCCCTACAACAAAGGAATAAATTTTATTTAACTACAAAGTTGGTTGAAAACATTGAGAATGGTAAACCCCATCTCAATCCCAATTAAAAGTAATTAATAACCCAATCAAATTTATATTAAGAGTGATGAGATCCACATGATAATCCAAGAACTAGATACTCAAGATGTCCATAACCGTGGACACGGCTAACCATGATTAGTTTGTACACTCTACAGAGGTTTGTGCACTTTTCCCCACAAGACTCGATCTCCTACGTTGGATTTCACGCACTACATAATGTTTGAGAAACGGATGACCGAGACACAGTCTTTCCGAAGAGGTCCTCTTAACCGATAGATAGGCCTGTACACCTACAATCCCCTACATCTGCTAGCCCATCATGGAAAGGTTTCCCACAACTTACTCAACTATGCCAGAGCCCATAATGGCTTGTGGCTGCACACGGAAGTTTCCAGCATGAATAATCTTATGATCCCTTTGAGCCTGGGTGGCAGTCCATAGGAGAATCACACGGTACCCCGGGATTTCCAAAAATACAGGCAATCACTCGATTCCCCAGGTGCCTCAATCCACCCAGATGTGTGTTAAAGTTGCCACCTTAAGTTGAACCATTAAGTAACAATCTTACATCTGTCATGAATACACTCAAACACAATCCGCGTCTACGAGCATAGCATAGAAATATAAGCAACGTAGAAGTAACTCCCATAGGTTTGATAATAAACAGGTGAATAGGTACTACCTCATCTACTTCCCAAACCCACAATTTAAATCAGATCCTAACCATGCAATTGTTTGAGGATTGATCTAATGCAATAAAACTGGGTAGTAAAGAGGTATGATCAAAGTGTTACTTGCCTTGCTGATGATCCGTGAAACCTTGAGACTCGTAGTAGCACGCTTCGCACTCCGGGTACTCTATCGCAAACAAACAAGCATACAATAAGCAATATAGCAAGGGGCATGGGTAAAACTCAAATAATAAGATCTAACCAGAAAGTTCAACTTAAGAACTCCGTTTTGCAAAAAGAATCAAATCAAATGCGGCAACAAAACTCAAACTGCGATAGAACCAAGCTACGTTTACTATTCTGGATTAAGTCAAATTTTACAGTATCAAAAACTTGTTTAAGTTGATTAAACAGAAAGAGGGCTTCGAGACGAAACTTTAGGCGCTTGAATCGCCTGATTTCGATAAACAAGCGAAAAGATAAACCAAAACGAAAATCAGATCAGAAATCACGATCGAAAATAATCGCGCAAAAATCCGAGAAAAAGAAAAACTGACGAACAGGCTAACGAATGAACGTTCGCTATCCGCAGCTAAACGGTGAAAACCGTTTGTTAAAACGAACTAACGAACGGGCGTTCGCTAACTAACTAAACCAAAAAAACCGATCTAAATAAAAACGCATCTAGGGTTTCGAAAAATAACCAATCGGTTTTCTCGCGAAAACCGAGGCCGCGGCGGCTACCTCCGGCGAAGTCCGGCGAGACGGCGGCGGCGCGGAGCAGTGGGTGGCGGCTCCAGCGGCGCGGGCGGTGGGGCGGCGTCGGCGGCGGGCTAGCGCGGGCGGCGGCTAGGGTTTCGGCGGCGGCGGGCTGCTTGGCTCGCCTCGGCGGCTTATAAAGCCTCCCCCCGGCGGAGTCCCGGGCGGATACGACCCAAAGTCGGTTTC
The DNA here is from genome assembly GCA_032464435.1 of Aegilops umbellulata. Classification (NCBI taxonomy): domain Eukaryota; kingdom Viridiplantae; phylum Streptophyta; class Magnoliopsida; order Poales; family Poaceae; genus Aegilops; species Aegilops umbellulata. The sequence continues at coordinate 223,441,077 of CP136058.1, read as the reverse complement.
CTTTTTTTAATTATTCCGTGCAGAAAAATGAATAAAAGGAATACTAAATGGACTCCAAAAATCTTGAAATAAATTTTCCCGTCCTCTTAAAATCTACCGGACAAGGTGAACATTTATTTGGGACTCTAATGCAGTTTTGAAAAACGCATATTTTTCCTAATTCAAATAAAATAGCGATAAAACTCCGAATGAAATTCTTATTTGATTTTAATATTAAATCTCCAATATTTCTTTATTCTGAGGAAGTCATTTTATCCTCTCTCTCTTTTATTTTTATAAAAGAAATATTCGAAGATAAAATATTTAAAATCAACGATCATCTTTTCAAAATTCGAGAAAAACTCAAATATGATAATAATGAAATTCCCAACTCTCTCCGTGGGTCCTTGAGTTGCGTAGAATTTCTAGGATCAAACCAAAATGCAATAAAATATGATATGCAATGATGATCTAATGCATAACATTCAAAATTGAAAATTTGGGATGTTACAAACCTCGTGCGTGCTTTATCTAGTTTAGTTGGAGCCCAAGATTTAAATCAATCTCGGTTACTTTATATACACCTTTAGGCTAGTGTTTGGGATTCCTTGGAGCATTCCTCCGTGTCCTGACCGGAAGGGTAACAGCTGCAACTCTATCCCATTCAAGATTACTTGATCCCTCACAATCTGCTGAAGACCTAGGGTTGTCAGAATCAGATGAAGATACATCGCCTGAAGCATGAGTGTTGTCGCTGCTACTTGATACGTCTCCAATGTATCTATAATTTATGAAGTATTCAGGTTGTTATATTATCATTCTTGAATGTTTTACACTCATTTTATATTGACTTTTTGATTTTTTTGGGACTAACCTATTGACCAAGTGCCTAGTGCGAGTTGTTGTTTTTTGCTTGTTTTTTACATCGCAGGAAATCAATATCAAACGGAGTCCAAACACCGCGAAACTTTTTGTGGATTTTTTATGGACAAGAAGACATCCAGTAGGCCAGAGAAACACCTGGGGGTGCCCCGAGGGGTGCACAACCCACCAGGGCGCGCCTGGGGGCCCAAGTGCGCCCAGGTGGGTTGTGCCCACCTCGGTGGCCTCCCGCACCCCCTCTTTACCCTATAAATTCCCAAATATTCCGAAAACCCTAGGGGTTAACCTAGATCAGAAGTTCCGCCACGCAAGGCTCTGTAGCCACCGAAAGCCAATCTATACCCTGTTGCGGCACTCCGCTGGAGGGGGAATCATGACCGGTGGCCATCTTCATCATCCCGGCGGCCACCACGATGAGGAGGGAGTAGTCCACCCTCAGGGCTGAGGGTTTGTACCAGTAGCTATGTGTTTAATCTCTCTCTCTCTCTCTCTCTCTCTCTCTCTCGTGTTCTTGAGATGTCACGATGTTGATGTATCGCGGGCTTTGGTAATATAGTCGGATCATATGGTGTTTTCCCCTCTATATCTTGTTGTGATCAACTGAGTTTTCCCTTTGAGATTTCATTTTATCGGATTGAATACTTTTATGGATTTGAGAGCACTTGATATATGTCTTGCATATGAATACCCGTGGTGACAATGGGGTATTATTTTGATTCACTTGATATATTTTTTGGCTCAACTTGCGGATTCCCGAGGTGACATTGGAGTAATCTACGCATAGGGTTTGATGCACGTTCTTGACTTTGTTTCTCCGGTAGAAATCTTGGGGCACTCTTTGAGGTTCTTTGTGTTGGATTGAGTATCATGAATCTGAAATTATTTGGTGATATTTTAGTACGAACTCTTGTATAGATCGATCGGCAAGAATAGCTTCGAGGTGGTTTCGTACCCTACAAATAATTTATTCTTATGTTCTCCGCTAGATAGTAACTTTGGAGTGATTCTTCATCACACTTTGAGGATTGGTTATGTGATCCAATTATATTAGCATTGTTGGGAGATTGCACTAGTGAAAGTACGGACCCTAGGCCTCATTTTCAAGCATTGCAATACCGTTTGTGCTCCATTTTATCAATTGATACCTTGCTGTTTTTTATTGTTCCTACTACAAAAATCAATATCTACTATCCATATTACACTTGTATCACCATCTCTTCTCCGAACTAGTGCACCTATACAAATTACCATTGTATTTGGTGTGTTGGGGACAGAAGAGACTTTTTATTATTTGGTTGCAGGGTTGTTTGAGAGAGACCATCATCATCCTACGCCTCCCACGGATTGATAAACCTTAGGTCATCCACTTGAGGAAAAATTGCTAATGTCCTATAAAACTCTGCGCTTGGAGGCCCAACACATGTCTACAAGAATAAAGTTGCATAGCAGACATCAAGCTCTTTTCTGGTGCCGTTGCCGGGGAGGTGAGTGCATGAAGGTATATCCTTAGATCTTGCAATTGAATCTTTCAGTTTCTTGTTTTATCACTAGTTTGGTTTATAAAAGAAAACTACATAAAAATGGAATTGAGGTTGCATCATATTGTAGATCATCTTTATAATATCTTTCTTGAAAATGATAGATCGGAAAATTGTGCTCAATTGTTAGAAGAAGAAGTCAATAAAATGTTTGGCACAAAATATTTGAACGATGAGCATGATTGCAATGTTGTTAGTATGAATTCTTTGAATATCCAAAATGCCAATGATGATTGCACATGTCATGACAAAAATATTTCTTATAAGCATGTCAATTTTTGCGGAGTGAATTTAGAGTGCAATTGCACACCAAAAGGGGAAGATAGATTTTGTAAGAAGCATAAATATTTAGAAACAAAAAAGTTGTAAGAGAAACTAGATGATTGTGCTGAAAGATTTTTTTTTCGCCATCCTTGTGAACTTTGCAACGAACGTGGTCATTTAATTCTCCAGTGCAAATTGTTTCGTGATCAAGTCGTGTCCGAAAATTGTGATAACTTGATTACCCTTGAGCATCATAAAGAGCTTAGTCTTCTTTTGGAGTATGAAGAAATGAAACGTATAACCGAGGGTATTCCAAAATTTAATCTCTCGAGACTTCTTGATTTTGATCTAGAGAAAATTTATATGTTTTGTGCAGTAAATTGCATTGAGAAACCTTATATTGCCAACTATCTAAAGACAAGAAAACAAATAGAATATGAAGATAGTACTATGGAAAGGGAAAATATTTCCCAATACCCTCCTAGTGTTTCCCATGATGAAATAGGTGACGAGGAGGAGCTCCCTATTCAACCAATCTCATCAATAAGAAGCTTGAAAAAATTAATTAAACCCACACATGGTGTGGTGAAGAAGAAAAGGAAAAGAAGAAAGAATAGAGGTAAAAATGTATCTCTCCCAAATAATGTTGCTCCTACTATTGTTATGTCTCATGAAAATGAATCAAAAATAATTGTGGAAGATGATGCACTTGATGATGATTTTGTTATGCCTATTGCTTGTTGTGATGATTATGATTGGGAAGATAATGATACTTCTTATAATCTTGGAAATCTTTTTGGCACCAACTTGGGAAACTATGATCATAGCAATCGTTATACTGTTGGTGCTATTCATACTATTAATGATGAGAGTGATTATGCTTATGATATGCCAAGCCACAAGCTCGGGGATGCTATGTTTTATGAGAATGACATGTTTGAGAATTTGTTTGCTGCAAATAATGTTTTTCCCAAGCTTGGGGATGCTATGCTTAATGAAGATGATCTTTTTAGTCCCCTTACTTTGAATGATCAAATTTGCTATGATGATTGCATGCCTCCCACTTATGATGATTATTGTGATGATACTTATGTTATAAAAAGTAGTGATAATTATTGTCATAATTTTGAATATCCTTTTACTGAACATTAATCTTTTAATGTGGGAACAATTTATAGTATTCGAGTTTCATATAATACTCCCACCATTGTGAATCAGAAGAAATTTTCTAATGTGGAGAGTAATAAAATTTCTATGCTTGTGGATCATGAAAAGAATGCTTTTATATGATGGCTATATTGATGAATATATTCATGATGCTACTGAAAATTATTATGAGAGAGGAACTTATGATTCATGATGCTCTCTTTATGTTTCAATTCTTATCTTTTTTGCGAGCATCATCGAAATCATCATGCCTAGCTAACAGGCATTAAAGAAAAGCGCTTGTTGGGAGACAACCCAACACTTTTATCTTCTGTTTTTGTGTGTTCACATGATTATGCTACTGTAGTAACTATGTTTTATAGGTTTTATTTCAATAAAGTGCCAAGTAAAGCCTTTGGGATAGTGTGGATGATAACTGACTTGAATCTGTGCAAAAACAGAAACTTTTGCGTCCAGTGCAGAAATTCTTATATTTTACTGGCACGTGGAAAAATTCTTAAATTTTTACAGGTGATAGATATACAAATTCTCTACGTTGTCCTAATTGTTCAGAATTTTTGGAGAAGCAGAAATATGGTTGGAGTACAGATTACTACAGACTGTTCTGTTTTTGACAGATTCTGTTTTCAATGCATAGTTTGCTTGTTTTCTAATTTCTATGGCTTATATTGCTCAATATAAATTGTGGAAATGATATGTTACAGTAGGCATTGTGTGGAAACAATTATGAAACTCGCCTTTGACATTACCAAAGTGAAATGATTTGCTCTATATCATACTCCCTCCGTTCCACAATATATGCCTTCCATTTGTCAAAATATAGATGTATCTAGACATGTTTTAGTATATAGGCGCATCAATTTTTGGACAAATGGAAGTCAATTATTTTGGAACGGAGGGAGTACTAACCTATCTCACGAAGTTCCGTTAAGTTTTGGTGATTGAAGTTTTCAAGTTTTGGGTGGGATATCGATATGAGGAGAATAAGGAGTGACAAGACCCTAAGCTTGGGGACTCCCAAGGCACTCTGTCGGGGAAACTGCTTCCACGAGCACCTATGGGGACCGAGCCCCTTTCAGTTCGGCGGGGGGCGGAGGTCGCACGAAGAGCGGATCGAGGCGAAGCACACGAGCAGTTTACCCAGCTTCGGGCCGCACGGATGCGTAAAACCCTACTGCTGCTTTGTGGTTTGTATTGAGTTCTTGCTCGGGAGCGTTGAATGCTACAGTACACACCAGCAGCTAACGAGACCGAGCGTGAGTGTGTTTCTGTTTGTCCTCCTCCTCTACGTTGCGCATGGGCATCCTTTTATATGCTCAAGGGGTCACCGACAGGTGGCAACGTAGACAAGGGTAAAAATGGAAAAGTGTTGCGGTTGGTACAGCTACCTATACAGTGTATCATACCTAACCCTGACGGCAGGGGACAAGGGCATTAAATGCCCGTCTACGTCGCCCAAACAGTGCAAAAAGGGACCGTCAGGGACGCCACCGTTCGCCACGATGGCTATCTTGTCAGCGCCGCTTGCCACCGCATACCGCTGGCTGCACAGCCTCCCGCCACGTACGCCTGGAAGGGTCCCAGAGCGACACGTTGGTGGATGAGTTGGAGCGTGGGCTGCGGAGTAGTAGCTTGCCGCAGAAAACGTCTTGCCGCAGTCGTTGTCTTGTCGCGTCCGGGAGCTTGTCGCTCACCGGGCCTTGCCGGGACGCGTGGCGCGTCGCGACAAGTTCCTTGAGATGCCTTGGTTGGCCTTCCCGGCAAGCTCCTCTTGCCGGGGTCTTGTGCCTCGATTGGCCTTCCCGGCAAGCTCCTCTTGCCGGGGCCTTGTCTCCTTGGCTTAAATACTTTGTTCTTGAATGGCTCCAAAGGAACCACGGAGGACCTTGGCGGTCACCTGGCAAGCCTGGCCGCGGGGTGCTGCGACTGCCCGTGCACAAGTTCGGGATACTAGGGTACCCCTACTCTAGTACACCGACAGGAGCCCCCGGGCCTGGGCCATACACGGTGCCGAGCGCTATTGGGCCAGGCCCAAAACAGGGCACGGGCACGCGCGGCCTGGGTCACGCCGTATCTCACTCCGTATCCACCGCGCCCTCCCCGAACGGCACGCGTCGATCGCGGCGTCGTGGGAGAGATCGTGGGTGGTTTGTTTATTCGGAAAGGCGAAGCCTCTGCCCCCTCCCTCCTTATAAGCAGGGGAAACAGGGGCAGTTCGCCCATCCGCCAGTTGCTATTCCAGCCTCGAAAATCTCCGCCACTCCCCTTCTTCCCCAAAGCCGAAAGAGAGCAGCGCTCCGCCTCCCATCGCCACCAGCACCACCGACGCCGTCGACTTCCCTCACCACTTCCGCCATGGCTCCGAAAGGCGACAAGGGGAAGGGGAAGGCCGCGAAGTCGGCCGAGGCGCAGCGACTCGAGGCGCTGCGAAAGGAGCGGGCAATCTTCCCTCCCAAGCTCGCCGCGGAGGAGCTGAGGGAGTACTACTACCTCTTCTGGTCGACGGAGACGCGGGCGCACCCGCGCACGAAGGTACTTCCAGCCGCCGCCTGGAAAACGGCTCCGACTGGGTACCCCTTCTTCGCCTTGTTCTTCTACTGCGGGCTCTGCCCGCCTTTTTCCGAATTTTTCTGCGATATCATGAACACCTACGGGTTTCGCCTCCTTGACTTCACCCCCAATGCTGTCCTGACCATGGCAGTTTTCGCACATCTTTGCGAAAACTTTGTTGGAGTCCATCCCAATGTAGCCCTTTTTCGCCACTTCTTTACGCCTCGAGTTGAGAGAGGAGAGCCTTTATCCGGCGGAATCGCCTGGATCTCAAAGGCCAGCAAGAAGGAAGCTTATCTATAGGGAGAGCTCCGCAACAAGTGGGAGGAATGGAGAGCAGACTGGTGCTGGATCGTCGAGGAGGACCCGCAGCCGTTTACCGCCCAGCGCCAAACTGCAGTGGTGCGCGGCAGCGATTGGAGCAACGTGGCTCCTGACGACGACAGGCTAAAGATCGCCGTCGCCCGGATCCAACGCCTCAGGCTTGCCGGACTCACTGTAGGCGCCGTCGGCGTAGATTTCCTTCGCCGGCGCATCGCCCCCCTGCAGGAGAGGAGGAGACCCGCCTGGGAGTTCAAGAACGCGGCGGATATCATGAGGCTACGTCCGGGCCTCAACTTCAACTTCACTGTCCTGGAACTTGACGCGATGCTCAAGGAGTTGTTCAAGCACGACCCTGAGCATCCCGAAATGTTCAGGTTGCCGCAGGGTCTCGTTCCATTGTGCAACAACTCCTCGCTCAGCCGCATCCGTGCAATGATGCCGCTGTGCGATTCGCATGGGATTGACCCAACTTGGCAAGAGCCTGCAGACGACGTCGTGCAGGCGTTTTTTGATGGTTTGGTAGAAGAACCGATCCGCCCCGACGAGCAGAAGGGCCTCATTCGCGACACCACCGATGAGGAGATGGAGTGCATCGCCACTAGGCTAGAAGAGGCGGCGACAGCCGCAGCCGCGGGCGAGTTCGGATTCACCGTGGAGGAGGCAGAGGCAGCAGAGGCGGCAAGCCTTGCCGAGCGAGCGGGGCTTGCCGGTGAGGAAGAGCCTGCCGGGCATGACGCCGAGTCGGGCGAGCCCACCGAGGATACGGGTGGCTTGCCGGATAACGACTCCTCTTCCGCCCCACCTTTGGGCAGCTCGTCGCAAGCAGAGCCCCCGGCTCCACCAAGAAGGCGTCTCCGCAAGGCCGGGTACGCAGCGGAGCGGCAGACGAGTCAACAATCGCCGCGCCGCGCGACACGCTCCACCGCGGCAACTGGGGCGGGGTCTTCGCGGACCGCCGCTCCTGCTCCCGCCAAGCGGCCAAGGGAACCGACTCCTCCGCCTCCTCGCGCCGGAGGTGGGCCAGGCTTTGACTTCTCTGCGCTCAGCTCCGACGAGGAAGAAGACGAGTAAGATCCTTGTTGTACTTGTATTTCTTCAATTCTTGCTGTTTTGTCTTGTAACTTATTTGCTTTACTCTGAACCTATTCCTTTTTAGGACTCTGGCTCAAAGAGCGGCAAAGAAAGCCAAGGTCCCGCTGATCATCATCGAGGACGAACCCACCACAACAGCAGGGGGCGCGCCCGAGACAACCTTGCCGGACCCGGCAGCTGATCTTCAGAGCAGCCCCCAGCGCAGCCCCCAGCGTAAGTATATGGTTTACTTCCGCTGTTAGGCACGCATGTGTGCTCTTTCTTCGCTGACATCTGATCATTGGTTTGTGTAGGAGCAGAGCAGCCCCACCAGGAGCATCCGGAGACCACCCCTGGTATGCCATCTGCTTCAACTACACCGCCAAGGGGGAGTTCTCCGGCAAGGGAGAATCCTCCGACAAGGGAGAGCTCTCCGACGGGGGAGAAGTCTCCGGCAAGGGAGAGGTCTCCGGCAAGGGAGAGGTCTCCGGCAAGGGACAGCACCAGCGACCCCCCGGCGACGGAGACCATGACTGCAGATCCTGGTACAGGTAATCCTCTCGCTTGAAAACTTCCCTTGGGTTCTTCTTCTTTTGATCTTCTTTTTGGAAATTTTCTTGACTTTTCTCCCTTTTCCGGCCGTCAGTCCCATCTGTCACGGAGCCGATGGAGACCGAGGTCACCGGCGACGACGCCGCTGCCACCGACAAAGCGGCCGGCGCTGACGATCCCGCCGGCGAAGAGGCCGCCAAGGCTACCGCCGCAGCAGCTGGCGAGGGGACTGGCGATCGTACTGACGGCCCTGAGGCCGCAGGAGCGTCAGGCGCTACGCCGACCGCCGACCCTTCCGCCGCTGCCGCAGCGTCAGACCCCGAAGAGCCCCAGCCAGGCGTCTACTTGAAGGCCGGCGATGGTGTCTTCATCAAGCTCCCCCGGGAGTCAAGCTCCAGGGCGCCGGTCGAAGGAGAAATCTTGGACGGAGAGGTGCTCGCCTCTGCTGGGCTGACGCTGGTTGATGCGCCGAGCAGCAGCAGCGGCGTGTCTGAGGAGGAGCGGCTACTCCGCAAGCTGGTGTCGCTCTACCGCGCTCGTCAGGCCAAGGTGGAATGCCGAGAAGCGCTTGTCGCGAAGGCGGGAGCGGACATGGAGAAGCGCGCGGAGGAGCTCCGAGGCCAAAACCAGGAAGCTCTCCGGTCCCTGGCGGAGGAGCGGGAGCAACTCGCCGAGGCGCAGAATGCCTTTATCCTCGAGAAGGCGGAAGTTGAAGAGCAACAGCGGCTTGCCGCCGAGGGGCTATCTGCACGGGAGGGCGAGTTGGCGCAGCGGAAGGTCGACCTTGACAGGCACGAGGAGGAGCTCGCTGCGCGTGAGCAAACGCTTGGCGGGACTCTCAAGCAAGCAGAGGATGCTGCCGCAGCTGCCGAGGCCGCCAAGAAGGAGCTGGAGACAAAGGTGGCGCAGCTGGAGACCGATCTTAGGGCGAGCGGTGAAGAGCTTGCCGCGCTCAAGCAGGAGCGCGAGAAAGACGCCTACACCTTTGGCGAGCTGCAGGGTCGTCTCGCTGAGAAGGTCAAGGAGCTTAGCGCCGCCAAGGACTCCAACACCGATCTTGAGTTGAAGCTGACTACTTTGACCAAGACGCTGGATGGTGCCAGGGAGCAGGAGGTGGCCTTGAAGGAGATCAAGGCCGACAAGGAGCTTCTGGAGAGTATTGCTGCCACCCAGAACACCTTTAGGGAGACTGTGGAGCAATGGACGGAGGGTCTTGTGAACGCTGCGTCAGACATCGACAGGGAGCTGGCGCAGCTGGGGATGGAGGATCTCGGGTATCCCTCTGATGAGACCCTCCCATCCAGTGCCAAGCTCACCTTATTCTTCAAAGGCGTGGCGACGGCCCTCCAGCGACTCCGGGAGAGGATCCCAAAGCAGCTGGCCGACGAGTCGCGCGATATCTGCGCGGGAGCTCTTCAAAAGGTGCTGGTGAAGGTGGCCTACCGCAACCCGGGCCTCAACCTCACCAACGTCCTCAAGTCCCTGCCGCCGAACGCTGATCTTGAGGCGCTCAAGGCCCTTGTCACACCCATTGTGGAAAGGGTGAGCGGGATCAAGAGGGTCGAGGGCGACCGTGTAGACTAGGCCGCCCGTTTTCTTCTTTTCTTGTCGCTGCTGAACATGTTATTAAAACAATCTATTAGAGCCGCGACAACCTATCTTGTAATATAACTCTATTTTGGGTAGTGATTGCAATGTTATTTCCTTTACTTGATTCCTTCCTTTGTATGTTTTTGCCCTATGCTTTTAGGGAACTTGCCGGCGCAGGCACCTTTGCCGCGAGCGCTGAGTGCGGGACGTCAGCAGCCTGCTGGCGGTGCCATTGCCGACAAGAAACCTTGTCGCGACTAGTCGCAGCTCACTTAAGTTGTTGAGCGGACTCGAAACAAAGTAAGGGTGCAACTAGCCACGAGCTGGTTCCTCCGCGCACAGGTTTTCCATACAAAGCACGGTCGTTCAAGGAAGATAACTTAAAAATTTTAAAAAATCTGATTGCTCAAACTTTGGCAACTTAGCTTCTCTGTTGTTTGCTTTCCGGCAAGGCGAAACTTTCTTGAACGACGCCTGGTCCATACCATTATCTTCTCCCCCCCCCGGCAAACTTGTGGGCGAGGGGACCTTCCTTTCCTTGAGAAAAAAGAAAGAAGAGAAAATAAAGATATGGAGCCTTATGGCTCGTTATCGCTTACCGGGGGTTGGTGCTGCACAAAGTGTTAGGTAACTCATGCAAGAAATAAAAGGCATGAAATTGACAAGATGTGCGGAGCACATGAGCTTTATTTATGCACAGGGTCTGCGCCTGGCTTTGTACAAAGGATTACATGCAACAGCGGCAAGACTTGTACAAAAGGTGGTTGCCGGAACAGGGTCCGACAACCGCGCCTTACGCGTAAAACTTACGAAGATGCTCAATGTTCCAGGAGTTGCTCACCGGAATGCCATCTTCGGTCTCAAGGCGGACAGCACCAGGCCTAGTGACTCGTTTCACCCGGTAAGGGCCTTCCCACTTCGGCGTCAACTTGTTGGAATTCTTGGCGGACTGAACACGCCGAAGAACAAGGTAGCCTTCCCCGAGACTTCTGGCGTTAACTTTGCGGCTATGGTAGCGGCGCAAAGCTTGCTGGTAGCGAGCAGCTCGCACAGCAGCCTGAAGACGGTCCTCCTCAAGGAGCAGCGCGTCATCTTCTCGCAGCTACTCTTGCTCAAGCTCATCATAAGCGAGCACTCGAGGTGACCCGTATACGAGTTCCGTGGGGAGAACCGCCTCTGCTCCGTAAACTAGAGCGAAATGTGTCTGGCTAGTGGCTCGATTTGGCGTCGTCCTGATCGACCAAAGAACCACCGGCAGCTCCTCAATCCAATTTCTTCCGCACTTGTGCAGCCTGTCGAAAGTCCTGGTCTTGAGCCCACGCAGCACTTCAGCATTTGCCCTCTCCGCTTGACCGTTGCTTCTGGGGTGAGCAACAGAAGCGAAGCAGACTTTGGCGCCAAGATCTTGGACGTACTGCATGAAGGTGCGGCTCATGAATTGCGTACTGTTGTCGGTGATGATCCTGTTAGGGATCCCGAAGCGGCAAACAATCGACCTGAAGAACTTGACTGCTGACTGTGTTGTCACCTTCCTCACTGCTTCCACTTCCGGCCACTTTGTGAACTTGTCAATTGCAACGTACAAGTACTCAAAGCCCCCGACTGCTCGGGGGAAGGGGCCGAGGATGTCGAGCCCCCAGACCGAAAATGGCCAGGATAAAGGGATCGTCTGGAGAGCTTGAGCTGGCTGGTGTATCTGCTTGGAATGGAACTGGCACGCTTCACACTTGGTTACTTGTGCAGTTGCATCCTGGAGGGCTGTCGGCCAAAAGAAACCTTGCCGGAATGCTTTGCCAGCAAGTGCTCTTGCGCCAATGTGGTGAACACATATGCCTCCATGTATCTCTGCCAACAGCTTTTGTCCGTCTTCCCGGTGAATACACTTCAATTTCACACCGTTGAGTATTCTTCTGTACAGTGTGTTGTCGACAAACTGGTACATACTTGACTGTCGGGCTACTCTTTCCGCTTCTTCTTGCTCTTCGGGAAGTTCTCCTGTCTGAAGAAAACGGACAATCTGTTGTGCCCATGCTGGAGCTTGCGGCTCGACAACAAGGACTAAAGGCACATCTGCTGCTGTGGGAACATCCGCTTCTGCGGCGAGAACCTGCGGCTCAGCCGGAGCTTGACGTTCCCCGGCAAGCTTGCCGGAGCAAAGCTTGTCGGGAGCGTCTGCTTCAACGGAACGAACCCTAGGGCTCGCCGGAGCAGACTGCTCCCCAGCACTCTTGGCGCTGATCTTGGGGACCTTCTTGGCGGCGGCTTCGGGAAGCTCTGCCGGAAAATAGTCACCAGAAATCAACTTCCTCTTCTTGCTCTGTCTAGTTGATGGCGTCACAGACGGTTGAGTCAGCTTGAGCACAAAGATCCCTGGTTCCACAGGTAACTTAAGTGCTGCGCACTTTGACAGGTCATCGGCAATGTCGTTCTGAGCCCGTGGAACATGTTCCATCTGTAGGCCGTCAAAGTGCTCTTCTAGCTTTCTCACTTCATCAACGTAGGCTTCTATCAACGGACTCTGATAATCCTTATTCACTTGGCGGACGACAAGCTGCGAGTCACCCCTGACAATGAGCTTCTTAATCCCAAGGTCTGCCGCGATCCTGAGACCGGCAAGCAAACCTTCATACTCTGCAGTATTGTTTGTTGCTTGCTCCTTGGGAAAGTGCATATGGACTATGTACTTGAGGTGCTCTCCGGTGGGTGCGACAAGCAGCACGCCAGCACCGGCGCCTTGCAGCGAGAAGGCACCATCAAAGTACATCAGCCACTCTTTGCTTGCTTCCTTGACAGGGATGCTCGTTTCTGGAATTTCTTCATCTGGTGTTGGCGTCCACTCTGCTATGAATTCTGCCAATGCTCTGCTTTGGATAGTTGAAGTGCTCTCAAACTTGAGGCCAAAGCTTGACAGTTCCAGTGCCCACTCAACAATCCTGCCTGTTGCTTCTGGATTCTGCAGTATCCTCTTCAGCGGAAAGCGAGTGACAACTGTGATCTCATGTGCTTGGAAGTAATGGCGCAGCTTTCTCGAGGCCATGAGAAGGCCGAAAAGCAATTTCTGCACACCAGAGTACCTTGACCTAGCCCCCTGCAGAAGGGAACTGACAAAGTAAACTGGGCGCTGCACCATTCTCTTCTGTATCTCTTCACGAGCCTGCGCAGATCCATCTTTGTCGGGACCAGAGCTTGTCGGGGAAGCCCCCTGCTTGTCGCTGGATGTGTTTGCCGTGGTTGCTGGCTCGTCATCTGCCTCCCTCTCTGCTACTAACGCAGCACTAACCACTTGATTGGTTGCCGCCAGATACAGCAACAACTTCTCTTTTGGCTTAGGTGCGACAAGTATTGGAGTGGAGGACAGGTATCTCTTCAAGTCTTGCAGCGCAGCCTCCGCTTCCGGAGTCCATTTCATTGGACCCGCCTTTTTCAATATTTTGAAAAACGGCAGGGCGCGCTCAGCAGACTTGGAGATAAACCTGCTGAGAGCCGCCACGCAACCGACAAGTCTTCGCACATCCTTGACACGCTTCGGTGCTTTGATCTGCTCAATGGCCTTGATCTTGTCGGGATTGGCTTCAATTCCCCGCTGAGACACGAAGAACCCGAGAAGCTTGCCGGAAGGGACTCCAAACACACACTTCTCGGGGTTGAGCTTGAGGCCGATCTTGCGCAGATTTGCAAAAGTCTCTTCTAAATCTTGAATCAGAGTTGCCCTATCCTTGCTCTTGACTACTATGTCATCCATGTAGGCTTCCACATTTCTGTGGATTTGTGGCTCAAAAGCGGAATGGACTACCCTTGCGAATGTTGAACCAGCATTCTTTAAACCGAAAGGCATTCGTGTGAAACAATACGTGCCACACGGAGTGATGAATGCGGTCTTCTCCTCATCCTCTTCTGCCATGAAGATCTGATGGTATCCTGAGTATGCGTCAAGAAATGAAAGCAAGTCACATCCGGCCGTGGAGTCAACAATCTGGTCAATGCGCGGCAAGGGAAATGGGTCTTTGGGACAAGCTTTGTTAACATCGGTAAATTTGATACAAAGCCTCCATTTCCCGTTTACTTTGCGCATGACTACAGGATTGGCCAACCACGTAGGATGGAGCACTCCTCTGACAAGGCCTGCTGCTTCCAACTTCTTGATCTCTTCTGCGATGAATTCTTGGCGCTCCACTGCTTGCTTCCTGACTTTCTGCTTGATGGGCCGCGCTTGAGGACAGACGGCAAGGTGGTGCTCAGTTACTTTCCTGGGAACACCGGGGATGTCAGACGGTTGCCACGCAAACACGTCGACGTTCGCCCGCAGGAAAGCAATGAGCGCGTTTTCCTATTTAGGGTCGAGAGTGGCACTGATGGTGAAGGTACCACCAGTGCCGTCCTCCTTGGCGGACACCTTCTTGGTCGCTGGCGGAGCTGCCATTGTCTTCTTACACTTGCCGGTGGAGCTCGATGGTGCGCCCTCGACGGTAGCGCAGCACTCCGAAGAGGTGCACTTGCCGGAGTGGGCATCAGAACTCTTGCCGGACTTGGTCTTCTTCCCTCCGGGAGCTTCAGCGGCAAGTGACTTGTGATCCGTTGCGTCTGTCGCTTCCCGGTAAATCTTGTCGGCACAGATAAGAGCATCCTTCTTGTCACCAGGGACAGAGATGACACTTATCGGGCCTGGCATTTTGAGCACGTTATACGCATAGTGAGAGGCCGCCATGAACTTGGCGAGCGCTGGACGGCCGAGGATCCCATTGTAAGGCAATGGAAAATCGGCAACATCGAAAGCGACCCTCTCAGTTCTGAAGTTCAACTCGCTGCCAAATGTTACCGGCAACGTGATCTTCCCCTTCGGCTTGCACCTTCCCGGGTTGATTCCTTGGAATGTGCCGGTCTCTTCGAGCTCGCTGTTAGGGATCTGGAGTTTCTGGAGCACAGCGGAGGAGATCAGGTTCAAGCCGGCCCCGCCGTCAACTAGCATCTTAGTGACCTTGAGGTTGCAGATTGTTGGTGAAACCAACATCGGCAAGCACCCGACCGCAGTTGTGCGATCAGGGTGGTCCTCAATATCAAAGACGATAGGCGTGCTGGACCATTTCAGAGGCTTGCGTGACTCGACGGGTGGTTCTGCCGCATTGACTTCCCGCACCCACTGCTTGAGTTGGCGGTGTGAAGTATGCAGAGAAGCACCGCCGTCAACGCACAAGACCTCTATGGCTTTCTGGAACTCCTGTTCACTGGTCTCGACATCATCCGTGTCTTCGTCGTCGTCGTCATCTTCATCCTTGTCGCGGCCGCGGGGAGGTCTATCTCCTTGCCGCTGCTTGGCCTTGCCGCGACGTCCTCCCCGGCCGGGGCGCTTCGTGACGGATCCTCCAGCACCTCCTTGGGCTTTCTCCTTGTCGCGTCGCTCGTATTCGGCCTTTTGCAGCTCAACAAGCTGCTCGACCTTCTTGCAACTCTGGAGGTCATGGCCCTTGGTGCGGTGGATCTTGCAGTACTGTTTGTTGGTGTCGTCCTGCTTGTCGGCGATCGCCACAGCCTGACAGTTGGTGCACGCGGCAACCTCCTTGCCGGAGCCACCAGTCTTTGCTTTCTTGGCGTCACCTTCGTTGCCGGACTGCTCAACAACTAGCACATCTTTGCCTTTCTTCTTCCTGTTGTTCCACCGCCGGTTTTTCTTTGCCGGGGCAGCATCCTCGATGTCAGATCCCCCTGTTCCTGTATTCTCTCCGGGGAGTCTCCTTCCTTCCTCAGCACGTGCACACTTGTCGGCCAGGGCATACAGCTCACTGACGTCTCTGATCTTGCACATCACCATCTCCTCCCGCATCCTGCGGTTACGCACGTTCTGATGGAACGCGCTAATGACCGCAGCAGGGTGGACATCTGTGATGTCGCGTTGTACACGGCTGAATCTCTGGATGAACTTGCGCAGAGGCTCTCCTTCCTTCTGGGCGAGCAGGTGAAGGTCACTCTCCTGGCCAGGAGGTTTGTGGCCGCCTGTAAAGGCGCCGACAAACTGATGGCATAGGTCTGTCCAGGAAGATATGGAGTCGTCCGGCAAGTGCATGAGCCAGGACCTGACGTTGGGTTTGAGCACCAGCGGGAAGTAGTTGGCAAGGATCTTGTCGTCTCGCCCCCCGGCAGCTTGCACCGCGATGGTGTAGATGCTGAGGAACTCCGACGGATGCGTCTTGCCGTCGTACTTCTCGGGTACATCTGGCTTGAAATTCTTCGTGCTGGGCCACTGGACTTGCCGCAGCTCACGGGTAAACGCAGGGCAACCTACCGCGTATGGCAGGTCGCCTGGTTCCCCTGGCGCATGTATGTCGACAGTGGGCCCAGCGCGCTGGTCTAATTGACGCCGCGCTTCTCTTCGGCGCTCGATGCGAGTACGAGCGTCTTCTTGCTTGCGTTCGTGAAGAACTTGGCGCTGATCGCGACGAGCTCGCGGATCTGATGACGCGGTGGAGTCGCTGTCGTGGTGGGTCCGGCGAGTCGGCGATCTTGGCCTTTGGGGCGGAGAGTGCACGGTGGTCGCACCCCCACCGGTCTTGTCACCGTCGGCTCGTGCCTGGCTGGCTCTCCGCGGCTGCGATGTACTCGGCTGTCGTGGAGTGTCGCCGTTGGCAAAGCCAATGAGACTCTGAATGGTGGCCCTCCAGTCGTCGAGCTTGTCCGCCGTTGGAGGGTAGTCTAGGAGCAGTTGAGCTCGTGCCAAAGCTTCTGCTGGAGTGACGGGTAGCGGTGGCGAACGGTGCGTGGAGCGGGATGTGCTCGGACTTCTAACTATGTTAGAAGGAGCAGTACCCCGTCCAGGCGACCGTGCCTCGCTCGCGCCAGCATGTTGGCGCGCATGCTGGTCTTGAGCGTCCCGAGATCCGCCAGCTCGATTTGGGTCCAGCGAGCGTATGGTACCATGAGCACCATGACGCTGCCGGTCCCGCGCCTCCTGAGATGGGCGCGGTGCATGTTCGGACGCCGTGGCACCGTGAGCTCCCTCGTCGGCGCCCGTTCTTCCGCCGGCGTCTACCCCACCAGCCGTTTGCTCCGGCGGTGGTGGGTTTGATGCGGACGGATCAGCCGCCTCCGAAGCCTTCTTCTTCGGCGGCATGTCGATGAAGATGATGAAGATCTAGCTCGTGTGAATGCCGAATCAGGTTCACACAACCTCGACGCCCCCTAACAGGATCATCACCACGAGCCGCCACGCACCTCCTTGGGCTTTCCCCTACCTGGCGTGCCAAAGATGTCGGGGAAACTGCTTCCATGAGCACCTATGGGGACCGAGCCCCTTTCGGTTCGGCGGGGGGCGGAGGTCGCACGAAGAGCGGATCGAGGCGAAGCACACGAGCAGTTTACCCAGCTTCGGGCCGCACGGATGCGTAAAACCCTACTGCTGCTTTGTGGTTTGTATTGAGTTCTTGCTCGGGAGCGCTGAATGCTACAGTACACACCAGCAGCTAACGAGACCGAGCGTGAGTGTGTTTCTGTTTGTCCTCCTCCTCTACGTTGCGCATGGGCCTCCTTTTATATGCTCAAGGGGTCACCGACAGGTGGCAACATAGACAAGGGTAAAAATGGAAAAGTGTTGCGGTTGGTACAACTACCTATACAGTGTATCATACCTAACCCTGATGGCAGGGGACAAGGGCATTAAATGCCCGTCTGCGTCGCCCAAACAGTGCAAAAAGGGACCGTCAGGGACGCCACCGTTCGCCATGATGGCTATCTTGTCAGTGCCGCTTGCCACCGCATACCGCTGGCTGCACAGCCTCCCGCCACGTACGCCTGGAAGGGTCCCAGAGCGACACGTTGGTGGATGAGCTGGAGCGTGGGCTGCGGAGTAGTAGCTTGCCGCGGTAAACGTCTTGCCGCAGTCGTTGTCTTGTCGCGTCCGGGAGCTTGTCGCTCACCAGGCCTTGCCGGGACGCGTGGCGCGTCGCGGCAAGTTCCTTGAGATGCCTTGGTTGGCCTTCCCGGCAAGCTCCTCTTGCCGGGGTCTTGTGCCTCGATTGGCCTTCCCGGCAAGCTCCTCTTGCCGGGGCCTTGTCTCCTTGGCTTAAATACTTTGTTCTTGAATGGCTCCAAAGGAACCACGGAGGACCTTGGCGGTCACCTGGCAAGCCTGGCCGCGGGGTGCTGCGACTGTCCGTGCACAAGTTTGGGATACTAGGGTACCCCTACTCTAGTACACCGACACACTCCAAGGTAATATTCAAGGAAGATCCAAGCAACTATGCTTGGGGATGCCCCAGAAGGCATCCCCTCTTTCATCTTCAACATTATCGGTAACCTCACTTGAAGCTACGTTTTTATTCATCACATGATATGAGTTTTACTTGGAGCGTCATTTTATTTTGTTAGGATTTGCTTGCTGTTATTTAGAATAATGTTTTGTGTCTTTCCTTTCAAGAAAATTGTCAAGTATAACATTCACCATGCTTATTTTGCAAGTCCACATGTTGCTGTTTCAAAACAGAAATTTATCGCTGTTGCAAAAAAAATCCCTAGAAAAGTCAGAATGTGATAAAATGTTAAAACTTTTTGCACAACTAGTTGACCCGTTGCGTCAAATGGCGCAGAGACCCGCTGAAGACATGTTGTTGATGAAAATAGTTTCATGCTGCCAGAACCTTCAACTAAACCATCCGTTGCGCCAAATGGCACAGAGACCTGCTGATTCCATGTTAGCGATGAAAAGAAATCCATGGTTTAGTTGATATAGTTACGGGTACGCACATATGACAACAAATTTAATCTTTCTTATATGAAAAAGCCAGGGCTTGGTATCAACAATCAGATGTATATACACAATTAAATCTGATAACATAGAGTTCTGTTTGAAACAAAATGTATGTAACAAATCTAATCCTCTTTAGTAGGAAAAACATGGTATATTTTGTTGTCTATAATGAGATGTATATACAAATTCTAATTTGGTAGCACAGAGTTATATATTCTATAAGATGTGAATGACGGACATCACATCCAGAGATATTCACATCAGCAACAAAGTTGTCTACAATTCATGTGAACGATGTGGTTCGCCGAGGCGGCCGTTTCGGGGGCATTGATTTCTGAGGGAGTCCAGGTGGTGATGATGATAGACACTAGGTGGTCATTTGTGGATTGCATGATCAGCGCAAATCCTGCATATTTCCCTTGCGAAGCTCGTCTTCAAAGTCGGAGTTGTCAATTGTTCGCGTGTGTAGCCATCTGTTAGCATGTGGCCAGTTTGGCCGGTGGTACCCATGTTGTGTGGGTTGAGTTGTATTGGTTTTAGCCCGGTTTTCCTCAATTAACCAGACAATTCTCGCTATCTTCTAAGCCAATGAAAATGGAAGTTTTTTGCCTCGTTTCAAAATAATTAAATAAAACATCAGCGAGAAATAACATCCTTGGGCCAGCACCTGACTAAGTTGAAACGATATTGTTCCGCGCCTTCCAAATATGCTAAGGATATTACCAATGTTGTCTTGGGCTTGCAGCCCTTCGGGTGGCATCACTTGCCAAACAAAGGAGAGATTGGTAGGAATCGAAACGCCGAGGATTGACCAAATCACAACAACAAAATTGCGGTCATTTTTTCATATATATATACATGAAGTGTCAGGTCATAGCATTGCTGAACCGGACTAAAATTCAGGAGAATGGATGAGAATAGAAATGATGTAAAGTCAGGTCTCGGTTTAAAATGGGCATAAGAAAGTAGTATTTTAGTAGAGCTATATAGGAATGCACAAAGGCTTAGTAACTGCAATACTAATTTACTTAAGGAAGAGCTGCACAATTTACTCAAGTAAGAGCTGCTCAATATTGTCGTCAGAACAAACTGTAATAGGATCGTGGGAATTATATGTTGATGTGTACACACCTTCACAATTATATAACTCTATGTAACAATGCACAAAGGAGTAGCAGCCACAATATTAATTTACTCAAGGAAGAACTAGTCAATTATGTCATCAGAACAAACTGTAATAGGATGGTGCAAATTCTGTAAACCTTGAACGGGGCGCATAGTACCTTCCAAAGCCTATTAACATAAAGATGTAATAAGACAAGAGAAAAATGATTGTAACTATCTTCTAATTGTTCAAACATTTGAGAAAGCTTAGAGAATCCGTCCTGCTGCCTTTTTCTCCAATGTTCTCTTCCTTCTTTTACCTGCAAAAATGAAGCATGTTCCACAAACTGGCAAAATCAGTGTTGTTACCAACAGACTTCCATATTATAAGAGGTATTCTGGAAGTATTTATGCTAACTAAATTCAGAGAAGACCAAAAGCATAATAATTTAGCAGCCCTATATAAGACTTGTTTCAACCATCAGGATACATCCAATAAAAGGTTTTTAGCTGACATAATTCCATACAAAAATTCATTCTCAGAAGAAGAGGCTTTGAACACTCCTCTGGGGCAAACCACTCTCCCCTATATCTTCATGCCTCTCATTTACTTGGTGTTGTGCATGTGACAGATGAGGTCGACCACGCGGGTGCTGCAAGCAGAGAAATTTGAGGATTCAGCAAGTTGATTTCTGCATAGAAGTATAATCTTAACTGCAAGAGCCATAGAAGGTGCCACTGACCTGTATCCCCACTCGTTGTCGTACCAGGAGACAAGCTTGACAAAGTTGTCGTTCAGACCAATCCCGGCCTTGGCATCAAAGATGCTGGACCTGTTATGGGTAAAGTGGCAATCATTAGCCATGTCAGATGAGTACTCACATAGGCAATCAAAATGCACCCATTAATAAAGAGTAGTAACATGGCTATTGTCAAAGCAATGGTAAACACCTGTTGTCACCCTGGAAGTCAGTGGAAACAAGGTCCTCATCAACGTAACCCAAAATGCCCTCGAGGTTTCCCTTAGACTCTTCCCTGTAAACTCAGATCAGTATACATCAATACTGCTCATAGGTGGTATGTGGCCCAAATACCAGAACCAGAAACCATATGCGCATCAAAGTAAAGGAAATTGATCCTGGTTGGTGGCGTTACTCACTTGATGGCAGCCTTAATCTGATTATAGGTTGCTGGCTTCGCAAGTCTAACAGTCAGATTCTCATGGTGCATCTTGAAGCCCTGCAATCGAAACTGGAACATCACTCGCACTGAAATCTCCAAACACCAGTTGATCTAACTAATCAAGCAAGTAGCAGTCCTGCACTGAAACCCCTAAACACCAGTTCAGTTATCCATATTATACACATCCCTGCTACTACAAATTCTGAAAAATGAGATACTGGACCCTCAGCAACAACTGACATAAAGGCTAAACCCGAGCAATCAACCATTACTTCTGTCATGGCACAAAATTTCGAATAGAATCACATATAAGAATGTCAATTGGAAGGAGAGAAAGGAACTCTAGGAATTCATGGTGGCAGATAAAGCAAATAAAATAATATTGTTCAGGAAACGAGATAATATCGGGGACACGAAAGGTTGTTCCGAGATGTTCCAGACAATCTAACAGTTAGACAGCACACAAAAAAAGTTGAATCAAAGAGAAACTAAAAATCAGATTACAATATAGACTCGTTACCTTTTTTGCTTAGGCAAAGGCCGACATGGACATTAGAAACCAAATTGAACTTACCTTTTTCTATGTAGTAAAAAACTGAACAAGTGTCTGTGTTTTTCATCGAAAGAAAAAAAATGCTAGGAGAGTAATATGCTTATGGCAGAATTAACATTGATAGCAGAAGAAGATACATACTGGAAATGTTGGACTAAATTTAGCCAACTTCACTAACAATGTAGAAATTGGCTTCAGTGTACTAACATAGTTATTTTGGATATAAGCAATCAACCACGAATTTAACATCAGAGATATCTGACCATTTTAAGTAACGAAAAAAGAGCCCAATAGCAAGATAGCACAACATAGAGCTGCATTGACCATTGGACCAAGCTCTGAGTAGAGAACCTACATTTCATATCCAATAACTAAAATTTGTGCGATACATCCATAAAGGAATATTAGCAGGACAGGCAGCGCTGGACATATTGTTTAAGCAAATAAATAGTCACTACTTTCTTGTGCACAATGGAGCAGAAATTGGTGATCACAAGAGCAGAGTAGTCATGGTTGAGCCTGTTTTGACTTTCTTTTCTTATTCCACTTTGGAAAGGACAAAAGTGAACAAAAGCAAGCCAAAAACATATAGTACTCCCTCCGTAAACTAATATAAGAGTGTTTAGAATACTAAAATAGTGATCTAAACGCACTTATATTAGTTTACGAAGGGAGTACCATTTAATGCCTCACAACAGTTTTTGCATGGCCAGTTAACCCTGAAAGAAGAAAGTCTGTGATATTACACTTAATATGTAAAAGAGGCTCAAACACAAAATTAAATTCAAAATAAAAGTAATGCTCATGTAGCATATTTTGTGTTTACAACACAAGACAGTACCGTCAAACGATATATATTAGCTAGCTAAGTAGGAATCTCTCATTGGACTGTGCCTCTAAATTATACCATGGAGGCATGAAACTAAGTATTTTTGGTCAGGAAAACAAAGATGCTCGCTTCCGCACCATGAATCACAGAATTTTCATATAATTGTACTCACAAAGCTATTTAAACATAAAAGGAAACAGTAGTACCTTGTATATTTGTACAACCTATCAAGAACAAAGTTGTGAATTAATCTCTTCGTATTGATGCCCTCATCACCAAGCCCACTATCACTGATGCCTTCTCTTCCGGCACCATAAGTAGTGTGATCATTTTAGAAATATGACCAGTTATATTCTACTTGTATCTATCTCTATCTTGCGGTTCCACTGCTCACTGTCGTGGTTGCACTGCTCATGTCGGATTAGAGTTATGGTGCCCTGCGAAACACAAGCAAAGTTTGAACAATCCAATGGTTATATTCTACTTAAGCTGGGACCACTATGCACGATATTTTGTATGAATCGCTATGAGAGAGAGCTGAACAATTATATAGCAAATTGGGTGTCGTATTCAATTGTATCCATGGAAAATATATAATGATCTCTAAACTACAGCAGTGTACAAAGAAACGACAACCAACGAAGGAAGCGGAAGCGGACGCTGACAGAGATGACAAACCCAAGTCTTGGAAGGATGACAGTCGGATAGATATCTCATCTCTACTTCTGCTCATCTCCATTTATTAAGACACGACAACATATGTATATATATGATGTGCGCCCAACTCTGTCTTGAGCATTGCCCGCTGCTGAACCTGCACATGAAAAAACTGACAAATGTTCTTATTCTTGCTCTGCCTTATGCAACTTCTACATAATGTGAATAGGAGTAAGCAGGTGTCGTATACAGAAAATTCTTGACCATTAGTAACTTCTACATAATACAGAAAATTCTTGACCATTGGGCAAGGAAAATGACTGGGAGGTGAAAAACGATTTAACTGCAAGTGAAGATCCAACGGTGCAGCGAGCCAGAGGGGCAGATCCGATGGCCGACGAAGCTTGCAATCGGGGGAGCATTCTGGAGGTCAGTTGGCTAGCTTCTGTTTTGTTTTAAATAAGCTCTGATAAATTTTCTACAGTGTGTTAAATTTTCAGAATTTTTGGAGTTGAATAAATATTGATGCTCTTGCATTCTTTACAGACCATACTATTTTGGTAGATTGTTGTTATGTTTGCATATGTTTGCTTGTTTAATGATTCTATTTGAGGATATGAGTATTAAATATGCAGAGGCATTTAGTATGAAAAGGTGAATAATAATTTTAGTGATTTTCTACAGTAGAGAATGATAAGGTTTTTGCATTGGTTTATACTAACTTATCCCACGAGTTTTTATTGATTTTTGTGTGGATGAAGTTTTTAAGATTTAGGGAAACCGCGATATAAAAGGAATTAAGGAGACACAAAAGCTCAAGCTTGGGGATGCCCAAGGCATCCCAAGATAATATTTCAAGAAGTCTCAAGCATCTAAGCTTCGGGATGCCCCGGTAGGCATACCACCTTTCTTCACCAACAATTATTGGTTAGTATCGATTGATCCTAAGTTTTTGCTTCTTCACATGATGTGTGCTATTGTTGGAATGTCATTTTATTTTCATTTTGCTTGTTTATTTAATAAAATACTTAAATTTGAAAGTTTTAAATAAGAGAGAGAGTCCTCGCATAGCTACCCATTTACTTAACTACTCACATGATCTTCACTTATATCTTGTTGGAGTAGCTTGTCATTTACTCTTGTGCTTCACTTATATCCTATGAGTAAAATGTTGAATGAATTGAATATCATGAAGTTGAAATTATATGTTCATATCATGCCTAGTGGGTTTAGAAAGTGAAAGCTTTTGAAGTTTGACAATCACAATATTGGTCATACAAGCAATTCCTGAATGATTACTATAAGGAAGAGAACTTTCACATGCAAATACACTATCTTGGAAATCTTTTGTGATTGTGAGCCCCCATCAAAATATTATATGCAAAAATTGTTGACGTTGGATAAGGAAGACAACGTAATGGTTTATGTTTGTTCATATTCACATAGAAGTTATATTGTCATAGATCCTTCAACATGTGGTGCTTGCCCCCCATCTTTGCTAGCCAAAAATTCCGCACCAAGTAGAGATACTACTTGTGCATCCAAAAACCCTTAAACCAAAATCTTATCTTCGAGAGTCCACCATACCTACCTAAGGATTGAGCAAGATCCTTCAAGTAAGTTGTCATCGGTGCAATAAGGCAATACAAATTGCTTCTAAAAGTGTTAGATCATTTAGTGTAAGAGAAAATTGAGCGTTGTACGAACTTGTGATGGCAAAGAATAAAAGCGACAGACTGCATAATAAAGGTTTCCAACATAAGGGGCAATATAACGTGACGTTCTTTTGCACTAAGGGGTTGAGCATACAAGCAAAAAGCGCATGGCAACCTCTGCTTCCCTCTGCGAAGGGCCTATCTTTTACTTTTATGTATTTACTTTCATGCAAGAGTCAAAGTTTTTCTCTCTATTCCTTTTATTTTTCTCTTTTGGCAAGCATCATGTGGTGAGAAAAAGATCTAGGAACATATATCCAGGTGGATATGGGTAGCATGAGTTATTATTGTTGACATCACCCTTGAGGTGAATACGTTGGGAGGCGAAATTATAAGCCCCTATCTTTCTATGTGTCCGGTTTAAACATTTTGCTCATGTGTATGCGGTGAGTGTTAGCAATCATAGAAGACTATATGATGTTTGAGTATCTGGAGCTCTTACTTAGAATCTGTTGAATAAGTTGAATTACAATTACTTGGTGACTGAGAACATAGGTTGTTGAGTTTCAAGAGAATTCATTGTTTGAACCTTAACATGTGAATTGGTTGCTACTTTAACATGAGAAGTTTTATAAGAAAGAATTGCTGTTATGATGCTAGGAAAAGTGGTTGAAATTGTCATTGATAAAACTTATGCAATTTGCTAGCATTCACACTTCATAAATCATTTCTTTTATCATTTACCTACTCGAGGACGAGTAGGAATTAAGCTTGGGGATGCTAATACGTCTCCGACATATCTATAATTTATGAAGTACTCATGTTTTTATATTATCATTCTTAGATGTTTTACAATCATTTTATAGCAACTTTATATCATTTTTTGGGACTAACCTATTGACCCGGTGCCTAGTGCCAGTTGATGTTTTTTGCTTGTTTTTTACATCGCGGGAAATCAATATCAAACGGAGTCCAAACACCGCAAAACTTTTTATGGATTTTTTGGACCAGAAGACAACTAGTGGGCTAGAAAAGCACCTGGGGGGTGCCCCGAGAGGGGCACAACCCACCAGGGCACGCCTGGGGTCCCAGGCGCGCCCAGGTGAGTTGTGTCGACCTCGGTGGCCTCCCGCACCCCCTCTTTACCCTATAAATTCCCAAATATTTTGAAAACCCTCGGGGTTAACCTAGATCAGAAGTTTCGCTGCCGCAAGGCTCTGTAGCCATCTAAAACAAATCTAGACCCCGTTCCGGCACTCCGCCGGAGGGGGGAATCATCACCAGTGGGCATCTTCATCATCCCGGCGGCCACCACGATGATAATGGAGTAGTCCACCCTCGGGGCTGAGGGTTTGTACCAGTAGCTATGTGTTTAATCTCTCTCTCTCTCTCTCTCTCTCTCTCTCTCTCTCGTGTTCTTGAGATGTCACGATCTTGATGTATTGTGGGCTTTGTTAATATAGTCGGACCATATGGTGTTTCCCCCTCTATATCTTGTTGTGATGAATTGAGTTTTCCCTTTGAGATTTCGTTTTATCGGATTAAATACTTTTATGGATTTGATAGCACTTGATACATGTCTTGCATATGAATACCCGTGGTGACAATGGGGTATTATTTTGATTCACTTGATATATGTTTCGGCACTTAACTCACGGATTCCGGAGGTGACATTGGGATAATCTATGCATATGGGTTGATGCACGTCCTTATCTTTGTTTCTTCGTTAGAAATCTTGGGGCACTCTTTGAGGTTCTTTGTGTCGGATTGAGTATTACGAATCTGAAATTATTTGGTGATATTTTAGTATGAACTCTTGGATAGATCGATCAGAAAGAATAGCTTCGAGGTTGTTTCGTACCCTACAAATAATTTCTTCTTATGTTCTCCGCTAGATAGGAACTTTTGAGTGATTCTTCATCGCACTTTGAGGGATGGTTATGTGATCCAATTATATTAGCATTGTTGGGAGATTGCACTAGCGAAAGTATGGACCCTAGGCCTCATTTTCAAGCATTGCAATATCGTTTGTGCTCCGTTTTATCAATTGATACCTTGCTGAAAGTGCGTTATATCGACTAGAGGTGGGTGAATAGGCGATTTTTATGAAATTCTTCACTGAGGAATTTGCTCGTGAGGAAATTCCTTAGCGAAGAAATACTAGCAGCGGAATAAGTACTCAGAAGTAAACATAACAAGTTACATGCATGGTCATCATGATGAAATGAAGACAAATACAGAGTACAGAAAGCGTAAGCACAGGATAACTCTAGATGAAGACAAACAGACTGAAGAAATTGAACTGAGGAATTTGTGAAAGTCTTCAGTCAAAGTCTTCAAACACAGATATGGACAACAGACAACACAGCAATGAGGAAATGAAAGTGTTGAGGAAATAGAACCAGTAAGCTTGGTGAAGACAATGATTTGGTAGACCAGTTCCAACTGCTGTCTCAGTTGTACATCTGGTTGGAGCGGCTGAG
This sequence comes from Aegilops umbellulata, assembly GCA_032464435.1. Lineage (NCBI taxonomy): Eukaryota > Viridiplantae > Streptophyta > Magnoliopsida > Poales > Poaceae > Aegilops > Aegilops umbellulata. The sequence goes on along the minus strand of CP136058.1, from coordinate 223,413,963 downwards.
TATTTAAACTCGAGGACACCTAGTCCCGGACACACAGTCCTCACCGTATTCTCCTTGAGCTAAGGACACACAGTCCTCGCCCAATCACTCGTGGTAAGTCTTCAGGTGACTTCCAAACCTTCACAGACTAGGTCACTCGGCGATCCACAATTACTCTTGGATGCTCTAGACCATGATGCCTAACCGTCTGGAAGAAGCACAGTCTTCAAAGGTAACAAGCGTCGGATCCACGCAGGATCAATCTCTTCAGTGATGCTCAATCACTTTGGGTTGTAGGTGTTTTGGGTTTGGGTTTGGATTTTCCTCACTTGATGATTTTCGCTCAAAGTCCTCAGAGGATGGGTTGCTCTCAAATGACAAGTGTCAAGTTCACGCGGAGCAGCCAACCAGCTTGTGGTTGTAGGGGGCGGCTATTTATAGCCTAGGGAGCAGCCCTACATGATAAGACATAAATGCCCTTCAATGATATGACCGTTGGATGGATAAGATATTTTGGGATAGCTGGCGCGTAGCACAGCAACGGTCGGAAATTTGAGGTACAAATTCCTCAGGGCTATCATGTTCCTCACTGTGTAGGCAATTCGCACCAGCGAATTCCTAACTCCTCAGTCAGAGCAAAGTCCTCAGTGACCAGAAGAACTGCGTCTCTGTCACTAAAGAAATTGACTGAACTGTATGAGATTTCCAATGGCTTCACTCAAAGGGATTGGTAGGTGTAGGATTTGAGTTGAGCATCACATGGAAATTTTCTCCTTAGTATTTCCTCGACCCCCTTTAATAGTACGGTGTTCCTATGACTCAAGAAAGAGAAAATGAAACTACGAAAACAAAAGTCTTCACACTTCATGTTCCTCGAATGAATACCAAGTCTTCAAGGTCACACCAATTTCTTCACTTTCAAAGTCTTCAGAAAGTCTTCAGAAAGTCTTCAGGATATCAAAGTCTTCAGTCGAAGAACTTCATTTTTAGGGGTCGACTTTCACTGTAAATATCAAACTCCTCATAGACTTATAGACCTGTGTACACTCATAAACACATTAGATGCTTAACCTATAAGTCTTCAATACACAAAAATCACTAAGGGGCACTAGATGCACTTACAATATCCCCCTTTTTGGTGATTGATGACAATATAGGTTAAGTTTTCAATGGGGATAAATATATGAAGTGTAGAAACTAATATTGAGGAATTTGATTGCAAGATATAGAAGAACTCCCCCTGAAGATGTGCATAGTGAGGAATTTGCTTTTGAAGCAATGCACACTTGAAGAGTTGAATCATGGAGATCTCCCCCTATATCTTGTAATTCATACACACATTTGATATATAATATGAAGAATTTGAAATGCATGATGAAATATGGTGCCTGATGCAATTCAGCATGCGTGCGATAACATTAATGAGGAATAAGCATGTAGAATAGCGCATCAAAAGTATCAGAGCTCAAGCATGTATCAAAGCAGTGGTGCAACCAAAAGTATCAGAGCACCGAGCACCATAGGGTTTAAGATTACAACTCGATCCAATAAGAGTTTCGGAAGAGCGAGAGTTGCAACTTAAAAAAAACGATGTATAAGGGCGTTAAAATAGACCCGCTTGAAGACTAACTCAAATTTCTCCCCCTTTGTCATCAAATGACCAAAAGGATCGAAACTGAGGACTAGCGCTCCTGAAGATAATCAAGTTGATGGAGGAGCGCCAGCGTTGTTGGGGTCTGTTGTTGAAGTGGGGCCTGCTGCAGTGTCGTCCAAGTCTTCATTTTCATCAGTGTCGCGCGATGAAGAATATGAACTGGCCACCAAAGAAGGAACCTTGACCTTCTTGAATTTCTTCGGCGGAGGTGCCGACCAGGCAAATTCTTCCTTGAGGCCCATGTTCTCCAAATCTTCAGCACTATATACTTGAGACAGAACAGCCCAGGTGCGGTTGAAGGTTTCATGAAGGTAGTAATGGTTTTTCTTCACTGCATTATATGTAGCAGTCATGTTGTGAAGAATTGAACCAAACTGACGCTTGACCCATTTGTGATTGCGATCAACCTTTTGATGAAGACTGAGGAGTAACTCACGATCAGTCATCACCCTGGGTGCTGTGGCTTGAGGATTTTGCTTGGCAGTGTTAGCAGCAGAGTCATGTGTGGTAGAGTCATCATTGGTGGAATAAGAAGCAGCTTTGCGAAATTGTCCATCCAATGGACGAATGCCTTCATCTATCACAGCAGTGGCCTTGCCCTTTTCTTCAGCTGAGGAAAATGTCCTTTTGAGGACTTCAATAGGAGGCAAGTAGATGCAGCGGTTGAGAGTTTCAGCTCTGTAGTTGAGTGAAGACCTTGTCCTGATGAATCTCATAATCCAAGGTGCATAAGGCTTCAGCTCAAATGGTGACATAGCAACGTTGGCCAGAGTCCTCATGAAGAAATCATGGAAGTTTATGGGAACACCATGTATGATGTTGAAAAGCATATTCTTCATGATGCCAACAATTTCTTCATCTGAAGAATCGTGTCCTTTGATTGGACTCATAGTCTTCGTCAGAATGCGATAGACAGTCCTAGGCACATACAGCAATTCCTTGACGAGGAATTTGGTACGAGGTGATTGCCCTGGCTTCAGCGGCTTCATGAGCACTTGCATATAGTGATTTGACAGTTCAGGTTCATCATACACGCAACACGCATCTTCAGTGGGTGGACTAAGATAAAGGCAGCGAAGCAATTCAGTCGCTGGGGCCTTGTAATGTGTGTTCTCTGTCATCCAGTCCAGAACCCATGAATTCACATCGGCAGGGTTGCCCGTGATGTGCAGTGTTGCATAGAACTGAAGAATAAGCTCTTCATTCCAATCGCATATATCTGTGCAGAAGTTGAGCAGCCCAACGTCGTGAAGAACACTGAGGACTGGCGTGAAGCACGGCATAGACTCCATATCCACGTGAGGAATATGTGCATGGTCGAAGACTTTGTCTTTGTTGTACAACATTGAGGAATAGAATTTTGCTTGGCTGGCTGTCTAGAAGCGTCTCTTCCTTATGCGAGCAGAGTCATATGGATTGTATTCAGTGAAGAACACATGCTCGCCATAGTAATCTTCAGCCTTGAATTTCTGCTTCCTTGAGAATGGATCCTTTGGCCTTGGCAGAGGGGTGTCAGTGAGTTGCATCACAACCTCAGGAATCACAAACTCAGTTTCTTCAGGCTGAGGAATTTCAGGATTTTCCTCAGGTGCATTGATCTTGTCAGTTGCAGCAGCAGTTTCATCAGCACTAGTGGCTGGAATTTCTTCATTCACAAAAGCAGTGGGATGAGTTTCTTCAGAGCCCAATTTCACTGTTGGTGAAGGAGAGTGAGGAATTTGCTGTAGAGGAGTGAAGAGTGGGGAATTGGGATGCTGACTTTCCCAAAAGTCGTCATTCATAACTGGAGTTGTGCTTCCAATATCCACATCTTCATCAATTTCTTCAACACCAGCCTCTTCAGCATCAAACTAAGGCATTGGTGATGACACCATTGGGGTTGAAGGGATTGTATCCACTTCAATTTCTTCATCAATCTGCTCTGAGGAAGCAGCAGACTGAGTTTCTTCATCTGATCCACTTGGGATCTTATAATCTTCACCAAAAGGAACAAGGTCCTTTGATGGCATGGAGGATATAGGAATAGCATCAATAGGGTTGGCAAATGAGCTTATCATCGGCTTCATCTTCTTGGGAGCTGAAAATTCTGAAGCAGCTGATGCCTTCCTTTTCTTCACAGCAGCTCGTTCTGCAGCCTTGGTTTTCTTCACATCTAAGGCAGAGGGAAGAATAGGTGTTCTAGTGGGTGCAGATGAAGCTGAGGAATCTGGTTGTTTTACCTCAGGCGCAACTGATGCAGTTGCCCTAGTTTCTTCAGTTTCTTCAGGCACATCACTAGTGGATGCCCTGGCAATTTCTTCAGTAGCTGGAGCAGAGTCATCAGCCTTCGAGCTGGCATTTTCTTCAGCAGTCTGAATATCATCAGCGGTGCTGGCATGTTCTTCAGTGGGCTGAACAGATATTTCAGCTTGAGGAATTTGTGGTGTGGAGGCTGTACCCTTGGTGAAGGAGTCAGTTAGCCTCACAAATCTGACCTTGGCTCCTTGCCAATCAGCATAGTATGAGTCAAAGTTGTCGCTGAGGGCTTTGATCTCAGCTTGCATCTTTACAAGTTCATCAGGATTCATCTTGACAACATTTTTCCTCAGTAGCTTTTCCTTGCGGTACTGAGTTTTCTTGATTTCTCTGGCCCGATCATATTTCCACTTCTCCTCTTGGATGAAGTGAGTCATCATGTGACTTTGGCCAGGTGTCGGGTTGAAGTCAGGCATAGGAGTGTTTGGATCCTTGTGCCAGAGATCAATATAATCTAGGATCGCTCTTGGATCCAACAGCATGGGCACAGGTGTGCCTTTGGCTTTAGCAGCCCTTTCTTGTCGATCCCTGATGATTTCAATAAGTTCTTCTTCATCAGCTTCATCATCATCAGATGGTACAGAGAATACCACTTGCTTCTTAGGACTTGGGCGAGTGCCGCGTCCAGCGGTAGCCTTTTTCTTCAGTAACGACGGTCCAGCTGAGGAATTTGGTGCAGCTGAAGAACTAGCTGAGACACCAGAGGCAATCGAGATGCCCGTTGTCCTTTGGCATGAGGCCAGATGCACAGGTGCTGAGGACTTTGTGGGGATAGCTGAGGACTTTGTCAGAGGTGCTGAGGACTTTGGTGGAGCAGGAGCAGTATGAGGAATTTGCTTCGAAGATTTTGAAGCTTCTGGTCGTGAGGGCGCAGCTGAGGAACTTGGTCGTGAGGGCATTGAAGGTGAAGCACTTGGCTTGCGAGCGGGCTTCTTCATCATAGATTTCCTTGGCTTAGCAGAAGCCTCAGTGGCAGCAGCAGCAACAGATTCTTCATTGAATTTCCTCACTGCCTCTCGTGCTTGCTTTTGCAGTTTAGCTTGGCGCTTGGCCCATTCTTGAGGAAATTCCTCACCTCGTCTGATGCTAGTGGGATCAGCCACTTGGCCAGGTGCCGATGGAGGGCGTTGACATGGAGGGTTTACTGCGAATTTCTTCATGTACTTAGGAGTAACATATCTGTACTCCCTCCATTCTCTTGCCCATCTCCTCTCAATCCTCTGGATTCGCACCTTGCGCTGATTTTTATCTTCTTTGCCAAATTTGGCTTCATCAGGCGTGCAGTACCCAGCATAAATGTCCTCAGGTATTTCAAAAGCAGTCATGACCTCTGGTCGCTTTCCTCCTTTCTGTGGCCTTTTGCCTTCAGCCATTTTCTTCAGATGAGGAATTTGAACAATGGAATTCTCTAAAGAAGTATGCAACTTTTCTTCGAGGAACGCTGCAAATGAGTTAAGTTGATGAGAACCTAAAGATTCAGCAGCGGACATGTGTACCTGTGAACAGAGTATAGTTGCGAGGAATTTGAAGAGGTCATATGCGTTCTCAGAGGGTTTTTCAAAAAGAACAAGTTTGAGGAATTTGACCAGATTCGTCTTGAGGAGTTTCACTAAGCGCCATATAAATCTTAGGTTCTAGAGATGTATAGACCGTGGATCCACACAATTGAGGAATCTTGAAGAAATTGAGGCTTAGGGAAACGAATCAAGAACAGAGAATAAGTGAGGTGTTTTGTGTGTGAGGATTTGAAGAATAAAACACCGTTGAAGATTTTGTAGAAAAATTTCGGATCAAAGAGGGCAGTAAAAATAGCTTTTAATTACCCTGAATGAAGAACACGACGAACTGTGAGTTGGAACAGTGAAGTTCGTCAATGCAGATCTTCCACGCCCTAACTTGGCGGAGGAAGACGTCTACGGCGGCGGCGGAGGTGAAGAATTCCGCAGTCGGCGCGAGTACGTCGGCGACGAGGTCGAGGCAGTGAAGCTCTTCCTCACCGGCGGCGATGGAGTAGCGACGGCGCTAGGGTTTGGAAGCTCGAGCGGGGGAAGTGAGATCGAGCGGGGTAAAGAAGTGAGGACGGCGACAGAGGGGTATTTATAGCCGCAGTAAAAACTGCTCGTCCGAAGATTTAGGACGAACGTGCCCCTGACCGTTCTCCTTTACTTGACATGTGTCACCCACGTACTGTGTAATGGAGATCGTGTAAGATCGTGGGTGAGTAGAATAATCCATCGTGGGAAGTCGAACGGTTTGAGCGGCAAAACCGAAAGTTTGGATAAGATCAGTTTTAACGTTGCGCTCGCAATTTCTTCAGCTGACAAGGACACAGTGAAGAATTTGAACGAGTTTCAAATAGAACGCACATGAAGAATTTGTGAATAGACTGGATTGAGTATAGCATAGAGGGGAAGGGTCCGATCACATTCACTTAGCAGAAAAGTTCAAACTTGAAGAAATAGCTATAAGTGAATGCTGTAGAGGACATAAACTCATATATATATATAGTCAATGAGGAAAAACGACGGCAAAAGTGAAGAATTTGCAAAGTTGAAGAATTTGAGCAACTGAGGAAAAACTCAAATTGAAGATTTTCAACTTTTGTGGTGGCGAGACCCACCGTGTAAGAATGATGATTTCAGACACCGCGTACAATTGTCGTAGGGTTCTGAGAATCAAATTCTTCATTAATTTCCTCACACATAGAGTGTTATTCTTCATTGATTGAAAAAAACGTTTCTTCATGTGTTGCACATCTAAGTCATCAATTTTGCATAAGTGTTAGGATGAGTGCATTCTTCAAAGTACATTCAAAGATTCTAAGATATTTAGCTCACACCGCAACTTGCTAAATCTCTTCTCATCCAAGGGCTTAGTGAAGATATCAGCTAGCTGTTCTTCAGTCTTCACATGCTCGATAGAAATGTCGCCCTTCAACACATGATCGCGAAGAAAATGATGACGAATCTGAATGTGCTTTGTCTTCGAGTGCTGAACTGGGTTGTGAGCAATCTTGATGGCACTCTCATTGTCACAGAGGAGAGGCACATTCTTCACGTTGACGCCATAGTCTTTGAGTGTTTGCTTCATCCATAGCAGTTGAGCACAGCAAGAACCGGCAGCAATGTACTCAGCTTCAGCAGTAGACAGTGATACGCAGTTCTGTTTCTTCGAGGACCAACAGACCAAGGATCGTCCGAGGAAATGACAAGTACCAGATGTTGACTTGCGATCCACACGGTCACCAGCATAGTCAGAATCAGAATATCCAATAAGGTCAAAGTCTGAGCCCTTGGGGTACCATAATCCTAGTGTTGGTGTGTGAGCTAGATATCGAAGAATATGCTTCACAGCCGTATGGTGTGATTCCTTCGGTGCAGCTTGAAATCGTGCACACATGCAAACACTAAGCATTATGTCTGGCCTAGATGCACATAAGTACAATAAAGAGCCAATCATGGAGCGGTATACCTTGTGATCGAAGTCAGTACCATTTTCATCAGTGCATAGATGACCGTTTGTGGGCATAGGAATTTTGAGACCTTTGCAATCTTGCATGCCGAATTTCTTCAGGACATCCTTGAGGTATTTCTCCTGAGATATGAATATCCCATTGTGTTGTTGACGAATTTGTAGACCTAAGAAGAATTTCAACTCTCCCATCATAGACATTTGATATTCTTCACTCATCATATAGGCAAATTCATCACTATAACGTTGGTCAGTACAGCCAAAGATGATATAATCAACATATATTTGGCACACAAACAGTTCACATCATATGATTTAGTAAAAAGAGTGGGATCGAGTGAACCGGGTGTGAAGCCTTTCTTCATGAAGAATTCCTTCAATGTATCATACCACGCCCGTGGGGCCTGCTTGAGGCCATAGAGGGCCTTGTTAAGTCTGAAGACTTTGTCAGGATGTTTTGGATCTTCAAAACCTGGGGGTTGAGCAACATATACTTCTTACTCAATCTTACCATTGAGGAATGCACTTTTCCCATCCATTTGGTATAAGATGATATCATGATGGTTAGCATAAGCAAGTAATATGCGAATAGCTTCAAGTCTAGCAACAGGTGCAAAAGTTTCATCGAAATCAATTCCTTCAACCTGTGTGTAGCCTTGAGCTACAAGTCGTGCCTTATTCCTCACCACAACACCATTTTCATCTTGCTTGTTGCGGTAGATCCACTTTGTACCAATGATGTTGTGCTTGCGAGGATCGGGACGATTGACTAGTTCCCATACGTTGTTGAGCTTGAACTGATGTAATTCTTCTTGCATGGCCTGAATCCACTCAGGCTCCAGAAATGCCTCATCTACCTTAGTGGGCTCTGTGATAGAGACAAAAGCAAAGTGCCCACAAAAGTTAGATAGATGTGAAGCTTTTGAGCGTGTGAGAGGACCTGGTGCTCTAATGTCATCGATGATCTTCTCCACTTGCACTTCTTTTGCAACGCGAGGGTGAGTTGGTTGCCGTTGAGGAACTTGATCAGCATTTTCTTCAGCATCAATTTCCTCAGCATTTTCTTCAGGTGCATCAGCTCGACGTTCTTCACGTTCAGGAATGAATTCTTCAGCAGATTCTTTAGTAGGAATGATATCTTCAGTAGCCTTGTGCTTGATCGATTCCTCAGGTGCTGGTTTATCTAACACAAAAGGTAGGTGCTCTCTTTGCGAGCCATTAGTTTCATCGAACCGCACATCTACAGTTTCAACAATCTTGTGAAGAACATTGTTGAAGACTCTGTAGGTGTGCGAGTCCTTTCCGTAACCAAGCATGAAACCTTCATGTGCTTTCGGTGCAAATTTAGAGTTGTGATGAGGATCTCTAATCCAGCATTTAGCACCGAAGACTTTGAAATAACTCACATTGGGTTTCTTGTCAGTGAGGAGTTCATAGGCAGTCTTCTTGAAGAATTTGTGAAGATATACTCTGTTGATGATATGGCACGCAGTATCAATTGCATCAACCCAGAAACGACGAGGGGTTTTGTACTCATCGAGCATAGTGCGAACCATCTCAGCAAGAGTCTTGTTTTTGCGCTCCACGACGCCATTCTGTTGAGGAGTATAAGGAGCAGATAACTCATGAGTAATACCAAGTTCATCAAGATAGTCATCGAGACCCGAATTCTTGAACTCAGTGCCATTGTCACTTCTGATGTGCTTGATCTTCACACCAAAGTTGGTTGAAGCCCTCGAGGAAAATCGTTTGAAGACTTCCTGCACCTCAGTTTTGTAAGAGACAAGGTGTACCCATGTGTAGCGAGAGTAATCATCAACAATAACAAAGCCATATTGAGATGCTTCATTAGAGACAGAGGAATAATGGTTAGGACCGAAGAGATCCATGTGAAGCAATTCGAATGGACGAGTAGTGGTCATGATAGTCTTCGCTGGATGCTTGGCCTTGGTCATCTTTCCAGCTTCACAGGCACCGCATAAGTGATCCTTGAGGAATTTGACATTCTCAATGCCAATGACATGCTTCTTCTTTGCAAGCGTGTGCAGATTCCTCATGCCTGCATGACCAAGTCGTCGATGCCATAGCCATCCTTCTGAAGCTTTTGCAAGTAGGCACACGGCAGGTTGTGAATCTGCAGAGAAATCAACAATATACAAGTCTCCTCTCCTAAAGCCTTCGAAGACTTTGGATTTGTCAGCTTCCATAATCACAACACAACGATACTTGCCGAAGACAACAACCATATCAAGATCACAAAGCATTGAGACAGACATAAGATTGTATCCTAAGGACTCAACAAGCATGACTTTGTCCATGTGTCGATCCTTTGTGATAGCAACCTTACCTAGACCCAATACCTGACTTTTGCTTTTGTCAGCGAAGATGATATGCTTCATGTGTGACGCTGATAAGGGAGCATCCATCAACAGATTCTTGTCACCAGTCATGTGATTTGTACATCCACTATCAAGTACCCATTCAGTGGCTTTGGGTTGATCATCCTGCAGATGAATTAGTGCAACTTACGACCTCATATACTTCAGCAGTGAAGAATATGATATCACAATTCATCAGATCAATTTCATCAAGCAGTAGAATAGATAAAATATAAGGAGGACGTGTGAAATGAAAGTTCATTTCATCATGGTTAGCCTGCATCCTTTCATGCATTTTCGTCAGGTCCCCAGCAAATTCTTCAGACGTTGCAGCACGTCTGGAGACCTGACCCTGCAGAAGAGATTAGTTCTTTTTCTTCACCACCCACATCTGAAGGGGTGGCAAAGAGTTCATCACTCTGTGAGCTCCATATGAGAATGGTGGCAAAGCAGCCAAGCCATTTCGTTTCACATAAGAGGGGTTAGAGTAAGCATATGCATAAGCAGAGAAATTCTTCGAGGACTTGTGAACATAATGATTAGAAGAGTAATGCTCATAGTCATAGCTCTTGGCTCTTCCCTGCGAAACAGAGTTGTTAGCACGATGATGTTCATATGAGGACTTTGATCCATGTGAGGAATTTGATCCCCTTGAGGAATTTGGTCCGTATGAGGACTTGGATCCATATGAAGAATTTGGTCCATATAAAGAATTAGATCTGGGGTTCCTTTTCTTCATAGGTGGTGTCATGAGGACATTCACCTGAAGACTTTCAAGGCAACTTTTGGGAACCCAGATTTTCTTCATAGGGGAACCGTTCCTGCAGTTAGTGCCAACATATCTAGCAAATACTTCACCATTCTGATTTTTGAACAGTTTATAGTTGGAGTCAAATGACTCATCAAAAGAACGAGAAGATTCACATGTATAGCCAGATAAATCAGATGGATCAACTGGAGGTCCCTTTGCAGCAACCCATGTGGTTTTGGGGTACTGCTCAGGCTTCCAATAAGTTCCATCCGCATTAAGTTTCCTCTCAAAGGCAATACCCTCTTTCCTAGGGTTCCTGTTGAGGATCTGCTTTTTAAGCACATCACAAAGAGCCTGATGCCCTTTGAGGCTTTTGTACATGCCTGTTATGTACAATTCCTTCAGCCCTGCGTCGTCAGTGATACTAGCAATGTCCTCAGATGAGGAATTAGTGATAGTATAGACAGGTGAAGAATTTGTAACATTTGAAGCATTTGAACATTCAGGTGAATAATTAGCAGATTCTCGTTCAATGCATTTTAAACATGGAGGAATAAATTCTTCCTGAGCAGCGCTGATTTGTTGAGCAAGTAATGAATCGCGCTCCTTCTGAAGATCTTCATAACTCTCTCTTAGCTTCTCAAGATCTTGCTTCTTTTGAAGGTATTCATAAGAAAGCTTCTCATGATCAGATAAGAGAGTGTTATGATGACTTTGAAGGTTGTCAAACCTGGTCTGAAGTCTTTGAAGATTTTCAGTCAAGGCCTTAGAGCGATCCATTTCTTCACCCAACATATCATCACTTTTGTCTAGCATGTTCTGAACCTTTTCAAAAGCCTTTTGTTGTTGCACAGCAATCTTAGCAAGTTTAGAGTAGCTAGGCTTAAGATTTTCATCAGATTCATCTTCACTAGACTCAGAGGAGGCATATTTGAGTACCTTGGCACCTTTTGCCATGAAGCAATAGGTGGGAGCGTAGTCATCACTGCTTTCATCAGCCTTGTTGGAGAGATCATTTTCTTCAGAGTTGAAGATAGACTTGCTAACAAATGCAGTAGCGAGGGCTAGGCTCGCCACACCAGATTCAGAGTCCTCAGAAGCTTCCTCTACCTCTTGTTCCTCAGATTCAGCCTCAGAGTCCATTTCCTTGCCAATGAATGCCCGAGCCTTCTTGGAGCTGCTCTTCTTGTGAGATGAAGACTTTGAGGATTTTGACGATGAAGATTTTGAGGACTTCTTCTTTTTCTTCGCATCATCAGAACTGTAATCCTTGTATTTCTTCTTCTTTGATTCCTTTTCCCACTGAGGACAATCTTGAATGTAGTGTCCTGGTTTCTTGCACTTGTGACAAAGCCTCTTCTTGTAGTCACTGGATGAGGAATCATTGCTCCTTGAGGGTTTTCCAAAGCGACCACGTCTTGAGAACTTCTAAAATTTCTTCACAAGCAGTGCTAGATCATGACTCAGTTCTTCAGGGTCACCAAGGCTGCTACCAGAATCTTCATCTTCGGATTCTGATACTGCCTTGGCCTTCAGTGCACGTGATCTGCCATAGCTCGAACCATAGAGACCTCTCTTTTCGGCAAGCTGGAATTCATGAGTGTTAAGCCTCTCGAGGATATCAGCGGGGTCAAGTGACTTGTAATCAGCACGCTCTTGAATCATCAGTGCCAGAGTGTCAAATGAGGAATCAAGCGATCTCAGCAATTTCTTCACCACCTCATGGTCGGTGATGTCAGTTGCACCAAGTGCTTGTAGCTCATTTGAGATGTCAGTGAGGCGATCGAAGGTTTGCGGAACATTTTCATTGTCGAGTCTTTTGAAGCGGTTGAAGAGATTGCGAAGAATATCAACTCGAGAGTCACGCTGAGTTGAAACTCCTTCATTGACTTTGGACAGCCTATCCCAGATAAGCTTAGCAGTTTCCAAAGCACTCACTCTGCCATACTGTCCTTTACTCAGATGGCCACATATGATATTCTTCGCTTGGGAGTCAAGTTGCTTGAATCTCTTCACATCGGTAGCGTTCAGTGAGGGTGAGACGGAGGGAACACCATTTTCCACAACGTACCAGAGATCGTTATCAATTGCCTCAAGATGCATGTGCATCTTGTTCTTCCAGTAGGGGTAGTCCGTCCCATCAAAGGTAGGACACCCTGCAGAGACCTTGATCATACCTGCGGTCGACATAACTAAAACTCCAGGCGGTTAAACCAAAATCACACAGAACAAGGGAGTACCTTACTCTGATACCAATTGAAAGTGCATTATATCGACTAGAGGGGGGTGAATAGGTGATTTTTATGAAATTCTTCACTGAGGAATTTGCTCGTGAGGAAATTCCTTAGCGAAGAAATACTAGCAGCGGAATAAGTACTCAGAAGTAAACATAACAAGTTACATGCATGGTCATCATGATGAAATGAAGACAAATACAGAGTACAGAAAGCGTAAGCACAGGATAAGTCTAGATGAAGACAAACAGACTGAAGAAATTGAACTGAGGAATTTGTGAAAGTCTTCAGTCAAAGTCTTCAAACACAGATATGAACAACAGACAACACAGTAATGAGGAAATGAAAGTGTTGAGGAAATAGAACCAGTAAGCTTGGTGAAGACAATGATTTGGTAGACCAGTTCCAACTGCTGTCTCAGTTGTACATCTGGTTGGAGAGGCTGAGTATTTAAACTCGAGGACACCTAGTCCCAGACACACAGTCCTCACCGTATTCTCCTTGAGCTAAGGACACACAGTCCTCGCCCAATCACTCGTGGTAAGTCTTCAGGTGACTTCCAAACCTTCACAGACTAGGTCACTCGGCGATCCACAATTCCTCTTGGATGCTCTAGACCATGACGCCTAACCGTCTGGAAGAAGCACAGTCTTCAAAGGTAACAAGCGTCGGATCCACGCAGGATCAATCTCTTCAGTGATGCTCAATCACTTTGGGTTGTAGGTGTTTTGGGTTTGGGTTTGGATTTTCCTCACTTGATGATTTTCGCTCAAAGTCCTCAGAGGATGGGTTGCTCTCAAATGACAAGTGTCAAGTTCACGCGGAGCAGCCAACCAGCTTGTGGTTGTAGGGGGCGGCTATTTATAGCCTAGGGAGCAGCCCTACATGATAAGACATAAATGCCCTTCAATGATATGACCGTTGGATGGATAAGATATTTTGGGACAGCTGGCGCATAGCACAACAACGGTCGGAAATTTGAGGTACAAATTCCTCAGGGCTATCATGTTCCTCACTGTGTAGGCAATTCGCACTGGCGAATTCCTAACTCCTCAGTCAGAGCAAAGTCCTCAGTGACCAGAAGAACTGCGTCTCTGTCACTGAAGAAATTGACTGAACTGTATGAGATTTCCAATGGCTTCACTCGAAGGGATTGGTAGGTGTAGGATTTGAGTTGAGCATCACATGGAAATTTTCTCCTTAGTATTTCCTCGACCCCCTTTAACAGTACGGTGTTCCTATGACTCAAGAAAGAGAAAATGAAACTACGAAAACAAAAGTCTTCACGCTTCATGTTCCTCGAATGAATACCAAGTCTTCAAGGTCACACCAATTTCTTCACTTTCAAAGTCTTCAGAAAGTCTTCAGGATATCAAAGTCTTCAGTCGAAGAACTTCATTTTTAGGGGTTGACTTTCACTGTAAATATCAAACTCCTCATAGACTTATAGACCTGTGTACACTCATAAACACATTAGATGCTTAACCTATAAGTCTTCAATACACCAAAATCACTAAGGGGCACTAGATGCACTTACACTTGCTGTTTTTTATTGTTCCTACTACAAAAATCAATATCTACTATCCACATTACACTTGTATCACCATCTCTTCACCAAACTAGTGCACCTATACAAATTACCATTGTATTCGATGTGTTGGGGACACAAGCGACTTTTTATGATTTGGTTGCAGGGTTGTTTGAGAGAGATCATCTTCATCCTACACATCCCATGGATTGATAATCCTTAGGTCATCCACTTGAGGGAAAATTGCTACTGTCCTACAAAACTCTGTGCTTGGAGATCCAACACGTGTCTACAAGAATAAAGTTGTGTAGTAGACATCACTACTCGGCATCTACAGAGAACACATGCAAAACTCAGGAAAGGAGGATAAGCATAAAACTAACAACTTGGTATGAAGCTGTGTAAACATGTCATGCAATAATTTAGAAAATGTACGGCTAATTTGTTAAATTTGTGTGACTCGGGCGCCCGCGATCTATAAATCGGCAGTAACTTATTGGAACAAATACAACTTATATGTACTAGTTAGGAAGGTAGATAATGAACATATATACGCTTTACTTTATTTTATAGCCAATTTGGGAACATACAGAATGAAATAGGAGGAGGGATTGCGAGGAAATATGCCTCACCGCAATGGAGAGCAGTAACTAACATGCTTCTTAATGCAAACCCGGCCGGACCACATGGGAGGTGAGGGTTACAGGATCGATATGCTCGAGGGTGGCTGGCGAGCAAACGAAGACGGCGAGGCCCGGGCGGCCGCGTGTTGGGAACGGCAGTGGAGGTAGGCTTGATGCCGAAGAGCGGGCACACGGTCGGGGTGAGCACGCCAACGCCAAAGCTGGTCTTCTGTGGATCTGGGGGGGGAGTTGGCGATGGAGATTGGGTTGACTAGTTGAGTGAAACGTGAGCGGGCGGTGGGGGGGGGGGTGTTGGCGGCCTAGTTGAAAGGGTGAAAAATATCTCTGGTCGCCGCACGGAAAGGCCTATGCAAACGGTTGCCTCTAAGCGCCCGTGTGCACAAAGAGAAAATTTTCTTTTGAAATGAAGACGTACTAATTTTGAAATGAAGACGTGAGTTCATCGTTTCACCTCTAATTTTTTTCCACGTTAAGCAATCACCATTATACCACGGGTTTGATTTGCTGGCACATTTCAGGTCTCTTGTGCTATATGTAAGACATTTTTTGGCATTTACCATGCATTTTGGCATATAAATCAAATCCTAGCCGGACTGCATTTCCTATCGAAAGGGATGAGGATTGCCGTTCGATCTGGGAGCATCCAACGGCGCAGACGTACGATCCATTGGGTTTGGGTTCTGGCCAATGAGAACGCATGTCTCTGATCGTGCGCGCAACAAGGGGGGTGGGCACCGGCCATGGTTTGGTAGGCACACGGTTTTCGTGAGTGAACCGTGTGCTATTTGAAAACATTTACATGAACTGGAACTGCATGTGCTGTCGATAGGGATGAGGATCGCCGTTCGATCAAGGAGTATCCAATGGTGCAGACATACGATCTGTTGGGTTTGGGTTCTGGCCAATCAGAACACATGATTCAGATCGCGCGCGTGGCAGGGGGGCGGGGGGCATCGGCCACGGTTTAGTGGACACATGTCTTTCGTGAGTGAACCGTGTGCTATTTGAAAACATTTACATTAACTAACAACATATTTTTGTTTGAATGAAAACATGAGTTCATCATTTTGCCTCCAATTTTTTTCCACGGTAAGAAATCACGATTGTACCCTATGGTTCGATTTTTCTGGTACATTTTACCATGCGGCAGGCCTGGCTAGCAATCTCAAACTTTGAATGTGCTATTAACTAACAATATATATATATATATAGTCGCAACTATGTACACGTGGGTGTTAGCAAGATCATTTGTGTGTCGCTTTGCGAGTTTTCATTCATTGTCCGAGAAACAGGGAAAGACTTCAAACAGTTCAGCCGCAGGGTGCGGCCAGAGGCGTAGGCCTTGTTGGTATTTTAATTTCAGGAAATGCATATAGAGTCCGGAAAATAACGAAAATCATTATGTCACTATGGATTGCTCTCATGATCGCATGGAATTTTTTTGGTAAAGTTTGCACAAGTTATGGTGCTCGCACCTTCCATATATACCGGAGCATCTCACAAGAAGGATCATAGTTTCCAAAAGTAGACGCGACACTTCAGACTCCAAATCGCTAGTTACTACATCGTTCCGCCTAAAAAAAAATCACGGTAAACAATTGCGGATATACCCTTGGTTTGATTCTCCGGCCCATTTCAGGTCTCATCTGCTATGTTTAAGTCATTCTTTGCACTTAACTTGCATTTTAGTGCATATAAAGTCAAAAAACCTACTACAACTACATGTGGGTGTTTTAGTTAGGTTGTACTTAGGCTACTCATAGTGGAGAGTGTCATATACTAGTATCATGCATATATATATGATACTAGTGTATGATACTACCTTTACTTATAGTGCATACTATAATAGAGTAGTAGTATCATAGATGGTCATATTTATTGCCATGCATGACACAAATTAGCATCACATTTAACATGCTACGGTATCTACCTATATGTTACTCTAACCCTCTCTATCTTATTTAATTCTTTGCCACATCAGCATACTTGCTATTTCCGAGTGCATGATATCGGCTATGATACCACCACTATGACCAGCCTTATAGTGTGGAGTATCATATAAGTATAGTATCATGCATATGATACTATTGTATGATACTACGTACGTACCTTCATAGTGCATAGTATCATAGAGTAGTATCATAGATGACCGTATTCATGGCCATGCATGACACAAAGTAGTATAGCATATTTATTATGTTACAGTATCTACCTATGTTACTTCTTTGCCACATCATCATATTTGCTATTCCCGAGTGCATGATACCGGCTATGATACCCCCACTATGGCCACCCTAAGGCTGGTCGTAATGGGAGTATCATAAGCAGTATCATGCATGCCAACTACTAAACTTTTTTGATGATGTAGTTGCACACAGTTAAATGAGGAAAGAGAGGGTGTGGTATCATATCATGATACCTGTACCATATTAAATGGTGTACTACTTTGTGTCATGCATGGCAATTAATAAGGCAACCTAAGATACTAACTTATGATACTATGTGCACATTATGGAGGTAGTATCATATACTATAGTATCATATGCATGATACTAGTATATGCTAAGGATGGTTGTAAGGCCCCTCCCAATGCTCCACCTTGTATAGGTGCTAAGGCTGCCATGTAGGCAAAAAATCTGATGTGGCAAGGTAATTAAGAGGAGAGATATGAGTGTGGTGACCCCAGGAAGAAACAATGCCAAGCGCGAGAACCTAGGCAAAACACTTAAATGGAAGAATCCCATAAATGCATGAAGAACTTTAGTTGCAAAATCATTAAATGAAGGATGGGGTCTTTAGTTGCTAATGTATTTAATATGCTTAGCACCTCATGTAAGCACCAATGCATTGGAAGCAGCCTAATGGGGAGTATCACATACTAGTATCATGCATATGATACTAGTATATATGATACTACCTTTGTAATGCGCACATAGTATCATAAGTTAGTATCATGTAGTATTTTATTTATTGTCATGCATGACACATAGTAGCATAGCATTTATTATGATACGGTATCATGATATGATACTTAACCCTCTCTTTCTTCATTTAATTTTATGATAGCTCATCAAAATTGCCTAGTTGGCATGCATGATACTAGCTATGATACTCCCATTACGATCAGCCTAGCAAGGAAGGTTACAAATCATTTGTGCGTCACTTTGCGAGTTTTCATCCATTTGTTCGAGAAGCGGGGAGAAGTTTCAAACATTTCGGCCGCGAGGTGCGGCCAGTGGCGTAGACCTAGTTGGTATTCTAATCACATGAAATTTAGATGGAGTCCAGACATCATCAAAATTGATGTGCCCGTGGCGTGCTCTCACCCGTGGAAAAAAATTGGTAAAGTTTGGCATAAGTTTTGATGATCGCTCCTTCCAAACCGGAGCATCTCACATGAAGGATCATGATTTCCAAAAGGAGACGTGCCAATTCAAACTCCAGTGGCCGGTGACTTCATCGTTTGGCCTCATAAAAATTTCCACGGTACGCAATCACCATTATACCACGAGTTTGATTTTCTGGCGCATTTCAGGTATCGTTAGCTATATTTAAGACATTTTTTGAGTTTAAATTGCATTTTGTGCATAAAAATAAAATTACAACCGGAACTGCATGTGTTGTTGAAAGGGATGAGGATCGTCATTCAATCTGGGAGCATCCAATGATGCAGACGTACGATCCGTGGGGTTTGGGTTTTGGCCAATCAGAAATCACGACTTAGATCGCGGGTGGGGTTTGGTCGGCACACGGCTTTCATCAATGAACCGTGTGCTATTCTCAAACCAGATTGCATATTTTTGTTCACACATACTATAGTGAGATCAATTGAGTGTGCTACCTCTATGGTATAATAATAATAATAATAATAATAATAATAATAATAATAATAATAATAATAATAATAATAATAATAATAATAATAATAATAATAATAATAATAATAATAATAATAATAATAATAATAATAATAATAATAATAATAATAAAAGCATTTCATATTCATTGCCTGAGCTGACAACATATCAAGGTCAACATATTAACGGTTCTTACATCAACAGAAAACCAGGCATAACTCACAAATTCAGTACATGCGATAGTTCTAAATTGAACGAATTAAGTTGTAGGGTACGCATAAAGACTAGTCTTACGGCTTAATTCCCATGTACATGGGGAACTGGGATCATTACGTTTACCCCGAATGAACTTGGGTTTTCTAATGATTTGACGATGCTCTATTACACGGGTGCGTGATCCCTTGGCTGACAACTCAGCAAATTCATCGTACTCGTCCTCATCGGCAACATCCTCGACACCCACTACCCTCCTCTTCCCATGCATCACTAAATGGCAGTTCTTATGCAAGGTGTCTTCCGCAAAGAAAATATGGGTAGCATCGCTGGCGAGAATGAACGGGTCCGGATGATATGCCATCAGTATCCTGTTAACACAGGTCTTCCTGTAATCATCAACCCTTACATGACCAAGAGGGAACCATGCGCACCTGAATAATGCCACCTTAACTTTCACATAGTCAAGCTCCCAAATCTCTTTGATGGTTCCATAGTATACCCTTTTATCAACTTCATCTACAGTCATGCATTCTATTCGAATAGCGATGTTCTGATATGAGGTCTTCTGATCATGTTCATCAGTGTAGAATGTTTATGCATTTATGTCATATTCTTGGTACGTCAACACCGTAGGTGATGGCTTTTGTGCAAACCAAGTAGCAATGTCATCGATGAATCCTTGTGCCAAACGATTCTTCGGCCATTCGATGTAGTTCTTAGTGTGCTCCTTCATCTCCACATTTGATAAAGGAACCATTGGTAAGAAGCTTTGGTGTATCTCCGCCAAGTGTTCTTCGGCATAAGCGATGAGAACTGGGATGTTAAGCAGTACCGTCAAATGGGCTTTCTCTGCCAATTCTCCGGGTGCAGCCATTTGCGTGCTAGCAAGCACCGACTTACCTTTCAGCCTTCCCTCGTGGTGAGAGAGGGGAAAACCTATAGGTCTTTGTTTCATGTATTTGGTGCAAAAATCAACCACCTCCTCCGCGGTATAACCTTGTAGGATGCTTGCCTCTAGATGGTTTCGGTCCCGACAAAAGCGCTTAAGTATTCCCATGAACCGCTCGAATGGATACATGTTGCGAAGAAACACAAGACCACAATACTTTATCTCGTCGACAAGGTGCACAGTGAGATGGACCATGACATCAAAGAATGACGGTGGGATAAACATCTCTAGGTTGGACAATATTCTTGCAATATCATGTTGCATATGATCAAACTCTTCAGGATCTACAACTTTCTGCCATAGTTGGTTGAAGAAATCACAGAGTTCAGTGAGTGTGTTTCTTATATCTTTGTCCATCAGATTCCTGATGGCCACCGGGAGGATTTGTGCCAACATTACGTGGAAATCATGTGACTTCATGTGTCCCAACTTCATTTTACCTGATCTCACATCCACGAGACTTCTGATGTTTGCGGAGTAGGAAGAGGGTGTCTTAACTGACAACAAATAGCACTAAAAAAAAGACACGTCCGTGACATTTTGGGCCGAACGATTTTTTTCCTGTCATACATATGACACTTCTATGACGATAATTGTGACAAAACCCGGTATCATCATAGATGTGGTGGGGTCCTACTTCTATGACAAAAAATCATGACAGAAAATGCGCTTTTCGTCCTGGGCGGGCCGGAGACGCAGCTGCATGACATTCTTTGGGCCGTCCATGACGGAAAAAACCGTGGTAGAAGCGAGAGCGAGGAAAATATCGGGGAGTTCCCAGTTACGGTGGGTGGTCGGGGGCCGAGCGATGCGCGTTTCTCTCGTACGTACACGCGTGTGTGCGAGGAGTTGGGGTCTAACTGAACTCGAGTGATTGCACTGCAGGCTATGCACTACTGAACCCGAGCGATCGATCGATCCCTTTCTGTTCACTGAACCCGAGTGATTCCTTCGCTACTGCTGCTAACTGAAGCCAATCAAACACTATTGCCTCCTTCCCTTGTTGAATAGTGAGTGTTGTTGAGGGGGTTTGGATGAACAATTCCCGATGGGGCGTTGGATGAACAGGACCCCGTGGTAGTAGAGGCCGTTGCCGCTGCATGAACAGGACCCCGATCGATCGAGCCGGTGGATGAACAGGACCCCGTGGAGGGGTGGATGAACAGGACCACCGTGGAGGGCTGGATGAACAGGACGACCCCATGGAGGGCTGGTTGAACAGTAGCCGGTGAAGGGCTGGATGAACAGTAGCCCGTGGAGGGGTGGTTGAACAGGACCCCATGGAGAGGGCTGGTTGAACAGTAGCCGGTTGAGGAGCGCGTGGTGGAGGTTGGATGAACAGGAGCCCGTGGATGAACAGTCGCAAGTGGAGGCTGGAGGAGGTCAATGGTGGATGAACAGTAGCCCGTGGATGAACAGTCGCAAGTGGAGGCTGGAGGAGGTCAATGGTGGATGAACAGTAGCCCGTGGAGGCTGGAGGAGGTCGACGGTGGAGATGAACAGTATCCCATGGAGTCCCATTTTGCGGTACGCCACACCCCTCCCGATGAACAGGACCCCCGTTTCGACCGTAGCGCTCTAACACAAGTCCGTTTCCTCCGTTTTGCAGTGCGCCACACCCCTCCCGATCAACAGGAGGACCCCGTTTCCACCGTAGGAGGTCCGTTTCCTCCGTTTTGCGGTACGCCAGACCCCTCCCGATGAACAGGATCCCGTTTCTACCGTGGCCGGTCGAACCCAAGGTCGTTTCCTCTGTTCTGCGGTATGCCATGCCTTGTTTCCATCGGCTGTTCCGTCCAAGCCGATTGGCTCCCGATGAAAAGCACATCTGTTCAAAAGCAAAGATCTAGAAAAAACATATGTTCTTCCTACTAACATGGATGCTTATCTTGGCCAACATTCAGTACAGAGTGAAAGACAAATTTGTTTGTGAAGTCTACAATTCCTCTTGCAAACTTAACTAGTTTCACCAACAGCTAGAACCATGATAATGAACCACACATGATGGAGGAACATCCACTTCAATATGATTTGGTCTTCTCTCGATCACACGGCGAGACTATTTACGGAATACAAACTTTAACTTAGGCAAAATGATGCCCATTGTATAATCAGACCAAAGCAATGAAGCACCTAGTGTTGGCCAATAATTAGTACAATACTACTTTTCTGCAGTCCATGAAGTGACTATCTAATCTTTCTGTGTCTATTTTCAAATGGCACTGCATGCAGTGACTATACTATTCTCTTGTGCACTTCAACCAAAATTGCAGTCACTTTGTTTGTTTGCCAAATAGCAACGAGCAGACATCTCTGTCTGCACAAATATCAAGCAGCTAGTAAACATATACCCCACCTTGTATTTTCGGTTTAAACACGTCTCTTCCGCTTAGCATCTGTCATGTTTTGCACAGGACAATTTGATACAGTCATGTTTTGCCCCGGACAATTTCATACTGAATTGATTTGCTGGTTCAGAGCAGAAATATAGCGCCTATTCTTCATCAGACCAAGGATATCCATGTTCGCAGTGATGGAAGAGGTGAAATCGATACAACCGAAATTGAGCATCCAATCATTGAATCCTGTACTGCACCTCCAATGTAGGTCCACCCTGCCAATAAATTCACATGCAAATCACTAGTATTACTATCTAATGACAGTACAAAAAGAGTAGCAAGATAGTAGCAAACCATGTACCTTCGTAATGAACAGCTCATAGTGCCACCAATTGGATATAAAGGTTTGGAAGAAAACATGCTCCTAATGTTGAACCATTTGGACTTTTTGTGCAGTTCCACTAAAATCGAGCACCCCTGTTTGCATAGATATTGAAAGTGTGATTACTATAAAAGTGGCACTAGTTGAAGCATAGACTCACAAATATAAGCATTCCAATTTCTTAATGGCAAAAGGTAGCCAGACTATTTCTAACCACCTGTTTGAAGGAATAAATAAGGCAACAACGGCTGATGTCAGGAAGGCATACATAGTTTTTATGAAAAATTGAGCCATTCCTGACCTTTCCTCTTCTTTTAAGCATATATTGTGCAGTTCAACTAAAATAAAATGCCATCACCGCCTTGACAATTCAGTGACACTGTACAAAAGGAAATGACTTAACATTACATCATGATGTCAGGTATGAAGTCGACAGGCATTAGAGACAAACATGCAGACCTCCTCCGATAACATAATGAACATTAATTTTAACAAAGGTGTGACTAGCTTTACCGGGATAATTTGAGTGAACTGTACACCCTCTGTTCCTTAATATAAAACGTTTTCGCAGTTCAATTTAAAGTATCCAAACGTCTAGTATTTAGAAAAACAGGTAGTAGTTTTCTTGAGCACATATCCGGGAAAGCTTGCCACACTTTATATATGTCCATACGCTAATGCAACACCATTCGAATAGTACAAATATACACTAATCCAGTGGCTAGTGCAACAGTAGAGTAGTTATTTTATTACAAGGTACAGTACAATGGTTTTACTGAACAGATTTCCATAAGCTCTAGCACTGGATGATTTCTATAAGAATTAATAATACAAAATGTAAAGGTAACAAGTTTTAGCATTGGTATACTAGCTGTGCAAGAGCATTAAACCAAATACAAAAGTCTGAAGGTAACTAGCATTATTAACTAATGACAGTATAAAAAAATTGCAAACCATGTACCTTCAAGGTAAATATCATTTCGAACTCGAGGGGACCTAAAAATTGCTATCCCAATCTTGATAATCGATCAAACATAGAAACTTGATCGAACGAATCAAGAGAACAGCTGGAGGAGGAGGTGCCCACTCTTGACCTTTCCTCTTGACACTGTACAAAAAAATGAGTTATCTCATGAAAGTGAGGTATGTAATCTATAAGCATTACAGTGCAGAAATCTGAAGGTAGTAACAAGATTCATCGTTGGTATATTGGCTATGCAACAACATTAAAATGCCTTAGCTGAAAAATCTTTAATACATCCACAATCAACAGCTAACCCTGAAATAATCCAGTGACATTAAATGACATTGCTTAAATTTATCGGTGGCATTAGACTGAGTGCGACATTAGTTAAATGTGGCATCACTTAGCAGTAGCATTGGTTGACTTGACCGCTGGCGTTATACTAACAACAAAAGTGGCAATAAGAGCATGGGAGGCCCATTCGGCAGTGGGTGCACCAGTACGATGTACATCCATGGAGGCATAGAGTGGTGAGGGAGGTATGGTTGCCCAAAGCAACAAATATCCAGGCAGCATATGTGGATTACGTCCCATTTTTGTTCTCTTTAGCTACTAATTTTCCCCTTTTCAACCAAGATGCGGGTTCGATGCCTAGTCTCTTGGACAGTACAGTCTCCCTTCCTTTCCTTATTCAACCCAGACATGGATTAGTCTGCATGAAGTAGGTTTTCCTTTAATAGTGCAAGTTAAACTTTTTGTCTGCGTGACCAGCAGAGCAGAGGATGGCAAATTGGGAAGATGGTGGAGTGGAAAAAGATCCACATGCAGCGACATGGCAGATGGGCAATAGAACAAGGGTATGGTTTGAAAAGAGGTAGCATACCTGAGGGTCGGCGGGAAGTGGCTTCGCTTGTGGTTGTCGTCCTCCGCACACACTACATCAACGAGCTTGGGGACGGAGGCCATCCCGCGCGGGCACTAGGTCTGAGAGGACGGCCTTGTCATTAGTGCGTGACCTCGCTCGCCGACGACGAGTGCGTCAACGCTGCACGTCCTTTTCTTCCCCAGCGGATCTGTGACCACTGGTGAGGAGGGAGAGAGAGGTCGTGTTTTTTTAGATCTGGAGAGAGGGTGATAGTGTGAGAAGCAAGTGGGCAGCCCTTAGCAAGAAAGCGCTGAAGCTCCAGCCTATATATCTTTTTTATACTACTAGTACTAGAGGTGGAGTAGTGGTAGAGTAGTTTATATTTTCTTTGCATATAGTACCAGTTAGTCATGCTTCAAAACTAAATGGCAAGCCATTAAAAAATGAAGGTCGATAACTAATGCGGCACCTCGGGCCAACGCGGTCAGATCGCATTTTACACGAGAAATTACACACCATGTTTCGTTGACATGTGGTCCCGTTCCCACATGTTAGTAAGACGATGGCGAGTCCTTTTGTACAATTTTTGAACGGACGTCTATGTAGGCCGGGGCGCCTCTTCGTGTACCGTGGCAACCGTCCACCGACTCTTCGCCTTTCCATCTTGATTTGGAACTGTTGTCGCACACTCTTCCTCCCTCCTCCATTTGCCTTCACCCTTCCTTCTGCCATTGTTCGATCGTCTTCTCCCTGGAGGGAACAGGCCGAAAATGACCCCGTTATTCTTGCCCTGGTCTGAATGATGACGCGATGGAGAAATCATTGACCGGTGTGACGTCATCACCTCGGCTAGCATGGCAGGTTCGTTCAAGACCATTCTCGACTCAACTAATAGCATCATTACAAGGAACCCAAGGGTCCAGGAGCGGTTTGATCTCCCCTATCTTCTTCACGGTGACCCTGCTCACTGGTGCGCGGATGATGGAGGCCTCACCCTGTGCAAGTTGGTGCCGCTTGATAATGATACGTGTGATGTTAAGATGCCATCGCTTGAGGGTAAGGCTTGGGCAGGCGCAAATGGAGATTGGGTTGTTTATATTGGGTCCAACTGCGAGTGGGAACTTGTGAATGTGTACACTCATCACCGGGTTCCACTTCCAAAAACCTCAGACTGCCCAGAGATTGAGGACATCGGTTATGACCGTACTTTCTGTTGGAAATATGCCCTAGAGGCAATAATAAATAGGTTATTATTATATTTCCTTGTTCATGATAATTGTTTATTATCCATGCTAGAATTGTATTGATAGGAAACTCAGATACATTTGTGGATACATAGACAACACCATGTCCCTAGTAAGCCTCTAGTTGACTAGCTCGTTGATCAATAGATGGTTACGGTTTCCTAACCATGGACATTGGATGTCATTGATAACGGGATCACATCATTAGAGGAATGATGTGATGGACAAGACCCAATCCTAAGCCTAGCACCAGATCATGTAGTTCGTATGCTAAAGCTTTTATAATGTCAAGTATCATTTCCTTAGACCATGAGATTGTGCAACTCCCGGATACCGTAGGAATGCTTTGGGTGTGCCAAACGTCACAACGTAACTGGGTGGCTATAAAGGTGCACTACGGGTATCTCCGAAAGTGTCTGTTGGGTTGGCACGAATCGAGACTGGGATTTGTCACTCCGTGTGACGGAGAGGTATCTCTGGGCCCACTCGGTAGGACATCATCATAATGTGCACAATGTGATCAAGGAGTTGATCACGGGATGATGTGTTGCGGAACGAGTAAAAGAGACTTGTCGGTAACGAGATTGAACAAGGTATCGGGATACCGACGATCAATCTCGGGCAAGTATCGTACCGATAGACAAAGGGAATTGTATACGGGATTGATTTAGTCCTTGACATCGTGGTTCATCCGATGAGATCATCGTGGAACATGTGGGAGCCAACATGGGTATCCAGATCCCGCTGTTGGTTATTGACGGGAGAACATCTCGGTCATGTCTGCATGTCTCCCGAACCCGTAGGGTCTACACACTTAAGGTTCGATGACGCTAGGGTTATAAAGGAAGCTTGTATGTGGTTACCGAATGTTGTTCAGAGTCCCGGATGAGATCTCGGACATCACGAGGAGTTCCGGAATGGTCCGGAGGTAAAGATTTATATATATAGGAAGTATGGTTTTGGCCACCGGAAGTGTTATGGGCATCACCGGTAGTGTACCGGGACCACCGGAGGGGTCCGGGGGTCCACCGGGAGGGGCCACGGGCCTCGGAGGCATACATGGGCCAAGTGTGAGAAGGGACCAGCCCCTAGGTGGGCTGGGGCGCCTCCCCACCAAGGCCCATGCGCCTGGAGAGAAGAGAGGGCAAACCCTAGGGCAGATGGGCCCTAAAGGCCCATGCCTGGTGCGCCTCCCTCTCCCCCCCACTTGGCCGCCACCCCATATGGGGATTGGGGCTGCCGCCGCCCCTAGGGTGGAAACCCTAGGTGGGGGCGCACCCTCCTCCCTCTCCCCTATATATAGTGAGGCCTAGGGCTACCCATAACACAGGTGATTCGATCTCTCTCTCGTTGGTGCAGCCCTGCGTCTCTTCTTCCTCCTCTCTTGCGGTGCTTGGCGAAGCCCTGCTGGATTGCCATGCTCCTCCATCATCACCACGCCGTTGTGCTGCTGCTGGATGGAGTCTTCCTCAACCTCTCCCTCTCTCCTTGCTGGATCAAGGCATGGGAGACGTCACCGGGCTGTACGTGTGTTGAACGCGGAGGTGCCGTCCGTTCGGCACTTGGTCATCGGTGATTTGAATCACGACGAGTACGACTCCATCAACCCCGTTCACCTGAACGCTTCCGCTTAGCGATCTACAAGGGTATGTAGATGCACTCTCCTTCCCCTCGTTGCTGGTTTCTCCATAGATAGATCTTGGTGACACGTAGGAAAATTTAGAATTTCTGCTACGTTCCCCAACAGTGGCATCATGAGCTAGGTCTATTGCGTAGATTCTTTGCACGAGTAGAACACAAAGTAGTTGTGGGCGTTGATTTTGTTCAATATGCTTACCGTTACTAGTCAATCTTGATTCGGCGGCATTGTGGGATGAAGCGGCCCGGACCAACCTTACACGTACTCTTACGTGAGACCGGTTCCACCGACTGACATGCACTAGATGCATAAGGTGGCTGGCGGGTGTCTATCTCTCCTACTTTAGTCGGATCGGATTCGATGAAAAGGGTCCTTATGAAGGGTAAATAGCAATTGGCATATCACGTTGTGGTTTTGCGTAGGTAAGAAACGTTCTTGCTAGAAACCCAAAGCAGCCACGTAAAACATGCTAACAACAATTAGAGGACGTCTAACTTGTTTTTGCAGGGTATGCCTTGTGATGTGATATGGCCAAAGGATGTGATGTATGATATATGTGATGTATGAGATGATCATGTTCTTGTAAAAGGAATCACGACTTGCATGTCGATGAGTATGACAACCGGCAGGAGCCATAGGAGTTGTCTTTAATTTATTTATTTATGACCTGCGTGTCAACATAAACGTCATGTAATTACTTTACTTTATTGCTAACCGTTAGCCATAGTAGTAGAAGTAATAGTTGACGTGACAACTTCATGAAGACACGATGATGGAGATCATGATGATGAAGATCATGGTGTCATGCCAGTGACGACGATGATCATGGAGCCCCGAAGATGGAGATCAAAAGGAGCAAAGTAATGATGGCCATATCATGTCACTATTTGATTGCATGTGATGTTTATCATGTTTTTGCATCTTATTTGCTTAGAACGACGGTAGTAAATAAGATGATCCCTCATTAAAATTTCAAGAAAGTGTTCCCCCTAACTGTGCACCGTTGCGAAAGTTCGTCGTTTCGAGCACCACGTGATGATCGGGTGTGATAGATTCTTACGTTCACATACAACGGGTGTAAGACAGATTTACACACGCGAAACACTTAGGTTGACTTGACGAGCCTAGCATGTACAGACATGGCCTCGGAACACAGAAGACCGAAAGGTCGAGCATGAGTCGTATGGTAGATACGATCAACATGAAGATGTTCACCGACGTTGACTAGTTCGTCTCACGTGATGATCGGACACGGCCTAGTTGACTCGGATCATGTAATCACTTGGATGACTAGAGGGATGTCTATCTGAGTGGGAGTTCATAAGATGAACTTAATTATCCTGAACATAGTCAAAAGATCTTTGCAAATTATGTCGTAAGCTCGCGCTTTAGTTCTACTGTATTAGATATGTTCCTAGAGAAAATATAGTTGAAAGTTGATAGTAGCAATTATGCGGACAGTACAAGGCTTATGTCCTTAATGCACTGCTCGGTGTGCTGGACCTCGAATAGGGTCTGTGGATGTTGCGAACATCTGACATACACGTTTTGATGACTACATGATTGTTCGGTAATGATAAATGGTTTAGAATTGAGGCACCGAAGACATTTTTGAAATGTCGCGGAACATATGAGATGTTTCGAGGGCTGAAATTGGGATTTCAGGCTCGTGCCCATGTCAAGAGGTATAAGACCTCCGACGATTTTCTTGGCCTACAAACTAAGGGAGAAAAGCTCAATCGTTGAGCTTGTGCTCAAATTGTATGAGTACAACAATCACTTGAATCGAGTGGGAGTTGATCTTCCAGATAAGATAGTGATGTTTCTCCAAAGTCATTGCCACCAAGCTGCTAGAGCTTCGTAATGAACTATAACATATCAGGGATAGATATGATGATCCTTGAAATATTCGCGATGTTTGACACCGCGAAAGTAGAAATCAAGAAGGAGCATCAATTGTTGATGGTTAGTGAAACCACTAGTTTCAAGAAGGGCAAGGGCAAGAAGGGATACTTCATGAAACGGCAAATTAGCTGCTGCTCTAGTGGAGAAACCCAAGGTTAAACCCAAACCCGAGACTGAGTGCTTCTGTAATAAGGGGAACAACCACTGGAGCAGAATTACCTTAGATACTTGGTAGATGAGAAGGATGTCGATAGAAGTATATTGGATATACATTATGTGAATGTGTACTTTACTAGTACTCCTAGTAGCATCAGGGTATTAGATACCGGTTCGGTTGCTAAGTGTTAGTAACTCAAAATAAAAGCTACGGAATAAACGGAGACTAGCTAAATGTGAGCTGACGAGATGCGTTGGAAGTGTTTCCAAGGTTGATGTGATCAAGCATCACACGCTCCCTCTACCATCGAGATTGGTGCTAAACCTAAATAATTGTTATTTGGTGTTTGCGTTGAGCATAGACATGATTGGATTATGTCTAACGCAATACGGTTATTCATTTAAGGAGAATAATGGTTACTCTATTTATTTGAATAATACCTTCAATGGTCTTGCACCTAAAATGAATGGTTTATTGAATCTCGATCATAGTGATACACATGTTCATGCCAAAAGATATAAGATAGTAATGATAGTACCACCTACTTGTGGCACTGCCATGTAAGTCATATTGGTATAAAACGCCTGAAGAAGCTCCATGTTGATGGATCTTTGGACTCACTCATTTTTGAAAGGATTGAGACATGCGAACCATGTTTATTGGTAGATATGCATGAAGAAACTCCATACAGATGGACCGTTTGGACTCACTTGATTTTGAATCGCTTGAGACATGCAGATCATACCACATGGGCAAGATGACTGAAAGCTTCGGTTTCAGTAAAATGGAACAAGAAAGCAACTTGTTGGAAGTAACACATTTTGATGTGTGCAGTCCAATGAGTGCTGAGGCACGCAGTGGATATCGTTATGCTCTTACTTCACAGATGATTTGAGTAGATACTGAGCATATTTACTTGATGAAACACAAGACTGAATTATTGAATGGTTCAAGTAATTTCAGAATGAAGTTAAATATTGTCGTGACAAGAGGATAAAATATCTATGATATGATCATAGAGATGAATATCTGAGTTGCAAGTTTGGTACACAATTGAGACATTGTGGAAATTGTTTCACGACTAGTACCGCCTGGAACACCATAGTGTGATGGTGTGTCCGAACATCATAACTGCACCCTATTGGATATGATGCATACCATGATGTCTCTTATCGAATTACCACTATCGTTCATGGGTTAGGCATTGGAGACAACCGCACTCACTTTAAATAGGGCACCACATAATTCCGATGAGATGACACCGTATGAACTATGGTTTAAAGAAACCTAAGCTGTCATTTCTTAAAAGTTTGGGGCTGCGATGCTTATATGAAAAAGTTTCAGGCTAATAAGCTCGAACCCGAAGCGGATAAATGCATCTTCATAGGACACCCAAAATAGTTGGGTATACCTCCTGTCTCAGATCCGAAAGCAATAGGGATTGTTTCTCGAATCGGGTCCTTTCTCGAGGAAAAAATTTCTCTCGAAAGAATTGAGTGGGAGGATGGTGGAGACTTGATGAGGTTATTGAACCGTCACTTCAACTAGTGTGTAGCAGGGCACAGGAGTTGTTCCTATGGCACCTACACCAATTGAAGTGGAAGCTTATGATAGTGATCATGAGACTTCAGATCAAGTCACTCCCAAACCTCGTAGGATGATAAGGATGCGTACTACTTCAGAGTGGTACGTAATCCTGTCTTGGAAGTCATGTTACTAGACAACAATGAACCTACGAGCTATGGAGAAGCGATGGTGGGCCCGGATTCCGATGAATGGCTCGAGGCCATAAAATCCGAGAGAGGATCCATGTATGAAAACAAAGTGTAGACTTTGGCAGAATGGCTCGATGGTCGTAAGGGTGTTGAGTACAGATGGATTTTAAAAGGAAGACGGACAATGATGGTAAATGTCACCATTAAGAAAGCTTGACTTGTCATTAAGATGTTTTCCGACAAGTTCAAGGAGTTGACTGCGATGAGGCTTTCTCACTCGTAGCGATGCTAAGAGTCTGTTGGAATTATGTTAGCGATTACTGCATTATTTATGAAATCGTGCAGATAGGATGTCAAAACATTGTTTCCTCGACGATTTTCTTGAGGAAAGGTTGTATGTGATACAACCAGAAGATTTTTGTCAATCCTGAAAGATGCTAACAAGTATGCAAAGCTCCAGCAATCCTTCTAAGGACTGGAGTAAGCATCTCGGAGTTGGAATGTACACTTTCATGAGATGATCAAAGATTTGGGTTTATACAAAGTTTATGAGAAACTTGTATTTCCAAAGAAGTGAGTGGGAGCACTATAGAATTTCTGATGAGTATATGTTGTTGACATATTGTTTATCGGAAATGATGTAGAATTTCTGGAAGGCATATAGGGTTGTTTGAAAAGTGTTTTTAATGGAAAACCTGGATTAAGCTACTTGAACATTGAGCATCAAGATCTATAAGGATAGATCAAAATCGCTTAATAGTACTTTCAAATGTATACATACCGTGACAAGATTTTGAAGGAATTCAAAATAGATCAGCAAAGAAGGAGTTCTTGGCTGTATTACACGTGTGAGTATTGAGTAAGACTCAAGACCTGACCACGGCAGAAGAGAGAGAAAGGACGAAGGTCATCCCCTATGCTTAAACGTAGGCTCTAAAGTATGCAATGTTATGTACCGCACCTGAAGTGTGCCAAACCATGAGTCAGTCAAGGGGTACAAGTATGATATAGAAATGGATCACAGGACAACGGTCAAGGTTATCCTTAGTAACTAGTGGACTGAGGAATTTTCTCGATTATGGAGGTGGTAAAAGAGTTCGTCGTAAAGGGTTACGCCGATGCAAACTTTGACACTGATCCAGATTATTCTAAGTAGTAAATTGGATTCGTATAGTAGAACAGTTATTTGGAATAGCTCCAAATAGAGCGTGGTAACTACATCTAGGAGATGACATAGAGATTTGTAAAGCACACACGGATCTGAAAAGGTTCAAACCCGTTGACTATAACATCTCTCGCAAGCATAACATGATCAAACCCAGAACTCTTGGGTGTTAGTCACATAGGGATGTGACCTTGAGTGTTAATCACATATCGATGTGAACTAGATTATTGACTCTAGTGCAAGTGGGAGACTGTTGGAAATATACCCTAGAGGCAATAATAAATAGGTTATTATTATATTTCCTTGTTCATGATAATCGTTTATTATCCATGCTAGAATTGTATTGATAGGAAACTCAGATACATGTGTGGATACATAGACAACACCATGTCCCTAGTAAGCCTCTAGTTGACTAGCTCGTTGATCAATAGATGGTTACGGTTTCCTAACCATGGACATTGGATGTCATTGATAACGGGATCACATCATTAGAGGAATGATGTGATGAACAAGACCCAATCCTAAGCCTAGCACCAGATCATGTAGTTCGTATGCTAAAGCTTTTATAATGTCAAGTATCATTTCCTTAGACCATGAGATTGTGCAACTCCCGGATACCATAGGAATGCTTTGGGTGTGCCAAACGTCACAACGTAACTGGGTGGCTATAAAGGTGCACTACGGGTATCTCCGAAAGTGTCTGTTGGGTTGGCACGAATCGAGACTGGGATTTGTCACTCCGTGTGACGGAGAGGTATCTCTGGGCCCACTCGGTAGGACATCATCATAATGTGCACAATGTGATCAAAGTGTTGATCACGGGATGATGTGTTACGGAACGAGTAAAAGAGACTTGTCGGTAACGAGATTGAACAAGGTATCGGGATACCGACGATCAATCTCGGGCAAGTATCGTACCGATAGACAAAGGGAATTGTATACGGGATTGATTAAGTCCTTGACATCGTGGTTCATTCGATGAGATCATCGTGGAACATGTGGGAGCCAACATGGGTATCCAGATCCCGCTGTTGGTTATTGACCGGAGAACATCTCGGTCATGTCTGCATGTCTCCCGAACCCGTAGGGTCTACACACTTAAGGTTCGATGACGCTAGGGTTATAAAGGAAGCTTGTATGTGGTTACCGAATGTTGTTCGGAGTCCCGGATGAGATCCCGGACGTCACGAGGAGTTCCGGAATGGTCCGGAGGTAAAGATTTATATATAGGAAGTATGGTTTTGGCCACCGGAAGTGTTATGGGCATCACCGGTAGTGTACCGGGACCACCGGAGGGGTCCGGGGGTCCACCGGGAGGGGCCACGGGCCTCGGAGGCATACATGGGCCAAGTGTGAGAAGGGACCAGCCCCTAGGTGGGCTGGGGCGCCTCCCCACCAAGGCCCATGCGCCTGGAGAGAAGAGGGGGGCAAACCCTAGGGCAGATGGGCCCTAAAGGCCCATGCGTGGTGCGCCTCCCTCTCCCCCCCACTTGGTCGCCACCCCAGATGGGGATTGGGGCTGCCGCCGCCCCTAGGGTGGAAACCCTAGGTGGGGGCGCACCCTCCTCCCTTTCCCCTATATATAGTGAGGCCTAGGGCTGCCCATAACACAGGTGATTCGATCTCTCTCTCGTTGGTGCAGCCCTGCGTCTCTTCTTCCTCCTCTCTTGCGGTGCTTGGCGAAGCCCTGCTGGATTGCCACGC
The DNA here is from genome assembly GCA_032464435.1 of Aegilops umbellulata. Lineage (NCBI taxonomy): Eukaryota > Viridiplantae > Streptophyta > Magnoliopsida > Poales > Poaceae > Aegilops > Aegilops umbellulata. Next base: position 223,379,928 of record CP136058.1, on the reverse strand, counting down.
TCCTCCATCATCACCACGCCGTTGTGCTGCTGCTGGATGGAGTCTTCCTCAACCTCTCCCTCTCTCCTTGCTGGATCAAGGCATGGGAGACGTCACCGGGCTGTACGACGCGGAGGTGCCGTCCGTTCGGCACTTGGTCATCGGTGATTTGAATCACGACGAGTACGACTCCATCAACCCCGTTCACTTGAACACTTCCGCTTAGCGATCTACAAGGGTATGTAGATGCACTCTCCTTCCCCTCGTTGCTGGTTTCTCCATAGATAGATCTTGGTGACACGTAGGAAATTTTAGAATTTCTGCTACGTTCCCCAACACTTTCAACTACGGTCATGGTGACTGTCGTCTACAGAAGATAGCAATTTGTTGTAGCGACCAGACCTCAAACAGTCTGATCTCTGTGCATCAGTGTCATCCCTGGATCGGTAATGCTGACACGCACAATACTTGAGGATTTATAACAGAGTAGCAAACACACACTTATTACATCGAATGTCTCAAAAGAGAACTTATTACAATAAATATGGCTTGAGGCCATCTAATATGATAACAGCGAAAGGCTTGGAAGATAAAGTGAGTCCATCATCTCCAACGGCATCACTGAATGAAAGACCACGACCTAAGGCTCCTTACTCGTCGTCTGAAAAGTCTGCAACATGATACGTTGCAGCCCGAAAATGGGTCAGCACATGGAATATGCTGGCAATGTAACACAAAAGAGTAATGAACGGAATAATGCTATCACTACATGCATATATGGCTGGTGGAGGTTGTATGGTTAATAAGTTTCGCGGAAAGCCAATTTTTCCCTACAACAAAGGAATAAATTTTATTTTAACTATCATGGTAGTTGTTAAACATTGAGAAGGTTCACCCAACTCAATCCAATTAAGCATCATCATTAAACCAAATCAAATTATATTAAGAGTGATGAGATCCACATGATAATCCAAGAACTAGATACTGAAGATGTCCATAACCGGGGACACAGTTAACCATGATTAGTTTATACACTTTGCAGAGGTTTGCGCACTTTGCCCCACAAGACTCGATCTCCTCCATTGGTTTTCTCACACTACTGGTGTTTGAGAAACGGATGACCGAGACATAGTCTTTCCGAAGAGGTCCCCTTAACCGATAGATAGGCCTGTACACCTACAATCCCCTACATCTGCTAGCCCATCATGGAAAGGTTTCCCACAACTTACTCAACTATGCGAGAGCCCATAATGGCATGTGGCTGCACACGGAAGTTTCTAGCATGAATAATCTTATGACCCCTTTGAGCCTGGGTGGCAGTCCATAGGAGAATCACACGGTACCCCGGAATTTCCAAAGAATACAGGCAACACTAGGTTCCCCAGGTGCCTCAATCCACCCAGATGTGTATTAAAGTTTCCACCTTAAGTTAACCATTAATTAATAATACTCACATTTGTCATGATTACACTCAAACCCAAACCATGTCTACGAGCATAGCATAGCAATATAAGCAACGTAGAAGTAACTCCCATATGTTTAATAATAAATAGGTGAATAGGTACTACCTCATCTACTTCCCAAACCCACAATTTAATCATATCCTAACCATGCAATTGTTTGAGGATTGATCTAATGCAATAAAACTGGGTAGTAAAGAGGTATGATCAAAGTGTTACTTGCCTTGCTGATTATCCGTGAAACCTAGAGACTCCTAGTAGCACGCTTTGCACTCCGGGTACTCTATCGCAAACAAACAAGCATACAATAAGCAATCAAGCAAAGATGCATGGGTAAAACTCAAATAAGAAGATCCAACCAGAAAGTTCAACTTAAGAACTCCGGTTTGCAAAAAGAATCAAATCAAACGAAGCAACGAAACTCAAACCGCGAAAGAAACAAGCTTCGTTTACTAATCTGGAATAAGTCAAATTTTATAGTAGCAAAAAGTTGTTTAAGTTGATTAAACAGAAAGAGGGCTTCGAGACGAAACTCTAGGCGCTTGAATCGCCTGATTCCGATAAACAAGCGAAAAGATAAACTAAAACGAAAATCGGATTAGAAATCGCGATTGAAAATAATCATGAAAAATCTGAGAAAAAGAAAAACTGACGAACAGGCTAACGAACGAACGTTCGCTGTCTGCGACTGAACGGTGAAAACCGTTCGTTAAAACGAACGAACGAACAAACAGGCGTTCGCTAAATAACTAAACTGGAAAAATAAATAAAACCAATCTAAATAAAAATAAAAAAAGGGATCTAGGGTTTTGAGAAAAAACCGATCGGTTTTCTCGCAAAAACCGTGGCGGCGGCAGCTACCTCGACGGTGGCGGTGGCGAGATCGGCGACGGCTCCGGCGTCGGCGGCAATATCGGCGGCGGCGGGAATCGGGACGGGCGGCGGCGGCGGTGGGGGCGGTGCGGCGGCGCGTTGTGGGGCGGCGAGGCTCCGGCGGCGGCGGCGGGATCGGGCGGCGGCTAGGGTTTGTGGGTGCGGGGGCTGCAGCTCAGGCCTCCCCGGCTTATAAGGGCCGGCCGGGCTAGTGTCCAGGTCGGACACGCCCCGGTTAGGTCGGTGACTTTTTTTAAAATTATTCCACGCAGAAAAACAAAGAAAAGAAATACTAAACGGACTCAAAAAATCCAGAGATAAATTTTTCTCGTCCTCTAAACATCTACCGGACAAGATGAACATTTATTTGGGACTCTAATGCAATTTTGAAAAACACATATCTTTCCTAAGTCAAATAAAATAGCGATAAAACTCCGAATAAAATTCTTATTTGATTTTAATATTAAATCTCCAATATTTCTTTATTTGGAGGAAGTCATTTTATCCTCTCTCTTTTATTTTCATAAAAGAAATATTTAAAGAGAAAATAATTAAAATCAAACGATCCACTTTTCAAAATTTGAGAAAACTCAAATATGAAAATAACGAAATCCCCAACTCTCTCTCCGTGGGTCCTTGAGTTGCGTAGAATTTCTAGGATCAAACCAAAATGCAATAAAATATGATATGCAATGATGATCTAATGTATAACATTCCAAATTGAAAATTTGGGATGTTACATTTGTCAAGTTCCCGACCGCTCTTGGGATTTAATGGAATATGTAGTTGTTGCTATCTTCGACAAGCTTATTGCCTTCCTTCATAGTTCAACTGGATGGATATTGCTCAAAAATCAGTTTCTATACAAGGATGAGTACTGTGATGCAATTCAATACGAGGGTCTTGTGTTTGCTGCCACCACTCGTGACACTGTTTTTGCATGGAATCCTTATGCTTTCGGTACGTTTGTCTTCCACCATAATTATAATTGTTTCATCCACATGCATGCGGGTTAGCTAGTTTCCCTTTACTAATTAACCTTTTTGTGTTTCCAAGGTCCTGTGAACATTCCACCACCTATACTTGAAATTTTTTATAACCAAGGGGGAGATGACGACGATGATGATCACGAGCATGAGGACCCATATACTCAGTGGCGCCTGGCAACTTATTCCAATGGATCACCTCTTCTTGTCTGTATACAGGGCACCGCTGATGTGACTAAGGAAGCATGTGTTGTCTCCCATGGTCGCACTCTCCGGACTTATTCCAACATCCGTTGTAGGGTATTCGGGATGGATACTACTACGCTAGCGCCAACACCATCTCCCTAGTTTAGTATTAATACTCTTGGAGGAATCTCGCTCTTCCTTGGACAAAACTATCCAATCATGGTGAAAGGAGATCCAGCTGATGTTGACACAACGTTACTACCATTTATGAGAAGCAACTGTATCTATACCTCAGACATTGCTATGCTTCTCTACCGTGGCTATCACAATATGGGTCATGAAATCGGCTGCTTCAGCCTGGATGATCAGTCCTGCGTTGGTCTCGAGATTGATAGTAGCTGGCCCTTCCGAGACAAACTCTTCTGGTTCAAAGCAAGTGTTTCCAACGCCGAGGAGTGGTTGAGTTGAAGTTCATTTCATTGCTTGTTATTTGTTGTGTGATGAAAACTTTAGTATTTACTAGAATTTTTTGTATAGAAGGTGCGCAAATGGCCTTCGCCCGCGCAAAGGTGCACTGGGGGAAGATGGATGCCGAAAAGCTGATGACCGAAGGACCGCCAGAGGGGAAGGAGCACCACAAGCCCGAATTATATTATGAGAGTGTCCTGAAAGGATCCTACCTTACAGCGGAGCTATGCACCAAGGACATTATGTTTCCATGAATGTCAATCATGTTGTCCTTTGTAATGTTTGAACAAGGTCATTTATTTGTCGCCTGTTATATAAAAGTTTACCCTCCTGTGCGGCCATTTTGTATGTTAAACCTGAAAGTTGGCTAGTCGTCGGCTTCTGCCCCCATGTAAGGAGTACGGGGGTGTTCGGGATAAACCTGAGCACTCTTTATCCCAGTTTTGGGTCCTTCGAAGGAGGTGCTCAGCACAATGAACCAGGCAATCGGACTATAGGGCTTTATCACTCTCACTTAGCCATAGGAGCTTTAGTATGGTAGGCGCAACCCCTGGTATTCGGAAGACCGTACTAGGGGCTATATAAGCACCTGATTGGAGAAAAAACCGATCCATCGCACGCTGCATTGGTTATGGCATTATGCGGGAGAAATCCTTATAGATTTTATGACCTCTCGAACAGCTGACCAGCTCTCGCCGTATCATGACAGTCAGTTTTCGGCTTTCTCTACTGAGGTGCTCGTCCGGAAGAACCGGGACACAATCGCAGTAGTTCTCCCAGTGCTACCTTAGCCGATATAGCGGAACGTAAGGTACCAAAACATGGGAGCCGGGCAAACCCAACTATTGACCCAAGACATGATTTAGAGCTGATGCATATAATGCTATAGGTTCGGGGTGCGGAACTTCCATGAAGGTGTTCAGACTTTTATTGCCGTGTTATGGGTAAAATGAAGCCCCTAGCATATTTTAAGGCATATCGCTGTGTACGGATGCCACTTGACAAAATGATTTTAATAAGAAATAACGGCAGATAAACGTCATATAAATCAACATGTTGTATTTGAATAGTACGTCTATGCGTATGGGTACAAGTAATGTGATAAAAAAAGGAATATGATTGCGGAACCTGCTGAGACCGGGGGGAAGAGGCTGATTGTGGATCCGTAATATAGCCGGACGGTCACTGCCGGGAATGTCTAAGGATTCCCTTACACGTTCAAGCTGCCTCCGTGTAGCCCGTCCTAGTCGGCGCAAAGGTGAACCTGCGAAGGAAATGTAAGAAATATTTACGTGCCGGAGGGCGATTGAGCCGCTGAGTTCGGCCTGTCCTGGCCTTCGCCGGAGTGTTTAATGGAGCTCTGGACGAGCCGGGCTATCATTCCGCGAAATAGTTCGGAGTCCCTTGACGGTGTACGGGAGCCTGGACGTCGACTCGAGGTTCGGCTGCAAGGTGATGCTCGTTGTTTCTGCTGCTAAGGCAGTGGTGTATTTTGTTGGTGCCGAGGGAAGGTTCGTCCTTGCCATGAACCATGATGACGCCGCGTGGACCGGGCATCTTGAGCTTACAGTAGGCATAATGTGGCACCGCGTTGAATCGAGCGAATGCGATTCGTCCGAGCAGTGCTTGATAATCACTGCGGAAAGGGACGATTTCGAAGATTAACTCTTCAATACGGTAATTTTCTGGTGATCCGAAGACTACCTCAAGGGCAATGGAGCCTGTACAGCTAACCTCCACACCTGGTATAATGCCTCTAAAAGTGGCTTTAGTGGGTTTGATCGCCGAATGATCGATGCCCATCTTGCGCACTGTGTCCCAGTAAAGCAGATTTAGACTGCTACCTCCGTCCATAAGGACTCGAGTGAGGTGGAACCCATCTATTATTGGGTTGAGGACTAGTGCGGCTGGATTGCCCTGATTGGCGTTAACCGGACGATCCATGCGGTTGAAGGTGACCGGCCCTAGTTTATATTGTGGGACGACTAGTTCCGTTGAGTCGCCATCCCTAAGGGTGCATGTCTTGTCCGAGTTGGCAATTTGGGTGGTATTTACCACATTCACCGATTGAATATGGGGGGGAGGTTCTTTTGCCCTCCTGTGTTCGGTGATCTAGGCTCTTTGTCGCTATCATCGCTTTGAGACCCCCCTTCGTCTTTGGCGCCTGCCTTGCCGGCTTGTTTGAAGACCCAACATTCTCTGTTGGTATGGGTGGCTGGCGTTTCTGGGGTGCCATGAATTTGGCATTGGCGACCGAGTATGCGGTCCAGACTGGATGGACCCAGATTTTTATTTTTGGGTGGCCCTTTCCGCTGACCGGACTTTGAGCCCCTGAACCCGGCATTAATTGCCGTATTTTCGGCGTTTTTCACCATATTTGCGGCGCTTGTGTTTGTTGCGTCGTGGTTTGCCATTGCTGTTCCTGGCTTCTAATATGCCAGGTTTGTTTGTTGTATTGGTACTACGAGCCAACCAGCTATCTTCGCCCGCACAAAAGCGGGTCATAAGTGTCGTGAGGGCTGCCATGGATTTTGGCTTCTCTTGGCCGAGGTGCCGGGTGAGCCATTCGTCACGGATATTATGCTTAAATGCCGCTAGGGCCTCTGCATCCAGACAGTCGACAATTTGGTTCTTCTTGGTTAGGAATCGGGTCCAGAATTTCCTGGCCGATTCCCCTGGCTGCTGAGTTATATGACTTAAATTGTCAGCGTCCGACGGTTGCATATAAGTGCCCTTGAAATTGTCCAGGAATGCCTCTGCTAGGCTCTCCCAACTTCTGATGGAGTTTGCCGGCAAGCTATTGAGCCAATGCCGAGCCGGCCCTTTGAGTTTTAGTGGGAGATACTTGATGGCATGTAGGTCATCCCCGCGGGCCATGTGAATGTGGAGGAAGAAGTCTTCTATCCATACCACGGGGTCAATAGTACCATCGTATGATTCAATGTTTACGGGTTTAAACCCTTTTGGGAATTCGTGATCCATTACTTCATCGGTGAAGCATAGGGGGTGTGCGGCGCCTCTGTGCCAGGCTATATCACGACGCAGTTCATACGAGTCTTGTCTGCCGTGTTCGGCTTGGACGGATTTGCTTTTAGTGTATCCGGCGTGACGATCATCGTCGCGTGTTGGTGCGCGCCCCCGTGATCCGTAGATCGATCTTGCATGTTTTGCCTTGCTTTCCAATACGTCTCGCAGGTCCCGCGTGTTGCCCCGGGCCTTTGTATTTTTGTTTGAGTGGCGGCAGGGTGCAGGCTGAACTTCGGGTTGAAACTGAAGGAAATATGCCCTAGAGGCAATAATAAAGTTATTATTTATTTCCTTATTTCATGATAAATGTTTATTATTCATGCTAGAATTGTATTAACCGGAAACATAATACATGTGTGAATACATAAACAAACAGAGTGTCACTAGTATGCCTCTACTTGACTAGCTCGTTAATCAAAGATGGTTATGTTTCCTAACCATGGACAAAGAGTTGTTATTTGATTAACGGGGTCACATCATTAGTTGAATGATCTGATTGACATGACCCATTCCATTAGCTTAGCATCCGATCGTTTAGTATTTTGCTATTGCTTTCTTCATGACATATACATGTTCCTTTGACTATGAGATTATGCAACTCCCGTTTGCCGGAGGAACACTTTGGGTGCTACCAAACGTCACAACGTAACTGGGTGATTATAAAGGAGTACTACAGGTGTCTCCAAAGGTAGATGTTGGGTTGGCGTATTTCGAGATTAGGATTTGTCACTCCGATTGTCGGAGAGGTATCTCTGGGCCCTCTCGGTAATGCACATCACATAAGCCTTGCAAGCATTGCGACTAATGAGTTAGTTGCGAGATGATGTATTACAGAACGAGTAAAGAGACTTGCCGGTAACGAGATTGAACTAGGTATTGAGATACCGACGATCGAATCTCGGGCAAGTAACATACCGATGACAAAGGGAACAACGTATGTTGTTATGCGTTCTGACCGATAAAGATCTTCGTAGAATATGTAGGAGCCAATACGGGCATCCAGGTCCCGCTATTGGTTATTGACCGGAGACGTGTCTCAGTCATGTCTACATTGTTCTCGAACCGTAGGGTCTGCACGCTTAAGGTTTCGATGACAGTTATATTATGAGTTTATGAGTTTTGATGTACCGAAGGAGTTCGGAGTCCCGGATGAGATCGGGGACATGACGAGGAGTCTCGAAATGGTCGAGACGTAAAGATCGATATATTGGACGACTATATTCGGACTTCGGAAAGGTTCCGAGTGGTTCGGGTATTTTTCGGAGTACCGGGGAGTTACGGGAATACGGGGGAGAAGTACTGGGCCTTATTGGGCCATACGGGAAAGAGAGAGGGACTGCCTAGGGCAGGCCGCGCGCCCCCCCAAGGCCTAGTCCGAATGGGACTAGGGGGAGGGGCGGCGCCCCCTCCTTCCTTCCCTTCTCCCTTCCCCTTCCTTGTCCCCTACTCCTAATACATGGAAGGACTCCTAGTTGGACTAGGAAAAGGGGAATCATACTCCCGTTGGTAGTAGGACTCCCTAGGGCGCGCCATAGAGAGGGCCGGCCCTCCCCTCCTCCACTCCTTTATATACGGGGGCAGGGGGCACCCCATAGACACACAAGTTGATCCTTGAGATCGTTCCTTAGCCGTGTGCGGTGCCCCCCTCCACCATATTCCACCTCGGTCATATTGTTGCAGCGCTTAGGCGAAGCCCTACGATAGTAGTACATCAAGATCGTCACCACGCCATCGTGCTGACGGAACTCTATCTTCCCGGAGCTTTGCTGGATCGGAGCCCGAGGAGCGTCACCGAGCTGTACGTGTGTCAAGAACTCGGAGGCGCCGGAGTAACGGCGCTAGGATCGGTCGGATCGCGAGGAGAACGTACGACTACTTCCTCTATGTTGTGTCATCGCTTCCGCTTCGGTCTATGAGGGTACGTAGACAACACTCTCCCCACTCGTTGCTATGCATCACCATGATCTTGCGTGTACGTAGGATTTTTTTTGAAATTACTACGTTCCCCAACAGTGGCATCCGAGCCTAGGTTTTTATGGTTTGATGTTATATGCACGAGTAGAACACAAGTGAGTTGTGGACGATACAAGTCATACTGCCTACCAGCATGTCATACTTTGGTTCAGCGGTATTGTTGGATGAGACGACCCAGACCAACCTTACGCGTACGCTTACGCGAGACCGGTTCCCTCGACGTGCTTTGCACACAGATGGCTTGCGGGAGACTGTCTCACCAACTTTAGTTGAACCAAGTGTGGCTACGCCCGGTCCTTGAGAAGGTTAAAACGGAGTCTATTTGAGAAACTATCGTTGTGGTTTTGATGCGTAGGTAAGATGAGTTCTTGCTTAAGCCCGTAGCAGCCACGTAAAACTTGCAAACAACAAAGTAGAGAACGTCTAACTTGTTTTTGCAGGGCATGTTGTGATGTGATATGGTCAAGACATGATGCTAAATTTTATTGTATGAGATGATCATGTTTTGTAACTGAGTTATCGGCAACTGGCAGGAGCCATATGGTTGTCGCTTTATTGTATGCAATGCAATCGCCCTGTAATGCTTTACTTTATCACTAAGCGGTAGCGATAGTCGTAGAAGCATAAGATTGGCGAGACGACAACGATGCTACGATGGAGATCAAGGTGTCGCGCCGGTGACGATGGTGATCATGATGGTGCTTCGGAGATGGAGATCACAAGCACGAAGATGATGATGACCATATCATATCACTTATATTGATTGCATGTGATGTTTATCTTTTTATGCATCTTATTTTGCTTTGATTGACGGTAGCATTATAAGATGATCTCTCACTAAATTATCAAGAAGTGTTCTCCCCGAGTATGCACCGTTGCCAAAGTTCATCGTGCCCAGACACCACGTGTTAATCGGGTGTGATAAGCTCTACGTCCATCTACAACGGGTGCAAGCCAGTTTTGCACACGCAGAATACTCGGGTTATACTTGACGAGCCTAGCATATACAGATATGGCCTCGGAACACGGAGACCGAAAGGTCGAGCGTGAATCATATAGTAGATATGATCAACATAATGATGTTCACCATTGAAGACTAATCCATTTCACGTGTTAATCGGTTATGGTTTAGTTGATTTGGATCACGTGATCACTTAGAGGATTAGAGGGATGTCTATCTAAGTGGGAGTTCTTAAGTAATATGATTAATTGAACTTTAATTTATCATGAACTTAGTCCTGGTAGTATTAGCATATCTATGTTGTAGATCAATAGCTCGCGTTGTTGCTTTCATATGTTTATTTTGATATGTTCCTAGAGAAAATTGTGTTGAAAGATGTTAGTAGCAATGATGCGGATTGGATCCGTGATCTGAGGTTTATCCTCATTGCTGCACAGAAGAATTATGTCCTTGATGCACCGCTAGGTGACAGACCTATTGCAGGAGCAGATGCAGACGTTGTGAACGTTTGGCTAGCTCAATATGATGACTACTTGATAGTTTAGTGCACCATGCTTAACGGCTTAGAATCGGGACTTCAAAGACGTTTTGAACATCATGGACCATACGAGATGTTCCAGGAGTTGAAGTTAATATTTCAAGCAAATACCCGAGTTGAGAGATATGAAATTTCCAACAAGTTCTATAGCTAAAAGATGGAGGAGAATCGCTCAACTAGTGAGCATGTGCTCAGATTGTCTGGGTACTACAATCGCTTGAATCAAGTGGGAGTTAATCTTCCAGATAAGATAGTGATTGACAGAATTCTCTAGTCACCATCACCAAGTTAGTAGAACTTCGTGATGAACTATAGTATGCAAGGGATGACGAAAATAACTCCCGAGCTTTTCATGATGATGAAATTGATGAAGGTAGAAATCAAGAAAGAACATCAAGTGTTGATGGTTGACAAGACCACTAGTTTCAAGAAAAGGGCAAAATGGAAGAAGGGGAACTTCAAGAAGAACGTCAAGCAAGTTGCTGCTCAAGTGAAGAAGCCCAAGTCTGGTCCTAAGCCTGAGACTAAGTGCTTCTACTCCAAAGGGACTAGTCACTGGAAGCGGAACTACCCCAAGTATTTGGTGGATAAGAAGGATGGCATGGTGAACAAAAGCATATTTGATATACATGTTATTGATGTGTACTTTACTAGTGTTTATAGCAACCCTTCAGTATTTGATACTGGTTTAGTTGCTAAGAGTAGTAACTCGAAACAGGAGTTGCAGAATAAACAGAGACTAGTTAAGGGTGTAGTGACGATGTGTGTTGGAAGTAGTTCCATGATTGATATGATCATCATCGCACACTCCCCTATACTTTCGGGATTAGTTTTGAACCTAAATAAGTGTTATTTGGTTTTTGCGTTGAGCGTGAATATGATTTGATCATGTTTATTGCAATACGATTATTCATTAAAGTCAGAGAATAATTGTTGTTCTGTTTACATGAATAAAACCTTCGATGGTCATACACCCAATGAAACAAGTTCGTTGGATCTCGATCATAGTGATACACATATTCATAATATTGAAACCAAAAGATGCAAAGTTAATAATGATAGTGCAACTTATTTGTGGCACTGCCGTTTAGGTCATATTGGTGTAAAGCGCATGAAGAAACTCCATGCTGATGGGCTTTTGGAATCACTTGATTATGAATCACTTGATGCTTGCGAACCATGCCTTATGGGCAAGATGACTAAAATGCCGTTCTCCGGAACAATGAAGCAAGCAACAGATTTGTTAGAAATCATACATACTGATGTATGTGGTCCGATGAATATTAAGGCTTGCAGCAGGTATCATTATTTTCTGACCTTCACAGATGATTTGAGCAGATATGGGTATATCTACTTGATGAAACATAAGTCTGAGACATTTGAAAAGTTCAAAGAATTTCAGAGTGAAGTGGAAAATCATCGTGACAAGAAAATAAAGTTTCTATGATCTGATCGCGGAGACAAATATTTGAGTTATGAGTTTGGTCTTCAATTAAAACAATGTGGAATAGTTTCACAAATTCATGCCACCTGGAACACCACAGCATAATGGTGTGTCCGAACATCATAACCGTACTTTATTGGATATAGTACAATCTATGATGTTTCTTACCGATTTACCACTATAGTTATGGGGTTATGCATAAAAGACAACTGCATTCACGTTAAAAAGGGGCACCATCTAAGTCCGTTGAGATGATACAATCTGAACTATGGTTTGGCAAGAAACCAAATTTGTCGTTTCTTAAAGTTTGGGATTGTGATGCTTATATGAAAAAGTTTCATCCTGATAAGCTCAAACCCAAATCGGAGAAATGTGTCTTCATAGGATACCCAAAGGAGACAGTTGGGTACACCTTCTATCACAGATCCGAAGGCAAGATATTCGTTGCTAAGAATGGATCCTTTCTAGAGAAGGAGTTTCTCTCGAAAGAAGTGAGTGGGAGGAAAGTAGAAAACTTGATAAGGTAATTGTACCATCTCCCTTATTGGAAAATAGTTCATCACAGAAATCTGTTCTTGTGACTACTACACCAATTAGTGAGGAAGCAAATGATGATGATCATGTAACTTCAGATCAAGTTACTACCGAATCTCGTAGGTAAACCAGAGTGAGATCCGCACCAGAGTGGTACGGTAATCCTGTTCTGGAGGTCATGTTACTTGACCATGACGAACCTACGAACTATGAGGAAGCGATGATGAGCCCAGATTCCGTGAAATGGTTTGAGGCCATAAAATCTGAGATATGATCCATGTATGAGAACAAAGTATGGACTTTGATGGATTTACCCGATGATCGGCAAGCCATAGAAAATAAATGGATCTTCAAGAGGAAGACAGACGCTGATAGTAGTGTTACTATCTACAAAGCTAGAATTGTCGCAAAAGGTTTTCGACAAGTTCAAGGTGTTGACTACGATGAGAGTTTCTCACTCGTATCTATGCTTAAGTCTGTCCGAATCATGTTAGCAATTGCCGCATTTTATGAAATCTGGCAAATGGATAAACAAAACTGCATTCCTTAATGGATTTATTAAAGAAGAGTTGTATACGATGCAGCAAGAAGGTTTTGTTGAACCTAAAGGTGTTAACAAAATATGCAAGCTCCAGCTATCCATCTATGGACTGGTGCAAGCATCTCGGAGTTGGAATATACGCTTTGATAAGTTGATCAAGGCATATAGTTTTATATAGACTTGCGGTGAAGCCTGTATTTACAAGAAAGTGAGTGGGAGCACTACAACATTTCTGATAAGTATATGTGTATGACATATTGTTGATCGGAAATAATGTAGAATTATTCTGCAAAGCATAAAGGAGTGTTTGAAAGGAGTTTTTCAAAGAAGGACCTCGGTGAAGCTAGTTACATATTGAGCATCAAGATCTATAGAGATAGATCAAGACGCTTGATAAAGTTTTTTCAATGAGTACATACCTTGACAAGATTTTGAAGTAGTTCAAAATGGAACAGTCAAAGAAAGAGTTCTTGCCTGTGTCATAAGGTGTGAAATTGAGTAAGACTCAAAGCCCGACCACGGCAGAAGATAGAAAGAGAATGAAAGTCATTCCCTATGCCGCAGCCATAAGTTCTATAAAGTATGCCATGCTGTGTACCAGATCTATTGTATACCCTACACTGATTTTGGCATGGGAGTACAATAGTGATCTAGGAGTAGATCACTGGACAACGGTCAAAATTATCCTTAGTAGAATAAGGATATGTTTCTCGATTATGGAGGTGACAAAAAGGTTCTCCGTAAAGGGTTACGTCGATGCAAGTTTTTGACACTAATCTGGATGACTCTAAGTCTCGATCTAGATACATATTGAAAGTGGGAGCAATTAGCTAAAGTAGCTCCGTGCAGAGCATTGTAGACATAGAAATTTGTAAAATACTTACGGATCTGAATGTGGCAGACCCGTTGACTAAGATTCTCTCACAAGCAAAACATGATCACACCTTAGTACTCTTTGGGTGTTAATTACATAGCAATGTGAACTAGATTACTGAATCTAGTAAACCCTTTGGGTGTTGATCACATATGGATGTGAACTATGGGTGTTAATCACATGGTGATGTGAACTATTTGCTGTTAAATCACATGGCGATGTGAACTAGATTATTGACTCTAGTGCAAGTGGGAGACTGAAGGAAATATGCCCTAGAGGCAATAATAAAGTTATTATTTATTTCCTTATTTCATGATAAATGTTTATTATTCATGCTAGAATTGTATTAACCGGAAACATAATACATGTGTGAATACATAAACAAACAGAGTGTCACTAGTATGCCTCTACTTGACTAGCTCGTTAATCAAAGATGGTTATGTTTCCTAACCATGGACAAAGAGTTGTTATTTGATTAACGGGGTCACATCATTAGTTAAATGATCTGATTGACATGACCCATTCCATTAGCTTAGCACCCGATCGTTTAGTATGTTGCTATTGCTTTCTTCATGACTTATACATGTTCCTTTGACTATGAGATTATGCAACTCCCGTTTGCCGGAGGAACACTTTGGGTGCTACCAAACGTCACAACGTAACTGGGTGATTATAAAGGAGTACTACAGGTGTCTCCAAAGGTAGATGTTGGGTTGGCGTATTTCGAGATTAGGATTTGTCACTCCGATTGTCGGAGAGGTATCTCTGGGCCCTCTCGGTAATGCACATCACATAAGCCTTGCAAGCATTGCGACTAATGAGTTAGTTGCGAGATGATGTATTACAGAACGAGTAAAGAGACTTGCCGGTAACGAGATTGAACTAGGTATTGAGATACCGACGATCGAATCTCGGGCAAGTAACATACCGATGACAAAGGGAACAACGTATGTTGTTATGCGGTCTGACCGATAAAGATCTTCGTAGAATATGTAGGAGCCAATATGGGCATCCAGGTCCCGCTATTGGTTATTGACTGGAGACGTGTCTCGGTCATGTCTACATTGTTCTCGAACCGTAGGGTCCGCACGCTTAAGGTTTCGATGACAGTTATATTATGAGTTTATGAGTTTTGATGTACCGAAGGAGTTCGGAGTCCCGGATGAGATCAGGGACATGACGAGGAGTCTCGAAATGGTCGAGACGTAAAGATCGATATATTGGACGACTATATTCGGACTTCGGAAAGGTTCCGAGTGGTTCGGGTATTTTTCGGAGTACCGGGGAGTTACGGGAATACGGGGAGAAGTACTGGGCCTTATTGGGCCATACGGGAAAGAGAGAGGGACTGCCTAGGGCAGGCCGCGCCCCCCCCAAGGCCTAGTCCGAATTGGACTAGGGGGAGGGGCGGCGCCCCCTCCTTCCTTCCCTTCTCCCTTCCCCTTCCTTGTCCCCTACTCCTAATACATGGAAGGACTCCTAGTTGGACTAGGAAAAGGGGAATCTTACTCCCGGTGGGAGTAGGACTCCCTAGGGCGCGCCATAGAGAGGGCCGGCCCTCCCCTCCTCCACTCCTTTATATACGGGGGCAGGGGGCACCCCATAGACACACAAGTTGATCCTTGAGATCGTTCCTTAGCCGTGTGCGGTGCCCCCCTCCACCATATTCCACCTCGGTCATATTGTTGCAGCGCTTAGGCGAAGCCCTGCGATAGTAGTACATCAAGATCGTCACCACGCCGTCGTGCTGACGGAATTCTATCTTCCCGGAGCTTTGCTGGATCAGAGCCCGAGGAGCGTCACCGAGCTGTACGTGTGTCAAGAACTCGGAGGCGCCGGAGTAACGACGCTAGGATCGGTCGGATCGCGAGGAGAACGTACGACTACTTCCTGTATGTTGTGTCATCGCTTCCGCTTCGGTCTACGAGGGTACGTAGACAACACTCTCCCCACTCGTTGCTATGCATCACCATGATCTTGCGTGTACGTAGGAATTTTTTTGAAATTACTACGTTCCCCAACAGAAACGCCTCTCTGTCTCGGCCACGAGGTGGCCGGTCAGCCGCATCGTACGCTGGTGATGTAGGTTTCAATGCTTCCTCCTCAAGTCGGGGTAGCGACCTGCGCTTTGGGTAACTCTAGGAGGGGCATTCGAGTTCGTATTCCTCGGTCCCAAGGACTTCGGTCCATCTGTCTGCTAGCAAATCTTGATCAGCTTGAAGCTGTTGTTGCTTTTTCTTTAGGCTATTTGCTGTGGCTATAAGCCGGCGTTTAAAGTGCTCCTACTCGATGGTATCCTCAGGCACGATGAATTCTTCGTCGCCGAGGCTCACCTCGTCTTCGGAGAGAGGCATGTAATTGTCATCCTCCGTTTCTCCATCTGCTGCCTATTCTGGAGGGCTAGCTTGTTCACCCTCCTACTCTAAATCGTGCTGGAGGGGATTGTTGTCGTCTTCAGCACTATCCGGAGCGTTATTGTCTCTTGTGTCGGTATCACTACTTTTGCTATAGCGGGACTTAGAGCGGCGCCGCTGACGTCGATGCTTGGGTTGCTTCTTGAAGGGGTCATCCTCCGCTGTCCTGTCGCCATTGCCTTCTTTGGGGGTATCCACCATATATATATATATCATATGATGAGGTGGCGGTCCAGCGCCCTGTGGGCGGTGGTTCCTGTTCATCTCCTGCATCGTCGTCCATACCGTCGATGTCTTCGGAGTCGAAGTCGAGCATGTCGGTTAAATCGTCGACAGTGGCTACTAAGTGGGTGGTGGGTGGGCAGCGAATTTCTTCGTCGTCTGCATCCCATTCTAGCCAGACATAGTTCGGCCATGGTTCTCCTGACAAGGAGAGAGAACTTGATGAATTTAGCACATCGCCGAAAGGCGAGTGCTGAAATATATCCGTGGAGGTAAACTCCATGATCGGCGCCCAATCGGATTCGATAGGCATGGACGCAAGCGACTCGGAGTCCGTGGCCGAAGACGAATCCAGTGGTTCAGCAACACGGATCTCATAATGGGTGAAGTCAGTATCCGGCTCTATCGCCACTGAGAGTGCAACCTCCATGGCGGAGTCTACCCACCCATCCTCAGATGGCGTAGTTTGCTCCGGATTGAGGGTCGGAGTAGTTGCAGGTGTGATCTCCCGAACACTGTCCAATGGCAGAGCTAAATCATGCTCGTCGTGATCGTGCGGTGCACCTGGCATGGGCTTGAATCCGTCGAAGATCAAGTCTCCGCGGATGTCGGCAGTGTAGTTCAAGTTTCTGAACCTGACCTGATGGCCAGGGGCGTAGCTCTCGATCTGCTCCAGATGGCCAAGCGAGTTGGCCCGCAGTGCGGAGCCGCCAAATACGAAGATCTGTCCTGGGAGGAAAACCCCACCCTGGACCGCATCATTACCGATGATCGAAGGAGCCATCAAGCCTTATGGTGACGGCACAGTGTAACTCTCAATGGAAGCACCAATATCGGTGTCAAAACCGACGGATCTCGGGTAGGGGGTCCCGAACTGTGCGTCTAAGGCGAATGGTAACAGGAGGCGGGGGACACGATGTTTACTCAGGTTCGGGCCCTCTCGATGGAGGTAATACCCTACTTCCTGCTTGATTGATCTTGATGATATGAGTATTACAAGAGTTGATCTACCACGAGATCATAGAGGCTAAACCCTAGAAGCTAGCCTATGGTATGATTGTTGTTGTTGTCCTACGGACTAAACCCTCCGGTTTATATAGACACCGGAGGGGGCTAGGGTTACACAGAGTCCATTACAAGGGAGGAGATCTACATATCCGTATTGCCAAGCTTGCCTTCCATGCCAAGGAGAGTCCCATCCGGACACGGGATGAAGTCTTCAATCTTGTATCTTCATAGTCCAACAGTCCGGCCAAAGGATATAGTACGGCTGTCCGGAGACCCCTTAATCCAGGACTCCCTCAATGGTACTCCGCATGTTCGGTACTACAGTGTATGCCTTTGGCAATCTGACACCGAATGAACTGATGCATGTCCACCGCCTGGGCTAGAGTACGTTGCATTAGTGAAAAGGCGTAAGCGAGCTTCACCTTGTCCTGCAAGCTTCTCCTCGTTCTGCGAGTTGACGGGACACACCAAAAAGTAGTGCTAGTCCATACTCCCTCCTTTACGGTTAATATGGCTTAATCTTTTTTGCAGGTAAATGTGAGAGCTTTATTCATATATAAGCATTCTTAGGACGATCAGCCAAGACATTGGTCACTAGGAAGCGAGGCACTCCGCAAAAAAAGAAGTAGGAAGCGAGGTGTTTCATCAAGCCAGCTCTCGGCCACATTCAAAGTGCAACAAGCACGGTTCGCACAAAGATGCGCCGCAAGGTTTACTGACCTGTTTACATGCTGAATAACAAAAAAAGAGGAAATATTACCGAGCGCTCCTATTTGTAACATGATATGAGCCAGAATTAAGTGAGAATTGTGGCGAGTGTTCCATGGAATCAACTTCCATTATCACATGCGAGAACCCTCGAAGAGAACCAAATGTGTTAAAGGTTGCTTTATCACGTTTTAAAAATATAACAAGAGTGCAGACGCTCCTCCACCCAGTTCCTAGTACTAGTATAGTACATACCTCTATAGACTAGAGTAGTAGTACTAGTAAACTTTGCGCTTGGTTGTTCGCCTCTTCGGGAAGTCGAATAATAATAGTACTAGTATAGTGTATGCTTCTGGCAGTCTGACACCGTATTAACTGTTGCACGTCCACCGCCTGAGCGAGGGAGAGCTTGCATTAGTCAAAAGTTTCTCCTTGTCCTGCGAGCCACCGCGTGCAAGCTTCTCCCGTCCTGCAGGCTTCTCCTCGATCGGCAAGTTGACGGGACACAGCAAAGTAATGCTAGTCCATACTGCCTCCTCTCTGGTTAACAAGGCTTAATTTCAAACGAGATAAATACACTGTCTGTCACTGTATATTTGTAAAAATATGGTCAGTGGACTTCATAATACGCTCATTG
Organism: Aegilops umbellulata; assembly: GCA_032464435.1. Lineage (NCBI taxonomy): Eukaryota > Viridiplantae > Streptophyta > Magnoliopsida > Poales > Poaceae > Aegilops > Aegilops umbellulata. Next base: position 223,361,094 of record CP136058.1, on the reverse strand, counting down.
CGCTCAATATATACATTTTCTGGTGTTTATACGGTCACTAGCTCACCCTGGCTGAGTATGTGTGTGCATGCACGTGTAGGTTGAGCACTTGAGCGTGACCGTGTGTGTTCCTTTGTGTGCTCGGACATGCAAGCATTAGGGCGTCACGTGCGTTTTTGCGTCCATGTGTACATGTGACTGTTGCATACACGTAGGGGGAGTACGTGTAGGGGTCACTAAAGGAGCAGTCAAATCATACAGTAAGTTAATCAGAAGAAGCAACCATCATTTCACTCTTCAATGACACGTACGCAATATAAAATGGTTGATATGGAGAGAAAAAAACCCACTATATATACACTAGCAGGAGCCTAAGCTACAAGCCTGCTTGCTTGGGTTGCTCTCTTCACAAGCATAGAACGACGGTGGCCACACCGCTAGTCACATATCCGGCCTGACCCCACAACTGGGGGAAGGGAACAATGTTCTGCATATACGCGGTCGACATCAGCGAGGGAGAAAATCCATAGTTGGTGCATCCCAATCCGGGGTCACCGCGGTATGGGCCGATGCCGCATCCCAACCGCCCTTCTAGCTACAGCCCGACGTCCCAGGTAGTCCATCTTCCTTTTGGAGCCGGCTTGCTCCACTGCCGCAGCTCCCCACATAGCTCCATCTCCATGTCGATCTTTCTCTACTTCTATCAGCTTCTACTTGTGATGAGTTTATGTCTCATGAACTAGCGCCAGTACTATTATTCCAATCACACTTCTTCAATATCTTTGCCATCAGGGATGCTCAGCTCGATTTTAGTGGAACTGCACAAAAGCATCGTATGATCCGGGGTGCCAGCCGTCTTTCCTTAGAAAGGTTCTACCTGGCCAGGAAATTAAATCCTGTTTAGGGTTTAGGGATTAAGTCGTAGTGACTCCATCAATAGTTTTTCTTTCGTACACGCTCTGACAACTTTTGTCTTTAGTTGTGAAGTAAATATTTGCTATGATCTGTGAATCATTGAGATGCATCAGCATGTGTGTTAGTTCTCCTTTGTATTTCATGGAATGTTGTAACGGGGCAACCTTGGAGTAGGAATGAAAATGGAGTGGAAAGTTTCCGTTTTTCCTGAGAAAAAATGGAAACGGAGAGAAACCAACATTTCGTTTCATTGGATCACGCCATCGAGCAAAACCAACGTTTAAATCACGTCCGTCGCGTTCGTGTCTCACCCTCCTCCACGGCTCGACCCCACACGGTCGCTCGACATGCCACTCACCGCAAACCGAGTATACGATAACTTTCCCGCCTGCTTGTCAATGGATCGCGCCATGGAGTACTAGTACTACTGGTAGAGATTGACGAGTTGGGGGAGGACAGCTAGCTGTAGCACGGACTCCCAAGAACTTTTTACATGCATGTTGTGGCCGGCTATTGCGACCTTTGAAGGCGGAGCAGTCGCGTGCACCAGGAAGCGGCGCGGGCGACGCTCTCTCGGCCTGCGCACCGCTTCAATGCCGGCGCCAGTGAGAGGTCGCATCCGCTCTGGCCGTGCATGAATGCGGCACTGACCGTTTCGGGCGGGAAGCATGCGCGGGTGATGAAGAGGGTTCGGGTTGGTCCGGAGCGGTCGTGGCAGCGGTCTGGGCGCCCGCAAACAAGAGATGTTGTACGTTAATATTGCCGTGTATATAATTAACAACGTAAATAATGTGCCAGTTGGACAAATATGATTGGGAAATGGAATTTTACGTAAACACGGATATGCATGTCTATGTCTATGTGTGTGCGCGACGACTCTCGCGACCTGGAAGCGGGGGCGTATTTTTGATCGAGTTTTCTTTCTTGGTACATTAAAAAATTGTTCGCCAGTTTTCGTTTCTTTTATCCGGGAACACGCGTATTCTATTTAAAACCACTGCTATGGAGAGATTGTTTTACTCCATTACAGCCTCTTGTTTGATAGAGTCTCTCGCGTCTCGCTCTCTCACCCTCTCCATATCAAAACAAGATGACAGTGTCCACACTATCTCTCTCCTCACCGATGGTCATAGATTCGTCCGAATCCCGTCCGCTGCGACGATTGTCGCCATCGACGATGGAGGAAGCCAATGCGCACCGTCCTCTCAGAGCCGGTGCTGGCACGGACGAAGGTCCTCCGCGCCCTTGTTCGCTGCCATCGTGTGGGCAGATCGCGCCCGCCCGCCTAAGCGACATCTCGCCCACCTGAGGTATAACTTCTTGTACTAGTCCAGCTCCCTAGGTCGCTGCATGCGGGTTTTCTTCTATGCGACTACTCCCCAGCTCCCCATTTATAGTAGCTAGGGTTCGTCGGCTGGTCCAACATCACCTACTATTATAGAGAAAATGCCACTCGAAAAGTTGTCCTGATTTATGCCTCGGTGGAGGTATACATGTTGTTTCGACAAAAAGTACATGGTGGTTGTGTGGTCATTGTCCATATGCTCCTATTCTGCTGCTAATCTAATACTATCACTGGTTAAATGAAGAAATGCTTTTTTTCTCGGGTATCCTGGTTTAGTTCCCATCAAGATAATCATGATGCTTTTGTTTGTTGGTTTACTTTTCATAATTCTTATTGACAATTGAGATGCCATTGTTAATCTTGTAAAACAAAGTAACAACACTATATCCCTTTTTATATTTTTGGAAACAACGATGCGTATCTCCATACCCGGGCATGTCTTCCTCAATTTTAGTGGAACTGCACAAAATTGGATGGCCATTGTTGTTCCGCCTCACTGTCCTCTGCCACGTGGTTCTTCCTTCCTCGAGCTTGATTACTGAGAAGAAACAGACCACAATGAGGATTTGTCGAACTTCATAGGTGCCTCACCCAAACTTGATGCCAAATGGATGATGCATCACCACGATGACCTATCGATGCTCATGGTTCCGCCTCATGGTTGCGTCGGCTGGTGAAGCTGATCGATTTTCAATGAAAACAAGTTGTCTTCCATGAGTGCTATTTGCTTGTTACCCACAAAGATGATATCCTTCGTCAGTTCACCTTGGTTGCGTTGGAGACGCAGTCGTCTTTCACGTTGGTGCAATTTTATCACACAATTGGCTATGAACCAAATGTTTCCTCGAAGAAGGATCGACGTTGGTACTAAGAGCATAAGTTTTGCATTGATTTCTAAGCCTTCTCACAACTTTGTCTCCAGCTCCCCTGTAATTTTATTTGTCCAGCTATTAAATTTGATTAAAAAATGGTGTGGACTAAAAACCCGGATGGACGTAGTCGCCCTCCATTTTTATTTACTCTGCATATTAGATTTGACTGAAGACAAACTTTGTAAAGCTTTACCAAGTTTAGGCCGAACACAAGAAACCATAATTATTAGAGAGGGCAAAATGTACATACTCTCAAACCTTTCCGATGATTGAAATTAAAATTCTTTATTTGTACACACTCTCACACGTTTCCGATAACTTGCATGTGTAGTTGTTCAGTTAACGGAGGGTAGTGTACCGCACGTGAAGGACATGAAGTGCGACCAGGACGCGTGGATCGTTAGTTCATGGGAAGTACTCCCTCTGTTCCTAAATATTTGTCTTTCAAGTGGTTTGAAATGGACTACCACATACGGATGTATATAGACATTTTTACAGTGTAGATTCACTCATTTTTCTCCGTATGTAGTCATTTGTTGAAATCTCTAGAAAGACAAATATTTAGGAATAGAGGGAGTAGTAGTTTTCTTCACTGGTACGGTAAATAAAGAGTTTCGTTTCGTACTTACACAATTTAAAACGATTGTTATGGAGAGAATAAGAAAACCACTCCACTATATATTAGTCGTATACACGAGTACTATATGGACGCAGCTTCATTACCTTTAGTGCACCTGCCTTTGGGTTTGTGACAGGCGGGACCAAAATGTGGCTGGCCCACCTGTCATACAGCCAAAAGCAGGTGCAGTTAAGGCACCAGATCTTAGTCCCTACTGCAGTATATATATATATAAGCTGGAGCCTCAGCGCTTGTTCGCTAGGGTTTGCACTCTCCACACTCTCGCTGCTCTACATGTATATATACATGCTGGAGGCTCAGCGTTCCTTTGCTAGGGTTTGCTATATTCACAGTCTCTCACCCTCTTCATCAGATCTAAACAATACTGCATTGTGGCCTCTGTCTCTCTTACCCCCCTCACAGCTAGCGAAGGAGGCATTCGGATCCCGTCACACCGGGAAGGGGAGGAGGTGCAGCGTTCACTCTATCACCTTCGGCGAGGGAGGCAATCCACTGCCGGCTACGCTTTTCTCTTTCACCAAGCCCCTATGCGGGAGGGCCACCGACCCCTTCTTCCTCGCTGCCATACGTAGTGTGGGCAGATCCGACCACCCGCCACACGCCTTGCCACATCCCGATGACCCTAAGGTATAAGTTTCTTTGAAACCGTCATTGGTCTAGATGCATGCAGATCTTTTTTGATTCTGTAGTTGAATCTAGGTCTTGGTTCAAAGAAGAAAGAAGGGTGCGGTGGGGTGGATCATGAATCTAGAACGTGGTTCAATGAGGAAAGGAGGGAGAGAAAGTAGTATAGACTCGCTATCCAGGCGCTTTGTTGGTCGAAAAGGGAAAAAGGGGGCAACCCAGTACCCACATCTGTAAGGAACCGAACTCTTTGTTGAAAAGGGAAAGAAACTGGGGGGTCGGATAGTTTGTGCAGGACTAGATTTGCTGCCCTCACATAGGAAAGAGTTTCAAAGAGAATAAATCTGGGACCAACGCAGATATGCTGCTTGGCTACATACTCTGCATCACCCATTTATACGTGTGGACGCACATGGTGCTGGCATGTCCCATGTCCCATCCACATGATCGTGCAGTGTGTTTTGAGATGTTGTGCTACTTGTATTGGTACTATTTAAAATAAATGTTGAATTGAAGCTATTGTATTGATCTCTCTTCCCATTAACTAGGGAACAAAAATGGTACCAACACAGACATGATGCTTGTTACTTTGTTACAACAAACTCTGCATCACCCTCTTTATAAGTAGATGGAAGCACATGGAGTTGTTGCACCCACTCGCCCCTGGAACAGTTTATGCTTTTTCGCAATCTAATGTTGATGGTAAAATTAAGCAATGCCACTCTCAGAATTAACTACTGAACTATTTTAAGAGAATTTCTCTGTTAATATGAATCAATGCAACCGTTTTAGAAATGCTATTGTCCTATACTTTGTGTTCCATCAAGATAAGGTAGATGCTTCTTTTTGTGGCCGCATGTTTCATCCTCCTTTATTGGCAGTAATTGTTTCCTGTTTTTGCCTCTGTTAAATCAGGGATATCTATTCAACTTGTTGCTATAGCAAACTTAAATGTCACACCGGCGACTTTACTTGATTTCAGTGCAACTGCACCAAATGACATTGGATTTCCTATTCATGTTGGCAAATTCGTACGTGATCTTGTGTGCGTCATGACAGGTTGGTACTTGCCTTCATCCACATGATCGTGCAGTGTGTTTGGAGATGTTGTGCTACTTGTATTGGTACTGTTTTAAATAAATGTTGAATTGAAGCTATTGTATTGCCGTCTTTTCCCATTAAGTAGTGAACTAAAATGGGACCAACCCAGACATTATGCTTGTTGCTTTGTTACAACAAACTCTGCATCACCCCCTCTATAAGTAGATGGAAGCACATGTTGTTGTTGCGCCCACTCTCCCCTGGAACTATTTATGCTTTTTGTTAATCTAATGCCGCTGGTAAAATTAAGCAATGCCACTCTCAGAATTAACTATTGAATCTTATTTCAAAACTGCAACACTTGTTAGGGATTGGCGGGATTACCATTTTTGTGGTCGCATGTTTCATCCTCCTTTATTGAACAGTAATTGACTCCTTTTTTGCCTCTGTTAAAACAGGGATATCTATTCAACTTGTTGCTATTGCGACATTTTGCTTCGCTTAATTTTGGTGGAACTGCACAAAATGAGACCGGATTTCCATATATGTGTTGATATCTCTTTTTGATCTTCCTCAGGAGTTGTTTCAAATATTGGTCTTGAAAGGTCAGTACCTACTTTACTCAGAATTAACTACTGAATCTTAGTTCAAAACTGCAACACTTGTTAGGGATCGGTGGGAGTACCATTTCTGTTAGGGATCGGCCGGAGTACATGTTTAAGAAATGTATTGTTCAGATAATGTCTCCGTTATTATATATCAGTTACAGTGTTTTACAAATGGTATTATCCTGCTTTGTAGTTCTTTCTACATGTTTAATCAAGGTATTGCTAAGATAATGTCTCTGTTAAAATGAACCAGTCGCATTGTTTTAGGAATGATACTTTTCTGCTTTGTCGTTTTTTATACATGTTGAAATAAGGCATTGTTAAGATAATGTCTCAGTTAATATGAATTAATCACACTGATTGAGAATTGCTACTCTCCTGCTTTGTTTCCCATTAAGATAAGGCAGATCAGTAGATGTTTTTCTTCTGGGAGTACAAGTCATCAACCGTTATTTCTCAGTAATTGTTTCCCTTATACCTATTGTTGCTTACAGGGATATCAAATTAAAGCTCGGTTTTATTCCGACTTTGATTTTAGTTGAACTGCACAAAAGGAGCCAATGTGTCTAAGGCAAACTGCTGCATTAGTGGGTCCAGTTGGTCTTACCACTTTGCAGAAAGAAGCAGTCACTGTTTGCGCTACATTATACAAGGAATAATCGAGAAGCTTTACAGAGTATTAGTAGACACTGGTGACATGACTAGTCTACAGAGAGCATAGGAAACTGTACAACACGTGGAGTGCACTGGGCAAAAAGTGCCCAAACAAGTATAGGAAGCCAGGACAGGACTCCAAATCTGTCAATGTCATTCTAAGCAACAATGATGGGGCATCTGGGTATGGTAATCTGTTTACCGTACTTTCAGTTTGTTAGTCCACCGATTGGTGGGTTGACACTGGGGCCAATATTCATGTGTGTGCTGTTGTGTCTTTGTTTTCTTGCAACATATAAATACGATATCCACAGGGATGCTCAGCTTGATTTTAGTGGAACTGCACAAAATGTCCAGATGGTTTGCGTCCTCCATAATACTTCATCATGCACAATACATTGAATGGTTCTCTAATAATTCTTTGTCACCTTGAGCCACCGGACTATATGTTTGAATGGTGCTGCCAGCGTCGGCCATTAAGAAGGGTAAGAAGAAAGACAAAAAGAGAGATGGCTGCTTTACTTGTGGTTCGGAGGAACACTAGGCAAACAAGTGCCCAAACAAGTACCAAGAAGCCAGGACACGACTCCAAGTCTGTCAATGTCACTCTATGCAACAATAATGGGGCATCTGGGTATGGTAATCTGTTTACCGTACTTTCAGTTTGTTAGTCCACCGATTGGTGGGTTGACACTGGGGCCAATATTCATGTGTGTGATGATGTGTCTTTGTTTTCTGGCAGCATATAAATACGAAATCCATAGGGATGCTCAGCTTGATTTTAGTGGAATTGCACAAAATGTTCAGATGGTTCGTGTCCTCCATAATACTTCATCATGCACAATACATCGAATGGTTCTCTAATCATTCGTCGTCACCTTGAGCCACCAGACTATCAGACGACAAAATGATGACAAACCCTGCTCGTTCCACAATCATAGGCATTACATATTTTGAATGGGAAAAGCTTGTCAAAGTTGACATTAGTTTAATATATTGGAATTGGAAAACCTTGTCAATTTTTGCTCATTGATGTTAGCCAGAAGACATGCATTTGATATTTTTGAGTGGGACGCCCTTTGCTGTGAGCAACGTCGATCGTTTTTTCCTATTCCTGTCTTCAGTTCAGAAGTAAATATTTACTCTGCTGAGATGCATAGTCACATGAATGTTGACTTATGGAATATATTTTAAGAGTTTGTTCTGAATATTGTCTATGTAATGCCAGGCCTTGAGTTTGATTGCAAAGTTGAGCTTGGAATGTTGTGGCATGCGGCATCATGAGCTGTTCACCGTGCCTCCTAAGAATAATGGTTCGTATTGTTTTGCATGTCGATCTAATGCCAGTGATTTGCTTGTTAGGAAGATCATCCTCTTCTGTTGTTTCCGTGCTTATGAAGTTCATCATCTTATGTTTCATTCATAGCCTATATGACAAGTCGGGTAGGTTAGACATGAAACCATATGATCTTCCGACCAACTCATCATCTTAGGCCGTGATTGGATCGTCGTTTTCCAACCGAAACCGCTTGTAAAACTGACGCTTGTAAATAAAAGCAGATGGTCTCGGGAGAAGCGCTTGCTTGGTCAATTTCGACTAGTAAAATATACACTGGTCTCTCAAATTACACGCGTAGCCCGCCGGTTTTACTTACAGACCTTGGGCCCTCGGTTTCATTATGCCTGTATTTTACGCGTTGTTTATGATGACGAGTAAATTATACTTGTATCTTAATACATGTGTGAAATAAACCAGAGCTCCCAAGAGCGGCCTTACCATTTCATGCCGTCTCAGTCTCTCGAAGGTGCTCATAGGTGTCCGATGATCCTGGCTTCCTGAATGAGCAGCGGGCGCTATATCGGACCATTCGTAGGGCCCGCGAGGCCCTCTCCATCGTCCTTCGAGTTGTTGCGCTCGCCGTGGCGCCGAGCATTGTTAACATGGTCAATGAACATGAGGATTCAGGAGATGACTTTATTTTGACTGGATGACAGTAGGGACCCACTAGGGCCATAGCCGTACGTACGCAAGTGCCTCCTTATTATGTACAACTATATTTTTTTTGCTTCCTCCTGGTTTCCTGACATCATGGTCCCACACCATTGTCAACCTATGTAGTCAATATAAACGAGAGAATTGCACAAGGTGCGGCCGACAGCTGGGACCAAGCAGCTCGAGCAGTATTTGTGTTTTTGAGGCATGAGCACTGCAGAGTTTTTCTTGGCGATGTTTTCGTTGTTGTTCAGAGGAGAGCGGGGTATTAACTGGGCGGGATGTTGCCCGTCTAGCCCAGGACAGATATCCAACCCAAATATTATTTTTTTTCAAGATGAAAATGGCTAGCCCGGCTATACGTTTTTTTGAGGAATACCCAGGCAAGGTCAACTTGTTATTCTCCGCCCCGCTGGGCTGCAAATCTTTCCTTGGAGGGATGCATTAGGCTTAACAGGAAAATGGGCTTTAAAAATAATAAATGGGGTGTAATTATAAAAACTGGGCAGTAAGTATAAAAAATGCACCAAACACGAAATTAGTTTATAAAATATTATTTATGGATTTTGAAAATCTTAATTTTTAATTGTTGCACGCGCAATGTTTCGTTAGATTTTTACGTAATACAAATTTATATTTAATCTAACTAGAAATTTCAGGATAAAAATATTTCGGGTCCCATCAAAATGTGGGAAATTTTATTGAATTCTGTCTTGAACGGTTGGTTGAAATTATTAATCGTTGTCCTAGCTAGAAAATGGGTTGTACTTTTAACAAACTGTAAATGGGTTGTAGTAAATTCCATTAGAATTCAAAATGGGTTGTACATTCTTACAAATCGCAAATGGGCTATAAATTCTGTGCCACACACTTGTGGGCCTACTAAGTTGACGCGTCCCCTAAAAAAAGAAGTTGACGCGTATGCAAGGCTTTGTCAACTTATTATAGTCAACACACGGTTCTAGCAGTAGTGGCCGTTGGATGTCCATCCAACGAATGCCGTGCTTCTTCTTCAATCTCGGATATTCTAGCATCACCCGCCCAAAAAATGATTCCCCCCCGACATCTAGGGCGCACCGTTTCGGAAGCTGACCTGTGGGCCTACTAATTTGACGCGTACCAAGGGCTTTGTTAACTTAGTCAATATAAACGATTCTAGCTGCAGTGACCGTACGATGTCCATCCAACGGCCGTAGTGCTTCTTCAACCTCTGGTCTTCTTACTCCAGCCGCCCAAAGCAGCACAGGTCGTGCCGCCTGCTCCTGCCTCCCGTGGCCAGCTGTGCTGCCGCGGAGGCCTCACCGCTCCCTACTACTCCTACCGCTGGCTAGGCCATCCCTCCACTCACCCATACCCCCTGTTATTCTGCGGCGACGACAACCTCACATCGCAGCCGAACCAGTGAACCTGTAGCGACCCGACCCAAAATGGATCGAAGTCTCTGTGCTTAAGTGTCATCCCTGGATCGGTATGCTGACACACACAGTACTCGAGGAATTATAACAGAGTTCAATCACACTTTATTACATCGAGGTTCTCAAAATAGTATTTATTACAATAATATGGCCAAAGGCCATGTAAATAAAAATAGCTGCGGAAGCTTCAAAGGTAAATGAGTCCATCCAACTCCACGGCAAACTGAGTGCAGAACAACGACCTATCGCACCTTTAATCTTTGTCGGAAAAGTCTGCAATATGAGACGTTATAGCCGTGTAGGTCAGCACATGGAATATGCTGGCAATTTCACATCCATAGAATAATAATAATTGAAAAGACTATCTCTATATGCAAATTTAGCTGGTGGAGGCTCTAAGTTTTATTTTGCATAAAGCTAATTTTACCCTACAACAAAGGAATAATTTTTTTATTATTAAAGTAAAATGCCATTATTGAGAAGGTTCCTCCAACTCAATCCCAAAAATTACCAAGTTATTAGTAACCAATAATTTCCTTAGAAGAGTGATGAGATCAACCAATAATTCACTTCTAGATACTCAAGTTGTCCATAACCGGGGACATGGCTAATCAAGATTAGTTTGTACGCTCTATAGAGGTTTGTGCACTTTTCCCCACAAGACTCGACCACCCCTATGATCGGAAGATAGAGACATAGCCTTTCAAAAGCGTTTCCCCTTAACCCTGGGTAGACCGGTACACCAACTTTCCCCTACATCAGCTAGTCTACCATGGAAAGAGGTCACACAACTTACTCAACTATGCCAGAGCCCATAATGGCTTGTGGCTGCACATGGAAGTTTCTAGGCATGAATCTTATGATCCCTTTGAGCCTAGGTGGCGGACCTAGGGTAATCACACGGGTACTCCGGTATTCCCCTTGGGCAAGCACTGGTTTCTCCAGGTGCCCCAAACAATCCACCCAGACGTGTATTAAAGTTGCCACCTTATGTTGTCCCAAAATTATTATATCTCACAACTTGCATAGATCACACATACCAATCCCTGTCTACGAGCATGGCTAAGCAATATATGATATAACGAATATTCCCGGGGTGATCAAAGGTCATAGGTTCCTACCACATGAACTACAAAGCATAACCACATATTCCCAATCCTACTCATGCAATCTTTGAGGGTGAAACTAATGCATAGTAAAAACTGGGTATTGAAAAGTATGATCAAAGTGTGAACTTGCCTTGCTGCCGTTCGTTGAATTGTAAAGATTCATAGTAGCAAGCCTCGCACTCCGGATGATCTAGCGTAAGCAAGCAATAACATACATAAGCATACAAGCAAAGAATAAAAAAGAAAACAAAGAAAAGACTTCGACAAACTCCAAAAACAACCAAATAAAGTTTCTGTACAGAACGTAATTTTTACAGTAGCAAAAATATGTATGTTTGGGTCTAACAGAAAGTACACGTTACGAGCTTCGATTTGCAAAAAGAATCACCTAAAACGGAATTACGAAACTCGAGATACGGCCTAACGAAGTTTGAATTCAGATCTGTTTGAATTCAAATTTTAAAATTTTCAAAAATATTTTTCGTTTGGTTCTCTGGATAGATGGGATTTCTATGAACCAGTAGGAAAAATAATCAACTAAATCGGATCTATAGACTAAAAGATATACAAGAAAGAAGATTTGGTAAAGAATCTGAATTTGGAAAAATTCCTGAAAAAGAAAAACAATTCGGCCAGAGACAAGTGGCGCTCTGATTGGCTGGCTGGGTGCTAACCGGACTTGTTGCCGGAGACGAGGAAGAAGGTGGCTCCGGTGTGCTTCAGCGAAGGATGCGTGCGGGACGGTGTAGAGGACGATGAGGCGAACCACTTTAACAAGTTGTGGTGGTAGATTGCTTCCTGTACACACGGTGAAAGGTCGCCGGAATTCGCGAACTCCGGCGAGCAATTGGAGAGGTTAGAGAGAGGGAAAAACTCCAGAAGGAGAGGTCTTCGGACGAGGGGTGAGAGGGGCTCCCAGGGGTGCTTTATATAGTTATGTAGGGCAAGGGACGACCAGAGTAGGGTGGGGCAAGATGTGTTAATGGTTGCAGTTTCAAGTGCTCATGGTGGCCATTATGGTCGTCTTTGAGGCGCACCAGGGGATGGGAGGGGTCGAGGGAGGTAAGGGGAACCGGTTCCGGCAGTTATTGAGTTGGGAGAGGGAGAGGAAGAGGAAGGATCGAGGTACAGGCGTCCATGGCTGTTGCTCTCTGTTCATGTTCGTGTAACAATGGGAGGAGGAAGATGGCCATCGGTTGGGCTGGAAGATATGGGCCTTAGTGGGAGAAGTTGGGCCAAGGGCCAAGGAGAAAAAAAAGAAGAGATAGATGGGCTAGATAGGATGACAAAGAGAAAGATTAACTAATAACAATATTAGACAAGATAAACAATAAATAAATTGTTCGCTCTCTCAAAATTGTTATTTAGATCTGAAGAAAAATGCTCACTAATTATATGGTCTTATATATGACCTTGTGAACTTTTATCCGGCCTAAAATGCAAGTTTTCAAAAATAAACTTTTTGCTAAACTAATAAAATAAAATAAAATGCAAATAAAACCCAACGAATATATTTTGATTCCAAATTCAATTTCCAATATTTTCTTTTTGATTTTGAAGAAGACATTTTTTCTTCTCTCTTTATTTTATTTTTGATATAATGGAAATGTTTTTTTTTGGTGAAACCAAATTTGATCCAAACTCCCAACTTCGAAAAAAATTCAAAATTGGTTTTTAGGGAAACTTTCAACTCTCTCTTTTGGTCCTTGAGTTGTTCAAAGTTCCTTGGATCAAAAATCAAATAAAACAAATGGGGAAAATGCATAAATCATGGATGCATATGAATGATCTATTATAAACATCCAAATTGAAAATTGGGATGTTACAGAACCCTCGTACTCCTCTCCACGTGGGCTTCCACTGCCGCGTCTTCCCCGACTCCGCGTCGTCCCCTTCCTAGGCCTCGCCGTCATCCACCGCCCTAGTGCTCTCGGTGCGGCATGGTCAATGTGGTCAAGGGACGACTTCCATCGGAAGAGTACTGTACGTGGAGAGGCTGACAACAGGGTCCACGGCGGCCGCAAGGAAGTGCCTCCTTATCACGCGCAAAATAATTATTCCTGCACCTGACAGCAGAGACCCACCGGACGGGCCACCGTATTTCGCGAAAAAAATGTTTCCCCCCTAACTGCTGGGACCCACCAGCTACATCTTCGCACGCAAGGAAGTGCGTCCGGGCAAAACAAAAAATGATTCGCCCCCTGACTGCTGGGACCTACCAGCTATATCTTCGCACGCAAGGAAGTGCCTGACAGTCAGGACCTACCCGGTCGAAACGTACGTAGCGTTGTCATTCTGGTCGCGAACGTGTACGTACATACTGGTCGATGAAGAGCGCGCCCATATCGTAGTAGAGGCGCGCATGTAGCACATACACGTACGTACAGCGGCTAGTGTGCAAGAAAGAAAATACGGCCACGTACGTACATACGAGCGGGGTCTCGAACGCCTACTCGCGCGTACGTACGGCCAGGGCTTGTGTACATGGTTGGGTCAGAACGGAATGCGTCGTCATGTTCATCGGGAGGGCTTGGACGGAACATTCGATGGAAACGAGGCCTGGCGTACCGCAGAATGGAGTAAACGACCTTGTGTTCGACCAGCCACGTTTGAAACGGGATCCTGTTGATCGGGAGGGGTCTGGCGTACCGCAAAACGGAGGAAACGGACCTCCTACGGTCGAAACAGGGGTCCTGTAGATCGGGAGGGGTGTGGCGTACCGCAAAACAGAGGAAACAAACTTGTGTTGGAGCACTACGGTCGAAACGGGGGTCCTATTCATCGTGAGGGGTGTGGTGTACCGCAAAACGGGACTCCACGGGATACTGTTCAACTCCACCGTCGACCCCCTCCAGCCTCCACGGCCTACTGTTCATCCACCGTCGACCTCCTCCAGCCTCCACCTACGACTGTTCATCCACGGGCTCCTGTTCATCCAGCCTCCACCGCGCGCTACTCCACCGGCTACTGTTCAACTAGCCCTCTCCACGGGCTCCTGTTCAACCACCCCTCCACGGGATATTGTTCATCCAGCCCTCCACCGTCTACTGTTCATCCAGCCCTTCATGGGGTGGTCCTGTTCATCCAGCCCTCCACGGGGTCCTGTTCATCCAGCCCCAACCGGCTCGATCGATCGGGTCCTGTTCATCCAGAGGCAACACCACGGGGTCCTGTTCATCCACCCCCACCGAGAACTGTTCATCCAAACCCCCCAGCAACACTCATTGTTCATCCACATGCAGCATCGATCGGCTTCAGTTAGCAGAAGTAGCGAAGGAATCGCTCGATCGGGTTCAGTTAACAGCCATCGATCGATCGTTCGGGTTCAGTAACGTGTAGCCTGCAGTGCAATCGCTCGGGTTCAGTTAGAGCCCAACGCCTCGCTCGGGTTTAGTTAGAGCCCAATGCCTCGCACCCACGCGCGTGCGTGTACGAGAGAAACGCGCATGGCTCGGCCCCGACCACCCACCGTAACCGGAAATACCCCGATATTTTCCTCGCCCTCGCTTCTACCACGGTTTTTTTCGTCATGGACGGCCCAAAGAATGTCATGCAGCTGCGTCTCTGGCTCGCCCAAGACGAAAAGCCCATTTTGTGTCATGATTTTTTGTCATAGAAGTAGGAGCCCACCACATCTATGATGATATCGGGTTTTGTCACAATTATCGTCATAGAAGTGTCATAAGTATGACAGAAAAAAAAATTCGTTCGACCCAAAATGTCACGGATGTGTCTTTTTTTGTAGTGATTGCACGGAACACCAAGATTGGGGGGTGGACGGCACCGATAGCGGCCATCACGCCAGATTTTTCCATGGCCTTCTAGATGTGGTGGGGAGGAGATAAGGCTGATCGTGAGAGACAAGGAGTTGTTTGTAAATAGGGAACAAGTGCGGGCATCTTTTTGCAAAACTGGAGAAGTTTGGTTTGTATGCGTCAGATCTAGATCCGATGGCTATTGGTGAAAGATGGCAGGCACAACATCATCACCAACTTGGGACCTCTTTGATTCGCAGGATTTTGAAAACGTGGGAATATGACATGGCAATATTACAAGTTTCAAACTGATATTACAAATATTAGGAGTACTGCTGCACCTACGAAGAGCGAATCTAGGAAGTTTACGTAACAACTTTTGTTACTTTAGGTGGATGCAGCATTATCATACAAACTAAAATCCACCGCCCTGACAAGTCACTAATAGGCAAATAAATTTTCGAGTCTCTGGCCACTTGATGTTTCAAAAACAAATTCAGCTTCTGCGGGGACTTTGTCATTTAGGCTTAGACGCTTGTGGTGATCAGCACGCCATTCATTGTTGCGCCAGAGAATGACAAACCTCATTACCTTGAGCACACTTGCCTCCAGCACGAAGAACCTGGCCAATTTAATCTCAGATGTGCTGCCTCGGTAGTCGATCAAATCACTTTCTGTAAGATGGAGATCAAGGCATTTGATGAGATTGTTATAGTGCAGCACATTTTTCACTTTCGGGTCTTTTTTTATCTGCAAAAGAAGAGAACATATTAGAGCAGCTGGCTACATAAGATTGCTGTGTCATCAAGAGGTACCAATATCATTCGCTCATACAATAGGGTTGGCTGGATAGTGATATTCTCTCTCTCTCTCTCTCTCTCTCCTCTCATTTACCTAGGAGCACGTGAAGAGCTTGGGCATCTGTTGCCTCCCACTATGTGGCCGATGCCATATTCCTCAAAAGTTTTACACTTAATACGCATCAATGTCAAATCAAAAGATTTTGGCACCGCTCTCGCGATGTGAGAGAGTTGGCACCGCTGTGCACACAGACCCACATGTATAAACAAATCAATCAAACCAACTACACCAGCCTCTCACTCTCCCACACAAGTGTTTTTTATTGCCTCAGTCCTCTCTCTCTCCCACACAAGTGTTATTTCATTGCGTGAGTTAATTTGGCACCGGAGCAAAGTAGGTGATCCAAATTGGGGCACCAGGTGAGCAATGGAGGCGCATCGATGCCAAATGCATCACAAGTGAATTTGGCACGTGTTTTGGCCTACATAGTGGAGGGCCGTTATAGCCCACTTTTGTACTACCTCCTATTTCGTGTAAAATTTTGACCATAGATTTACCTAAGAAAATGCCAATGCATGTCACCAAAAATTATACCATTTGATATTATGTTCAAATACGAATCCAACGATATAATTTTTAGTGACATGCATTAACATTTTGTCAGTTAAATCTATGGTCAAATTTTGATACTACAAAATAGGAAGAGTAAACCAGGATGGAGGTAGTACTTTCTCTTAGGGTAACCATATAGTTACAAGTCTAAGTTACTTTACACTATGACTAGCCTAGGCTACTATTGTAGTACAGCCAAAAAACAATGCAGGTGATCGCGTGAGACAAAATACTAAAAACATTTCTTTCGATGCAGTGCGTAGATGCAGTTTTGAACACTACACTTGTCATCGTAATTTGGGAAAATTACAAAAAAAATTGAGCTACATTGTGATTACCGTTTACTAATAGGAAAGAACTTTCACCTCGATGACTAGCTTCTCTGTGCACGAAAAGCATGTAAGGAATCCAACAACTTGATCCAGATTGGGGTCGATAGATTTTATTGCCAAGATCTTCACTGTGCACATAGATTGGGTCAAGCTTGTGGGAATCATTTTCTGGAAGACGGTCGTAAATACATCAAGAAGAAATATGAAAATGTGAATTTCAAGAATACAGATAAGAAGATGAGTGATGTACCTGAATGATTACGGATCCAATAAAGAGTTCAGAGAATTTGGCAGACGAGTACACCAGTGCTGTCAATTTCGACGCGTCAATGACCCTAATTTTTGTTGGACCTTCTAGATCAGATATAAGCAATCTCTCAAGGAAAGGCGCATTCTCAATGACCATAACGTGGAACAGCTGGAGTGATCTCTTCCCAATTGATGTCTTGTTGTGGGGCCAGGAAGACACATAAATCCATCGGAGATACGTCGAGGCGATGTGGAGGCTAATGAACCCATGGATCTGCTCAAGACGAAGGTACTTGAGCACAGTACAGCTGCGGAGCAGGTGCTCCATAGCATGCTTCGAGATACCAATGTCGAAGAGTTCGAGCTGCTTGAGTTGAGGGAGAAGGGTGGGCACAGCATTAATCTGGGGAGGATAGCAAGAGCTGAAGCTAGCGCGGCGCAGCGTTGGCGTGAGGTGGAGCGCGGACGGCGGAAGAGAGCGACATTGTCGAGCTTCAAAGCTGAGCTCCTCGAGCTGATCTAGGACGGGGGATAAGAACCACTCGTCGAACTTGGCTTGGATCTTGAAGTTGGTACTGAACATGTAGATGTCAAGTTGTCTGGCTGGCCTAGGGTGCGATGAAAGGATCTTGGAGACTGCGGCCATGCGTTTGCAATCCCCGTCGTAGAGGTAGCTGTCGACGGTGAGGTTGAGGGAGACGCGGCGCCAGAGGGGACGCCACCGCCGGGAGAGCAGGGCGGTCCGTGAGGGAGTCCTAGATTAGGGGGTCCTCGGACAGCCGGACTATATACTTTGGCCGGACTGTTGGACTATGAAGATACAAGATTGAAGACTTCGTCATGTGTACAGGTGGGACTCTCCTTTGCGTGGAAGGCAAGCCTGGCCATTCGGATATGTAGATCTCCTTCTCTGTAACCGACTCTGTGTAACCCTAGCCCCCTCCGGTGTCTATATAAACCGGAGGGTTTAGTCCGTAGGACGAGAACAACAATCATAATCATAGGCTAGCTTCTAGGGTTTAGCCTCTACGATCTCGTGGTAGATCAACTCTTGTAATACTCATATCATCAAGATCAATCAAGCAGGAAGTAGGGTATTACCTCCATTGAGAGGGCCCGAACCTGGGTAAACATTGTGTCCCCCGCCTCCTGTTACCATTAGCCTTAGACGCACAGTTCGGGACCCCCTACCCGAGATCCGCCGGTTTTGACACCAACATTGGTGCTTTCATTGAGAGTTCCACTGTGCCATCACGATAAAGGCTTGATGGCTCCTTCGATCATCGGCAACGATGCGATCCAGGGTGAGGTTTTTCTCCCCGGACTGCGGGCCAACTCGCTTGGCCATCTGGAGTAGATCGATAGCTACGCCCCTAGCCATCAGGTCAGGTTTGGAAGCTTGAACTATGCTGCCGACATCCGCGGAGACTTGATCTTTGACGGATTCGAGCCCATGTCAGGTGGACCGCACAGTCACGACGAGCATGACTTAGCTCTGCCGTCGGACGGTGTTCGGGAGACCACACCTGCGGCTACTCTAGCCCTCAATCCAGATCAGATCGTACCATCCGAGGACGGGTGGATGGACCCCGCCACGGAGGCCGCACACTTAGCGGCGAGAGAGCCGAATACTGACTTCACCTCCTATGAGACCTGTGTCATCGGACCCTTGGATTCATCCCCGACCAAAAGCTCCGAACCGCTTGCGTCCGTGCCTATCGAATTTGATTGGGCACCGATCATGGAGTTTACCTCCGCGGATATCTTTCAGCACTCGCCCTTGGGCGACGTGCTAAATTCATTGTGGTCTCTCTCCTTGTCAGGAGAACCTTGGCCGAACTATGTCCGGCTTAAGTGGGAAGCGGACGATGAAGAAATTCGTTCCCCACCCACCACCCACTTAATAGCCACTGTTGACGACTTAACCGACATGCTTGATTTCGGCTCCGAAAACATCGACGGTATGGACGACGATGCAGGAGAAGAACAGGGACAACCGCCCACAGGGCGCTAGACAACCACCTCATCATATGATATATATATATGGTGGACACCCCCAAAGAAAGCGATGGCAATAAGGCAACGGAGGGTAATCCCCCGAGAAGCAATCTAAGCACCGGCGTCATCGGCGCCGCTCTAAGCCCCGCCATAGCAAAAGCAGCGATACCGGCACAAGAGAGAACAATGCTACGGATAGTGCCGAAGACGAAGACAATCCTCCCCAGCCAGGCTTCGAGCGGGAGGACGGGCAAGCTAGCCCTAAGGAACAGGCGACATACGGAGAATCGGAGGATGACAATTACATGCCCCTCTCCGAAGACGAGGTGAGCCTCGGTGATGAAGAATTCATCGTGCCTGAGGATCCCGTCGAACAGGAGCGCTTCAAACGCCGGCTTATAGCCACAGCAAAAAGCCTGATGAAAAAGCAGCAGCAGCAGCTTCAAGCTGATCAAAATCTTCTAGCAGATAGATGGACCGAAGTCCTGGCAGCCGAGGAATACGAACTCGAGCGCCCAATCAAAAGTTACCCAAAGCGCAGGTTGCTACCCCAACTCGAGGAGGAAGCATTAAAGCCTACACTACCAGCGTATGATGCGGCTGACCGGCCACCTCGTGGCCGAGACAAAGCGGCGTATCAGCCCGAAGTCCAGCCCGCACCCTGTCGCCAGTCAAACAAAAACACCAAGGCCTGGGGCTACACGTAGGACCTGCGAGACATATTGGAAAACAAAGCAAGACATACAAGATCGATCTACGGATCACGGGGGCACGCCCCAACGCGTGACGACGACCGTCACACCGGATATACTAAAAGCAAATCCGGTCGGGCCAAATACAGCAGACCAGACTCGTATGAACTGCGTCGTGATATAGCCCGGCACAGAGGCGCCGCACACCCCCTATGCTTCACCGACAAAGTAATGGATCACGAATTCCCAGAAGGGTTTAAACCCGTGAACATTGAATCATATGATGGTACAACAGACCCCGTAGTATGGATTGAAGATTTCCTCCTCCACATTCACATGGCCCGTGGTGATGATCTACATGACATCAAGTACCTCCCACTAAAACTCAAAGGGCCGGCTCGGCATTGGCTGAATAGCGTGCCGGCAAACTCCATTGGCAGTTGCGAGAACTTGGAAGACGCATTCCTTGACAACTTCCAGGGCACTTATGTCCGAACACCGGATACTGATGACTTGAGTCACATAACCCAACAGCCCGGGGAGTCAGCCAGGAAATTCTGGACTCAGTTCCTAACTAAAAAGAACCAAATTGTCGACTGTCCCGATGCCGAGGCCTTAGCGGCATTTAAGCATGACATCCGCGACGAGTGGCTCGCCCGACACCTCAGCCAAGAGAAGCCGAAGTTTATGGCAGCCCTCACGACACTCATGACCCGCTTTTGTGCGGCCGAGGACAGCTGGCTGGCTCGCAGCAATAATACATCAAGAAATCCTGGCAATTCAGATGCCAGAGATAGCAACGGCAAGCCACGTCGCAACAGACACAAGCGTCGCAACAACGGCGACAACGACAAAGACACGACAGTCAATGCCGGATTCAGTGGCCCTAGGTCCGGTCAGCGGAAAATGCCATTCAAAAGAAGCAATACGGGCCCGTCCAGTTTGGATCGCATACTCGATCGCCCGTGTCAAATTCACGGCACCCCTGATAAACCAGCCAACCACACAAACAGAGAATGCTGGGTATTCAAACAGGCCGACAAGTTGAATGTCGAAAACAAGGAAAAGGGGCTTCATAGCAACGACGAGGAGGAGCCCCGACCGCCGAACACAGGAAGACAGAAGAAATTTCCTCCCCAAGTGAAAACGGTGAACATGATATACGTAACCCATATTCCCAAGCGGGAACGGAAGCGTGCACTAAGGGATGTCTATGCGATGGAGCCAGTCGCCCCAAAATTCAACCCATGGTCTTCTTGTCCGATCACTTTCGATCGCAGGGACCACCCTACCAGTATCCGTCATGGCGGTTCTGCCGCATTGGTCCTTGACCCCATCATTGACGGATTTCACCTCACTCGAGTCCTTATGGACGGTGGCAGCATCCTGAACCTGCTCTATCAGGATACAGTGCACAAAATGGGTATCGATCCCTCGAGGATCAAACCCACAAAAACCACCTTTAAAGGTGTCATACCAGGTGTAGAGTCCTATTGCACGAGCTCAATCACACTAGAAGTGGTCTTTGGATCTCCGGACAACTTCCAAAGCGAGGAGTTAATCTTCGATATCGTCCCCTTCTGCAGTGGCTATCACGCACTGCTCGGACGAACCTCATTCGCCAGATTCAATGCGATACCGCATTATGCATATCTCAAGCTCAAAATGCCAGGACCTCGCGGAGTTATAACAGTTAATGGAAACACAGAGCGCTCGCTCCGTACGGAGGAGCACACTGCGGCCCTCGCAGCAGAAGTACAAAGCAGCCTTCTAAGGCAAACCGCCAATTCGGCGATAAAGCCCCCGGACACCTTCAAGCGAGTCCGGAGTACCCTGCAACAGGATCGCCCGGCAAGTCCAGAGCTCGCCCAGCAATTCGGCCTCCGTCCTAGTCCCAGTCAAGCGACGAAATTTGTGCCGCGCGTACATAATTACGCACTCAAGATACTGTTGGGGAACGTAGTAATTTCAAAATTTTCCTACGCACATGCAAGATCATGGTGATGCATAGCAACGAGAGGGGAGAGTGTTGTCTACATACTCTTGTAGACTGAAGCGGAAGCGTTGACGCAACATAGAGGAAGTAGTCGTACGTTCTCCTCGCGATCCAACCGATCACAGCACCGTTACTCCGGCACCTCCGAGTTCTTGGCACACGTTCAGCTCGATGACGATCCCCGGGCTCCGATCCAGCAAAGCTTCGGGGAAGAGTTCCGTCAGCACGACGGCGTGGTGACGATCTTGATGTACTACCGGCGCAGGGCTTCGCCTAAGCACTGCAACGATATGACCGAGGTGGAATTTGGTGGAAGGGGGCACCGCACACGGCTAAGGAACGATCTGTAGATCAACTTGTGTGTCTATGGGGTGCCCCCTGCCCCTGTATATAAAGGATGGAGGAGGAGGAGGCCGGCCAAGGCCAAGGTGCGGCCAGGATATGGATTCCTACTAGGACTCCAAGTCCTAGTAGGAGTCCACCAAAAGGGGAGGAAGGGAGAAGGAATAGGAGGAGAAGGAGAGGTGGCCGGCCCCCTTTTCCCTAGTCCAATTCGGACTAGAGGGGAGGGGGGGGCGCAGCAGCCTTTTTTCCTCTTCCCACTAAAGCCCATCAAGGCCCATTACTTCTCCCGTAATCCCGTAACTCCCCGGTACCTCCGAAAATACCCGAACCACTCAGAACCCTTCCGATGTCCGAATATAGTCGTCCAATATATCGATCTTTACATCTCGACCATTTCGAGACTCATCGTCATGTCCCCAATCTCATCCGGGACTCCGAACTCCTTCGGTACATCAAAACTCATAAACTCATAATATAACTGTCATCGAAACCTTAAGCGTGCGGACCCTACGGTTCGAGAACAATGTAGACATGACCGAGACACGTCTCCGGTCAATAACCAATAGCGGGACCTGGATGCCCATATTGGCTCCTACATATTCTATGAAGATCTTTATCGGTCAGACCGCATAACAACATACGTTGTTCCCTTTGTCATCGGTATGTTACTTACCCGAGATTCGATCGTCGGTATTTAATACCTAGTTCAATCTCGTTACCGGCAAGTCTCTTTACTCGTTCCGTAATACATCATCCCGCAACTAACTCATTAGTTGCAATGCTTGCAAGGCTTATGTGATGTGCATTACCGAGAGGGCCCAGAGATACCTCTCCGACGATCGGAGTGACAAATCCTAATCTCGAAATACGCCAACCCAACATCTACCTTTGGTGACACCTGAAGTACTCCTTTATAATCACCCAGTTACGTTGTGACGTTTGGTAGCACACAAAGTGTTCCTACGGTAAACGGGAGTTGCATAATCTCATAGTTAAAGGAACATGTATAAGTCATGGATAAAAGCAATAGCAACATACTAAACGATCGGGTGCTAAGCTAATAGAATGGGTCATGTCAATCAGATCATTCAACTAATGATATGATCCCGTTAATCAAATAACAACTCTTTGTTCATGGTTAGGAAACATAACCATCTTTGATTAACGAGCTAGTCAAGTAGAGGCACACTAGTGACACTCTGTTTGTTTATGTATTCACACATGTATCATGTTTCCGGTTAATACAATTCTAGCATGAATAATAAACATTTATCATGAAATAAGGAAATAAATAATAACTTTATTATTGCCTCTAGGGCATATTTCCTTCAGATACCATGGGCATAGGCAGAGGCACGGCTATGGCACGACCCACAATGCGGCTCAACCGCCTCAGGACCCGAATATCTTTACCATTTTCATCCTTTCAGGACCCTATTCTCTGGAAGCCCTTTCCGATAGCCTGATTATCGGACCCATCACGGGAAGGAAACACCAAGGAAGCAAGAAGCTTTGGCGTACAAGGGAATCCCCAGGTGGTCTCTGATAATGATAGCTATACCTGTTTTACATACCCACACGCAGCTTGCCCTTGTATAGGACATGTCAAATAGTCCTGTTTTTGCTTATTGCACTACTTGTATACATATGCTTTGATGTATCATTTAAATAACAATGTACAACGTTAGCTTATTATTGCATTTCTTCATCTTTTTTTCCTTGTCTGCTTATTTATGACAAATTGCACCCGTACATTCTGGTACGTCCAGTGTGCCAGGGGCTTCAGTGTACCCCATAACATGGCAAGAAAAGTCCGAACACTTTTGACAGTGTGGCACCCCAAACTTATAGCATTATATGCATCAGCTCCGAATCATGTCTTGGGTCAATAGTTGGGTTTGCCCGGCTCCCATGTTTTGGTACCTTACGTTCCGCTATATCGGCTAAGGTAGCACTGGGAGAACTACTGCGATTGTGTCCCGGTTCTTCTAAACAAGCACCTCAGTAGAGAAAGCCGAAAACTGACTGTCATGATGCGGCGAGAGCTGGTCGCTATTCGAGAGGTCTCAAATCCTTAAAGATTTTTTCCGCTTCGGGCGAGGAATCGGCCTTGTTCGATTTAGGCGTATATAGTGCCCCATGTTTGGCCTTCCGAATACTAGGGGCTTCACCAATATTTAAAATTGTAGACTTCTATGGCTAAGTGAGAGTGATAAAGCTGTATAGTCCGATTACCTTGTTCGCTGCGCTAAACACCTCCTTAAAGGACCAACTTTTTTGGGATAAAGAGTGTTTAAGATTTATCCCGAACACCTCAGTGCTAGTTACATGGGTGCAGAAGCCGACAACTGGCCAACTCTCAGATTTTATAAACGGCCACACAGAAGGTAATATTTTAAATCGACAAGCGTTATATAACGCACATGAACTCGTTTTCATATTACAGGATCACATGAGTACATTCATTCAAATATTACATCATTAGTACATTCCTCCGCCACAAGGCGGGCACCCTTCAGGACACTGTCATAGTACTTTTCAGGGTGGCGACGCTCCTTTCCCTCCAGTGGCCCCTCCTTCACCAGCTTTTTGGCATCCATCTTCACCCAATGCACTTTCACACGGGCAAAGGCCCTGCACGCACCTTCAATGCAGACGGACCGCTTTATGACTTCAAGCCATGGGCAGGCATTCACAAGCCATTTTACCAAGCCGAAGTAGCTGCCGGGCAGGGGCTCGCCAGGCCACATCCGTACTATGAGACCCTTCATGGCCAGTTCGTCCGCCTTGTGAAGCTCGACCAGTTGCTTCAACTGGTCGCTCAAGGGCATTGGATGTTCAGTCCCAGCATATTGAGACCAGAACAACTTTTCCGTCGAGCTCCCTTCCTCGGCCCGGTAGAACTCCGTGGCATCCGATATGCTGCGCGGTAGATCTGCGAACGCTCCTGGGGAGCTCTGAATTCTGGTAAGTAAAAGGAAAGTCTCCTTCACATGCTTGCTTTGCATAATGAATGCCTTACCTGCCGCTATCTTCTTAACCGCCTGAGTCTCCTGGAGAGCCTTCTGGGCTTCGGCCTTGGCATTTTGTGCATTCTCGAGGGCCTTCTCAAGCTCGGACCCCTGCGTCTTACAGTCACGCTCCAAGGACTCGTATTTCTTGACGAAATCCTGGAGCTCTTGCTGGACCTCACCGACTCGGGCCTCTTGCTTCTCGCGCTCGATGCGCTCCTTGGCCGCTCTGTCTTCAGCCTCGGACAGCGCCTTCTTCAGGGCCGCCACTTCGGTCGTGGCCCCTAGCAAAATTCATGGTGGTCCCACGATCTAAAAACCACTTTTTCTTTATAAATATACAGACGGGGTATCACTTACCTTTGTTCTCTTCGAGCTGCCTTTTGGTAAGGCCGAGCTCTTCCTCAGACCGCTCAAGGTCCCGCTTCAGTCCGGAGACCTCCGCAGTACGAGCGACAGCGGCCAGCAGCGAAGCCTGCTTATTCACATAGACATATTCTGATTAGACTCCTATGATTGTTATTTGATCCTCTGTTCGGCCTTTCTTTCCAAACACCAAACAGAGCATCAGGTGCTACTGTCTATGCTGTGATATTTTCTCATAATTTGATTACTTACCTCAAAGCGAGGCTGGCACAGGCTTCGGTCAATCCGCTTTTGGCAGACCGAACCTTCTCGACCACCGCACTCATGATGGTGCGGTTCTCTTCGTCAATGGAAGCGTCGCGAAGCGCTTCCAGCAAGTTGTCCGATGCCTCTGGATGGACAAAGGCCATCGGCACAAATGGCTCGCCCCCCTTAGCGAGGGGCCGCCTGTCAGAATCCGGAACCACTGGAGGTTCCAGCGCAGTATTCGGTAGGGGGCCAAACTTGCTGCGGCCCCCGTCATCAGAACCCATGGAAGTCTTACCCCCCATGTGCCCGGCGTCTGGGAAGTCGCCATGGGGCGCCTCCAGAATTATCTCCCCTTGGTCCGGTATCCTCTGAGGCAACACCTCGATGTCGTCCGTGGGCTGGGGGGAGGTGGCTGTATGTAGTGAATCGTTGTTCATCGCCGACTGGCCCAAAGACCCATCCGAAGAGGATACATCGACGTGGGCTTTGGACGGACTGCACGATCATGTTTGACATGATAAGAAGCAATAAAACAAAATGTACCAGAACTATTATAGTATCTGGATACTTACGACTTCGCCAGGGGCTTGTCCCTGGGCAACCACTCCTTGTCGCTGTAAGCGCCTGTTGTGGAGTGGTCCGGAAGGAGGGTCCTTCCCTTCTTGGACCCTTCGGCCTCCCCAGATGGGGCGGCCTTCCTTTTCTTGTCCCCCCGGTTGGGGGGGAGAGCTTTCCTCTTCCTCCTCCTCGTTTTCGTGGGAGGAGTGCACCTTGGTGTTTTCGAACGATGAGTCTGATACAACCTTGCGCCGGAGACCTTTCCTGGTCCCCGCGGTCTTCTTCTTGGCCTTCTTCTCCGGCGCCTCATAGGGCGCCGGAACCAGCATCTCCGTTAAGAGAGCCTTTGCTGGATCTTCGGGCAGAGGAGCCAGACAATCGATCCGCTCCGCTGTTGCTACCCAATCCTGTTAAAATGGCGTGGAGGCTCAGATCCCTCACACGATTATACTGGGGAAAGGAACATCTTGTGAGATATAAAGAGCTTACTGGATTGGCAGGGCGCTTTGCGCTTAGTCTGTGATCCTCGGTAAGGGGAGGAGGTACCTCGGCGGCCTTGAACAGCACCTTCCAGACGTCTTTGTGTGTCGTGTCGAAAATCTCTCATAGTGTCTGGTGCTTGGCCGGGTCGAACTCCCACATATTAAATGCCCGTCTTTGACACGGAAGGATCCGGTGGAAGAGCATGACCTGGACCACGTTGACAAGCTTGATTTTCTTGCTTATCATATTTTTGACACAGCTCTGGAGTCCGGTCAGATCCACCGACGAACCCCAGGAGGTGAGCCGGATCAAAATTCGGGGGCCGCCACCCAGTTGGTGTCGCGCGGCTCGGTGATGTAGAACCACCCCGATTGCCACCCCTTCACGGTCTCCACATAGGAGCCTTCGAGCCAGGTGACGTTGGGCATTTTGCCCACCATGGTGCCTCTGCACTCCGCTTGCCGGCCGACCACCACCTTCGGTTTCACATTGAAGGTCTTCAGCCACAGGCCGAAGTGGGGCTTGATGCGGAGGAAGGCCTCGCACACGACGATAAACGCCGAGATGTTGAGGATGAAATTGGGGGCCAGATCATGGAAATCCAGCCCATAGTAGAACATGAGCCTGCGGACAAATGGGTGGAGGGGAAATCCCAGTCCGCGGACGAAGTGGGTGAGGAATACAACCCTCTCATGGGGTTCTGGAGTAGGGACAATCTGCCCCGCGTCTGGGAGCCGGTGTGTGATGTCTGCGGCAAGGTATCGGGCTTCCCGAAGCTTCGTAACGTCCTCCTCCGTAACGAAGGAGACCATCCACTTGCCTCCCTCTCCGGACATGTTTGGAATGGCTTTGCAGAGAATATGAGAACTTGGGAGCTGGAGCTCGAGTGCGTGAGAATGGGTGGGCACGGGAAGAAGAAGGCATGGGTGAAAAAGAGGAATCCTTGTCCCTTTATAAAGGCGGTAGAAACTGTGCGCCTCCCCACTTGCCCCGTAAAATCGCTTATTCCCCAAGCGGCGCGACTGATGGCACGGTTGGGTTACCCATACCCGTATTGATGAGAATCCCGTGATAAGGGGACATGATCTCTGCTTCGACAAGACGTGCCAAGGAAACCGCCTAGCAACATGTGCAGCGGCTGGTTGAGGAAAACGGTTCGAATAAAGACCGGGTCGTGGCATGATGTCACGTTATGAAAAGTTGTCAGCAGATTGGATTTGTGGGATATTGCACTCTCTACGGTGGTATGTGGAATTTGTTTTGCAGAGCCGGACACGATCCTTGTGTTCAAAATCTTCCATGAAGTATTCGGAGAAGGAACCCGCCTTGCAATGCTGAAGACAATCTGCGCGCCGGACTCATCGTCATTGAAGCCTGGTTCAGGGGCTACCGAGGGAGTCCTGGATTAGGGGGTCCTCGGACAGCCGGACTATATACTTTGGCCGGACTGTTGGACTATGAAGATACAAGATTGAAGACTTCGTCCCGTGTCCGAGTGGACTCTCCTTTGCGTGGAAGGTAAGCTTGGCGATTCGGATATGTAGATCTCCTTCTCTATAACCGACTCAGTGTAACCCTAGCCCCCTCCGTGTCTATATAAACCGGAGGGTTTAGTCCGTAGGACGAGAACAACAATCATAATCATAGGCTAGCTTCTATGGTTTAGCCTCTACGATCTCGTGGTAGATCAACTCTTGTAATACTCATATCGTCAAGATCAATCAAGAAGGAAGTAAGGTATTACCTCCATCGAAAGGGCCCGAACCTGGGTAAACATTGTGTCCCCCGCCTCCTGTTACCATTAGCCTCAGACGCACAGTTCAGGACCCCCTACCCGAGATCCGCCGGTTTTGACACCGACAGTCTGCACGGCAGATTTGGTGGGGAGGAGGCCGATGATGACGAGCAACATGTCGTAGGGGAGGCTGCTGATGAAGTCAAGGCTCGCCGGATGCGGTTTTGGCTCGAGCCGCCTCTGCTTGTTGGCTGCCTCGCCGTCCATCTCAACTGGCGGCGACGCTAGTGTACACGTGTGCTGGTGTGTGTTGTGTGCTGGCTTGCTCGGTGTGCGCGAGTGCGTCCTTCTATGCATGCCGCCTCGCAGTGGTGAATAGTGCGCGAGTGCGTCCTTCACGCGGAAGAAGTGTGTCCTCAATGCGCCCTCAGTTTACTAGCGTGCGGGGTGCTACCCCGAGTGGTTTCAACTTTGTTTACTTCACCGCGTGTCAGATGGGCCTCTAGTTTACTTATTTTCACCAACTGCCACATGGGCAAGCACACGAAGATAGAGAACATGAGCTGACAAGGCAGCATGTGGAGTGGTTGACCGGTCAACTAAACAATATACGGAGCTATACGCTGACACAGTGAGCGTATAATCCGTCGGTATAGAGAGTTCGAGTGAGAGGGGAGGCCGGTGAGAGATATAGCAGAGAGAGAAAGAGCTACTCCCTCCGTTCGATAATGTAGTGCCAACATTTTTTTAAAGTCAAACTTTTGAAACTTTGACCAAATTTATAAAGAAATTACTTATATCTACAATACCAAAGATAAATGATAGTATGAAGTAAGTACATGTTGTGATGAATCTTATGATCGTTCCAGATGTAAATGTTTTTCTCCACATATACCTGGTCAAACTTTTCTGAGGTTTGACTTTTCAAAACATCCATATGCTTATGGGCGTGAGAGAGTCCCTAACTAGAGAGAGAGAGAGAGTGAAATAGAAAGAGTGAGTGAAAAAAGTGTGTGTGCGTGTGTGAAAGAGACATGGACAACGCATGATAAAAGTAGTGAAAAGGCGTGGTTGTCTTATGCAAACATATCACACATGCATCTTCGACAACGGGAGCAAGGTGAGGAGATAGTGTGTGGTTGTTTGCAACCGAGAGAGAAAGACTCCTAGCACGTGCCCAAGAGGGGTCTGACAAACAAGGGAGAGAGTTTGAGAGAGACATACGGAGAAAATGCAGACATGGGGAGGAGAGAGTGTATGTTTGTCACAGAGAGATCCCCTGGAGATCGTGATGGGACTACATGGGTGGGAGATCGAGTGACAAGGTGTGTGCGCGATAGAAGATACCCCGAGAGATATCGAGATAGACGTATGGATGGAAGGATACAATACGTGGATTGCTGATGGCTAGTGAGAGATAATCATACTTAGGGGGGGAGTGCGTGCGACTTTGATAGAGTGAGGGATTATGGTACTTAGGGGGTGCGTGTCACATAGAGAGAGAACAAGGGAGGAGAGTGTTGGATGGGTCTATATGTAGCGCGATAGAGACATGTGTATGTGTGAACCAGGGAGATATAAAGTTTGAGAGAGATAGAGGAGCCTCGATAAGGCTGAGTGGTGTGTCAGATAGCTGAGAGGGGGAAGGCGATATTCCATCCGCTCGATAATGCAGTGCATGTACATTTTTTAGAAGTCGAAATTTGGAAACTTTGATCAGGTTTACGCAAATGTTATTTATATCTACAATACCAAAGATACATCATACGAATCTACATCTCATGATGAATCTAATGGTATATGTTTGCCGTTCTAGATGTAAATGTTTTTCTCCACGTACATGGTCAAACTTTGTGATGTTTGACTTTTCAATAAATCTATATGCTATGGGCCGAAGAGAGTGCCTAAGTCGAGAGAGATCAAGTGCGTGTGATGGAGAATGAGTGAGTGTGCAAAAAGAGTATGTGTGTTGTCGGTGTACTAAAATAGGGGTACCTTAGTACCCCGAACTTCTGCACGGGCAGTCGTAGCACCCCGTGGCAAGGCTTGCCAGGGGACCGCCAAAACCCTCCGTGGTCCCTTTTTGGGCCATCCAAGAACAAAGTATTCAAGCTAAGACACGAAGCCCCGACAAGAGGAGCTTGCCGGGAAGACCACCCGAAGAGAGCAAGGCCCCGGCAAGAGGAGCTTGCCGGGACGGCCGCTCGTAGCACAAGACCCCGGCAAGAGGAGCTTGCCGGGTGGGCCAACCAAGGCGCGACAAGAGACTTGCCGCGGCACGCCCCGCGTCCCGGCAAGGCCCGGTGAGCGACAAGCTCCCGGGTGCGACAAGACATCGACCGCGGCAAGGCGCTTGCCGCGACAAGTCACCACCCCGTGCCTGTGCTCCAGCTCATCTACCAACGTGTCGCTCTGGGGCCATCCCAGGCGTACGTGGCGAGAGGCTGTGCAGCCAGGGGCATGCGGTGGCGAAGCAACGCTGACAAGCTATCCATCGTGGCAAACGGTGGCGCCCCTGACGGTCCCTTTTCTGCACTGTTTGGGCGACCCAGACGGGCATTTAATGCCCTTGTGCCCTGCCGTCAGGGTTTGGTATGATAGCACTGTACAGGCAGCTGTACCCAACACAGCGCTTTTCCAGTTTTGCCCCTGCCTGCGTTGCCACCTGTTGGTGACCCCTTTAGCATATAAAAGGAGGCCCATGCGCAACGTAGGGGGGGAGGAAGAAGGCCACTTACGCTCGGTCTCGTTAGCTGCTTGAGTGTACTGTAGCACTCAGCGCCCCCGAGCAAGAACGCAATACAAACCACAAAGCAGTAGTAGGGTTTTACGCATCCGTGCGGCCCGAAGCTGGGTAAACCCCTCGTGTGCATCGTCTCGATCCGCTCTTCACGCGACCTCCGCCCCCCGCCGAACCAGAAAGGGGCTCGGTCCCCATAGGTGTTCGTGGAGGAAGATTTCCCCCGACATGTGTGAAAGAGAAAGGGACAACAAACGATAAATTAGAGAGAGTGTGTGTTTTCTCTTTCTTATGCAAACATATCACGCATGCATCTCTGAGATAGAAAAGCGAGGTGAGGAGATACAAGAAGATAGCTAGTGCATGATTGTTTGCAGCGGAGAGAGACACCCCTATAGCACATGTCCAATAGAGGTCTGGCCAACAAGGAACAAAGGTCGAGAGGGACACATGGAGAATATGGACACATGGGGAGGGAGAGAGGGTGTGTTTGTGATAGTGAGATCCCCTCGAGATCGTGAGGGGACTATATGGGTGGGCGATCAAGGGAGGTGTGTGCGCAATAGAAAGATGCCCCAAGAGAAATCGAGATAGACCATGCACATGTTTGTGATGGAGACTAAGATTAGCTAGTCATATACATATAGGGGGGACTGCATGTGCCTACATTTGAGTGAGAGACCATCATACTTGGCTAGGCATGAGATTGTCTGTGTGTGCGTGTGAGATGGAGAGAGAATGAGGGTGAGAGATAGAGTTTTAGATGGGTCTATCGAGTTCGAGTGAGATATGCATGTGTATGTGTGACCCGGGTAGATGGAGAGTTTGAGAGAGAGAGGGAAGAGCTCCGAGACGACAGAGTGGTGCGTGAGAGAGTTACGGGCAATTTGCCAAGGAATTTGTGTGTGTACGATGTGTGCACCCAAGATATTTAGCTTGGGGTAGAGAATCATACATAGTGTGCGAGAGAGACCTATTGATGGAGTATATATGCATGCGAACTACAAAGACCCCCACACACACACACAAAGAGAGAGAGAGAGAGAGATGGAGAGGGACCAACAAGGTTTGTGTGTTGGATGCGTGCGACAGAATTGAAGATTGTCGGCGAGAGAGAGAGAGAGAGAGAGAGAGAGAGAGAGAGAGAGAGAGAGAGAGAGAGAGAGAGAGAGAGAGAGAGAGAGAGAGAGAGAGAGAGAGAGAGAGAGAGAGAGAGAGAGAGAGAGAGAGAGAGAGAGAGCAAGAGTCTGGGAGAGGGGGAGGTCACGTTTTATGCATCAAAGACTGATATAAACCATGTTTCGATATAAACTTGCATTCAAATATTTAAATTGGAGAAAATGTTGTCTGCAATCCACACATGAACGGAGATATGCATATATCAAACAAGTTCATTAATTTTACATTCAACATGTTCATGGAGTACTATAATACTGTACAACATGCTACTCGATTGAGGTGTTCAATTTTGGATTTAGTTCACTATTTTGACCTGGTGAATGAGCTATTTCATTGAATCAGATATTTCATTTTGGGTTTGATTCCCTTTTTTGAGTGGGTCAACTATTTGTCATATAGTAAATCGCTAGCAACGAGCATGTAAAAACACATTACTCTCGAGCATCATCTCTCCATCTAAAAAAGAAGTGGCAAGCTAATATTTCCAAATTTGATTCCAATTGACTTGGTAAGGTAGACGTGGATGCTCGTTCTCCCAAAATTTGAACGAACCGTTAAACACCCTCTGCTCGGTGGAATTCACCTAAGCAAATAAATGGGAGACGCGAAATTACCAGCCTATGTGGGACACGCATCAATTGGCCCGTTGTACATCGAGGGTAGGTTCATAACTTCATCCAAGGGCGCCTTCTCCTTGGTCGAAATGACATGTGTCAAATAATTCATAAACCATGGTCGGCAAAAGACCCTCTCCTCGCCCGAAATAGCTCACGCCCACTATTTCAAAACACGCTCTCCTCGCCCGAAGTCGCTCGCGCCCACTATATTTCAAAATACGCCCTCCTCGCCCGAAATCGCTTGCACCCACTATATTCAAAACACACCCTCCTCGCCCGAAATCGCTGGCGCCCACTATTTGGGAGAAGCAAAGTTACTCTACTATCCCCGACCCTCAGTACACAGACCCAAGCTGAGAAGCCTAAAGGCAGAGGTAGAACTTTAAGCCCCCCCCCCACACACATTTTAGACAAATGCGTCCGTAAGACATGGTTCCCCCTCCCAATTCCCCATTCATACCTCGTGGGCGCCAAATCACCTTCTCCCCGGAAGATCCCTTCTCCCGAGCCGCGAAACCTCAGCCCCTCCTCCATGGAGCCCCCACCGCACCAAATTCACAGTCGGCCTCCTCTATAATCCCGGAGACGTTGTCCATTTGCCGTCGTGCACTGGGCCGTGTGCCTCTTACTCCATGCTGCCGGAGCTGCCTCGACGACGGCTGTGTGAACCGTACCGGAGCTATTCACCCCCGCCGTTGTTCACGGCGCCGGAGCGGCTCCAACTTTGGACCCGTCCAGAGCCCCGGTGCTGCTTCCCCGTAGCCATTGACCATCACGACATCTCTGCTTCCCTGCCGCCGGTAGCCAGCGCAACCGCGCCAGCCTCATCGACTCGACAGCTGGAGCTGCCTACTTCACCGGGCTGCCAGATAGGTCGCACCCTCATCTCAAATCACTTTATTTAGGCATCAGTTGTCTAAGTTTTTATTCTGGGCCAATCGATTCCTAATGGGAAGCAGGACCCCTCGAGCCGGCGGAGCTCCTAGGCTGCCGGTTGGCTGGTGTCTAACGTAAGGGTGCGGGGGCGCAAGATCGCCGCAGAAGCAGCGCTTAGATGGCTATCTTAGAGTTGCGTGGGTTGAAGGTACTGTCGCTGCGGGATCTGGATGACGGCGAGTCTTTGTGAATTGGCCCGGGGGCGGCGCAACCATGGCAGTGTGGTGGGGCAGGGAGTGGGGTTTTGGTCGGGGTCATGGACTGCGGAGGCAGGCTGCTCTGCCGGTGGTCGCTTGCTCTTCGGGGAAGATTCCGAACAGTGTCAGCTGGGAGGCACAGGACGGCCATCAAGCCATTCGGCGTAGACCGGATAGTACCAAAATAAAATAAAATCGTGTGACCCCAATTTAGTCTTCAGTCAACAGACGTGTGACCACTCTCGTACCTTGTTGTTGATCTCTTAGGGTATTTCTTCAGATCAGAGAGATGTGTCATTCTTAACATTATGCGTTTTCTGCATCTTCAGCCACACCGTCATCTGACTCACCGCAACTGCTCCAACAAGGGAAGCATACACCAGAAGAGAGCTATAGTCCCCACTCAACAGTTCCCTGCATCGAATGCGCGTGCCCGACATGGACAGCCACAATAACTGCAGGGCCATCGACAAGTCAGCACATGATGCTCACTCCTATGGATGGCAGCCAGATAGGTTGTATCCTCATCTTACTTGTGTGCAACATTTATGGCTTTGTTATTCATCTAAGCATGGAAAATAGATTATCACATTTCGCTGTATATTCATGCTGATCTCTTACGGGTCTTGTTCAAGAGTTAACGATGTTCCATAGTTCGGCTAAGAGACTTGTTCTTTAGGTAACGTTGTTCCATAGTTATCATCCATCAGCCAATGCTATCCCACTGGCTGGTGATTATAGTATTATACCACTTCTAGTATAACCTATGTTGTTCCTTAATACTTTTGTGTGCCATCTAGTTAATCTAGAGTACAAATGATACATATTCTGTAGCTTTCATCTGTGTTCTCCCTTTAGTTTTTGAGACCTGTTGCTGCTAGTTAACCCCAGTCCTACTATTTATGTCGTCTCCTACAGGCACTCATTACATAAATCTAACTACTAATTGTCTTCCATGCATGTCAGATATAATTGCACACACTGATTTATCCACAAGAACCTCACGGAGCAATGTAACGACCAACAAACTTGACGTCAATGATACCCAATATGATTGAACATGTAAAGGCAGTTCTTCACAAGACTTGCAGAAAGATGATGAATCATATTCACCCCATAAGGTCCTTGCTCTAACTTGGCCCTTGATATGGGTAAAACATGCATATAATGTCCTGGAGTGCATCTACTCTGTTGTAATGCCTTGTGCTTCGCCTGCTGATCATGCATGTAAATATGGCATGCTTTCCTGTTTTTCAGTACCTATTCCATTAATGATAACATGTTTTCAAATTCAAGTACTGTCATTCTACTCTATCTGAATGCCATCTGCTTAGTTTGGACATCATGCTTCTCAATATCTTATGCATTGTTATTCATCAGTATGTACTTCATCTGTCTACCATACCATGTTCTTTTTTTACATTGAAGTGTTGTTCTAGTGGTCTCTTGCAATGCCATCTTAGTTTCCCAATCATACACGCATATGTTGCCTTAGTGTTTTTCTGTAATGTATTCCGCTAGCATACGGTTTTACATTCAAGTAGTGTTTTTTACACTGTTGTCCTATTGTATCCCTAGCTCTTACATCATACTCCCTCCATCCGGATTACATGTCGCAGAAATGGATAAAACCAGATGTATCTGGAACTAAAATATGCCTAGACCCATCCATTTATTTCTAGATGGAGGGAATATATGTCAATATGTCATGCCTTTCTATTCTTCAGTACATATTCCATCTCTGCTGTAGCATGTTTTATAATTGAAGCACCATTCTTCTATATAAGGCATGCAAGGGGAAGACGACTATGTTAGAATCTGAAGGGTTACAAACCCGGTCTTTGCAAAAGATCCAAACGCCAGGAGATAATAAACCAACTCCAGTTTTCATAGATACTGCTCCAGCACAGAGAAACCCAACTCCCACTGATAATAAGCAGATTCCAGTGGCCAAAGAACTAGTCTGCTCCAGTCCAGCAAAAATATGTCAACTCCATGCTAAGAAGCGTGTGCGTATACTCGCATCATGAAATTTTATAGCATTCTGATCATATTTTCTACATGTTCCTTACCCATCTCTCTTTTAGAAAATAAGCTTAAAGGATAGAAGACTTTCTGTACTGGGATCGTATTCGAGGAAAGTATCTTGCGGGAATTCTCTGTGCTCCAATGCTGATGTAAGTACCTGCTGTATATCACTATATTTTTACATCAGCATGTATTTTGTTAATCGGTGTGAATCCAACCTTTATATGATCTAAATTCAGTTGTAGAAAAATGTAGTGTTAATCGGTGTACTATCTCATATCATGCACATTACTGAATTGTAGTGATGCTCTGGTTGCCCATTCATTCATTGTGTCAATGTTGCTTTCGTATTACCTTACCTGGCTGATGATAGATGTGCCATATTGTGTTAATTTGGTGTAGGCTGGTGTGGTCTGGTTGCCCAAACGTTCATTGTGTCAATGTTGCTTTCCTATTATCTGACCTGGCCAATGATAGCAATGCTAGTGTGTTAATTTGGTGCAGGCTGCTGAAGATAACAAGATAAACTCTGAAAACAGCAAGGCAACCCCATTGTTTCTTTCCAATAAATCTAGGCTAGGTAATATGGCAATAACTCATGATTAATCTGTTCGGTTCCCCTCCTAATTTATGTTATGATGCAGTGGTCGAGACACTCTCCACTATCAATAATACAAGCCTGCCAAAATCGCCATCTGAATCTGTTCAGTTTCCTCGGTCTCGAATGCAACAGAAAAAATGTATGTTTGTGAACCAAATAATGGATGAAGCAATGATCGAAATGGTGGAGGAATCAGAGCTGCACATTCGTGTGCAACAACAACTGATCAATGTTTTCAGAGAGTGTGCAAAGCAGCAAGAACTTGCCCCCACATGCTTATCGACGTCATCCGCGCTGAGGTTGCAGATTGTGACATTGTAGATCGTTAGGTTCTGTTCATTTATTTGCACTGGCATCAATCTTTGATTGCCCAGTGAATGTAATTTTCTGTAATATATGCTGGATGTGCAACGTTTTTCCCTGTATGTCGTACCTTTGCTTCATCGGTTTTTGTCACGTGCATAATTGCTCGTCGTAATGGGCTCAAATTATCTAATTGGGCCTAAAGACATGTACGAACTTTAGTGGTCCCATTAAGTCAATGGGTCGTTACTAGGCCGAAAGTTAATGGTCGGCCCTCTTACCTCCCGGGTCGTTAACAGGCCGACATCGAAGCGGGCAACAGGGGCCCATTCGATTTCACAGGTCGTTAATAGGCCATTACTAAGGTCGGCCTACATATGGCCCAACTATACTGTGGGCCTTTAGCAGGCAGAAAGAGACAACGGGCTCGTATTGTACCATGAAGAGCATGCGCCGCTAATAGGCCGAAAGTCAGGTCGTACTGTAAATGGCCCAACTGTGTTGTGGGCCTTTAGCAGGCCGAAAGACAAACCGGGCTGGTATTGGACCATGAAGAGCATGGGCCGTTAAAAGGCCAAAACTAAGGTCCGACTACAAATGGCCCAACTCATTTATGGGCCGTCAACAGGCTGAAAGATACACCGGGCCGGGAATTGGCCCAACACTTAAACGGGTCGCTAAAAGGCCAAAACTAAGGTCCGACTACAAATGGCCCAACTCATTTATGGGCCGTCAACAGGCTGAAAGACACATCGGGCTGGAAATTGGCCCAACACTTAAATGGGTCGCTAAAAGGCCGAAAGATGTACCTTCTGAAAATTGGCCCATCCCTTGAATGGGCCGTTAACAGGACGAAATACATCGGGCCGATATTGATTCCAAATATATAGCAGGCTGTTAACGGGCTCGAACTGACGATGGGATGCAATGGTGTCAAATCTTTAATGGGCCGTTGACGGGCCGAATTGGCACATCTCGCATGGGCCGTGGGCTTAAATGGACCTCACACAAGTAGGCCTTATATGGGTCGGCCTGCTAATTTTTACTGGGCTGGCCTTTTTCATCGGAATAGGCCACTGTTGGGCCGTGCCACATGTCGACCTATCATAGGCGCCTCCTGTCCAATGAGTGGATGACATCTGTCCCAACGGTGAGCCAACACATGTTTCCTCCGGCAAATGAGAATTTTACACATGGAAAATCCTCATTGGCCCGAGCTGTTAACGGGTTATCAGATCCAAAACCAGACCTGATTGCTTAACGTCGATCTGTTACGGTTTATGCCACGTGTCGGTCACCCTTGACGAAAGCACTTACATGACGCGCCATTTATCGTCATGGAAGTGGACACTTCCGTGATGATAATTTTGGTAATGTCATGGAACACTTCTACGACAGCACATGTACGACTATCTTGATTCTGTCATAAAATCGTCATGGATGTACATGCATGACAGAAAACGTGACCTACTGTGAAAAACACATATCATCATAGAAGTGTCTTTTTTTGTAGTGTAGGTGAAGAAATGTGTTGCTTCTTTTGTACTGAAATTGTAACTCTGGCGAGCTTTGATGAATTTATCATCATCTTCTGATTCACTTTTGCGTTTTGATTGATCAGCAAGCATATCGAGCCGTGAACCGTCACCATCCTTTCTTTTACCTTTAATCTTGAGCAGAGTACCAAGGATGCTTTCACATACGTTCTTCTCTACATCAATGCAGTGACGTACACGTAGAATCTCCCAGTAAGGTAATTTCCAGAACACCGATTTCTTCTTAAACACTTGACCCTTGGGTGTTTGTTTAATCGTCAAAGGGTGGTTCTTGCCAAGCACAACATTAATTTGTTTAGCAATGTTGTGGACCACCTCCCCATCATAGGGTCTTGGGCCCACACCTACCTCTGCCTTACCATCAAATTTAGCTTTCATCTTTCGGTATGGCTGATTTTTCCGTAAGAACCTACGATGACGCAAATACACAGTTTTGCGCGAGTTGGGAAGTCTTTTGCTAGCTGTCCTATCCATGCATGTGACACACCCTACATCTCCCGTTGTTTTCTGTCCCGATGTGTTGCCTAATGCCGGCATATCTTGAATGGTGTGCACCAGCATCACATGTAGATCGAAAATCTCCTTTCTTTAAGCATCATAACATTTTACAGCAGGCACATCTATCCACACTGTCAGCAGTTCTTCTACCAGTAGCTGAAAGTAAATGTCGATGTCATTTCCAGGTTGCTTCGGGCTTGGATAATCGTTGACATCATAATGTATTTTTTCTTCATACACAACCAAGGAGCTAGGTTATATATGCGCAGAAGCACCAGCCATGTGCTGTGATTGGTGCTCATATCGCCAAAAGGATTAATCCCATCAGTACACTCCCCGAGCCTTATACTTCTAGGATCCTTGGCAAAGTCTTCAAACTTGTAGTTGATTAATTTCCATTGAGCCCCATCTTTCGTGTGCCTCATAAACTTGTCCACAACTCACTCATCATGATGCCACCGCAACCTCTTTGCCTCTCTAGGGTTTGCAAACAAACGCCTCAACCTTGGAATTAAAGGCAAGTACCAAACAACCTTGAATGGGATTCCTATCTTGATCTTGTCGTCCAATTTGTACTTGTCCTTTGCTCTCCTGCGCTTGTATCGTGCATGCTTGCATGTGGGACATGCACGCAAATCTTTGTACTCACCACGGTACAATATACAATCATTGACACAAGCTTGTATCTTTTGTACTTCAAGTTCCAATGGGCAAACAATTTTCTTCGCTTCATTCATGCTTCTGGGGAGCACATTATCTTCTATAAGAATTTCTTTGAAAAGACCTAACATCTCTGTGATGCCCTTGTTTGGTAGACCGTTTGCTGCTTTAAATCTGAGAAGCGCTAGGGTGGCACTCAACCTGGAATATTTCTTTTTGCAACCTGGATATAATTCTTTCTTGGAGTCCGCATCAATGGTTAGCAGATCCTTGTACCCAATCATATCCTTTTTGGGCCCTCGAAATCTGCAACCATAGCAGCAAAATCTGGCATATCAAGATCGTCGTCATCTGCCTTGACGTCTTGGTTTTCCAGTGGGAATTTCAGCTTCCCAGTGTTCCATTGGTAGCTTGACACCTCTGCCCCAATGTTAGATTCAACATCAACGTGACACTGATCGGGGTTTGGCATCACGCAGCCCTGGGTATCTCCATCCATGACCTCCTATTCACCGTGTCTGGTCCAATGTGTATATCCATCCATGAATCCCCGAGAGACTAAGTGCCACTGGACATCTCCAACTACATGTGACTCTGTATTGGCACAATCAGTACGGACACATAATGTAATCCGCATCACCAATTCTCCTCTTTGTACGGGTGCGAGGGGAGGAGGGGCGCGTTGCCTAGCGGCGACCCTCGTCGCCACCGTTGAAGGACCAGGGTTCCCTTTCTCCATGGTGAATGAGAGAGAGGGGATCAGAAGCTGAAGGCAAGAAGAGAGGAAGGAGTGCGGATTTCCGTCGCCCCCTCTCGCTCCTTACAAAGGAGCAGGGTGGGGGCTCGGCCGCCCCGCTCAACCAATCAAGACGCAGGAAGGGCAGGCGACCGGGACCGACCTGCTGCCCCGACCCGCGACGGCCCGGTTCCCTGCCTCCACCGTCGCGACCTCATGCGCATGGGAGCCATGTGGCAGGCGTGCAGAGCCGAGACGACGGGTGAGGCGACCTCTCCCCACCCCGTGATCGTGGGGAGCAGACGCCTCGAAAACCGCGCCTCCACGTCTCCCCCCACTTATGGAAAAGGCGCAAAAACGCCCTCTTTACTACGACGCGACGCATGCATGCGTGGTTCTGCCCCACGCACGCCGCCCACGTCACCCACGCCTCTCTCCATGATGCCGCGTTCGACGCGTGCCGTTCGGGGAGAGCGTGGTGGGTGCAAAGAAAGATGCAGCGTAACCCAGGCCGCGCGTGCCCGTGCACTGCTTTGGGCCTGGCCCAACAGCGCTCGGCACCGTGTATGGCCCAGGCCCGGGGGCTCCTGTCGGTGTACTAAAATAGGGGTACCTTAGTACCCCGAACTTGTGCACGGGCAGTCGTAGCACCCCGTGGCAAGGCTTGCCAGGGGACCGCCAAAACCCTCCGTGGTCCCTTTTTGGGCCATCCAAGAATAAAGTATTCAAGCTAAGACACGAAGCCCCGGCAAGAGGAGCTTGCCGGGAAGACCACCCGAAGAGAGCAAGGCCCTGGCAAGAGGAGCTTGCTGGGATGGCCGCTCGTAGCATAAGACCCCGGCAAGAGGAGCTTGCCGGGGAGGCCAACCAAGGTGCGACAAGAGACTTACCGCGGCACGCCCCGCGTCCCGGCAAGGCCCGGTGAGCGACAAGCTCCCGGGTGCGACAAGACATCGACCGCGGCAAGGCGCTTGCCGTGACAAGTCACCACCCCGTGCCTGCGCTCCAGCTCATCTACCAACGTGTCGCTCTGGGGCCATCCCAGGCGTACGTGGCGAGAGGCTGTGCAGCCAGGGGCATGCGGTGGCAAAGCAACCCTGACAAGCTAGCCGTCGTGGCAAACAGTGGCGCCCCTGATGGTCCCTTTTGCACTGTTTGGGCGACCCAGACGGGCATTTAATGCCCTTGTCCCCTGCCGTCAGGGTTAGGTATGATAGCACTGTACAGGCAGCTGTACCCAACACAGCGCTTTTCCAGTTTTGCCCCTGCCTGCGTTGCCACCTGTTGGTGACCCCTTTAGCATATAAAAGGAGGCCCATGCGCAACGTAGGGGGGGGGGGGAGGA
This sequence comes from Aegilops umbellulata, assembly GCA_032464435.1. Classification (NCBI taxonomy): domain Eukaryota; kingdom Viridiplantae; phylum Streptophyta; class Magnoliopsida; order Poales; family Poaceae; genus Aegilops; species Aegilops umbellulata. The sequence goes on along the minus strand of CP136058.1, from coordinate 223,319,321 downwards.
AGAAGGCCACTTACGCTCGGTCTCATTAGCTGCTTGAGTGTACTGTAGCACTCAGCGCCCCCGAGCAAGAACGCAATACAAACCACAAAGCAGCAGTAGGGTTTTACGCATCCATGCGGCCCGAAGCTGGGTAAACCCCTCGTGTGCATCATCTCGATCCGCTCTTCGCGCGACCTCTGCCCCCCGCCGAACCAGAAAGGGGCTCGGTCCCCATAGGTGTTCGTGGAGGCAGATTTCCCCCGACATCTTTGGCGCGCCAGGTAGGGGGCGTCGAGGTTGTGTGAACCTGATCGGGCGTCCGCACAGGCTAGATCTTCATCATCTTCATCGACATGCCACCGAAGAAGAAGGCTCCGGAGGTGGCTGGTCCGTCCGCGTCGAACCCACCGCCCCTAGAGCAAACGGGCGGTGGGGAAGGCATCGGCGGAGGAACGGGCGTCGTCGAGCCAGCCCATGGCGCCGCGGCGTCCGAACATGCACCACGCCCCTCTCAGGAGGCGCGGGACCGGCAGCGTCTTGGCACTGACGGTACCATACGCTCGCTGGACCCAGATCGAGCTGGTGGATCTCAGGGTGCTCAAGGCCAGTATACACACCAACGTGCTGGCGCGATCATGGCACGGCTGCCTGGACCGGGTGCTGCTCCTTCTAACATATTTAGAAGTTCGAGCACATCCCGCTCCACGCGCCATTCGCCACCACTGCCCGCCACTCCAGCAGAAGCTCTAGCACGAGCTCAACTGCTCCTAGACTACCCTCCAACGGCAGACAAGCTCGACGATTGGAGGGCCACCATTCAGAGTCTCATCGGCTTTGCCAACGGCGACACCCCGCGGCAGCCTAGTGCGTCGCAGCCGCGGCAGGTCGGCTAGGCGAGAACTGATGGCGCCAAGACTGGTGGGGGTGCGACCACCGTGCACTCCTCGCCCCAAAGGCCAAGATCGCCAACTCGCCGGAACCATAACGACAACGACTCTACCGCGTCGTCAAATCCGCGAACTCGTCGCGATCAACGCCAAGTTCTTCACGAACGAAAGCAAGAAGACGCTCGTACTCGCATCGAGCGTCGAAGAGAAGCGCGGCGTCAGTCAGACCAGCGCGCTGAGCCCTCTGTTGACATGCAGGCACCAGGGGAACCAGGCGACCTGCCGTACGCGGTAGGCTGCCCTGCGTTCACCCGTGAGCTGCGGCAAGTCCAGTGGCCCAGCACGAAGAATTTCAAGCCAGACGTACCGGAGAAGTACGATGGCAAGTCGCATCCGTCGGAGTTCCTCAGCATCTACACCATTGCGGTGCAGGCTTCTGGAGGGCGAGACGACAAGATCCTTGCCAACTACTTCCCGCTGGTACTCAAGTCTAACGTCAGGTCCTGGCTCATGCACTTGCCGGACAACTCCATAACCTCCTGGGCAGACTTGTGCCATCAGTTTGTTGGCGCCTTTACGGGCGGCCACAAACCCCATGGCCAAGAGAGCGACCTTCATCTGCTCGTCCAGAAGGAAGGGGAGCCCCTGCGTAAGTTCATCCAGAGGTTCAGCCGTGTACACTACAACATCCCAGACCTCCACCCTGCCACGGTCATCAGCGCGTTCCATCAGAACGTGCGTAGCCGCAGGATACGGGAGGAGATGGTGATGTGCAAGATCAAAGACGTCAGCGAGCTATACGCCCTGGCCGACAAGTGTGCACGTGCTGAGGAAGGGAGGAAACTCTCCGGAGAGAATACTGGAGCAGGAGAATCTGACAGTGAGGACACCGCCCCGGCAAAGAAAAGCCGGCGGCGGAACAACAGGAAGAAGAAGGACCAAGAAGTGCTGGTTGTTGAGCAGTCCGGCGGTGAAGGTGCCGCCAAGAAAGCCTAGGCTAGTGGCTCCGGCAAGGAGGTTGCCGGATGCACCAACTGCCAGGCTGTGGCGGTCGCCGACAAGCGGGATGGCACCAACAAATAGTACTGCAAGATCCACGGCACCAAGGGCCACGACCTCCAGAGCTGCAAGCAGGTCGAGCGGCTCGTCGAGCTGCAAAAGGCCGAGTACGAGCGGCGCGACAAGGAGAAAGTCCAAGGAGGTGGCGGAGGATCCGGCACGAAGCGCCCCGACCAGGGAGGACGCCGCGGCAAGGACAAGCAGCGGCAAGTAGACAGACCTCCCCGCGGCCGCGACAAGGATGAAGACGACGAGGACGACGAAGACATGGATGATGTCGAGACCAGTGAGCAGGAGTTTCAGAAAGCCACAGAGGTCTTGTGCGTTGACGGCGGTGCTTCTCTGCATACTTCTCACCGCCAGCTCAAGCAGTGGGCGCGGGAAGTCAATGCGGCGGAGCCGCCCGTCGAGTCACGCAAGCCTCTGAAATGGTCCAGCACGCCTATCATCTTTGATATTGAGGACCACCCCGATCGCACAACTGCGATCGGGTGCTTGCCGATGTTGGTTTCACCAAGAGTCCGCAACCTCAAGGTCACTAAGATGCTAGTTGACGGCGGGGCCGGCTTGAACCTGATCTCCTCCGCTGTTTTCCAGAAACTCCAAGTCCCCGACAGCGAGCTCGAAGAGACCGGCACATTCCAAGGAATCAACCCGGGAATGAGCAAGCCGAAGGGGAAGATCACGTTGCCGGTAACATTCGGCAGCGAGTTGAACTTCAGGACTGAGAGGGTCACCTTTGACGTTGCCGATTTCCCACTGCCTTACAATGGGATCCTCGGCCGTCCAGCGCTCGCCAAGTTCATGGCGGCCTCTCACTATGCATACAACATGCTCAAGATGCCAGGCCCGATAAGCGTCATCTCTGTCCCTGGCGACAGGAAGGATGCCCTTATCTGTGCCGACAAAATCTACCAGGAAGCAGCAGCCGAAACGGATCACAAACCGCTTGCCGCTGAAGCTCCCGGGGGAAAGAAGAAGACCAAGTCCGGCAAGTGCTCTGATGCCCACTCCGGCAAGCGCACCTCTTCGGAGTGCTGCGCTACCGTTGAGGACGCACCATCGAGCTCCGCCGGCAAGTGTAAGAAGACGATGGCAGCTCCACCAGCAACCAAGAAGGTGCCCGCCAAGGAGGACGGCACTGGTGGTACCTTCACCATCAGTGCCACTCTCGACCCCAAATAGGAAAGCGCGCTCGTTGCTTTCCTGCGGGCGAATGTCGATGTGTTTGCATGGCAACCGTCTGACATCCCCGGTGTTCCCAGGAAAGTAATTGAGCACCACCTTGCCATCTACCCTCATGCGCGGCCCGTCAAGCAAAAAGTCAGGAAGCAAGCAGTGGAGCGCCAAGAATTCATTGCAGAAGAGATCAAGAAGTTGGAAGCAGCAGGCCTTGTCAGAGGAGTGCTCCATCCTACGTGGTTGGCCAATCCTGTAGTCGTGCGCAAGGCAAACGGGAAATGGAGGCTTTGCATCGACTTTACTGATGTTAACAAAGCTTGTCCCAAAGATCCGTTTCCCTTGCCGCGCATTGACCAGATTGTTGACTCCACGGCCGGATGTGACCTGCTTTCATTTCTTGATGCATACTCAGGATACCATCAGATCTTCATGGCTGAAGAGGACGAGGAGAAGACCGCATTCATCACTCCATGTGGCACGTACTGCTTCGTACGGATGCCTTTTGGTTTGAAGAATGTTGGTTCAACATTTGCGAGGGTTGTCCATACCGCTTTTGAGCCACAAATCCACAGAAATGTGGAGGCCTACATGGATGACATAGTGGTCAAGAGCAGGAATAGGGCAGCCCTGATTCAAGATTTAGAAGAGACCTTTGCGAACCTGCGCAAGATCAGCCTCAAGCTCAACCCGGAGAAGTGCATGTTTGGAGTCCCTTCCGGCAAGCTTCTCGGGTTCTTCGTGTCTCAGCAGGGAATCGAAGCCAACCCCGGCAAGATCAAGGCCATCGAGCAGATTGAAGCACCAACACGCGTCAAGGATGTACGAAGACTTGCCGGCTGCGTGGCGGCTCTCAGCAGGTTTATTTCCAAGTCTGCAGAACGCGCCCTGCCGTTTTTCAAAGTTTTGAAAAGGGCGGGTCCAGTGAAATGGACTCCGGAAGCGGAGGCTGCGCTGCAAGACTTGAAGAAATACCTGTCCTCCGCTCCAATACTTGTCGCGCCTAAACCACAAGAGAAGTTGCTGCTGTACCTAGCGGCAACCAATCAAGTGGTTAGTGCTGCGTTAGTAGCGGAGAGGGAGGCAGATGATGAGCTAGCAACCACGGCGAGCGCATCCAGCGACAAGCAGGGGGCATCCCCGACAAGCTCTGGCCCCGACAAGGACGGATCTGCGCAGGCGCAAGAGGAGGTGCAGAAGAAGATGGTGCAGCGCCCAATTTACTTTGTCAGTTCCCTCTTGCAGGGGGCTAGGTCAAGGTACTCTGGTGTGCAGAAACTGCTTTTCGGCCTTCTTATGGCCTCGAGAAAGCTGCGCCATTACTTCCAAGCACATGAGATTACAGTTGTCACCCGCTTTCCGCTGAAGAGGATACTGCAGAATCCAGAAGCAACAGGCAGGATTGTCGAGTGGGCACTGGAACTGTCAAGCTTTGGCCTCAAGTTCGAGAGCACTTCAACTATCCAAAGCAGAGCATTGGCAGAATTCATAGCAGAGTGGACGCCGACACCAGATGAAGAAATTCCAGAGACGAGCATCCCCGTCAAAGAAGCAAGCAAAGAGTGGCTGATGTACTTTGATGGCGCCTTCTCGTGACAAGGCGCCGGTGCTGGCGTGCTGCTTATCGCGCCCACCGGAGAGCATCTCAAGTACATAGTCCAGATGCACTTTCCCAAGGAACAAGCGACCAACAATACTGCAGAGTATGAAGGTTTGCTTGTTGGTCTCAGGATCACGGCAGAACTTGGGATCAAGAAGCTCATTGTCAGGGGTGACTCGTAGCTTGTCGTCCGCCAAGTGAACAAAGATTACCAGAGTCCGTTGATGGAAGCGTACGTTGATGAAGTGAGGAAGCTAGAAGAGCGCTTTGACGGCCTGCAAATGGAACACGTTCCAAGAGCTGAGAACGACATTGTTGATGGCCTGTCAAAGTGCGCAGCACTTAAGTTGCCTGTGGAACCAGGAATCTTTGTGCTCAAGCTGACTCAGCCATCCGTAACACCATCAACTGGGCAGAGCAAGAAGAGGAAGTTGGTCTCCGGAGACTATCTTCCGGCAGAGCTCCCCGGAGCCGCCGCCAAGAAGGTCCCCAAGATCGACGCCAAGAATGCTGAGGAGCTGTCTGCTCCGGCAAACCCCAGGGTTTGTTCCGTCGAAGCAGGCGCTCCTGACAAGTTTTGCTCCGGCAAGCTTGCCGGGGAACATCAAGCTCCGGCTGAGCCCCAGATTCTCGCCGTAGAAGCAGATGTTCCCGCAGCCGCAGATGTGCCTTTAGTCCTTGTTGTCGAGCCACAGACTCCAGCATGGGCGTAGTAGACTGTCCGTTTCCTCTAGACCGGAGAACTTCCCGAAGAGCAAGAAGAAGCGGAAAGAGTAGCCCGGCGCTCGAGTATGTACCAGTTCGTCGACAGCACGCTGTATAGAAGAGGACGCAACGGTGTGAAATTGAAGTGTATTCCCCGGGAAGACGGACAAAAGCTGTTGGCAGAGATACATGGAGGCATATGTGGTCACCACATTGGCGCAAGAGCACTTGCCGGCAAAGCATTCCGGCAAGGTTTCTTCTGGCCGACAGCCCTCCAGGATGCAACTGCACAAGTAACCAAGTGTGAAGCGTGCCAGTTCCATTCCAAGCAGATACACCAGCCAGCTCAAGCTCTCCAGACGATCCCTTTATCCTGGCCATTTTCGGTCTGGGGGCTCGACATCCTCGGCCCCTTCCCCCGAGCCGTCGGGGGCTTTGAGTACTTGTACGTCGCAATCGACAAGTTCACAAAGTGGCCAGAAGTGGAGCCAGTGAGGAAGGTGACAACACAGTCAACAGTCAAGTTCTTCAGGTCGATTGTTTGCCGCTTCGGGATCCCCAACAGGATCATCACCGACAACGATACGCAATTCACAAGCCGCGCCTTCATGCAGTACGTCCAAGATCTCGGCGCCAAGGTCTGCTTCGCTTCTGTTGCTCATCCCAGGAGCAACGGTCAAGCGGAGAGGGCCAATGCTGAGGTGCTGCGCGGGCTCAAGACCAGGACTTTCGATAGGCTGCACAAGTGCGGAAGAAACTGGATCGAGGAGCTGCCGGTGGCTCTTTGGTCGATCAGAACGACGCCAAATCGAGCCACTGGCCAGACACCATTTGCTCTAGTCTATGGAGCAGAAGCAGTTACCCCCACGGAACTCGTATACGGGTCACCTCCAGTGCTCGCTTATGACGAGCTTGAGCAAGAGCGGCTGCGTGAAGATGACGCGCTGCTCCTTGAGGAAGATCGTCTTCAGGCTGCTGTGCGAGCCGCTCGCTACCAGCAAGCTTTGCGCCGCTACCATAGCCGCAAAGTTAAAGCCAGAAGCTTCGAGGAAGGCGACCTTGTTCTTCGGCGTGCTCAGTCCGCCAAGAATCACAACAAGTTGACGCCGAAGTGGGAAGGCCCTTACCGGGTGAAACGAGTCACGAGGCCCGGCGCTGTCCGCCTTGAGACCGAAGATGGCACTCCGGTGAGCAACTCCTGGAATATTGAGCATCTTCGTAAGTTTTACCCGTAAGGCGCGGTTGTCGGACCCCGTCCGGCAACCACCCTTTTGTACAAGTCTTGCCGCTATTGCATGTAATCCTTTGTACAAAGCCAGGGGCAAACCCTGAGCATCAGTAAATGAAGCGCTGGCGCCCTAAGTCATAGCATGCATGCTGAGTCGAGTCTCGTCCTTGGTTAGGGTTGATAGTGCCTAACAGCTGCTAACCCCTAGCTTAGAGGTCGAGTGTGCGTCCCTTTTGCTGTTCTTTCGTTTCCCTTGGTTCGCAGGGTTCGCATATCCTAGCCGGGCCACTTGAGGACGAAGAAGAGAAGAAGGGCGGACCGACATCTGGACCCCGGCAAGCCAGTGTTGCCGGGGGCTGCAAGTACAAGGATTCGCCCACGGCAAGCCAGAGTTGCCGGGGGCTGCAATCTCAGATAAGTTTTTCATCCCTTGTCATGCATTCTCCTATGAACTGAGGAATGCGAAAACCTTGTTTCTTCCTGAAAAGCTACCGTGCTCCCTTAACTCTAGGCCCCACTGCGCGTTCCTGGGGCCAGTTTTGGTAGTAGCCGCGGCAGCGAAGGGACGAGACGAGGAGCCCGAACCCGCCTCCTCCCAGCCTCCGCCAAGAGCGTGAGAAAGGTCGAGCGACGTGGGAAGACGGCAGGGCCTGTTGCCGGGCAAAGAAGTGTCTATCTTAACAATATAAAGGATTCGCTCCTTGGCGTGGGTTTCACCCGCAAGACAAATGGCCCGGCAAACATTCCCTTTTTCATTAAAAACATTCCGCTCAGGTACAGTTCAGAGAGAATGAAAAACACGAAAGATGGGATTACAAGCTTTAAATGCAACTAAGGCCCGAGGGCTTACGAGTTAAAAAGAGATAAGGTGCCCGTAATCCCTTTTCCTGTCCCTCTTTTCAGGAGGTAGGACAAGGAGGCGAAAAGGGCAAAAGGGGCGCCTAGGCAAGCTACGGGTGGCAGAAGACACCAAAGGAACATCCCGGGGGCCGTCAGAAGGCTAGGTGGTGGTGGCAGCTCCGGAAGTAGGGCTCGACAAGGCGGCAGGACGTCAGCACGCTGTCGAGGGCACCTCGCCCTCGTACTCCGACTTGACGGCCTTGCCGCCAGCCCTCTTCCTCTTCCGCAGCCTCGCCACGCCAGCCGCCCAAGGAGACGACCCCGGGAAGTTCAAGGAGCCGGCGACGCGGATGATGGGGTCGCCGGTGCCACACGGAGCTGCGACCGGCGCCTAGTTGGACCCGTCATCCCGACGACCGCTACCCTCGTCGTCACTGTCACTCCCCTCCTCATCACTCTCGCTCGAGGAGAAGCCTTCGCTGTCGGAGGAGCTATGCACGCAGCACCGGGCCCGGGTCCCGAAGCACCCGAAGACCTTGACGGAGAGGAGATCGCCCTCCATCAACTTAAAATGGAGGGTGAACCCCTCCATCAAGCTATGGATACTGGCGAACGACTTTCACCCTCGACCAAGATACATCACGCCGTGGACTGGGAACTCAACGTGCACTCGCGTGCCGCTGATTCCGCGGCCCCTCATGCGCAGTCCTAGTGTCTCGGGCGTCTCCAACTCCATCACACTCGCAAATGGGGCCGGGAGTCGGAGACGACAGTGAGGCGCCCGGCGCAGCCTGACGAAGAACTCGCAAGGGTCGTCCCCGATGAGGACCGCCGTGAGAAGTGGAGCCGCTGGCGGAGGCGAAGCCGGCGCACCGCCCCGTCCGCCTCTTCCCCGAGCACCTCAACCTCGCCCTCGGCCGCGCCCCTCCCTCTCCCCCTTACGGCCGGCTCCGCCGCCACGGGTGCGAGGGAAGGAGGGGCGCGTTGCCTAGCGGCGACCCTCGTCGCCACCGTTGAAGGACCAGGGTTCCCTTTCTCCATGGTGAATGAGAGAGAGGGGATCAGAAGCTGAAGGCAAGAAGAGAGGAAGGAGTGCGGATTTCCGTCGCCCCCTCTCGCTCCTTATAAAGGAGCAGGGTGGGGGCTCGGCCGCCCTGCTCAACCAATCAAGACGCATGAAGGGCAGGCAACGGGGACCGACCTGCTGCCCCGACCCGCGATGGCCCGGTTCCCCGCCTCCACTGTCGCGACCTCAAGCGCATGGGAGCCACGTGGCAGGCGTGCGGAGCCGAGACGACGGGTGAGGCGACCTGTCCCCACCCCGTGATCGTGGGGAGCGGACGCCTCGAAAACCGCGCCTCCACGTCTCTCCCCACTTATGGAAAAGGCGCAAAAACGCCCTCTTTACTACGACACGATGCATGCATGCGGGGTTCTGCCCCACGCACGCCGCCCACGTCACCCACGCCTCTCTCCATGATGCCGCGTTCGACACGTGCCGTTCCGGGAGAGCGTGGTGGGTGCAAAGAAAGATGCAGCATGACCCAGGCCGCGCGTGCCCGTGCACTGCTTTGGGCCTGGCCCAACAGCGCTCGGCACCGTGTATGGCCCAGGCCCGGGGGCTCCTGTCGGTGTACTAAAATAGGGGTACCTTAGTACCCCGAACTTGTGCACGGGCAGTCGTAGCACCCCGTGGCAAGGCTTGCCAGGGGACCGCCAAAACCCTCCGTGGTTCCTTTTTGGGCCATCCAAGAACAAAGTATTCAAGCTAAGACACGAAGCCCCGGCAAGAGGAGCTTGCCGGGAAGACCACCCGAAGAGAGCAAGGCCCCGGCAAGAGGAGCTTGCCGGGACGACCGCTCGTAGCACAAGACCCCGGCAAAAGGAGCTTGCCGGGGAGGCCAACCAAGGCGCGACAAGAGACTTGCCGCGGCACGCCCCGCGTCCCGGCAAGGCCCGGTGAGCGACAAGCTCCCGGGTGCGACAAGACATCGACCGCGGCAAGGCACTTGCCACGACAAGTCACCACCCCGTGCCTGCGCTCCAGCTCATCTACCAACGTGTCGCTCTGGGGCCATCCCAGGCGTACGTGGCGAGAGGCTGTGCAGCCAGGGGCATGCGGTGGCGAAGCAACGCTGACAAGCTAGCCATCGTGGCAAATGGTGGCGCCCCTGACGGTCCCTTTTCTGCACTGTTTGGGCGACCCAGACGGGCATTTAATGCCCTTGTCCCCTGCCGTCAGGGTTAGGTATGATAGCACTGTACAGGCAGCTGTACCCAACACAGCGCTTTTCCAGTTTTGCCCCTGCCTGCGTTGCCACCTGTTGGTGACCCCTTTAGCATATAAAAGGAGGCCCATGCGCAACGTAGGGGGGGAGGAAGAAGGCCACTTACGCTCGGTCTCGTTAGCTGCTTGAGTGTACTGTAGCACTCAGCGCCCCCGAGCAAGAACGCAATACAAACCACAAAGCAGTAGTAGGGTTTTACGCATCCGTGCGGCCCGAAGCTGGGTAAACCCCTCGTGTGCATCGTCTCGATCCGCTCTTCGCGCGACCTCCGCCTCCCGCCGAACCAGAAAGGGGCTCGGTCCCCATAGGTGTTCGTGGAGGAAGATTTCCCCCGACATGTGTGAAAGAGAAAGGGACAACAAACGATAAATTAGAGAGAGTGTGTGTTTTCTCTTTCTTATGCAAACATATCACGCATGCATCTCTGAGATAGAAAAGCGAGGTGAGGAGATACAAGAAGATAGCTAGTGGACACATGGAGAACATGGACACATGGGGAGGGAGAGAGGGTGTGTTTGTGATAGAGAGATCCCCTCGAGATCGTGAGGGGACTATATGGGTGGGCGTTCAAGGGAGGTGTGTGTGCAATAGAAAGATGCCCCAAGAGAAATCGAGATAGACCATGCACATGTTTGTGATGGAGACTAATATTAGCTAGTCATATACATATAGGGGGGACTGCGTGTGCCTACATTTGAGTGAGAGACCATCATACTTGGCTAGGCATGAGATTGTCCGTGTGTGCGTGTGAGATGGAGAGAGAATGAGGGTGAGAGATAGAGTTTTAGATGGGTCTATCGAGTTCGAGTGAGATATGCATGTGTATGTGTGACCCAGGTAGATGGAGAGTTTGAGAGAGGGAGGGAAGAGCTCCGAGACGACAGAGTGGTGCGTGAGAGAGTTACGGGCAATGAGCCAAGGAATTTGTGTGTGTACGATGTGTGCACCCAAGATATTTAGCTTGGAGTAGAGAATCATACATAGTGTGCGAGAGAGACCTATTGATGGAGTATATATGCATGCGAACTAGAAAGACCCCCCCACACACACACAAAGAGAGAGAGAGAGAGAGATGGAGAGGGACCAACAAGGTTTGTGTGTTGGATGCGTGCGACAGAATTGAAGATTGTCAGCGAGAGAGAGAGAGAGAGAGAGAGAGAGAGAGAGAGAGAGAGAGAGAGAGAGAGAGAGAGAGAGAGAGAGAGAGAGAGAGTCTGGGAGAGGGGGAGGTCGCGTTTTATGCATCAAAGACTGATATAAACCATGTTTCGATATAAACTTGCATTCAAATATTTAAATTGGAGAAAATGTTGTCTGCAATCCACACATGAACGGAGATATGCATATATCAAACAAGTTCATTAATTTGACATTCAACATGTTCATGGAGTACTATAATACTGTACAACATGCTACTCGATTGAGGTGTTCAATTTTAGATTTAGTTCACTATTTTGACCTGGTGAACGAGCTATTTCATTGAATCAGATATTTCATTTTGGGTTTGATTCCCGTTTTTGAGTGGGTCAACTATTTGTCATATAGTAAATCGCTAGCAACGAGCATGTAAAAACACATTACTCTCGAGCATCATCTCTCCATCTAAAAAAGAAGTGGCAAGCTAATATTTCAAAATTTGATTCCAATCGACTTGGTAAGGTAGACATGGATGCTCGTTCTCCCAAAATTTGAACGAACCGTTAAACACCCTCTGCTCGGTGGAATTCACCTAAGCAAATAAATGGGAGACGCGAAATTACCAGCCTATGTGGGACACGCATCAATTGGCCCATTGTACATCGAGGGTAGGTTCATAACTTCATCCAAGGGCGCCTTCTCCTCGGCCGAAATGACATGTGCCGAATAATTCATAAACCATGGTCGGCAAAAGACCCTCTCCTTGCCCGAAATAGCTCACGCCCACTATTTCAAAACACGCTCTCCTCGCCCGAAGTCGCTCGCGCCCACTATATTTCAAAATACGCCCTCCTCGCCCGAAATCGCTCGCACCCACTATATTCAAAACACACCCTCCTCGCCCGAAATCGCTGGCGCCCACTATTTGGGAGAAGCAAAGTTACTCTACTATCCTCGACCCTCAGTACACAGACCCAAGCTGAGAAGCCTAAAGGCAGAGGTAGAACTTTAAGCCCCCCCACACACATTTCAGACAAATGCGTCCGTAAGACATCGTTCCCCCTCCCAATTCCCCATTCATACCTCGTGGGCGCCAAATCACCTTCTCCCCGGAAGATCCCTTCTCCCGAGCCGCGAAACCTCAGCCCCTCCTCCATGGAGCCCCCACCGCACCAAATTCACTGTCGACCTCCTCTCTAATCCCGGAGACGTTGTCCATTCGCCGTCGTGCACTGGGCCGTGTGCCTCTTACTCCATGCTGCCGGAGCTGCCTCGACGACGGCCGTGTGAACCGTACCAGAGCTGTTCATCCCCGCCGTTGTTCACGGCACCGGAGCGGCTCCAACTTTGGACCCGTCCAGAGCCCCGGTGCTGCTTCCCCGTAGCCATTGACCATCACAACATCTCTGCTTCCCTGCCGCCGGTAGCCAGCGCAACCGCGCCAGCCTCATCGACTCGGCAGCTGGAGCTGCCTACTTCACCGGGCTGCCAGATAGGTCGCACCCTCATCTCAAATCACTTTATTTAGGCGTCAGTTGTCTAAATTTTTATTCTGGGCCAATCGATTCCTAATGGGAAGCAGGACCCCTCGAGCCGGCGGAGTTCCTAGGCTGCCAGTTGGCTGGTGTCTAACGTAAGGGTGCGGGGGCGCAAGATCGCCGCAGAAGCAGCGCTTAGATGGCTATCTTAGAGTTGCGTGGGTTGAAGGTACTGTCGCCGCCGGATCTGGATGACGGCGAGTCTTTGTGAATTGGCCCGGGGGCGGCGCAACCATGGCAGTGTGGTGGGGCAGGGAATGGGGTTTTGGTCGGGGTCATGGACTGCGGAGGCAGGCTGCTCTGCCGGTGGTCGCTTGCTCTTCGGGGAAGATTCCGAACAGTGTCAGCTGGGAGGCACAGGACGGCCATCAAGCCATTCGGCGTAGACCGGATAGTACCAAAATAAAATAAAATCGTGTGACCCCAATTTAGTCTTCAGTCAACAGACGTGTGACCACTCTCGTACCTTGCTGTTGATCTCTTAGGGTATTTCTTCAGATCAGAGAGATGTGTCATTCTTAACATTATGCGTTTTCTGCATCTTCCGCCACACCGTCATCTGACTCACCGCAACTGCTCCAACAAGGGAAGCATACACCAGAAGAGAGCTATAGTCCCCACTCAACAGTTCCCTGCATCAAATGCGCGTGCCCGACATGGACAGCCACAATAACTGCAGGGCCATCGACAAGTCAGCACATGATGCTCACTCCTATGGATGGCAGCCAGATAGGTTGTATCCTCATCTTACTTGTGTGCAACATTTATGGCTTTGTTATTCATATAAGCATGGAAAATAGATTATCACATTTCACTGTATATTCATGCTGATCTCTAACGGGTCTTGTTCAAGAGTTAACGATGTTCCATAGTTCGGCTAAGAGACTTGTTCTTTAGGTAACGTTGTTCCATAGTTATCATCCATCAGCCAATGCTATCCCACTGGCTGGTGATTATAGTATTATACCACTTCTAGTATAACCTATGTTGTTCCTTAATACTTTTGTGTGCCATCTAGTTAATCTAGAGTACAAATGATACATATTCTGTAGCTTTCATCTGTGTTCTCCCTTTAGTTTTTGAGACCTGTTGCTGCTAGTTAACCCCAGTCCTACTATTTATGTCGTCTCCTACAGGCACTCATTACATAAATCTAACTACTAATTGTCTTCCATGCATGTCAGATATAATTGCACACACTGATTTATCCACAAGAACCTCACGGAGCAATGTAACGACCAACAAACTTGACGTCAATGATACCCAATATGATTGAACATGTAAAGGCAGTTCTTCACAAGACTTGCAGAAAGATGATGAATCATATTCACCCCATAAGGTCCTTGCTCTAACTTGGCCCTTGATATGGGTAAAACATGCATATAATGTCCTGGAGTGCATCTACTCTGTTGTAATGCCTTGTGCTTCGCCTGCTGATCATGCATGTAAATATGGCATGCTTTCCTGTTTTTCAGTACCTATTCCATTAATGATAACATGTTTTCAAATTCAAGTACTGTCATTCTACTCTATCTGAATGCCATCTGCTTAGTTTGGACATCATGCTTCTCAATATCTTATGCATTGTTATTCATCAGTATGTACTTCATCTGTCTACCATACCATGTTCTTTTTTTACATTGAAGTGTTGTTCTAGTGGTCTCTTGCAATGCCATCTTAGTTTCCCAATCATACACGCATATGTTGCCTTAGTGTTTTTCTGTAATGTATTCCGCTAGCATACGGTTTTACATTCAAGTAGTGTTTTTTACACTGTTGTCCTATTGTATCCCTAGCTCTTACATCATACTCCCTCCATCCGGATTACATGTCGCAGAAATGGATAAAACCAGATGTATCTGGAACTAAAATATGCCTAGACCCATCCATTTATTTCTAGATGGAGGGAATATATGTCAATATGTCATGCCTTTCTATTCTTCAGTACCTATTCCATCTCTGCTGTAGCATGTTTTATAATTGAAGCACCATTCTTCTATATAAGGCATGCAAGGGGAAGACGACTATGTTAGAATCTGAAGGGTTACAAACCCGGTCTTTGCAAAAGATCCAAACGCCAGGAGATAATAAACCAACTCCAGTTTTCATAGATACTGCTCCAGCACAGAGAAACCCAACTCCCACTGATAATAAGCAGATTCCAGTGGCCAAAGAACTAGTCTGCTCCAGTCCAGCAAAAATATGTCAACTCCATGCTAAGAAGCGTGTGCGTATCCTCGCATCATGAAATTTTATAGCATTCTGATCATATTTTCTACATGTTCCTTACCCATCTCTCTTTTAGAAAATAAGCTTAAAGGATAGAAGACTTTCTGTACTGGGATCGTATTCGAGGAAAGTATCTTGCGGGAATTCTCTGTGCTCCAATGCTGATGTAAGTACCTGCTGTATATCACTATATTTTTACATCAGCATGTATTTTGTTAATCGGTGTGAATCCAACCTTTATATGATCTAAATTCAGTTGTAGAAAAATGTAGTGTTAATCGGTGTACTATCTCATATCATGCACATTACTGAATTGTAGTGATGCTCTGGTTTCCCATTCATTCATTGTGTCAATGTTGCTTTCGTATTACCTTACCTGGCTGATGATAGATGTGCCATATTGTGTTAATTTGGTGTAGGCTGGTGTGGTCTGGTTGCCCAAACGTTCATTGTGTCAATGTTGCTTTCCTATTATCTGACCTGGCCAATGATAGCAATGCTAGTGTGTTAATTTGGTGCAGGCTGCTGAAGATAACAAGATAAACTCTGAAAACAGCAAGGCAACCCCATTGTTTCTTTCCAATAAATCTAGGCTAGGTAATATGGCAATAACTCATGATTAATCTGTTCGGTTCCCCTCCTAATTTATGTTATGATGCAGTGGTCGAGACACTCTCCACTATCAATAATACAAGCCTGCCAAAATCGCCATCTGAATCTGTTCAGTTTCCTCGGTCTCGAATGCAACAGAAAAAATGTATGTTTGTGAACCAATTAATGGATGAAGCAATGATCGAAATGGTGGAGGAATCAGAGTTGCACATTCGTGTGCAACAACAACTGATCAATGTTTTCAGAGAGTGTGCAAAGCAGCAAGAACTTGCCCCCACATGCTTATCGACGTCATCCGCGCTGAGGTTGCAGATTGTGACATTGTAGATCGTTAGGTTCTGTTCATTTATTTGCACTGGCATCAATCTTTGATTGCCCAGTGAATGTAATTTTCTGTAATATATGCTGGATGTGCAACGTTTTTCCCTGTATGTCGTACCTTTGCTTGATCGGTTTTTGTCACGTGCATAATTGCTCGTCGTAATGGGCTCAAATTATCTAATTGGGCCTAAAGACATGTACGAACTTTAGTGGTCCCATTAAGTTAATGGGTCGTTACTAGGCCGAAAGTTAATGGTCGGCCCTCTTACCTCCCGGGTCGTTAACAGGCCGACATCAAAGCGGGCAACAGGGGCCCATTCGATTTCACAGGTCGTTAATAGGCCATTACTAAGGTCGGCCTACATATGGCCCAACTATACTGTGGGCCTTTAGCAGGCAGAAAGAGACAGCGGGCTCGTATTGTACAATGAAGAGCATGCGCCGCTAATAGGCCGAAAGTCAGGTCGTACTGTAAATGGCCCAACTGTGTTGTGGGCCTTTAGCAGGCCGAAAGATAAATCGGGCTGGTATTGGACCGTGAAGAGCATGGGCCGTTAAAAGGCCAAAACTAAGGTCCGACTACAAATGGCCCAACTCATTTATGGGCCGTCAACAGGCTGAAAGATACACCGGGCCGGGAATTGGCCCAACACTTAAACGGGTCGCTAAAAGGCCAAAACTAAGGTCCGACTACAAATGGCCCAACTCATTTATGGGCCGTCAACAGGCTGAAAGACACACCGGGCTGGAAATTGGCCCAACACTTAAATGGGTCGCTAAAAGGCCGAAAGATGTACCTTCTGAAAATTGGCCCATCCCTTGAATGGGCCGTTAACAGGACGAAATACATCGGGCCGATATTGATTCCAAATATATAGCAAGCTGTTAACGGGCTCGAACTGACGATGGGCTGCAATGGTGTCAAATCTTTAATGGGTCGTTGACGGGCCGAATTGGCACATCTCGCATGGGCCGTGGGCTTAAATGGACCTCACACAAGTAGGCCTTATATGGGTCGGCCTGCTAATTTTTACTGGGCTGGCCTTTTTCACAGGAATAGGCCACTGTTGGGCCGTGCCACATGTCGACCTATCATAGGCGCCTCCTGTCCAATGAGTGGATGACATCTGTCCCAACGGTGAGCCAACACATGTTTCCTCCGGCCAATGAGAATTTTACACATGGAAAATCCTCATTGGCCCGAGCTGTTAACGGGTTATCGGATCCAAAACCAGACCTGATAGCTTAACGTCGATCTGTTACGGTTTATGCCACGTGTCGGTCACCCTTGACGAAAGCACTTACATGACGCACCATTTGTCGTCATGGAAGTGGACACTTCCGTGATGATAATTTTGGTAATGTCATGGAACACTTCTACGACAGCACATGTACGACTATCTTGATTCTGTCATAAAATTGTCATGGATGTACATGCATGACAGAAAACGTGACCTACTGTGAAAAACACGTATCATCACAGAAGTGTCTTTTTTTGTAGTGTAGGTGAAGAAATGTGTTGCTTCTTTTGTACTGAAATTGTAACTCTGGCGAGCTTTGATGAATTTATCATCATCTTCTGCTTCACTTTTGCGTTTTGATTGATCAGCAAGCATATCGAGCCGTGAACCGTCACCATCCTTTCTTTTACCTTTAATCTTGAGCAGAGTACCAAGGATGCTTTCACATACGTTCTTCTCTACATCGATGCAGTGACGTACACGTAGAATCTCCCAGTAAGGTAATTTCCAGAACACCGATTTCTTCTTAAACACTTGACCCTTGGGTGTTTGTTTAATCGTCAAAGGGTGGTTCTTGCCAAGCACAACATTAATTTGTTTAGCAATGTTGTGGACCACCTCCCCATCATAGGGTCTTGGGCCCACACCTACCTCTTCCTTACCATCAAATTTAGCTTTCATCTTTCGGTATGGGTGATTTTTCCGTAAGAACCTACGATGACGCAAATACACAGTTTTGCGCGAGTTGGGAAGTCTTTTGCTAGCTGTCCTATCCATGCATGTGACACACCCTACATCTCCCGTTGTTTACTGTCCCGATGTGTTGCCTAATGCCGGCATATCTTGAATGGTGTGCACCAGCATCACATGTAGATCGAAAATCTCCTTTCTTTAAGCATCATAACATTTTACAGCAGGCACATCTATCCACACTGTCAGCAGTTCTTCTACCAGTAGCTGAAAGTAAATGTCGATGTCATTTCCAGGTTGCTTCGGGCCTTGGATAATCGTTGACATCATAATGTATTTTTTCTTCATACACAACCAAGGAGCTAGGTTATATATGCGCAGAAGCACCAGCCATGTGCTGTGATTGGTGCTCATATCGCCAAAAGGATTAATCCCATCAGTACACTCCCCGAGCCTTATACTTCTAGGATCCTTGGCAAAGTCTTCAAACTTGTAGTTGATTAATTTCCATTGAGCCCCATCTTTCGTGTGCCTCATAAACTTGTCCACAACTCACTCATCATGATGCCACCGCAACCTCTTTGCCTCTCTAGGGTTTGCAAACAAACGCCTCAACCTTGGAATTAAAGGCAAGTACCAAACAACCTTGAATGGGATTCCTGTCTTGATCTTGTCGTCCAATTTGTACTTGTCCTTTGCTCTCCTGCGCTTGTATCGTGCATGCTTGCATGTGGGACATGCACGCAAATCTTTGTACTCACCACGGTACAATATACAATCATTCACACAAGCGTGTATCTTTTGTACTTCAAGTTCCAATGGGCAAACAATTTTCTTCGCTTCATTCATGCTTCTGGGGAGCACATTATCTTCTAGAAGAATTTCTTTGAAAAGACCTAACATCTCTGTGATGCCCTTGTTTGGTAGACCGTTTGCTGCTTTAAATCTGAGAAGTGCTAGGGTGGCACTCAACCTGGAATATTTCTTTTTGCAACCTGGATATAATTCTTTCTTGGAGTCCGCATCAATGGTTAGCAGATCCTTGTACCCAATCATATCCTTTTTGGGCCCTCGAAATCTGCAACCATAGCAGCAAAATCTGGCATATCAAGATCGTCGTCATCTGCCTTGACGTCTTGGTTTTCCAGTGGGAATTTCAGCTTCCCGGTGTTCCATTGGTAGCTTGACGCCTCTGCCCCAATGTTAGATTCAACATCAATGTGACACTGATCAGGGTTTGGCATCACGCAGCCCTGGGTATCTCCATCCATGACCTCCTATTCACCGTGTCTAGTCCAACGTGTATATCCATCCATGAATCCCCGAGAGACTAAGTGCCACTGGACATCTCCAACTACATGTGACTCTGTATTGGCACAATCAGTACATGGACACATAATGTAATCCGCATCACCAATTCTCCTCTTTGTACTTTCAGCCAAATTCATGAACTCTGTCATTCTTCATCCATCGAGGTCATTCCATCTGCACCACACGAATGGTAATTAAAAACAAAACAACAACATTAATACACGGATGAACTGTTGCCCAAAGATGCGTGCATAAATCACAAGGTTTTATTGTCATAGTTATCGAGGGTGCTCCATATTGTTATCCAGACGTGCAATGACAAAAATTAATGGCCAGTCAATTTACACGCAGAGTACTAATACAACACTACCCTTAAGAATTGAATACCTTAATTAAGCCACTCACGAAAAGAATACCTTAATTAATTAGCCGCGCGACGACCTCCGCCCAACAGACAGAGAAGCACGATGCGGCGGCACACCGAGATAGTAGGGTCGAGGAGCAAAGCTTAGTGCGACAGCCGCCTGAAGTTTGACCTCCACTATCCCGCCATCAACCGCGATGGATGTGCTCGAATCATGCCGCTACCGACCTCGATGGTTGAGCTCCTCCTATCTCCCTCCGCAGATCGAGGATTGACCTCCTATGAGGCTGCCACCGCCCACCGACCGAGGATTGACCTCTTCTCCGGTAGCCACTGCCTAGGCCGCCGCCGCCATCTCTATATGTAGAGCGACTGTGTTTTAGGGATATCCGCAGAGCGACTGTTTACATGGTATCACTGTAACTCAATTATATGTACAGGGTAGTACATCACATACGGTTATGTAACGGCAACCGTGTCTCACCTACGTTGTCTTCTCACACGGTTTGGTGCAGAAATGGTGTGTGACGTTGTAATACCTCACACAAACACCATGTATAAACACTGTGCCGTATACAACATATAGTGTCATAAGTAGTTCCCGACCGTTAGCTTATCCCCACAGTTTCCCCATTTCCCCCAAATCCCAAGATAGCCTCCAAATTTCCTTGCGTGACGCTAATATTGGGGGAATGCGGACCAGTGGTGCTGATGATTTTAGTGTGGCTGCTCCTGCTCGTATCACTGCCACGACGGTGGTCGCCGCCGACCACTTGCCTAAGGTCACCAGAAGGCAGGTGTACTACGGATCTGAATCGTCATGTCAGATTCCAATCTATCCTGGTCTTTTTTAGCATGTCCAAAGTTGCTCCTTGCTGAATTCGTCCTGAATGAACCCCCCCAGGAAAGCGACCTGCCGCCGGATCTGGAGCATGACTCCAGACTCCCGCAATACAAGTTCGACTCCAAGTTTTGCGCCACTGAGAAGTACCAAAAGCTGAGTTGTGTGCACGGGCACACTCCCACTCGACGTGTATGCACGGAGGGATTCAACATTGGCAGGCGGTTTCTCAGTTGCCCCTTAGAGGTTAGTGCTAAGTTCATCATTTTACTTGAGTTAATGACACCGCTCATCCTGAATACTATTTAACATTGGCAGGGATATGAGGCTTGTGCCTTTGTTAACTGGCTGGATGAAGAATGGCATGGCAGGGCTCAGAGTGTTATCACCAAGCTCGCAGAAGATAACGTAAAGCTGAAGAAGAAAATGGCTGATCTGGAATGTACAATCATTATGATGAAGCAAGAAAGAATCAATCACAGGCAATAGATGAAAGCAAGAGACAAGAAGGAACTAGCATGTGTAGTTGTGGTTGTCGCATTAGCCATGTTCTATGCGTTGTTTGCAATGATGATTAGGGGTTTTGTTTGACAGTATTGCTAACGCACATCTAGATATGCTCTAAGTAATGCACATCTAGGTCCTTTGCCATTGATGTTACGCGAAGATTCATGCAGATATTTTCCTTTGTCTTTTTTTTCTTTTCCCTTTTAGTTTGATTATTACTGGATTTATCAATAAGAAGAGCTCAATGTATTTCTTGCCAACTGTCCTACTCCGTTCGTACCGGTACCCGTGCATAATCCCAAAACTTGTTCCTTGTTTTTGTCCTGAGAAAAGAAACCAGCGAAATAGCCAATAGGAGTCCTGCGCAACCCCGGGAATTTGGAGCGACTGGGTACAAATAATTGCGGTTGATTATATCAGTGGTCAGATAATACGTCAACCCCGCTTCAATTGGCATTTCCTCTTCTCTGCATACCCCGCTTAAGTGTCCACTATCTTCTTCATCCTCGGCAGGCCGCGCTAGACACTGGCACACACTCTGCAGCCATGTCGAGCGACAGCGAGGACGACAGTTCGGCCAGCATTCTGGCGCCCGATGATAGGTCAACATCGGACTCATCCCGCTCATCTTCCATGAGTCCAACGTCGATCCCAGACCTCGATTATATCCGGATCATGGAAGGGATGCCGCCTCCAGAGTCGTCGGACGACAACCATACGGACGAGGAGCCGTCGGAGGACGAAGAAGAGGACGACGCCTCCAGAGTCGTCAGAGGACAACCATACGGACGAGGAGTCGTCGGAGGATGAAGAATAGGATGAATGATGAGGAGGAGGAATGGTCGAAGGAGGAGAAGGACGACGACGACGACAACAATAACGATGATGATGGCGGCGACGATGAAAAGCCAACGGTCAGTGGCAAGAAGCGTCCTCGCCAAGACGATGTCACGGGGCCATCCAACAACAACAAGAAGAAGAAGGACTAAATTAAGTAGACTGTATATATCTCTGTTTCGGTTCGCTCATATTAATTTGCTATCTCTGTTTATCCTGTCAATCTCATCGCAGACGGTTACTAATACATATTCGACAGAGATCTTCTACATTATCGCCCACAGGTTGGTTTGTTGAATTGTGTGCCCTGACGAGCACACAATTCACAAAAAAGATCGTATGGGCTGTCTATAATGATCGCACACAATTCTAATTACCGACCTGTTTGTCGGGCAACACACACATCTTGTAACGCCGAATCGTTTGTGTTCACCTTGATCAGCGCAAATGGTTCATCGGAGCGAACTGTATGCCATATATCGCACACATCTTGATCTGGCTGCCCATTTTTGTTGTTCTGTCTCATCGTAAACGGTTCGTGCGGATCAACCGTATGCCCAGCATCGCACACGCAACTAAAATCTGAACTGTGTTTGTTGTATCATTCATCGCAAAGATTTTACATATTTTTTGATGGTTTTCTACATCACCGTTCACGATTAATGCATCGCACACAGTTTCGTCAAAGGGTCTCTGATTGTAGTGTCGCGTTAGCAGCATCCTGCAGTAGTGCAAGTTGAGTTCATACCCGCTTTTCCCTGCCACAGTCACTTCATCAAATATCATCTTATTTCCTTTGACTTGCACGACCGAATGATATGAAAATAATAATAGTGCAAGAGTGCCATGGACTAAGCTAGAATCTGCAACATTTTATTCAAAGGAGAAGACAAAATAATATGGGCCCTTTGTTAGATCAACAATAATGCATATGAGAGCCACTCGACATTTTCATCGTCGTCTTCTCCTTGGTGCAACTAAACAAAAGAAAAGAATTTCAGAGAAACACACCGAAATATTTTTGGAGTTTTCGATTTTTTTCTTAAAGAAAGCAAATTAAAAAAGAAAAACAAAAACCAGAAAAAAACTATTTACACGGGAAAGCTCCAACAAGCAAAAGAAGAAATGAGAAATCTTTTGGGGTTTTCTTTTAGTACTACAACTAATTAAACTAGAAAGAAAGACCAAAAAGAAGCAAGAAATATTTTTGGGTTTTCTCAAAGTTTTTCAAACACACAAGAAGAAATCGAGAAAATAAAACTAACATGGATAATACAATGAAGAAATATTAACACCAACAACTAGAATGAAGTGTGTGAACATGAATATAATGTCGATGGAAATACGTACTCCCCCAAGCTTAGGCTTTTGGCCTAGCTTGGTAATCACCACCCATAATAGTCGTCCGGTCCCATGTGAAAGTGCTACGGCGGCGACACCTGAGTGTCTCGGTCCTGGGGCTCCTCCTCTGCCGCTGCGTGGGCGTTCTGGTAGGCGACAATGTCCGCTGGTAGGGTGGTGTATCCATTCCTGGCATGATAATTAAATAAAGCAAGTACATGCAAAGGGATAATTCACAGGTATTCTCACTGAATCCCAAGTTATAATAATATTGTTAAAAGAATCGGCAACATCAATAAAGTGGTGAACCACCATCGCATGGTGATCTAGATAAACTCTGGGCAAAGGATAGTCATGGTGGCGTACCTGAACATTAAAACGTCTCGCTAAGCGGGTGGCATAAATACCACCGTGGATTTTACCCTTAGTTCTGTTAATGTGCAGACG
The DNA here is from genome assembly GCA_032464435.1 of Aegilops umbellulata. Lineage (NCBI taxonomy): Eukaryota > Viridiplantae > Streptophyta > Magnoliopsida > Poales > Poaceae > Aegilops > Aegilops umbellulata. Next base: position 223,296,140 of record CP136058.1, on the reverse strand, counting down.
ATGTGCAATAATAGCTCCTAGGTTAAAGGTGTGATCATTGTTAAGTGCATGGCGTAAAATGGCGAGGTCTAGAGCACTCAGTATACTGCCCTTCTCTCTAGCAGTCAAACACTTTCTGATAAATAAAGTAAAGTAATGCACAAAAGGAAACTGCAGACTAGTGGTTGTGGCTTTCGACATGCCCCTTTCCTCACCCACTATCAAAGTGAGTAGGAAGTCCTCAGACTCCGCCGGTCTAGGCTCTCTTAATTCCCCATCGGAGGGAATCAAACATATCTCACAAAATTCAGTGAGCGATAGTCTTAGAGTATAAATTAAACCGCACCGCAGGAGGTTCATGCCTATTTAGGAAATAATTTTTTTGCATAAAGGAATTCGTGAGGGTGTGGTGTTGGTCACTGTAACACCCCCAGTGTCATGCTACAGTAATCTCCCACTAATGATGCCATGTCATCATGTTTAATTCGCCAAACCTCACTTTGATCAAAATCGAGCTCAATTTCAAAATTTTAAATTAAAGTAATATAATAGTTATTCAAACAACAAAAGAAAAATGTTCTTTGTGTTACAATTAATCTCTAAGTAATTTTTATATTGTAACAAAAATCTTTAGAAGTAATTAGATGCTCCTAACATTTTTAAAACAAGGTCAACAACACTAAATATGGTCTTTTTAAAATTAACAAAAGGCTAGACATTTTCCAGTCGACCCCAAACTTTGTGGACAGCCCCATAAAAATTGCAGGGTATTTATGGAACAAGTCTCATATTTATCAAAACTCTTCTAGTACTTAAATAAAATACAAAGCAGAGAGAAAATATAAAACAGAAAGGGGAAAAGGTATAAGGTATGACTTACCTATTGGACTGGGCCGCAAGTGCACAGTGCATGGCCCAGCCCAACTCACCTGGCGTCTCCCTCCTGTTCACATGCCCCCCCGTGGACGCAGCGAGCATCGTCCATGGCCAGATCTGCCACGGGGTGGCCATCCCATGCATCCTCGTCGTTCCCCGCGACGGATAAGGCCACCCCGCACCCCTGCTAACCCTAACGCCCCTGCCTCTCCCCCTTTCCTCCTCGCCCCGCACGTCGCTTTCCCCCGACGCGCCCACTGGACCGAAGCTTCGTCACCGCGCCGCCATCGTCCTCGTGGCAACCGGCCTTCCCCCGCCAAGATGACGCGTGCAGGAGCTTCACCACTGTCTCCCCCTTCGTCTACGACGTTGGGTTGGACCGGGGAGGCCCCGTACACTCGCCATCGCCTTCGTCCGTCGCATACATCGCCGACCGCCGCCTCCGCCTCGCCATGGCCGCGGCCACCCGAGCTGCGCCAAGGTAGTTCTGGAGCCCCGCCAGCCTTCCCAACGCTGTCTCCGCCCTCTGGTCCAAGTCGTGAGGCCTCGCATCTCCGCCATCGCCGTTCCCCTTCGATGCTGTCCGCCATGGCCACCGTCGTCCCCGCTGCTCCGACGGCTCCCGGCCCTCACCGACCTCGCCTTCGTGTTCGCGGTGAGCACCAACCCCGATTTCCCCGTTTCCCGTCTCCGTCTTGGCGCCGTAGACCTGCACCCGATTGTCGCTGCCATGGCCGAACCGCCGGAGCTCCGCTCTCGAGCGTGCCTGTCTGCTCCCACCGCAGCCTTGACCACTTCGCGCGAGCGCCCGCTCCCGCCCAGACCGACTGTCGCCTGCGCCGATCACATCCCGCGCCGCCCGCGCTCCAGCCGCGTCCGCCTCCTGCCGCCGCCGCAGCCTCCCGGCGCCAGCTGCGTGCTGCTTCTAGCTGCCGCTGCTTGCGTTGCTGCGCTACTGCTGCTCTGTACTGCTTCCGCTGCGAGCGCCGTCGCTGCTGATGCTACTTGCTGTCGTTGCTTGCTACTCCCTCCATTCCACAATGTAGTGCTTCCTCTATCCCCGTGCTTTAACTTTGACCGTAAATTTAACTACCAAAACCGATTGCTGCGGGAGCAAAAACTATATCAGCGAATTCGTATTCGATAGAAGTTTTCAATTATATAATTTTTTTCTCCCGCCACAGTTGGTCTCGTTGGTTAAATTTATGGTCACAGTTGGACCTCGGAAAGCTCGGGCGCACTATATTTTGGAATGAAGGGAGTAATACTTTGCTGCTGCCGCCAAGCAGCTTTGCCATGGCCGTGCATGTGTGCACAACATACACAGCCGGCCGTGTCTCTGGCCGGCTTAGTTAATTAGAGATAGGATAGATCTAGGATTAGATTGGTGCACTAAATTGTCTAATGTGCAGATGACGTGTTGGCCTCATTTAATTATGATAGTTTTTTTTGACTATATGTTTAGGTATAGCCTATGCCATGTGGGTCACACCTTCTCCCTTTGACCAGTCAACTTTGACTAGTCAAACTGCTGACTGGACCCCCTGGGCCCCATCGTCATCCACTGTGTACACAGAGCTGGGTGCACCTAGCATTTAATCATTATTTTCGAATTAATAATAATTTTAGAAATCGTTTAAATCTTTGAAAATTAATAGAAAATAAACCATAACTCGGATGAAAATGTTTTCTACATGAAAGTTGCTCAGAAAAATCCAATGATCCCAAATACGCTGTCCGTTCATCTGTCACACATCGCTAGCATAGCAAATGTTGAACTTTTCCCCTCCGGTTCATCTGTGTGACAAACGTCCGAAACCGGGAAAAAATTCTCGGATGTTATCCTCCTTCGCCAGTATCGCCTAACGCTGCGTTAGAACACCTCTAGCATCGCTTATTGTCTTGTTATGCTTATGTTTGCGTGTATTTACTATTTCTTCCCCCTCTTCTTCTCCGGTAGACCTCGAGACCGCTGCTGATGCCCCTGTGATCGACTACGTCGACGACGACCCCTCCTTGCCAGAGCAACTAGGCAAGCCCCCCCTTTGATCATCTCGATATCGCCCAGTCCATTCTCTCATGCTTGCATTAGATTTTGCTACTGTTATTGTTTGCTCCTATTCTGATGCATAGCCTGCTTTTGTATCCGATGTTGTACCTTACCTGCTTATCCTAAACTGCTTAGTACAGGTTGGTTAGTGATCCATCACTGACCCCCACTTGTCCTTGTTGCCCCTGCTTCATCATCGACGACTCGATTCTACGTGATCGACAACCAGAGCCCGACACCTCACATCACATCACGCCCCTTTTGTTGCTCGACTTTGTAGAACTACTATCGAGTGCCGAGGGTGATCCCTCATAACGCACTCCTGGTGATAATTCTGTAGTGTAGCTATTCGGTTGTGGTCATCGAGGGTGATTTCCTCTTACACCATTCCTGATACGGCTTTGTCGTGTAACCCCTCAAGTGTGAACCTCGAGGGTGGATCCTCTTACGTTCACCTTGATGATTACATCGAGTGGAATTCATCGGGGGTGATTCCTCGGGTTTTCCCCTTGATGTTTGGACACACGGATACTTGGACTTTACCCTTATTACTTGGAAAGACGGGTCGACCCTGAGGGGTACCCGCGCGAGCTTAATTGCGAGTGATGTGGAGACGGGTTGACCTGGAGGGTGCGCGCGAGATAATTACAAGGCGTGGCCGGGCATTCCTAGCCCTTGACCCAGGAAAGTGTGTCCGGCCGGAGTTAATCGAGTGTGGTGGGTAAGTTGGTGAACCCCTGCAGGGAAGAAAACATCTATCAATAGCCTATCCTACGGTAACGGACACTTGGAGTTGTATCCCGATCGATACAACTAGAACTGGATACTTGTGATGAGAACTGGATGGTGATGAGAATTGGATTGAGATGATAATTGGATAGTATGGCTCTGGGATTGCTTTCTCGCAGGGTGTCGAGAAAGGATCTCTGGCCGAGGTTGATAACACTTCTACTACTTTACTTTATGCTACTCTTGTCTCTTCTGATGCTGCAAGATGCTTGGAGCTGCTTGAAGATGCTAGTCTTCGATAGGCTAGGCTTTCCCCTTCTCTTCTGGCATTCTGCAGTTCAGTCCACATATACAGCCCATTTCATTGATACCGATGCATATGTAGTGTAGATCCTTGCTTGCGAGTACTTTGGATGAGTACTCACGGTTGCTTTGCTCCCCCTTTTCCCCCTTTCTTCTTTCCGATTGATGCAACCAGATGCCGAAGCCCAGGAGTCAGATGCCATCGTCGATGCCTACTACTACATGGAGACCGCCGACGACCAGGAGTAGTTAGGAGGCTCCCAGGCAGGAGGCCTTGCCTTTTCGATCGATGTTGCTTTTGTGCTAGCCTTCTTAAGGCAAACTTGTCTAACTCATGTCTGTACTCAGATATTGTTGCTTCCGCTGACTCTTGTGTTTTCGAGCTTGTGTATTCGAGCCCTCGAGGCCCCTGTCTTGTAATATAAAGCTTGTATTATTTTAATTTGTGTCTAGAGTTGTGTTGTGATATCTTCCCGTGAGTCCTTGATCTTGATCGTACACATTTGCATGTATGATTAGTGTACGATTGAATCGAGGGCATCACAGTCACACTCATCTGCGAGGAAGTTGGTAAGTTCAGCATTTGCAATGAATTGCGTGAACTCTTGGTGGAATCCAGCTTCTTCCATGAAGGCAATGTGCGGCCATTCACACGGCCGGACCTCCGTCCGTCGCGGAGTGTTGATGTCACCAGCTAATGATTCACTGGTGACTCCCTTGGCATTCTTCTTAGATTAACTCCTTCGAAAAAGTTTCATCTTCCTACACTTCTATGACGATAATTGTGACAAAAGCACGTATCATCATAGATGTGGTGGGATCCTACTTCTATGACAAAAAATCATAACAGAAAATGGGCTTTTCATCCTGGGAGGGCCGGGGACGCACCTGCATGACATTCTTTGGGCCATCCATGACTGAAAAATCATGGTAGAAGTGAGGGTGAGGAAAATTTCGGGGAGTCCCAGTTACAGTGGGTGGTCGGGGCCGAGCGATGCACGGAGGTTTGCACGTTTCTCTCGTACACGTACGCGCGTGTGTGCGAGGCGTTGGGCTCTAACTGAACCCGAGCAAGGCGCTCGCTTACTGAACCTGGGAGATTGCACTAGCTACATTACTGAACTCGAGTGATTGATCCCTTGGATATTAATTGAACCCGAGCGATTGCACTAGTTACGTTACTGAACTCGAGCGATCGATCCCTTGGTTGTTAACTGAACCAAAGCGATTCCTTCGCTACTGCTGCTAATTGAAGCCGATTGAACCTGTCTCTTGATGAACAATGACCGTTGTCAGGGGTTGGATGAATAGTTCCCAATGGAGGTTGGATGAACAGGACCCCGTGGTAGTAGGTCGTTGCCGCTGGATGAACAGGACCCAGATCGAGGAGGCTGCCAAGCCATTTGGGGTGGATGAACAAGACCCCATAGAGGGTTGGTTGAATAGTAGCCGATAAAGGTTGGATGAACAGTAGCTCGTGGATGAACATTAGCTGGTGGAGGCAGGAGGAAGACGCGATGGATGAATAGTAGCATGTGGAGGCTGGAGGAAGTCGACGGTGGATGAACTGTAGCCCGTGGAGGCTAGAGCAAGGAAGTAGACGGTGGATGAACAGTAGCCCATGGAATCCCTTTTTGTGGTACGCCACACCCCTCCCGATGAACATGACCCCATTTCGATCGTAGGTGCTCCAATACAAGTTCGTTCCCTCCGTTTCGCGGTACGCCACACCCCTCCCAATCACCAGGACCCCGTTTCGACCATAGGAGCTCGAATAGAAGTCTGTTTCCTCCATTTTGCGGTATGCCAGACCCCTCCCAACGAATAGGATCCCATTTTGACTGTAGTGTGTCGAATAGAAGGTCGTTTCCTCCATTCTGTGGTACACCAGACACCGTTTCGGCTGTTCCGTCCAAGCCGGTTGGCTCCCAATGAACATGACGTATTCTGACCCAGTCGGTTGCCTCCCGATGAACACGACGTTGTTTCCACCATTCCGACCCAGCCGGTTGGCTGCCAATGAACATGACTTTGTCGCTACCGTTTGTATGCGCGAGTACACGTTTGAGACCTCTCCCATATGTATGTACGTGGTCATATTTTTTTGGCATTTGGTTGTACGTACGTGTACACAGTTTAGAAGGGACTGCCTGAACTGCTACGTCGGGGGCTCTACTACTACACGTGCCGCTACTTGGTCGCCCATGGTTCATCGTTGGACAGAGACTGATCGACCAGTACGTACGTACACGTTCGCGACTAGACATACAACCCTACATACGGTTCGACCGGGTGGGTGATGCGGCTTGAACTACGTTCCCCAAAGAGGAAGGGATGATGCAGTATAGCTACGGTAGGTATTTCCCTCAGTTATGAAACCAAGGTTATCAATCCAGTAGGAGAACCAAGCAACACTATGTAAACAGTACCTGCACACAAAGAAAAAATACTTGCAACCCGACGCTTATGAGGGGTTGTCAATCCCTTTATGGGTAACAACACCAGAAATTGTCAAGTTCACGGGATAAAATTTGTGATAGATTAGATAAATAGATCTCGATAAAACGTGAAATAAAATAAGTAATAAAAAAGTACAGCAAGGTAATTTTGGGTTTTTGGAATAATAGATCTAAAAATAAAAGCGAATAAAAATAGATCTCGAAGGCAAATATGATAGAGAATAGACCCGGGGGCCGTAGATTTCATTAGTGGCTTCTCTCGAGAAAAATAACATACGGTGGGTAAACTAATTACTGTTGGGAAATAGATAGAACTTCAAATAATTATGACGATATCTAGGCAATGATCATTATATAGGCATCACGTCCAAGATTAGTAGACCGACTCCTGCGTGCATCTACTACTATTACTCCACACATCGACCGCTATCCAGCATGCATCTAGTGAATTAAGTTCATGGAGAAACAGAGTAATGCACTAAGAACGATGACATGATGTAGACAAGATCTATTTATGTAGAAATAGACCCCATCTTGTTATCCTTAATAGCAACGATACATACGTGTCATATCCCCTTCTGTCACTGGGATTGAGCACCGTAAGATCGAACCCATCACAAAGCACCTCTTCCCATGGCAAGAAAAATCGATCTAGTCGGCCTAACTAAACGAAAGATTCAAAGAAGAAATACGAGGCTATAAGTAATCATGCATATAAGAGATCAAGAATCAAATAACTTTCATGGATAAAATAGATCTGATCATAAACTCAAAGTTCACCAGATCCCAACAAACACACCGCAAAAAAAGTTATATCAAATGGATCTCCAAGAGACCATTGTATTGAGAATCAAAAGAGAGAGAGGAGGCATCTAGCTACTAACTACGGACCCGCAGGTCTACAATGAACTACTCACGCATCATCGAAGAGGCACCAATGAGGATGATGAACCCCTCCGTGATGGTGTCTAGATTGGATCTGTGGTTTCTGGAACTTGCGGCAACTGGAATTGTGTTTTGTCGACTCCCCTAGGGTTTTTGGATTTTCAGGGTATTTATAGAGCAAAGAGGTAGTGCAGGGGGCGGCCGAGGTGGGTACAACCCACCAGGGCATGCCTGGGCCCCCAGGCGCGCCCAGGTGGGTTGTGCTCCCCTCGGAGCCCCCTCTGGTACTTACTTGGCCCAACTTGTGTCTTCTGGTATAGAAAAAATCTCCAAATAGTTTCACTGCGTGTGGACTCCGTTTGGTATTGATTTTCTGCGAAGTAAAAAACAAGAAAAAAACAGCAACTGGCACTCGGCACTATGTCAATAGGTTAGTCCCAAAAAAGACACGAAGTTGCGATAAAATGATTGTAAAACATCCAAGAATGATAATATAACATCATGGAACAATAAAATATTATAGATACGTTGGAGATGTATCAGTGGGTCCCAGCTGTAAGGGAGGATAAGGAGGCACTTCCTTGCATGCGAAGATATAACTGGTTGGTCCCAGCTGTCAGGGGGAGAATCATTTCTTTTTCCCGTAATATGGACGCACTTCCATGTGTGCGAAGATGTAGCTGATGGGTCCCAGCTGTCATGGAGGAAATGTTTTTTTTCGCAAAATACATAGGCCCTTCCGGTGGGTCCCCGCTGCCAAGTGGAGGAATAATTATTTTGCGCGTAATAAGGAGGCACTTCCTTGCTACGGCCATGGACCCAGCTATCAGCCTTTTCACGTACAATCTTCTTCTGATGGAAGTTGTTCCTTGATCACGTTGACCACGCCGTGCCGAGAGAACCAAGGTGGTGGACGCGGCGAGGCCTAGGAAGGGGACGATGTGGAGACGGGGAAGACGCGGCGGTGGATGCCCACGCGATGGGGAGTATGATGGTTGACTAGTTCAGCTGCGGTATGAGGTTGCCATCGCCGCAGAATAACAGGGGTTGTGGGTGAGTAGAGGGATGGCCTGGCCATCGGTTGGAGTAGGGGGCGGTGAGGCCTGCACGGTAGCATAGCCGTACACGTGACGCAGGAGCAAGCGGCACGACCGGTGCTAGTTTGGGCGGCTGGAGCAAGAAGACCAGAGGTTGAAGAAGCACGACGGTCGTTGGATGGACATCGAGTAGTCACCGCAGCTAGAATCGTTTATATTGACTAAGTTGACAAAGCCCTGCGTCCACGTCAAATTAGTAGGCCCACAAGTTAGCCTCCAAATATGGTGGCTCCCACCTAGCAGCGGGGGTATTCATTTTTTGTGGGTAATAAAGAGGCACTTCCTTGCGTGCAAAGATATAGCTGGTGGGTCAAAGCTGTTAGTGGGGGGATGTTTTTTTCGCGAAATACAGAGGCCCTTCCAGTCGGTCCCTGCTGTCAGGTGGAGGAGTCATTATTTTGCGCGTAACAATGAGGCACTTGCTACTCGCAAAAAAAGGAGGCACTTCCTTGCAAGCGACCGTGGACCCAGCTGTCAGCCTCTCCATGTCCAGTCCTCTTCTGATGGATGTTGGTCGTTGACCACACCGTGCCGAGAGCACCAAGGCGGTGGACTATAGCGAGGCCAAGTAAGGGAATGACCCGGAGCCGAGGAAGACTCAACAGTTGTTTCCCACACGGAGTGGGTACGAGGGTTTACTGGTTCGGCTGCAATGTGAGGCTGCCGTCTGATGACCCACAAGTATAGGGGATCTATCGTAGTCCTTTCAATAAGTAAGAGTGTCGAGCCCAACGAGGAGCAGAAGGAAATGATAAGCGGTTTTCAGCAAGGTATTCTCTGCAAGTACTGAAATAAGTGGTAACAGATAGTTTTGTGATAAGGTAAATTGTAACAAGCAACAAGTAACTAAAGTAAATAAGGTGCAGCAAGGTGGCCCAATCCTTTTTGTAGCAAAGGACAAGCCGGAACAAACTCTTATAATAGGAAAAGTGCTACCGAGGACACATGGGAATATCGTCAAGCTAGTTTTCATCACGTTCATATGATTCGCGTTCGGTACTTTGATAATTTGATATGTGGGTGGACCGGTGCTTGGGTGCTGTTCTAACTTGAACAAGCATCCCACTTATGATTAACCTCTATTGCAAGCATCCGAAACTACAACAAAAGTATTAAGGTAAACCTAACCATAGCATGAAACATATGGATCCAAATCAGCCCCTTACGAAGCAACGCATAAACTAGGGTTTAAGCTTCTATCACTCTAGCAACCCATCATCTACTTATTACTTCCCAATGCCTTCCTCTAGGCCCAAATAATGGTGAAGTGTTATGTAGTCGACGTTCACATAACACCACTAGAGGCTAGACAACATACATCTCATCAAAATATCGAACGAATACCAAATTCACATGACTACTAATAGCAAGACTTCTCCCTTGTCCTCAGGAACAAACGTAACTACTCACAAAGCATATTCATGTTCATAATCAGAGGGGTAATAATATGCATATAGGATCTGAACATATGATCTTCCACCAAATAAACCAACTAGCATCAACTACAAGGAGTAATCAACACTACTAGCAACCTACTAGCACCAATCCCGGACTTGGAGACAAGAATTGGATACAAGAGATGAACTAGGGTTTGGAGATGAGATGGTGCTGGTGAAGATGTTGATGGAGATTGCCCTCTCCCGATGAGAGGAGCGTTGGTGTCGGTGTACTAAAGTAGGGGTACCTTAGTACCCCAGACTTGTGCACGGGCAGTTGTAGCACCCTGCGGCGAGGCCCGCCCAGGAAGCGCCAAGAGAAGACCAAGCATTCAGGACAATGCCCCCGGCAAGAGGAGCTTGCCGGGACCAAGAAGACAAGACCCCGGCAAGAGGAGCTTGCCGGGACGACTGAGCCCATGTAATACCATCCAAGAACAAAGTATACGAGACAGAAGATCGAGACCCCGACAAGAGGAGCTTGTCGGGAAGGCCGAACCCAGGCACCACAAGAGAAGCCCGCCACGGCGCGCCATGCGCCCCGGCAAGGCCTGATAGCCGGCAAGCTATCAGGCACAGGAAGACGACCCCCGCGGCAAGCCACTTGCCGCGGCAAATCGCCACCTCAGGACTGCGCTCCAGCTCACCCGCCCACGCGTCGCTCCGGGGTTTCCCCCAAAGGCACGTGGCGGGGCACCGCGCAGCCAGGGGCATGCGGTGGCATGCAGCCACTACCGTGGCGAGCGGTGGCGCACCTAACGGTCCGCCTCGGTGCTGTCCAGGCGACCGTGACGGGCATTTAATGCCCTTGTCCCCTACCGTCAGAAGTAGGTATGATAACACTGTGCCGCACTGTAGCGCCACCGCTCCCGCACTGTTACAACTTCCACCCCTTTTACACTTTTACCCCTTTCTCTTACGTTGACACCTGTCGATGACCCCTTTGCGCTATAAAAGGAGGCCCGTGTGCAACGTAGAGGAGGTTCGGAGGTGGGAAGGTTCGGAGGTTCGGAGATTCGGAATCCGGACAGCCATACGCTCGGTGTAGCTAGCTCTCCAAGCTCCCGAGCTCCCCAGTTCAATACAACCAAGCAGGAGTAGGGTTTTACGCGTCCATCGCGGCCCGAACCTGGGTAAACCGCCCGTGTGCTCGCCTCGATCTGCTCTCCGTGCTCCCTCCGCCCCCCTCATCGGACAACGAAAGGGGCTCCGGCCCCATAGGTGCTCGCGGGGGACGCCGTCCGCCCCGACATCTTTGGCGCGCCAGGTAGGGGGCAGCGTCGAGGTTGTGCGGATCAGATCCGGCGTTCGCGCGAGCGCGCTCTTCGTCAGCTTCTCCGAATTCGCTAGCTTCATCAACACCATGGCCGCGAAGAAGAAGGCTTCGGAGGTCGCGGGCCCGTCCGCGTCTCTTCCACCGCTACCGGAGCCAACGGTGGGCGGGGGAGACGCCGTCGGAGGGGTGGCCACCGGCGAGAACACTCGCGGCGCCACCAAATCCAAGAACAGGGCGGGCGACCGAGCCTCGGCCTCCGAGGGCGCGTCGCATCCGACCCGACAAACGACGACCCAGCAGCGCCATGCCACGGGGGGTGGCATCCGCTTGCTGGACCAAGGGCAAACTGGAGGTTCACGGGATGCCCCGGGCCCCCGTCCGGACACGGGCAAGGCGAAGGCGCCGGGGAGGGACCCCGCTCTTTCTAACATTGTTAGGAGTCCGAGCGTATCCCGCTCCTCGCGCCACTCGCCCCCGCTCCCCTCCACTCCGGCGGAAGCGCTCGCGAGAGCGCAACTGCTCCTCGACTACCCTCCAGCGGCTGACAAGGCCGAAGGCTGGAGGGCCACCATCCAGAGCCTGATCGCCTTCGCCAACAACGACACGCCGCAGCAGCCGGCGACCTCACGGCCACGGCAGGTCGAGAAGACGAAGGCCGACGGCGACGAGACCGTCGGGGGTGCAACCACCATGCACTCCCCGGCGCAGAAGCAGAAGACGCCGCCCCGCTGGAGCAACGCTGACGACGGCTCTACAGCGTCGTCAGACCCGCGGACTCGCCGGGACCAGCGCCGAGTCCTCGACGAGCGGCAGCAAGAAGACGCTCGAACAAGGATTGAGCGCCGCCGAGAAACTCGGCGGCAATCAGACCAGCGGGCTGGGAACGCTGTCGACGCGCACGCGCCCGGTGAACCAGGTGACTTACCGTACGCGGCAGGTTGCCCTGCGTTCACCCGTGAGCTGCGGCGCGTCCGGTGGCCCAGCACGAAGAACTTCAAGCCCGACGTACCGGAGAAGTACGACGGCAGGACGCACCCCTCGGAGTTTCTCAGCATCTACACGATCGCTGTGCAAGCTGCCGGGGGGCGCGACGAGAGGATATTGGCAAACTACTTCCCGCTCGTGCTTAAGCCGAACGTTCGTTCGTGGCTTATGCACTTGCCGGAAGGCTCCATTTCTTCCTGGGCGGATCTTTGCCATCAGTTTGTTGGCGCCTTCACAGGCGGCCACAAACCTCATGGCCAGGATAGCGACCTCCACATCCTAGCCCAGAAGGAAGGAGAATCCCTGCGCAAGTACATCCAGCGCTTCAGCCGCGTGCATCGCAACATCCCCGACGCCAGATGGAGAAGCCCAAGAAACAAGCGCGCCCGTACAAGAAGCAACAAGCGAGTGGGTAATGGACTTCGATGGTGCCTTCTCGCTGCAAGGCGCCGGTGCTGGCGTGGTACTCATCGCGCCCACCGGAGAGCACCTCAAGTATGTCATCCAGATGCACTTCCCAAGAGAGCAAGCAACCAACAATACTGCTGAATATGAAGGCTTGCTCGCCGGCCTCAGGATTGCGGCCGAACTTGGGATCAGAAAGCTGATTGTGCGGGGAGATTCTCAACTGGTGGTCCGGCAAGTCAACAAGAGCTACCAGAGCCCTCTGATGGAAGCTTATGTAGATGAAGTGAGGAAGCTGGAAGAACACTTTGAAGGGCTGCAAATGGAGCACGTCCCGAGAACTCAGAATGAGATAGCGGACGGCCTTTCGAAGTGTGCTTCGTTGAAGTTACCTGTGGAACCAGGGACCTTCTTACTCAAGCTGACTCAACCATCCGTTACACCATCAGTTGGGCAGTACAAGAAAAGGAAGTTGGTCTCCGGCGACTACTTGCAGGCGAACCTTCCTGAGACCGCCGCCAAGGTCCCCAAGATCAACAACCAGAACGTCGGGGGACAGCCCGCTCCTGCGGATCCCAGGATCCGTCCAGTCGAAGCAGGTGTCCCCGATAAGCCTTGCTCCGGCAAGCAGATCAGCAGTCTGAACGCTGAGGAACAGTCCGCTCCTGCGGATCCGAGGATCTGTCCAGTTGAAGCGGGGGTTCCCGACAAGCCTTGCCCCGGCAAGCTTGCCGGGGGATCACCGGCTCCGGCGGAACCAGAGGTTCTTGCCGTAGAAGCCGGGGTCCCCGCAGCGGCCTTCATGCCTTTAGTCCTTGCCGTCGAGCCCCGGGCTCCGGCATGGGCGCAGCAGATCGTCCGTTTTCTGCAAACTGGAGAACTTCCCGACGACCCAGAAGAGATGGAGAAGATCACCAGGTAGTCAAGTATGTACCAGTTCGTGGACAACGAGCTGTACAGAAGGAGACTCAACGGTGTCAGATTGAAGTGCATCTCCAGGGAAGACGGACAGAAGCTGTTGGCAGAGATACACGGAGGCATATGCGGCCATCACATTGGCGCAAGAGCACTTGTCGGGAAAGCTTTCCGGCAAGGGTTCTTCTGGCAAGAAGCCCTCCAAGATGCAACTGCACTAGTAACCAAGTGTGAAGCGTGCCAGTTCCATGCAAAACAGATTCATCAGCCAGCTCAAGCTCTCCAAACAATCCCTTTATCCTGGCCCTTCTCGGTCTGGGGGCTCGATATCCTCGGCCCTTTTCCCCGAGCCGTCGGGGGCTTCGAGTACTTGTACGTTGCAATCGACAAGTTCACGAAGTGGCCAGAAGTGGAGCCAGTGAGGAAGGTGACCGCGCAGTCAGCAGTCAAGTTCTTCCGGTCGATCGTCTGCCGTTTCGGAATCCCCAACAGGATCATCACCGACAACGGGACACAATTCACAAGTCGCGCCTTCATGCAATACGCCCAGGATCTCGGCGCCAAGGTCTGTTTCGCTTCGGTTGCTCACCCCTGGAGCAACGGTCAAGCAGAAAGGGCCAACGCTGAAGTGCTGCGCGGACTCAAGACCAGGACCTTCGACAGGCTGCGCAAGTGCGGAAGAAATTGGATTGAGGAGCTGCCGGCGGCTCTTTGGTCAATCAGAACGACACCGAGTCGAGCCACCGGACAGACACCCTTTGCTCTAGTCTATGGAGCGGAAGCAGTTATCCCCACGGAACTCGTATACGGATCTCCTCGGGTGCTCGCTTATGACGAGCTCGAGCAAGAGCGGCTGCGCCAAGATGACGCGCTGCTCCTTGAGGAAGGACGTCTCCAGGCTGCGGTACGAGCTGCTCGATACCAGCAAGCCTTGCGTCGCTACCATAGCCGCAAGGTCAAGGCCAGGAGTCTCGAAGAGGGCGACCTTGTTCTTAGGCACGTTCAGTCGGCCAAGAATTATAACAAGTAGACGCCGAAGCAGGAAGGCCCTTATCGGGTGAGACGAGTCGCGAGGCCCGGCGCTGTCCGCCTCGAGACCGAAGAAGGCGTACCAGTGAGCAACTCCTGGAACATAGAGCATCTTCGCAAGTTTCACCCATAAGGCGCGGTTGCCGTGACCCGCCCGGCAACCATCGGTTTGCACAGGCCTTGCCGCTGTTGCATGTAACCCCTTGTGCAAAGCCAGGCGAAGCCCCTGGCACCAGATAAAGTGCCCTGTTAGGCGACCTTGTTCTTAGGCACGTTCAGTCGGCCAAGAATTATAACAAGTCGACGCCGAAGCAGGAAGGCCCTTATCGGGTGAGACGAGTCGCGAGGCCCGGCGCTGTCCGCCTCAAGACCGAAGAGGGCCTACCAGTGAGCAACTCCTGGGAACATAGAGCATCTTCGCAAGTTTCACCCATAAGGCGCGGTTGCCGTGATCCGCTCCGGCAACCATCGGTTTGCACAGGCCTTGCCGCTGTTGCATGTAACCCCTTGTGCAAAGCCAGGCGAAGCCCCTGGCACCAGATAAAGTTGCCCTGTTAGGCGACCTTGTTCTTAGGCACGTTCAGTCGGCCAAGAATTATAACAAGTTGACGCCGAAGCAGGAAGGCCCTTATCGGGTGAGACGAGTCGCGAGGCCCGGCGCTGCCCACCTCAAGACCGAAGAGGGCCTACCAGTGAGCAACTCCTGGGAACATAGAGCATCTTCGCAAGTTTCGCCCATAAGGCGCGGTTGCCGTGATCCGCTCCGGCAACCACCGGTTTGTGCAGGCCTTGCCGATGTTGCATGTAACCCCTCGTACAAAGCCAGGCGAAGCCCCTGGCCGAAGATAAAGAAGCGCTGGCGCCCTAGATTTTAGCATGCATGCTGAGTCAGAGTCTCGTCCTTGGTTAGGGTTGTCAGTTCCTAACTGTCGCTAACCCCTAACTTAGAGGTCGAGTCCGCGTCTTTTTTCCCGTCCTTTCCCTTTGGCTCGCAGGAATTGAATGTCCTTGCCGGGCCGCTCAAGGACAAGGAAGAGGAGAAGGACGAGCCAACACCTACGCCCCGGCGAGCCAGAGTCGCCGGGGGCTGCAACCTCAGATAAGTTTTTACATCCCTCATCATGCATTCTCTTATGGACTGTGGAACTTGAAAGCCTCCTTTCCTCCTGAAAAGCTACCGTTCTCTCTTAGCGGCAAGCCCCAGAGCGCGTTCCTGGGGTCCGTTTCGATAGCAGCCGCGGCAGCAAGGGGGAGGGAAGCGAGGGGCCGGAACCCGCCTGCCCCCCGCCTCCGCCAAGGGCGTGAGAAAGGTCGAGCAGTGCGGGGGAGCGGCTGGGCCTGTTGCCGGGCGAGAAACTGTCTATCTTAACGATGTAAAGGATTCGTTCCTTACCGCGGTTTCCACCCGCGAGACAAATGATCCGGCAAACATCCCCTTTTCATTAAAAACATTCCACTCAGGTACAGTTCAGAGAGAATGAAAAACATGAAAGAAGGGATTACAAGGCTTAAACGCAACTAAGGCCCGAAGGCTTACAAGCTGAAAAGAGATAAGGTGCCCGTAATCCCTTTCTTGTCTCTCTCCTCAGGAGGTAGGGCAAGTAGGCGAAGAGGGCGAAAGGGGCACCTAGGCGAGCTACGGGTGGCAGAAGGCACCAAGAGAAGATCCGGGGGCTCCGCCCGGGGGTCTCCGGAGGCTGAAGAAGACGGAGGCGCCGGAGGCAGAGCTGGAAGATGAGGCAGCGGCCTTGCCGCCAGCCTCTTCCTCTTCCCCAGCCTCGCCACTCCGGCCGCCCGAGGAGATCAAGCCCCCGGCAAGAGGAGCTTGCCGGGCCGAAGAGAGGACCCCGGTGGTCGTCACCGAGAGCAAGGGTGATGACGGCGTCTGGGGCGCATCTGGAACACGAGGCACCGGAGCGTCAGCCAGCTGTCGAAGTCGGCCCGTACTCCGACTTCGCGGCCTTCGACGTCCGCCCTCTGTCCACTTCAGCAGCCCCCCTACGCCAGCCGCCCAAGGAGACGACCCCGGGGAGTTCACGGAGCCCGGCGCGGACGATGGGGCCGCCGGTGCCACACGGAGCTGCGACCGACGCCTAGTCGGACCCGTCATCCCGGCGGCTGCTCCCCTCGTCGTCGCTGTCGCTCCCCTCCTCGTCACTCTCGCTCGAGGAGGAGCCTTCGCTGTCGGAGGAGCTGTCTTCGCAGCACCGGGCCCGGATGCCGGAGCCCCAGAAGGCCTTGACGGAGAGGAGGTCCTCCCCCACCAGCTTAAAGTGGAGGGTGAACCTCTCCGTCAAACTGTGGATCCGGGCGAACGTCTTCCACCCGCGGCCCAGACACACCACGCCGGGGGCTCGGGACTCGACGTGGACTCGCGTCCCACTGATCCCGCAGCCCCTCATGCGCAGGTTTAGCGTCTCAGGCTGCTCCGCCTCCAACACGCTCGCGAATGGAGCGGGAAGCCGGACGCGGCGACGAGGCGCCCGGCGCAGCCTGATAATGAACTCACAGGGGTCGTCCCCGAGATGGACCGCGGGAAGGAACGGAGCCGCTGGCGGAGGCGAGGACGGCGCACCGATCCGTCCGCCCCGAGCGCCCCGGCCCCGTCCACGACCTCGTCCGCGACCTCGCCCTCTCCCTCTTCCCCTGACGACCGGCTCCGCCGCCGCGGGCGCAAGGGGAGGAGGGGCGCGTTGCCTAGCAGACACCCTCGCGGCAACCGAAGAAGAACCAGGGTTCCCCCCCTCCATCACGGATGGGGAAGGAAACCAGAAGCAGAAGGAGGAAGGAGATGGAGTGCGGATTTCCGTTGCCCCCTTTCGCTCCTTATAAAGGGGCGGAGTGGGGACGCGGCCGCCTCGCTCCTCCAATAGAAGCGGAGGAAGGGCAGACGACTGGGGTCGACCCACTGCATCGACCCGCGCCGGCCCGACTCCCTGCCTCCGCCGCCGCGACTCCAAGTGCATGAGGACCACGCGGTGGGCGCGCAGAACCGAGGCGACAGGTGGGACGACCTCTCCCCATCCCGTGATTATGGGGAATGGACGCCTCGAAAGCCGCGCCTCACCCCCGTTCATTTATCGAGCCGTGCCTCCGCACCTCCCTCCACTTAAAGAGGGAACGGGCATTTCGCCCCCACGACGACGCGATAAGCGCGCGCCGCCTGGGGAAGGTGCGACGGATGCGGAGTTAAGGAGCAGCGCGACCAAGGCCACGCGTGCCCGTGCACTGTTAGGGCCTGGCCCAACGACGCTCGGCACCGTGTGTGGCCCAGGCCCGGGGGCTCCTGTCGGTGTACTAAAGTAGGGGTACCTTAGTACCCCAGACTTGTGCACGGGCAGTTGTAGCACCCTGCGGCGAGGCCCGCCCAGGAAGCGCCAAGAGAAGACCAAGCATTCAGGACAAGGCCCCCGGCAAGAGGAGCTTGCCGGGACCAAGAAGACAAGACCCCGGCAAGAGGAGCTTGCCGGGACGACTGAGCCCATGTAATACCATCCAAGAACAAAGTATACGAGACAGAAGATCGAGACCCCGACAAGAGGAGCTTGTCGGGAAGGCCGAACCCAGGCACCACAAGAGAAGCCCGCCACGGCGCGCCATGCGCCCCGGCAAGGCCTGATAGCCGGCAAGCTATCAGGCACAGGAAGACGACCCCCGCGGCAAGCCACTTGCCGCGGCAAATCGCCACCTCAGGACTGCGCTCCAGCTCACCCGCCCACGCGTCGCTCCGGGGTTTCCCCCAAAGGCACGTGGCGGGGCACCGCGCAGCCAGGGGCATGCGGTGGCATGCAGCCACTACCGTGGCGAGCGGTGGCGCACCTAACGGTCCGCCTCGGTGCTGTCCAGGCGACCGTGACGGGCATTTAATGCCCTTGTCCCCTACCGTCAGAAGTAGGTATGATAACACTGTGCCGCACTGTAGCGCCACCGCTCCCGCACTGTTACAACTTCCACCCCTTTTACACTTTTACCCCTTTCTCTTACGTTGACACCTGTCGGTGACCCCTTTGCGCTATAAAAGGAGGCCCGTGTGCAACGTAGAGGAGGTTCGGAGGTGGGGAGGTTCGGAGGTTCGGAGATTCGGAATCCGGACAGCCATACGCTCGGTGTAGCTAGCTCTCCAAGCTCCCGAGCTCCCCAGTTCAATACAACCAAGCAGGAGTAGGGTTTTACGCGTCCATCGCGGCCCGAACCTGGGTAAACCGCCCGTGTGCTCGCCTCGATCTGCTCTCCGTGCTCCCTCCGCCCCCCTCACCGGACAACGAAAGGGGCTCCGGCCCCATAGGTGCTCGCGGGGGACGCCGTCCGCCCCGACAGTTGGTGATGACGATGGTGATGATTTCCCCCTCCCGGAGGGAAGTGTCCCCGGCAGAACAGCTCTGCCGGAGCTCTAGATTGGTTCCGCCAAGGTTCCACCTCGTGGCGGCGGAGTCTCGTCCCGAAAAGTTCCTTCTTATTTTTTTTCTCATCGAAGGACTTCATATAGGAGAAGATGGGCGTCGGAGAGCCACCAGGGGCCTCACGAGGTAGGGGGCGCGCCCTAAGGGGGGGCACCCTCGTGAGCAGGGTGTGGGCCTGTAAGTGCAGCTAGTGCCCCTTAGTGATTTTGGTGTATTGGAGACTTATAGGTTAAGGATCTAATGCGTTTATGAGTGTACACAGGTCTATAAGTCTATGAGGAGTTTGATATTTACAGAGAAAGTCGACCCCTAAAAATGAAGTTCTTCGACTGAAGACTTTGATATTCTGAAGACTTTCTGAAGATTTTGAAAGTGAAGAAATTGGTGTGACCTTGAAGACTTGGTATTCATTTGAGGAACATGAAGCGTGAAGACTTTTGTTTTCGTAGTTTCATTTTCTCTTTCTTGAGTCATAGGAAACACCGTACTGTTAAAGGGGGTCGAGGAAATACTAAGGAGAAAATTTCCATGTGATGATCAACTCAAATCCTACACCTACGAATCCCTTCGAGTGAAGCCATTGGAAATCTCATACAGTTCAGTCAATTTCTTCAGTGACAGAGACACAGTTCTTCTGGTCACTGAGGAATTTTGTTCTGACTGGGGAGTTAGGAATTCGCCACTACGGATTGCCTACACAGTGAAGAACATGATAGCTCAAGGAGAATACGGTGAGGACTGTGTGTCCGGGATTGTGTGTCGTCGAGTTTAAAGCTAATTTTTTTTAAATAATACATTTTTGTAGTAATTTACAGAAATATTACGGCAAAAAAAATATTTTTAAAAATATTATCCAACCGGCCAGCTGCTGGCCGACTGAGCCCAGTCAGCCCGCAGCTGGCCGACTGGGCCTTATCGGCCAACAGCGGGCCGACAGGTGGCTTCTCAGCCACGCGGTGGCCTCCCATTGGCCAGGCCACGTCGGGCGCTGGCTGTCGGCGCGCGCCGGGGCAGTCGGCCAGCTGCCGACCGATCGGCTAGCTGCGGGCCGACAGGGAGCCAGCCCCGCGCCCCCGCCTCTTTCTCCTCTCTTCTCTTCTCTTTCTCCTTTCTCTTTCTCTCTTTCTCTCTGTTCTTCCTTCCTCCTCTCTCTTACACGAACTAGCTTCAATTAATACACCAAAATGAGCCGTATTTTCGCGGATTTGGCACCGTGAATGGGTTCTATATAGTTAGGGGAGCCAAAAGAGACCTCGATCTACTGATGGGGTAGCTTGTGGTGGTCGTGGTGAGGATTTTGTTGGAGCATTTTTTCAGCTCATTGGTGGAGTTTGCCGCGGCGGTTGAGGTGGAGGTGGTGGTGGAGAAGCTGGGGCAGTGTGGTGGAGTTGAAGCTCCGGTTGTTCGGTGGAGTTTCCGGCTCCGGGTCTGGTCATTTCAGGCCGTCGTTCGTCGTTCGCGCGCACGCTTCAAGGGTATATTTCAACAAACATTTTATTTTTCGAAGTTGTGTGCAATTATTGTTATTTGCTCCAGTAGTAAACGTAAATATTTAGGTGGTCGTGGTGAGCATTTTATTTTCCCGTTCCGGTTCCGGTGAGCATTTTATTTAGATGTCAACTAATTAGTTTTGTAAAAATGTGTAGTTGCTCCGGTAATATTGCGGACTATATGTGGATGTTTAGTATTTAGGAGTGTCTAATATTTTTAGTTGGTCCGGTAAAATCCGTAATATAGGCATTGCAGTCAAATAATAAAATCTGACAATAAACATTTTATTTTTCGAAGTTGTGTGCAATTATTGTTATTTGCTCCAGTAGTAAACGTAAATATTTAGGTGGATGTGTAGTTGCTCCGGTAATATTCCGGACTATATGTGGATGTGTAGTATTTAGGAGTGTCTAATATTTGTTAGTGGGGGTATTATAAGTTGTTGCTTAATATAGTTGTTTTTTGTTGTTGAAAAAAATAGGTGAGCCGAGATGTCCGATGTAGTGAAGTTCAGATTTTACTATGGTCCTGGTACTGTCCAAACAACTGAGATGGGAGCAGATCTGAGTGAATTTACTCACATAGATGTGCCAATGAGCGCACCTCAAACATGGTCTGTCAGTCAGTTGAAAGAATGGATTACGGCAAGTTTAGGTCTTGATACTGAAACACACACCGTCGGTGTTCATGCATTGTGGACACGGTCAAGTTCAATAATTTACTTTTATTTGAGGCCAATAGAACGAGACTCCGATTGGGTCCGGTGGTTACATGGTTGTGAACGAAGGGGACGCAATCCTATAGCTTTAGTGCTTCCTGTCGTGAAGGAGGTCAGTGCACATGAAGGCGAGGGTGGCTACGATCCTGGTCATAGCAGTGTAGGGAGGCAGTTTTCTATGTCAAATGCTGGAGATGATTCTTACGAACCAGGGCAGAGTAGTCAGGTAGAAGGAGGAAATGCTTATGGTTATGAACCAGGGCAGAGTAGTCAGGCAGAAGAAGGAAATGTCGATGATGATTACAATGGCGAGGTGGACGCTGACGAGGTAGATGGGCACATGCAGGAGCAGATGGAAGGAGAAGACACCGATGTTGAAAGGGGCCATGCCGATGATTCTGACGAGTCAGATGAAGAAGAGAATGCAGATGAGGTCCCGAATCCTGCATCGTGGAATCATGACTTCTCAACTGTAATGACCGTGAACGATGCACATGATTCAGCCTGGCAATATCACCAAAACAATATTGCAACGGGTGCTATGTATCCGAGCAAGCAAGCCCTGAAGGATGCAATAATTAATTGGGCAATGTCCACGCAAAGGGTTTTCACAGCTCAGGTGTCCAGTCCGAAATTCCTGACAATGGTATGCAAGAACGCAGATTGTCCCGCAAGAGTGCACGGCTTTCTCCCTAAGTATGGCACAAGTTGGGTGATAACTGACTTAGTTCATCACAGTTGTCTTATTCCCTGCATCCCTCAAGATCATGCCAACCTTTCATCCACGCTTATTGCTCGGTTGTTTTACGATGAGATAGTGCAAGGCAAAGCTATGGAAGTGAAGGCAGTCCAGACAAAAGTGTTCGCCAGGTTGAAGTACAAAATTTCTTATGGCAAGGCTTGGAGGGCTAAGCATGCAGCGCTTGAGAGGAGATTTGGTTCTTATTTTGATGCATATGACTCTGTTGTCCACCTCCTCCACACGCTGCAGCAGCGGAATCCAGGCACATATATCGATATCCAAGACATGTTCATGCCAGAGTTCCCAACTGTGAGGGTGTTGCATCGTCTCTTCTTCTCTTTCGGTGTATGCATCGAAGCTTTCAGGCATTGCCGACCGGTGATATGTGTTGACGGTACTTTTCTCACAGGCAAGTACAAGGGTCAGATCCTGACAGCCATAGGTCAAGACGGCCAAAATCAAGTCGTCCCACTGGCATTTGCATTTGTGGAGAGTGAGAACATTGAAAGTTGGACATGGTTCTTCAGGCAGTTGAAAATATCAGTTGTGAAGGAGAAGCCCAATGTGTGCATCCTTCATGACAGGCATGCAGGTATACTCAGTGCGATAAGGACACTGACAAACCCAGGCCCTGAGGAACAAGTTCCATGGCAGGACTTGCAGAGCCGTTGGTGCATGCGCCATCTCGGGGCTAATTTCTTCTCGCAGTTTAGAAATAAGAACCTGATGAATCTGTTCAAAAAACTCTGCAAGCAGAACCAGTTATGGAAGTACAATTTGATACGCGACAGACTTAATGTGTGCACGCAGAGACACGTGAGGGACAGGAAAGCTGCAAGAGATGCAGCGGTGAGGGCACATGTTGAAGCAGTAGCTGCACAGTTGGCAACAGGAACAGCCGCCGTGGAGGAGGAGGCTGTTGGGCTATGTGACCTGCCAGGCTTTGACCCACCTGGTACTAGGAGAAGGCTCGGGAGGTCGATTAAAACCTTCGAGCAGTGGATAGAGCATGAGCCTCTGGAGAGGTGGTCTTTGCTACATGACACACATGGAGCAAGGTACGGTGTCATGACAACGAACCTCGCGGAAACATACAACTTTGTCCTCAGAGGAAACCGGGCATTGCCACTTACTGCCATCGTTGAGGGTATTTTCTATGGCACCGTCAAGTATTTCAGAGACAGACGTCAAATAGCAGAGCAGCATATCTTGAACAACCCAAATACACGGTACTGTGAAAGAGTCACGAAGTACATGGACAACAAGATGCAAAAAGCTAGGTCACACACTGTAGTCGCCATCGGTAATCAAGAAAGAAGGTTTGAGGTCCGCTTAGCCAACAACAAATTCGGATGTGCAAATGAGTTGAGGACGCATGAGGTCAAAATTGGCAATGAAGCCTGGCCAACGTGTGAGTGCACATGCAACAAACCGAAATTGCTTCACCTACCTTGCTCACATGTACTTGCTGCTTGCGGGCAGCTTGGAATGGACGCAATATTGTTTGTGTCTCCATATTTTCTGAAAGAGGCTGTCCTCAATACCTGGACAGGTGAGCTGATGGGTTTTCGATCAATTGGTAATTTCAACAGCGTGAACCCCGCCGAAAGGCGTTACATTCCAAACCCAGAGCATATGCGTACAAGTAGAGGCAGACGGCAGTGTCAGCGCATCCGAAATGATATGGATGAATCTGAAGCGGGAGGTCTGACTAGGCAATGCATTCTATGCAATGAATTTGGCCATAGGGACACTACTTGTCCCACTTTCGTCACTGGGCGTGGACGAGGCAACCGGGGAAGAAGAGGAGGTAGAGGCAGTAGAGGAGTAAGGGCGAGAGGAAGAAGCTAAGCTAGCAGTACTATGTTCTGAATTTGTATTAAGTGTGGCACTATGTTCTGAATTTGTATTAAGTGTGGCACTATGTTCTGAATTTGTATTAAGTGTGGCACTATGTTCTGAATTTGTATTAAGTGTGGCACTATGTTCTGAATTTTTATTAAGTGTGGCACTATGTTCTGAATTTTTATTAAGTGTGGCACTATGTTCTGAATTTGTATTAAGTGTGGCACTATGTTCTGAATTTTTATTAAGTGTGGCACTATGTTCTGAATTTTTTATGTACAGGAATGTCGGGATTGTGGTTGCTGAATGGGGACATTGATAGGGGTCATCGTGCTGCGATATGGTCTGAGCGCAAGCTTGAGCCTCTGGTCACTCGTCCTCCTAAGGAAAACTGGATGATACATCAAGGATGGCTTCAGCGGTACGTGCCTTGTTAATTTGCACACTGACATGCATATTAATGGTTGAAATGGGAGACACTAACTGAAAAGTTCTCTGATGTAGGTTGAAATGGGCCGGCCTATTACCTTTTGTGCGTCTGGTTGAGTCTATCCCGGGTGAGAAACGCCTCGCCATCGATGGGTCTTTGCTGAGCTGCTTAGTGGATCGTTGGAGGCCAGAGACCCACACGTTTCACTTCAGATGGGGAGAGATGGCTCCTACTCTGGAGGATGTTTCACTTTTGCTCGGACTACCGTTGGCAGGTCATGCCGTAGGACCGTTGGACGCACCGGCTGGTTGGGAGCGAGCTCTGACAGAACGTTTTCATGGTGTTTTTCCGGATGCTCCGGATCCGGTATGGGAGCATCACGGACCTAAGTATGAGTGGTTGCTAAATTTCCGGGTAATTTACCCTACCTATTATCTTCAAGTTATCGTGCATTAACTTTTACATAAAATAATTGCGGCTTACTAAAACTTTTTCTTCGCTTAATGCAGATCCAGAACTTCCGTGAGCCGTTGACTGCGGAACAGATCACTCGGAGCCTGGAGGCCTACTTACTGTGGCTTTTCGGCAAGGTGATGTTCACGGAGAACCATGTCACCATGATTAGCGCGCTGTACATCCCTATGGCACTTGAGATAGCGAGCGCTCAGACGGCGGATGATATCAGACAGAGGAGTTGGGGTTCGGCGGTCTTAGCGGCTACATACCGAGGTATGTGCAACGGTTGCCAGCTTACATCAAAAAAGCCAGCCCTTCTTGGATGCCCTCTATTCCTACAGCTGTGGTCGTGGGAGAGGATCTCTATAGGGCGACCAGATGTACGTGTTCATGAGCCTATAGACGCCATGTTTGATGTTGACGGCATCGACATGCCTACTTTCGGTCTGTGTTGGACTCGTCGCGAGGTATGCATCGTGTTGTAGTTTAATTACATCTATTTCGTACACAAGAGATACTTCGATGCTAGCGGTTACTAACTTTTGTTATCTGCAGAGACGCTTTGCTAGTGATCAGACCAGGAAGGCATACACAGCATTGAACGAGCAATTCGATGCGTACACCGGGGTCATCTGGCAGCCCTACACGGAAGCAGCCATACAAACGAGATACCCTGCTGGTATGTCTGTGCTATGCACAAGGGACCGAGATTACTGGATGACAAAATCAAAGATCATCTTTGATGTTTTCGTCGAAGAGATGGCACAACAGAGGGTTATGAGGCAATTTGGTCTTCTGCAGTTGGAGCAGCCTCCCCCTATAGAGAACCCAGTGCCAGCACACATCCACAGGTATTAACCAGTTTTTTAATGTTGCATTATCTTTCATAGTAATCCATTCGAACATTTAGGTAAATGTTGAACACACACTACAATTTTAGGATGACAAGGAAGGGCATGAACAGAACAACTGCTGACTGGCTAGTTAGACTAGAGCCGTATGTTATACAATGGGAGACAGCAAACACAAATCTATGGCACGAGAATCGCAATTTTGATCTCAATAAATTCAATGTCTATTTGCGGCGCTACATGACCGGAACACGGTTACGCATCGTTGAGCACTCCCACCCAGAGGAGATACCGGATCCTACACCGTCGGATATGTACCCGAGCTATGACACTTCGGGCTCTAGGCAGTACGCGGTAAGATATATTTTGACGTGCTCTTTAAGTAATGTTGTCACATACTTTGACGTAAAGGAGATAGACATTATTAATCGTCATGGAAATTTGCAGGCTACCTTGACGGACGATATCTACAACGACGTGACCACCTTTGGACGATCACTGTCGTCTGGACCTCTTCTTCAACACCGTCCACTGCTACAACCCTTCCTGGAACGAATTCAGAACAAGCTACGGACTGCGTACGAGGTTATCACGTGCACCCGGAGAACCGACGTTGTTCAGCACCAGCAGCAGCAGCCGCGTCACTCCACGCACCGACATCAACCACGTCCACGTCTAGCACATCAGCCGACAATCAGGCCACCCCGTCCTGACCAACCTGGTGGTTCGACGTGGCAGCAACCACAGCACTATGGTCCCACGTCGAGCTTCGTTTTTTCTCCGGGGCCACAGCAGCACGGTCCCTCTTCCAGCTACGTGTTTGAGCCAGAGCAGCCGTCACAGCCAGCAGGTATGTGTGTTCATATTTATTGTTTTCAATATTAATTGACGCGACCTCATTCTTCACAATGAAACGTTCCATCACACAGGAGCCTACGGATATCAGGCGTCTATGTCGGCATCATATGATACGTGGGGGAGTGATCAACATCCCGAGGAGAACATACAGGCTCAGATGTCGCAGCACACCTAGTGGATGAACATGTTTTCGACTCCTCCACCAGGCCCCACACAGGATACACAGCATGACCAGGACGAGTCTGAGATTCCTCCTCGTCACATTAGGGCACCCGACAGGTTGGGATGGTCGCCGCTTCCAGATCCGCCTCCCCGCCAGGCCAGACGTCGTCACTGACGCTTCTATCTATCAGTATAGACATTACCATCTATTTATGTGTGAGACTTATGTCTATTCTATGTATGAGACAAATGCCTATGTACTTATGTATGAGACATATGATTATCTATGTATGAGACATTAATTCGCATTGTTTTTCCAGTTACATTTCCAAAGAGAATACAACCGATAATTAAGATAGAAGCACATCTGAATTAAACGGTGCGGTTGAACTTAATAAATACAACTTACATATTACAAAATGAAATTAAGGTACAACATAATGCCCTACTTGTTGAGGTACAACTGGAATACAGCTTACATACTACATGAAGTCATCATCGTCATCCTCCGTTGATGCAGAACTCTTGACCTTCGACGATGAAGAACTTTTGCCCTTCGACGATGCAGAAACCTTGCCCTTCGACGATGAAGAACTCTTGACCTTCGACGATGAAGAACTTTTGCCCTTCGACGATGCAGAAACATTGCCCTTCGACGATGAAGAACTCTTGACCTTCGACGATGAAGAACCCGGAAGCGGCGGCATGAAGATATCATCTTCGTCCTCGCTCTCCTCAGTCCATAAACATGGATTATTTCTTGCAGTCCTTCTGAAAGCTCCACTCTTCGGCAGCACTACCCTCTTCCACCTTTCATCCAACCTAAGAAGTTCTTTGCGTACCTCCTCATAGGTCCTTTCAGGCCACCCAGACCTACGTAATTGGTGAGCCAACTCATTCATTATGGTGTCACTACCGGTGAGTTCGTCCCATGGAACTATCCTATTGTCCATCCTGAAATCACTAGCTAGCCTCAAAAGAGTCTCGCTCATCCCAGGGTGAAAACTACGATCGAAAGGATAATGGGACATCTCAACTACGCTACACTGCAATGCTTATCCACCTCCGTCTGAAGGGGGTTTTATAGGTGGTGGACGTGAAGTTTCCCGCCACCCGTTTCCCGCCACCCGTTTCCCGCCACCCCTTTCCCGCCACCCGTTTCCCGCCAGCCCTTTCCCGCCACCCGTTTCCCGCCAACCGTTTCCCGCCAACCCTTTCCCTCCACCCGTTTCCCGCCTCCCCTTTCCCGCCACCCGTTTCCCGCCTCCCCTTTCCCGCCACCCGTTTCCCGCCAACCGTTTCCCGCCAACCCTTTCCCGCCACCCGTTTCCCTCCTCCCATTTCCCGCCCCCGTTTCCCGCCATACCGCAGTCGTTCTTTCCCGCCATTCTCTTCTCTCTACCTATAAAACCCCCTTCAGACGCACCTGGATAAGCATTGCAGTGTGCTGCTGGGCAAGTTGGGGCACTGTGGTGGAGGTGAAGCTGTTGTTCGTCGTTATTCGTTGGAGCCGGAGCACCGGCAGTTTGGTGGCACGCTTCAAGGGTATATTTCATCCCACTTTATTTTTCGTAGGTGCTCCGGTAGTATTTGTTCATATATTTATATGTCAACTAATTAGTGCGATATTAAGGGGTAGGTTAGGTACTCAATGCGATTTGTGTGTTGCAGATGGCTGAGGGTACTCCGTGGTTGCTTAGCCCTATTGTTCATGTCAAAGGCTTTTCTCCAACTGTTGTGCAAGTTAGTGAAGTGGACCTCACTTTTGATTGGTTGAAGACTAAATTCATGTTGAAGCAAGGGTTGAAGGAAGACGATTTTGTGTACTACGTCAGCAGGAAGCAGTCAGATGGCCCTGGGGAAAGAAAATTGATTGACATAACTGATGATGGCAAGATTCAAGAAATGCTGAGCGAATGGCAATGGAAAAGGGTTGTTGAGTTGCATTGCTACAGGAAACCGAGTTATATGTGATGAATTTGTCCTTCGAGATCCGCCTCCCCGGCAGGCCAGACGTCGTCATTGACGCTCCTATCTATCAGTATCAGTAGAGACATTACCATCTATTTCTGTGTGAGACTTATGTCTATTATATGTATGAGACAAATGACTATGTACTTATGTACGAGACATATGCCTACTCTATTTTAGTACTCTGTTATCGGAACTGGGTGGCGGGAAAGTGTTGGCTGGGAAATGGGTGGCGGGAAAAGCGCAGTTTGGAAATGTCGATAACTTTCTAAACAAATGTTCATCACAATGGAAAAAGGTTCCCGCCTTTCAAAAAAGGCATGCAATTTTTTTGAAAATGTTTACATAGATCATGCCATTTTAAGAAAATATTCGCGTGTTTCTAAAAAAAGTTAGTGAAAATTTCAGAAAAGCTATACAATTTTAAAAAATGTTGTGTGGTTTAAAAAAATGTTATTTCCATTAAAAATGTATTTGAAAAATGTTACCATGTATTCATAACGTGTTAAAATATATAATTTTAAAAAATATCATCATGTATTATTAAAAATAGGCATGCACCAGTCGGCCCACAGCAGGCCAACTGAGCCCAGTCGGCCAGCTGCCAACCGACTGCATGCCTATCGGCCAGCTGCTGGCCGATCGGCCCACTGCAAGCCGACTAGGCTTCACACTGGCGGCCGACAGCCCAACCGGCCAGCAGCGAGCTGATGGGCCGCCAGTCGGCCAGCTGCGGGCTGACTGGGCTCAATCGGCCAGCAGCTGGCCGGTTGGATAATATTTTTAAAAATATTTTTTTTGGCGTAATATTTCTGTAAATTACTAAAAAAAATGTATTATTTAAAAAAAATTAGCGAGTTTAAATACTGAGCCGCTCCAACCAGATGTACAACTGAGATAGCAGTTGGAACTGGTCTACCAAATCATTGTCTTCACCAAGCCAACTGGTTCTATTTCCTCAACACTTTCATTTCCTCATTACTGTGTTGTGTGTTTGTTCATATCTGTGTTTCAAGACTTTGACTGAAGACTTTCTCAATTTCCTCAGATCAAATTTCTTCAGTCTGTTTGTCTTCATCTTGTGCTATCCTGTGTTTACGCTTTCTGTACTCTGTGTTTGTCTTCATTTCATCATGATGACCATGCATGTATTCTGCTATGTTTACTTCTGAGTACTTATTCCACTGCTAGTAGTTCTCCGCTAAGGAATTTCCTCACTAGCAAATTCCTCAGTGAAGAATTTCATAAAAATCGCCTATTCACCCCCCCTCTAGTCGATATAACGCACTTTCAATTGGTATCAGAGCAAGGTACTCCCTTGTTCTGTGTGATTTTGGTTTAACCGCCTGGAGTTTTAGTTATGTCGATCGCAAGTATGATCAAGGTCTCTGCTGGGTGTCCTACCTTTGATGGGACGGACTACCCCTACTGGAAGAACAAGATGTGCATGCATCTTGAGGCAATTGATAACGATCTCTGGTACGTTGTGGAAAATGGTGTTCCCTCCGTCTCACCCTCACTGAACACTACTGATGTGAAGAGATTCAAGCAACTCGATTCCCAAGCGAAGAATATCATATGTGGCCATCTGAGTAAAGGACAGTATGGTAGAGTGAGTGCTTTGGAAACTGCTAAGCTTATCTGGGATAGGCTGTCCAAGGTTAATGAAGGAGTTTCAACTCAGCGTGACTCTCGAGTTGATGTTCTTCACAATCTCTTCAACCGCTTCAAAAGACTCGACAACGAAAATGTTCAGCAAACCTTCGATCGCCTCACTGACATCTCAAATGAGCTTCAAGCACTTGGTGCC
Organism: Aegilops umbellulata; assembly: GCA_032464435.1. NCBI lineage: Eukaryota > Viridiplantae > Streptophyta > Magnoliopsida > Poales > Poaceae > Aegilops > Aegilops umbellulata. Next base: position 223,265,983 of record CP136058.1, on the reverse strand, counting down.
ACTGACATCACCGACCATGAGGTGGTGAAGAAATTGCTGAGATCGCTTGATTCCTCATTTGATACTCTGGCACTGATGATACAAGAGCGTGCTGATTACAAGTCACTTGACCCCGCTGATATCCTCGAGAGGCTAAACACTCATGAGTTCCAGCTTGCTAAAAAGAGAGATCTCTCTGGTTCGAGCTATGGCAGATCACGTGCACTGAAGGCCAAGGCAGTATCAGAATCCGAAGATGAAGACTCTAGTAGCAGCCTTGGTGATCCTGAAGAACTGAGTCATGATCTAGCACTGTTTGTGAAGAAATTCCAGAAGTTCTCAAGACGTGGTCATTTTGGAAAACCCTCAAGGAGCAACGATTCCTCATCCAGTGACTACAAGAAGAGGCTTTGTCACAAGTGCAAGAAACCAGGACATTACATTCAAGATTGTCCTCAGTGGGAAAAGGAATCAAAGAAGAAGAAATACAAGGATTACAGTTCTGATTATGCGAAGAAAAAGAAGACGTCTTCAAAATCTTCATCGTCAAAATCTTCAAAGTCTTCATCTCACAAGAAGAGCAGCTCCAAGAAGGCTCGGGCATTCATTGGCAAGGAAATGGACTCTGAAGCTGAATCTGAGGAACAAGAGGAAGAGGAGGCTTCTAAGGACTCTGAATCAGGTGTGGCAAGCCTAGTCCTTGCTACCGCATTCGTCAGCAAGTCTATCTTCAACTCTGAAGAAAATGATCTCACCAACAAGGCTGATGAAGGCAACGATGACTACGCTCCCACCTATTGCTTCATGGCAAAGGGTGCCAAGGTACCTAGATATACCTCCTCTGAGTCTAGTGAAGATGAATCAGATGACAATCTTAAGCCTAGCTACTCTAAACTTGCTAAGATTGCTGTGAAACAACAAAAGGCTTTTGAAAAGGTTCAAAACATGCTAGACAAAAGTGATGATATGTTGGGTGAAGAAATGGATCACACTAAAGCCTTAACTGAAAATCTTCAGAGACTTCAGACCAGGTTTGACAACCTTCAAGGTCATCATAACACTCTCTTGTCTGATCATGAGAAGCTTTATTATGAATTTCTTCAAAGAAAGCAAGATCTTGAAAAGCTAAGAGTGAGTTATGAAGATCTTCAGAAGGAGCGCGATTCATTACTTGCTCAACAAATCAGCGCTGCTCAGGAAGAATTTATTCCTCCATGTTTAAAATGCATTGAACGAGAATCTGCTAATTATTCACCTGAATGTTCAAATGCTTCAAATGTTACAAATTCTTCACCTGTCTCTACTATCACTAATTCCTCATCTGAGGACATTGCTAGTATCACTGACGACGCAGGGCTGAAGGAATTGTACATAACAGGCATGTACAAAAGCCTCAAAGGGCATCAGGCTCTTTGTGATGTGCTTAAAAAGCAGATCCTCAACAGGAACCCTAGGAAAGAGGGTATTGCCTTTGAGAGGAAACTTAATGCGGATGGAACTTATTGGAAGCCATAGCAGTACCCCAAAACCACATGGGTTGCTGCAAAGGGACCTCCAGTTGATCCATCAGATTTATCTGGCTATACATGTGAATCTTCTCGTTCTTCTGATGAGTCATTTGACTCCAACTATAAACTGTTCAAAAATCAGAATGGTGAAGTATTTGCTAGATATGTTGGCACTAACTGCAGGAACGGTTCCCCTATGAAGAAAATCTGGGTTCCCAAAAGTTGCCTTGAAAGTCTTCAGGTGAATGTCCTCATGACACCACCTATGAAGAAAAGGAACCGCAGATCTAATTCTTTATATGGACCAAATTCTTCATATGGATCCAAGTCCTCATACGGACCAAATTCCTCAAGGGGATCAAATTCCTCACATGGATCAAAGTCCTCATATGAACATCATCGTGCTAACAACTCTGTTTCGCAGGGAAGAGACAAGGGCTATGACTATGAGCATTACTCTTCTAATCATTATGTTCACAAGTCCTCGAAGAATTTCTCTGCTTATGCATATGCTTACTCTAACCCCTCTTATGTGAAACGAAATGGCTTGGCTGCTTTGCCACCATTCTCATATGGAGCTCGCAGAGTGATGAACTCTTTGCCACCCCTTCAGATGTGGGTGGTGAAGAAAAAGAACTAATCTCTTCTGCAGGGTCAGGTCTCCAGACGTGCTGCAACGTCTGAAGAATTTGCTGGGGACCTGACGAAAATGCATGAAAGGACGCAGGCTAACCATGATGAAATGAACTTTCATTTCACACGTCCTCCTTATATTTTATCTGTTCTACTGCTTGATGAAATTGATCTGATGAATTGTGATATCATATTCTTCACTGCTGAAGTATATGAGGTCGTAAGTTGCACTAATTCTGTTCAGGAAGAATTTATTCCTCCATGTTTCAAATGAGTTGAACGAGAATCTGCTAATTCTTCACCTGAATGTTCAAACGCTTCTAATGTTACAAATTCTTCACCTGCCTCTGCTATCACTAATTCCTCATCTGAGGACATTGCTAGTATCACTGACGATGCAGGGCTGAAGGAATTGTACTTGACAGGCATGTACAAAAGCTTCAAAGGGCATCAGACTCTTTGTGATGTGCTTAAAAAGCAGATCCTTAACAAGAACCCTAGGAAAGAGGTTATTGCCTTTGAGAGGAAACTCAATGCTGATGGTACATATTGGAAGCCTGAGCAGTACCCCAAAACCTCATGGGTTGCTGCAAAGGGACCTCCAGTTGACCCATCTAATTTATCTGGCTATACATGTGAATCTTCTCATTCATCTGATGAGTCATTTGACTCCAACTATAAACTGTTCAAAAATCAGAATGGTGAAGTATTTGCTAGATATGTTGGCACTAACTGCACGAACGGTTCCCCTATGAAGAAAATCTGGGTTCCCAAAAGGTGTCTTGAAATTCTTCAGGTGAATGTCCTCATGACACCACCTGTAAAGAAAAGGAACCCCAGATCAAATTCTTCATATGGACCAAATTCTTCATATAGATCCAAGTCCTCATACGGACCAAATTCCTCATGTGGATGAAATTCCTCAAAAGGATCAAAGTCCTCATATGAACATCATCGCGCTAACAACTTTGTTTCGCAGGGAAGAGCCAAGGGCTATGAATATGAGCATTATTCTTCTAATCATTATGTTCATAAGTCCTCGAAGAATTTCTCTGCTTATTCATATGCTTACCCTAACCCCTCTTATGTGAAACGAAATGGTTTGGCCTCTATGCCACCATTCTCATATGGAGCTCGCAGAGTGATGAACTCTTTGCCACCCCTTCAGATGTGGGTGGTGAAGAAAAAGAACTAATTTCTTATGCAGGGTCAGGTCTCCAGACGTACTGTAACGTCTGAAGAATTTGCTGGGGACCTGACAAATTGCCTGAAAGGACACAGGCTAACCATGATGAAATGAACTTTCATTTCACACGTCCTCCGTCTGCTTTATCTGTCTTACTGCTTGATGAAATTGATCTGATGAATTGTGATATCATATTCTTCACTACTGAAGTATATGAGGTTCGTAAGTTGCACTAATTCATCTGCAGGATGATCAACCCAAAGCCACTGAGTGGGTCCTTGATAGTGGATGTACAAATCACATGACTGGTGACAGAAATCTGTTGATGGATGCTCCCTTATCGTCATCACATCTGAAGCATATCATCTTCGCTGACAAGAGCAAAAGTCAGGTATTGGGTCTAGGTAAGGTTGCCATCACAAAGGATCGACACATGGACAAAGTCATGCTTGTTGAGTCCTTAGGATACAACCTTATGTCTGTCTCAATGCTTTGTGATCTTGATATGGTTGTTGTCTTTGGCAAGTATCGTTGTGTTGTGATTATGGAAGCTGACAAATCCAAAGTCTTCGAAGGCTTTAGGAGAGGAGACTTGTATATTGTTGATTTCTCTGCAGATTCACAACCAGCCGTGTGCCTACTTGCAAAAGCTTCAGAAGGATGGCTATGGCATCGACGACTTGGTCATGCAGGCATGGGGAATTTGCACACGCTTGCGAAGAAGAAGCATGTTATTGGCATTGAGAATGTCAAATTCCTCAAGGATCACTTATGCGGTGCCTGTGAAGCTGGAAAGATGACCAAGGCCAAGCATCCAGCAAAGACCATCATGACCACTACTCGTCCATTCGAATTGCTTCACATGGATCTCTTCGGTCCTAATCACTATTCCTCTGTTTTAAATGAAGCATCTCAATATGGCTTTGTTATTGTTGATGATTACTCTCGTTACACATGGGTACACCTTGTCTCTTACAAACATGAAGTGCAGGAAGTCTTCAAACAATTTTCCTCGAGGGCTTCAACCAACTTTGGTGTGAAGATCAAGCACATCAGAAGTGACAATGGCACTGAGTTCAAGAATTCGGGTCTCGATGAATATCTTGATGAACTTGGTATTACTCATGAGTTATCTGCTCCTTATACTCCTCAACAGAATGGCGTCATGGAGCGCAAGAACAGGACTCTTGCTGAGATGGCTCGCACCATGCTTGACGAATACAAAACCCCTCGTCGTTTCTGGGTTGATGCAATTGATACTGCATGCCACATCATCAACAGAGTATATCTTCACAAATTCTTCAAGAAGACTGCCTATGAACTCCTCACTGACAAGAAACCCAATGTGAGTTATTTCAAAGTCTTCGGTGCTAAATGCTGGATTAGAGATCCTCATCACAACTCTAAATTTGCACCGAAAGCACATGAAGGTTTTATGCTTGGTTACGGAAAGGACTCGCACACCTACAGAGTCTTCAACAATGTTCTTCACAAGATTGTTGAAACTATAGATGTGCAGTTCGATGAAACTAATGGCTCGCAAAGAGAGCACCTACCTTCTGTGTTAGATGAACTAGCACCTGAGGATTCTATCAAGCACAAGATGTCATTCCTACTGAAGAATCTGCTAAAGAATTCATTCCAGAACGTGAAGAACGTCGAGCTGATGCACCTGAAGAAAATGCTGAGGAAATTGATGTTGAAGAAAATGCTGATCAAATTCCTCAACGACAACCAGCTCATCCTCGCATTGCAAAAGTAGTGCAAGTGGAGAAGATCATCGATGACATTAGAGCACCAGGTCCTCTCACACGCTCAAAAGCTTCACATCTATCTAACTTTTGTGGGCACTTTGCTTTTGTCTCTATCACAGAGCCCACTAAGGTAGATGAAGCATTTCGGGAGCCTGAGTGGATTTAGGCCATGCAAGAAGAATTACATCACTTCAAGCTCAACAACGTCTGGGAACTAGTCAATCGTCCCGATCCTCGCAAGCATAACATCATTGGCACAAAGTGGATCTACCGCAACAAGCAAGATGAAAATGGTGTTGTGGTGAGGAATAAGGCACGACTAGTAGCTCAAGGCTACACACAGGTTGAAGGAGTTGATTTCGATGAAACTTCTGCACCTGTTGCTAGACTTGAGGCTATTCGCATATTGCTTGCTTATGCTAACCATCATGATATCATCTTATATCAAATGGATGTGAAAAGTGCATTCCTCAATGGTAAGCTTGAGGAAGAAGTATATGTTGCTCAACCCCCAGGATTTGAAGATCCAAAACATCCTAACAAAGTCTTCAGACTTAACAAGGCCCTCTATGGCCTCAAGCAGGCCCCACGGGCGTGGTATGATACATTGAAGGAATTCTTCATGAAGAAAGGCTTCACACCCGGTTCACTCGATCCCACTCTCTTTACTAAATCTTATGATGGTGAACTGTTTGTGTGCCAAATATATGTCGATGATATCATCTTTGGCTGTGCTGACCAACGTTATAGTGATGAATTTGCCTATATGATGAGTGAAGAATATCAAATGTCTATGATGGGAGAGTTGAAATTCTTCTTAGGTCTTCAAATTCATCAACAGCGCAATGGCATATTCATATCTCAGGAGAAATACCTCAAGGATGTCCTGAAGAATTTCGGCATGCAAGATTGCAAAGGCATCAAAATTCCTATGCCCACAAATGGTCATCTATGCACTGATGAAAATGGTATTGACTTCGATCATAAGGTATACCGTTCCATGATTGGCTCTCTATTGTACTTATGTGCATCTAGGCCAGATATAATGCTTAGTGTTTGCATGTGTGCATGATTTCAAGCTGCACCGAAGGAATCACACCATAAGGCTGTGAAGCATATTCTTCGATATCAAGCTCACACACCAACACTAGGATTATGGTATCCCAAGGGCTCGGATTTTGATCTCATTGGATATTCTGACTCTGACTATGCTGGTGATCGTGTGGACCGCAAGTCAACATCTAGTACTTGTCATTTCCTCGGACGATCCTTGGTCTGTTGGTCCTCGAAGAAACAGAACTGCATATCACTGTCTACTGCTGAAGCTGAGTACATTGCTGCTGGTTCTTGCTGTGCTCAACTGCTATGGATGAAGCAAACTCTCAAGGACTATGGCGTCAACGTGAAGAATGTGCCTCTCCTGTGTGACAATGAGAGTGCCATCAAGATTGCTCACAACCCAGTTCAGCACTCGAAGACAAAGCACATTCAGATTCGTCATCATTTTCTTCGCGATCATGTGTTGAAGGGCGACATTTCTATTGAGCATGTGAAGACTGAAGAACAGCTAGCAGATATCTTCACTAAGCCCTTGGATGAGAAGAGATTTAGCAAGTTGCGGTGTTAGCTAAATATCTTAGAGTCTTCGAATGTACTTTGAAAAGGCACTCATCCTAACACGTATGCAAAATTGATGACTTAGATGTGCAACACATGAAGAAACGTTTTTCTTCAATCAATGAAGAATAACACTCTAAGTGTGAAGAAATTAATGAAGAATTTGATTCTCAGGACCCTACGACAATTGTACGTGGTGTCTGAAATCGTCATTCTTATACAGTGGGTCACGCCACCACAGAAGTTGAAAATCTTCAATTTGAGTTTTTCCTCAGTTTTTGAAATTCCTCATTTGTTCAAATTCTTCAACTTTGCAAAATCTTCACTTGTTCCGTCGCTTTTCTTCATTGGCTATATATATATATATATATATATATATATATATATATATATATATATATATATATATATATATATATATATATATATGAGTTTATGTCCTCTACAACATTCACTTATAACTATTTCTTCAAGTTGGTTTTTTTTTCTGCTAAGTGAATGTGATCGGACCCTTCCCCTCTATTCTATATTCAATCCAATCTATTCACAAATTCTTCATGTGCGTTTTATTTGAAACTCGTTCAAAATCTTCACTGTGTCCTTGTCAGCTGAAGAAATTGTGAACGGAACGTTAAAACTTATCTTATCCAAATTTTCGGTTTTGCCGCTCAAACCGTTCCGCATCCCACGATGCATTATTCTATTCACCCACGATCTAACACGATCTCCACTACACAGTACGTGGGTGACACATGTCGTTAGAAGGAGAAAGGTCGGGGGCACGTTCGTCCCAAATCTTCGGGCGAACAGTTTTTCACTGCCTCTATAAATACCCCTCGCCCCTTCCTCACTTCTTTTACTCCGCTCGATCTCTCTCTCCTGCTCGAGCTTCTCAAACCCTAGCGCCGCCGCTACTCCTTCATCGCCGGTGAGGAAGAGCTTCACTGCCTCGACCTCGTCGCCGTCGTACTCGCGCCGACCGCGGAAATCTTCACCTCCGCCGCCGCCGTAGACGTCTTCCTCCGCTGAGTTAGGGCGTGGAAGATCTACATCGACGAACTTCACTGTTTCACCTCACTGTTCGTCGTGTTCTTCATTCAGGGTAATTAAAAGTTACTTTTACTGCCCTCTTTGATTCGAAACTTTTCTACAAAATCTTCAAAAGGTGTTTTATTTCCCAAACCCTCACACACAAAACACCTCACAAATCTTCTGTTCTTGTTTCATTTCTCTAAGCTTTATTTTCTTCAAGATTCCTCAATTGTTTGGATCTCCGATCTATACAACTCTGGAACCTAAGACAAAGCATGCTTAGTGAAATTCTTCAAGACGCATCGGTCAAATTCCTCAAACTAGTTCTTTTTGAAAAACCTTCTGAGAACGCATATGACCTCTCCAAATTCCTCGCGACTACATTCTGTTCATAGGTACTCATGTCCGCTGCTGAATCATTAGGTTCTCATCAACTTAACTCGTTCGCAGCGTTCCTTGAAGAAAAACTGCATACTTCTTCAGAGAATTCGATTGTTCAAATTCCTCAGCTGAAGAATATGGCAGATGGTAAGAAGCCGCAGAAAGGAGGAAAGAAACCTGAGGTTATGACTGCGTTTGAAATCCCTGAGGATATATATGCTGAGTACTGCACACCTGATGAAGCCAAGTTTGACAAAGAGAACAAAAATCAGCGGAAGGTGCGCATTCAGAGGATTGAACGGAGATGGGCACGTGAATGGAGGGAGTACAGATACGTCACTCCAAAGTACATGAAGAAATTCACTCTCAACCCTCCATGCCCAAGACTTCCACTGGCACCTGGCCAAGTTGCTGATCCCACTAGCGTGAAACGCGGTGAGGACTTTCCTGAAGAATGGGCAAGGCGTCAAGTCAAATTGGCAAGACAAGCCAAAGAAGCAGTGAGGAAATTCAACGAAGATTCTGCTGCTGCTGCCACTGAGGCCTCTGTCAAGCCGAGTAAATCAATGGCAAAGAAGACTGCTCGTAAGCCAAGTGCTTCACCAACAATGCCCTCACGGCCAAGTTCCTCAGCTGCACCCTCAGGGCCAGGAACGTCTAAATCTTCAAGACCAATTCCTCAAGCTGCTCCTGCTCCTTCAAAATCCTCAGCACCTCCTCCAAAGTCCTCAGCAGTTCCGACAAAGTCCTCAATACCTGTGCATCTGGCCTCGTGCCGACGGACTGCAGACATCTCAATTGCCTCTGGTGTCTCAGCAAGTTCCTCAGCTGCGCCAAATTCTTCATCTGGCCCAACTCTGCTGAAGACTAAGGCAACAGCTGGACGAGGTCCTCGACCAAGTCCCAAGAAGAAACAGGTCGCCTTCCAAGAGCCACCTAAAGATGATGAGGCTGATGATGATGAACTTGCAGAAATCATCAGAGACCGACAAGTAAGGGCCGCTAGAGCCAAAGGCACACCTGTGCCACTGCTTTTGGATCCAAGGGCGATCCTCGATTATATTGATCTCTGGCATAAGGATCCAAATTCACCTATGCCTGACTTCAAGTTGACACCTGGTCAAAATCACATGTTGACTCACTTCATTCAAGAGGAGAAGTGGAAATATGACCAGGCCAGACAAATCAAGAAGGCCCAATACAAGAAGGAAAAGTATCTGAAGACCAACGTGGTCACAATGACGACTGATGAACTCATAAATATTCAGTCTGAAATCAAAACCCTCAGCGACAAATTCAACTCTTACTATGCTGATTGGCAAGGAGCCAAAGTCAGGTTTGTGAAACTGACGGAGAAGTTCACCAATGTTGCAGCCCCATCACAACAAGAAGTTCCTCAAGCTGAAGCTTCGGTTCAGCCCACTGAAGAACATGCCAGCACCACTGATGACTTTCAGGCTGCTGAAGAAAATGCTAGTTCCAGGGCTGATGACTCCATTCCAGCCGCTGAAGAAATTGCCAGGGCATCCACTAGTGGTGCGCCTGAAGAAACTGAAGAAATCAGGGCAACTGCATCAATTGCACCTGAGGAAAATCAACCAGATTCCTCAGCTCCACCTGTGCCTACACCAGCTCCTATCCTTCCATGTAACATCCCAAATTTTTAAAATTTGGAATGTTAATAGGATCATTCTTTTCATCATTGTTTCTATGCTTATTTAAATTTTCTGAATATTTAAAGTGTTTTCCAACTCAAGGCAATATATTTGGAGTGGAGATAATATGACTTCTCCCCTATTAATTATGTTTGGAAAACACTAAGAATATATTCTGGTGTCAACCTAAATTATTTTGTCTTTATAGAAACTCAAATTTATTTTATAGTTGTTATTATATTGCTCTTTATGTGCTTTTGTTGCATAAAATTATTTTCCAAAAATGCATTTGTGTTTTAAAAATGTTCACTGTTTTATATAGTAGTAATCATGTTTTACTATATGATGTGGTATTTTTAGGAAGTCACTACGTATTTGATTTTAGTCAAATGTATGTTCTGTATGTAGTATATATTTTTTTGAGACAAATGTATGTAGTATATATAAATATAAATGTCAGCTCCTAGGTTTTACTGTGCATCAGGCCGGCGCACAGTAAAATTACCCCTCGCCCTCCCGCGCGAGGCAGACCAATAGGCCGACCCATTTTTGGCGAAACCGGGCAGCCCACCCGCAGCTCCTTCCTTCTATTTGTTTTTTTTTCTTCTTCACACCCAAGTCCCGCTGACACTGGACCCCGCCAGGTCGTCTCCTTCCTCGGGTCGTACTCCTGTTCACGCACGATGCCGAGTCAACCGACCCCAATCCTCGTTGACTCCTCTATTTCTGATCCTTCTACCACGACCGACCCCATATAAATTCCGCCCGAGTCCTCCTCTACCGATTTTCGCCAAAACTGAGTTCTCCCGTGCCCTAGAACGGCTGTTCGATCTCGCCGGAGTTCAGCCGCTGTTGACCTCCGCCATCGTCGTTTCCATCGTCGACAGGGGGTCTCTGAACCTCCCCTCCCCTCTGTTCTCCCCGCCTTGGTCTCCTCCATCCCCCTCATCTCTTGTTTTGCACAGGGGAGCACTAGGACGCCGCCCACGAGCCCAACCCGAAGAAGATCGCCGCCGCGCCATAGCTTGAGCACTGCCGCCAGCAGAGGCCACCCCCGCCGTCGTGGACGCCGTCAAATTCATCTCCGTCGTACGCCGCTCCCTCCTGTACTTCAGCCATCCCCGGGGGGGCCACGTAGCTGTTGCCAACATCGTCCAGGGCCTCGCCGCCGCCGTCTCGTTCAAGTCCAGCGCTGCCCCAGCCTCTGCTGTTTCGGTGAGCAACCGTCACCCGTCAGATCTTCTTTAAACGGCCAAGATTAGGTCATCTATTTTTTTCTCCCGAACCGTTTTTCTGTAAGTTGCGACCGTCCATCGTTTAACCTACACAGCGAACACATCACAGCCAATGCGGTCTCGCCACACGGCACATCCACAGTACCGCAACAGTTCTTCCACAAATCTGTTTTAACACAATTTATTTTGGCAGATTCCATATCAAATGTTCAATTAGGTATATCTTGAGATTCGTATGTCCAAATTCACTGATTCTTTTTCGTGTGTACTCATACTGACCAGGAGCATCTAACAGAACCAAAGTTTCAAACTTTTGCACTGTTCAAATTTGAATTTATTTAAATTTGAATTTAACCTTCCGGAGGCCATATCTTTCAAGCTGTCTATCCAAATTAGTTGATTCTTTTTGCATTGTGATCCTACTAGCATGTAGATAATATTTACCTACTGTTATGTTATGCCAATGAAGTTTTATTTGAATTATTTGTTGTTGGCTTTATTGTGATTGTTATGTGAGTACGATTTTATTTATCGGTGCCTTCGTTAATCGTATAGATTGTCCGGAGTGTGAAGCGGACCAGAATTAATTGTTAGAGTACTTCAACACCGTTCAAGGCAAGTTTGCACTTTTGATTTTGCTCATCCTATATTCTGATATGCATGTGTGGTTTTAATGGTATGATATATGATTGGCCTGATATGTGTATCCTATGTTGTCATGTTTTGGTATTGATTGTGTTATGTGTGGTGTGGTCAACTTGCTATGATAGACGTGGGCATGTGTCGCGTGATGTTTGGAAGTGGTGAGCATTTATAGCTGTAGGCTCAGGACTTTTTCTCAGGTGAATGCGTCAATGGCTGAGCGCTCTATTGTCCCTAGAGAATGCGCCATGACTGAGCGCACTGAGTTGTCGGGGCTTTTTCTCACGTGAATGCGTCACTGGCTGAGCGCTCTATTGTCCCTAGAGAATGCGCCAGGACTGAGCGCACTTGAGACATCTTGAAGATCTTTATCATTTGTGTTGTGTGCACCTTGCCTATGTCGTGGAGGTAGGTGAAAGTAGTTTCACATGAAACCAACTTGAGTGTTTTGTTTGTCATACTTTGCAGGTAGATGTAGGTTTGCTTTATCATTATGTGTAATTTGCCAATACATTCAATGTATTAACCCTTTGTGGCTGCAACTTATCATGTTGCAGGATATTCAGGTGATCAGTGAGATACAGTAGGGTCGCGAGTCTTCACTCAACATTTTCGCCAGTGGGCATTGATGGGATTGATTGTTTATTATGCTACCTTTCCGTTGTTATTATTGAATAAATTTAGCTATGTACTGCTCAGTTTGTAATACTTTATGAATTCTGGATCATACGCTATAGTAAATGATGCACTTGTTATTTGATATTCATATGTACTGTGTGTGCTAGCGAGTCGATCCAGGGACTAGCACAGTGAGCACAGAGACATCGAATCTTATCAGGTTCGGGTCATTACATTCCATCTGCATCAGATGTGAAGAAGACCAAGGCTGCAGAGCGAGCTGCAGTGAAGAAAAGGAAAGCATCAAGTGCTTCAGAATCTTCAGCTCCAAAGTAGATGAAGCCTATAACCAGCTCATATGAAAATCCGATCTATGCTGTTCCGATTTCCGCCATGCCATCAAAGGACCATGTTCCTTTTGATGAAGAATATGTGATCCCAAGCGGATTTGATGAAGAAACTCAATTTGCTGCTTCGTCAGAGCAGATTGATGAAGAAATTGAAGTGGATGCGATCCCTTCAACCCTAGTGGTTTCATCACCAATGCCTCAGTTTACTGCTGAAGAGGCTAGTGTTGAAGAAATTGATGATGAAGATGTGGACATTGGAAGCACAACTCGAGTGATGAATGACGACTTTTGGGAAAGTCAGCATCCTAATTCTCCACTCTTCACCCCACTGCAGCAAATCCCTCACTCCCTTGCACCAACAGTTCAATTGGGCTCTGAAGAAACTCATCCAACCTCATCTGTCCGTGAAGAAATTCCAGCCACTAGTGCTGAAGAAACTACTGCTGCTGAAAATGTGACTGCACCTGAGGAGGAACCTGAAATTCCTCAGCCTGAAGAACCTGAGCTCGCGATTCCTGAGGTAGTGATGCAGCTCACTGACACTCCTCTGCCAAAGCCAAAGGATCCATTCTCAAGGAAGCAAAAGTTCAAGGCTGAAGACTTCTTTGGCGAGCATGTATTCTTCACAGATTACAACCCCTGTGACTCTGCTCGCATATGGAAGAGGCGTTTCTGGACTGCTAGTCAAGCCAACTTCTATTCCTTAGTGCTGTTCAACAAAGACAAAGTCTTCGACCATGCACACATTCCTCATGTAGACATGGAGTCTTTGCCTTGCTTCACGCCAGTCCTCAGTGTTCTTTACGACGCAGGGCTGCTCAATTTCTGCACTAACATCTGTGATTGGAATGAAGAACTCATTCTTCAGTTCTACGCAACGCTACACATCACCTGCAACTCTGAAGATTTGAATTCATGGGTTCTGGACTAAATGACTGAGAACACTCATTACAAGGCACCAGCGTCTGAATTGCTTCGTGCCCTTCCTCTAAGTCCTCCCCTTGAAGATGCACGTTGTGTTTACAATGAACCTGAGCTTTCAAATCACTATATGCAAGTGCTGATGAAGCCTTTGAAGCCAGGGCAGGCCCCTCGAACCAAATTCCTTGTCAAGGAATTGTTGTATGTGCCGCGGACCGTCTATCACATTCTGTCCAAGACAATGAGTCCTATCAAAGTCCACGACTCAAATGATGAAGAAGTCGTTGGCATCATGAAGAATATGCTTTTCAACATCATTCATGGCATTCCCGTCAACTTCCATGATTTCTTCATGAGGACTCTGGCCAATATTTCTATGTCACCATTTGAGCTGAAGCCTTATGCGCCATGGATTATGAGATTCATCAGGACAAGGTCTTCACTCAATTACAAAGCTGACACTCTAAACCACTGCAGCTACTTGCCTCCTATTGATGTCCTCAAAAGGACATTTTCCTCAGCTGATGAAAAGGGCAAGGCAACTGCAGTGATAGATGAAGGCATTCGTCCATTGGATGGTCAATTTCGCAAGGCTGCATCTTATTCCACCAATGATGACTCTGCCACACATGACTCTGCCGCCAACAATGCCAAGCCAAATCCTCAAGCCACAGCACCCAGGGTGATGACTGATCGTGAGTTACTCCTCAGTCTTCATCAGAAGGTTGATCGCAATCACAAATGGGTTAAGCGTCAGTTTGGTTCAATTCTTCACAACATAACTTCAACACACAATGCAGTGAAGAAAAACCACTACTACCTCCATGAAACCCTCAACCGCACCTGGGTTGTTCTGTCTCAAGTCTACAGCGCTGAAGATCTGTAGAAAATGGGTCTCAAAGAAGATTTTGACTGGTCTGCACCTCCTCCGAAGAAATACAAGAAGGTCAAGGTTCCTTCTTTGGTGGCCAACTCCTATTCTTCATCGCGTGAGACTGATGAAAATGAAGACTTGGACGACACTGCGGCAGGCCCTACTTCAATGAACGACCCCAACAACGCTGGCGCTCCTTCATCAACTTGATTATCTTCAGGGGCGTTAGTCCTCAGTTTCGATCCTTTTGTGAAATCTGAGTTAGTCTTCAAGCGGGTCTATATTATAAGGGCGTTTTTTTCTAAGTTACAACTCTCGTTCTTCCGAAACTTTTATTGGATCGAGTTGTAAACTTAAACCTGATGGTGGTCTGATACTTCTGCTACGTTATTCTGCATGCTTATTCCTCGTTAATATTATTGCACGCATGCTGAATTACATCACTCACCATATTTCATCATGCATTTCAAATTCTTCATATTATATATCAAATGCGTGTATGAATTACAAGATATAGGGGGAGTTCTCCATGATTCAACTCTTCAAGTGTGCATTGCCTCAAAAGCAAATTCCACACTATGCACATCTTCAGGGGGAGTTCTTCTATATCTTGCAATCAAATTCCTCAATATCAGTATTTACACTTCATATATTTATCCCCGTTGAAAACTTAACCTATATTGTCATCAATCACCCAAAAGGGGGAGATTGTAAGTGCATCTAGTGCCCCTTAGTGATTTTGGTGTATTGAAGACTTATAGGTTAAGGATCTAATGAGTTTATGAGTGTACACAGGTCTATAAGTCTATGAGGAGTTTGATATTTACATAGAAAGTCGACCCCTAAAAATGAAGTTCTTCGACTGAAGACTTTGATATTCTGAAGACTTTCTGAAGACTTTGAAAGTGAAGAAATTGGTGTGACCTTGAAGACTTGGTATTCATTTGAGGAACATGAAGCGTGAAGACTTTTGTTTTCGTAGTTTCATTTTCTCTTTCTTGAGTCATAGGAAACACCGTACTGTTAAAGGGGGTCGAGGAAATACTAAGGAGAAAATTTCCATGTGATGCTCAACTCAAATCGTACACCTACCTATCCCTTCGAGTGAAGCCATTGGAAATCTCATACAGTTCAGTCAATTTCTTCAGTGACAGAGACGCAGTTCTTCTGGTCACTGAGGAATTTTGTTCTGACTGAGGAGTTAGGAATTCGCCACTGCGGATTGCCTACACAGTGAGGAACATGATAGCCCTGAGGAATTTGAACCTCAAATTTCCGACCGTTGCTGTGCTACGCGCCAGCTGTCCCAAAATATCTTATCCATCCAACGGTCATATCATTGAAGGGCATTTATGTCTTATCATGTCGGGCTGCTCCCTAGGCTATAAATAGCCGCCCCCTACAACCACTAGCTGGTTGGCTGCTCCGCGAGAAACTGACACTTTTCATTTGAGAGCATCCCATCCTCCGAGGACTTTGAGCGAAAATCATCAAGTGAGGAAAATCCAAACCCAAACCCAAACACCTACCAACCCATAGTGATTGAGCATCACTGAAGAGATTGATCCTGCGTGGATCCGACGCTTGTTACCTTTGAAGACTATGCTTCTTCCAAACGGTTAGGCGTCATGGTCTAGAGCATCCAAGAGGAATTGTGGATCGCCGAGTGACCGAGTTTGTGAAGGTTCGGAAGTCACCTGAAGACTTACCACGAGTGATTGGGCGAGGACTATGTGTCCTTAGCTCAAGGATAATACGGTGAGGACCGTGTGTCCGGGATTGTGTGTCGTCGAGTTTAAATACTGAGCCGCTCCAACCAGATGTACAACTGAGACAGCAGTTGGAACTGGTCTACCAAATCATTGTCTTCACCAAGCCAACTGGTTCTATTTCCTCAACACTTTCATTTCCTCATTACTGTGTTGTGTGTTTGTTCATATCTGTGTTTGAAGACTTTGACTGAAGACTTTCTCAATTTCCTCAGATCAAATTTCTTCAGTCTGTTTGTCTTCATCTTATGCTATCCTGTGTTTACGCTTTCTGTACTCTGTGTTTGTCTTCATTTCATCATGATGACCATGCATGTATTCTGCTATGTTTACTTCTGAGTACTTATTCCGCTGCTAGTAGTTCTTCGCTAAGGAATTTCCTCACTAGCAAATTCCTAAGTGAAGAATTTCATAAAAATCGCCTATTCACCCCCCTCTAGTCGATATAACGCACTTTCAGGGGCCCCTGGCCTTCATCTTTGGCGAGGATTTTTCTTTATTTATTTTAAGATGTTCCATGGAGTTTCAGGACTTTTGGAGTTGCGCATAATAGGTCTGTAATATTTGCTCCTTTTCCAGCCCAGAATTCCAGCTGCCGGCATTCTCCCTCCTTATGTAAACCTTGTAAAATAAGAGAGAATAGCCATAAGTATTGTGACATAACATGAAATAACAACCCATAATGCAATAAATATTGATATAAAAGCATGATGCAAAATGATCGTAACAACTCCCCCAAGCTTAGACCTCGCTTGTCCTCAAGCGAAAAGCCGATAACAATAAATATGTCCTCATGTTTAGAGGTAGAGGAGTCAATAAAAATAAAATACGGACATGAAGGCATCATGATTATTCTCATAATAGCAACATATATAGATTTTGTCATATGATTACTTATGTTCAAGTGATGATCTTTTCACAATGCAAAAGTATGAATCAGAAACCTTATTGAGCACCGACAAACTATAACCTCAGTCATTGAAGCAATTGCAATTTATCATAACATCGGAAAGAGTCTATGTCAGAGCTAAAAAGCAAGTCCACATACTCAACTATCATCTAGTCCTTCATAATTGCTAACACTCATGCAATACTTGTGGTTACGGAGTTTTAATCGGACACAGAGAAAGATAGGGGCTTATTTGCCCCACAACCTTTTACCTCAAGGGTAATGTCAACAATAATAATTCATGCTCCCCTACATCCAATTAGATATATATATATATATATATATATATATATATATATATATATATATATATATATATATATATATCATGTTCTTTCCAACATGTTGGGCTTGCCAAAGGATAAAATGAAAAAGGAAAGGTGAAGATCACCGTGACACTTGCATAAGGTAGAAGATAATAATAAAAGATAGGCCCTTCGCAGAGGGAAGCAGAGGTTGCCATGCGCTTTTATGGTTGGATGCATAAAATCTCAATGCGAAAGAACGTCACTTTATATTGCCCCTTGTGATATGAACCTTTATTATGCAGTCCGTCGCTTTTATTACTTCCACATCACAAGATCGTATAAAGATTATTTCTCCCACACCAATCAATTATACATATTTAGAGCAATTTTTATTGCTTTGCACCGATGACAACTTACTTGAAGGATCTTACTCAATCCATAGGTAGATATGGTGGACTCTCATGGCAAAACTGGTTTAAGAGTATTTGGAAGCACAAGTAGTATCTCTACTTGGTGCTGAGAATTTGGCTAGCATGAGGGGTAAAGGCAAGCTCAACATACTTTATCTCAGATATAAGAAAACATAACTCATTATGTTGTCTTCCTTGGCCGACATCAACTCTTTAGCATGTCATATATTAATGAGGGCTCCCAATCATAAAAGATGTCAATGATAATATATCTATATGTGAAACCTCTCTTTCCTTATTACTTCCTATTAATTGCAATGATGACCAAAGCTATGTCTGCCAACTCCCAACAACTTTTAATCATCATACTCTTTCTATGTGAAGTCATTACTCTCTATAAGATCAATATGAACTCTTTGTTCCTTCTTATTCTTTTTATTCTTTTCTTTTATTCACTCAAGATCATGGCAAAATATCAAGCCCTTGACTTGACACTAATCTTTATTATATATATAGCTCACGGACTCAATTACATAGAGAGATCATAAAGCAAAACTAAAAACTAGATCATGCCATAAACTTTATTCTACTAGATCAAAATACTACTAATAGGATCGAACTAAGAAAAACGGTAAATATAGGAGATGTGTTTGTGATATGATATCGGGGCACCTCCCCCAAGCTTGGCAGTTGCCAAGGGGAGTGCCCATACCCATGTGATTATATCTCCTTTGTCGGTGAAGAAGGTGGGGGCGTTGTCGATGATGCGTGCTTTGCGTCCATCTTCCAAGGCATAGGTTCACCATCATAGAAGGATGATCGAGTCTCCGGGATCCTCAAATCTGCAGCCAAACTCATCCTTTTGAATCTATATTCATACTTATAGTTTTGGTTTTGCAGATCATAGATTTGGGCTTGGAGGTGCTCGATCTTCTCATGAAGCTTGAAGATGGCCTCCCCGATGTTGTCAGCATCCAACTTGTGGTTGCTAGTAAACTCCGCGATCATCATGTGGTTGGAGTTGAGTCCACGTTCCACCATCCCTTGGCACTTGAAAACTTGTTGCTCCACTACTTCGAGCCTCGTCTCCACGCTTCCGGTCCCCTTTGGTCCCTCTTCATCACGGATGTGCAGCAACCCATCACGCAACTCAATGGTTTGAGGGTGTCGCAGCACCTTCGCGAGGTAAGGGTTGATGACCTTCTCGAAGAACCTGTCCTTGGAAGCACTTGGGGCCGTCATGATAATCTAGATATGTCAGAAAAACAGCTCGAAACAAGAACAGAGGAGATTTGTGTGATACGGGAGTCAAAACCTTCGGGAGAATATATAATGAATTTTTGCTGACCAAAATACGTATCGTGCAATAAAACGGAGTCCGGAAGGCACACGAGGTGCTCACGAGGTAGGGGGCACGCCCAGGGGGGTAGGGCGCGCCCACCACCCTCATGGGGCCCTCGTGTCCTTCCCAGACTGCTACTTATTTTTCTATTTTTCAAAATATTCCAAAACGGAGAAATATTGCCTTAAAATTGTTTTGGAGTCGGTTTACTTACCGTACCACATACCTATTCCTTTTCGGAGTCTGAAAGGTCTGGAAAGTGTCCCTTATGTATTCCTCCGGGGTTACAGTTTCAATAATATTGGTTTCAACATTTATGGGATTACCTGAGATATAATGTTTAATTCTTTGACCGTTCACCACCTTCGGATTCGTGCCTTCGAATTTGTTGATCTTTATGGCACCGAAACGATAGACCTCCTCAATAACATAGGGGCCTTCCCATTTGGAGAGAAGTTTTCCTGCAAAAAATCTTAAACAAGAGTTGTATAGCAATACATAATCACCTACATTAAACTCATGCTTTTGTATCCTTTTGTCATGCCATCTTTTAACTTTTTCTTTAAACAACTTGGCATTTTCATAAGCTTGGGTTCTTCATTCATCAAGTGAGCTAATATCAAATAACCTCTTCTCACTGGCAAGTTTGAAATCATAGTTGAGCTCTTTAATAGCCCAATATGCCTTATGTTCTAGTTCGAGAGGTAAGTGACATGCTTTTGCATAAACCATTTTATATGGAGACATACCCATAGGATTTTTGTATGCAGTTCTATAAGCCCATAATGCATCATCAAGTTTCTTGGACCAATTCTTTCTAGACCTATTAACAGTCTTTTGCAAAATTAATTTGAGCTCTCTATTGCTCAATTCTACTTTACCACTAGACTGTGGGTGATAAGGAGATGCAATTCTATGATTAACATCATATTTAGCAAGCATTTTACGGAAAGCACCATGAATAAAATGTGAACCACCATTAGTCATTAAATATCTAGGGACTCCAAACCTCGGAAAAATAACTTCCTTAAGCATCTTAATAGAAGTGTTATGATCAACACTACTAGTTGGAATAGCTTCTACCCACTTAGTAACGTAATCAACAACAACTAAAATATGTGTGTATCCATTAGAGGCAGGAAAGGGTCCCATATAATCAAAGCCCCAAACATCAAATGGTTCAATAACAAGTGAATAATTCATAGGCATTTCCTGACGTCTACTAAAATTACCAATTCTTTGACATTCATCACAAGACAAGAAAAACTTACGGGCATCCTTGAAGAGAGTAGGCCAATAAAAACCGGATTGCAATACCTTATGTGCAGTTCTATCTCCCGCATGGTGTCCTCCATAAGCTTCGGAGTGGCACTTGCGTAGGATCTTCCTGTTCATGCTCAGGTACACAACGTCTAATAACACCATCTACTCCTTCTTTATAAAGATGTGGATCATCCCAAAAGTAATGTCTTATATCATAGAAGAACTTTTTCTTTTGTTGGTATGTGAAGCTAGGTGGTATAAATTTAGCAACAATATAATTAGCATAATCAACATACCAAGGAGTACTACGAGGAGTACTTATAACATTTAATTGTTCATCAGGAAAGCTATCATCAATAGGTAGTGGGTCATCAAGAACATTTCTAACCTAGACAAGTTGTCTGCAACGGGGTTCTCAGCTCCCTTCCTATCAACAATATGCAAATCAAATTCTTGCAGCAAGAGAACCCATCTAATAAGTCTAGGTTTAGCATCTTTCTTTTCCATAATATATTTAATAGCAGCATGATCAGTGTGAATAGTTACTTTAGAATCAACAATATAAGGTCTGAACTTATCGCAAGCAAATACAACTGCTAAAAGTTCTTTTTCAGTAGTAGCATAGTTTCTTTGAGCATTGTCTAGAGTCTTACTAGCATAATGAATAACATTTAATTTCTTATCAACTCTTTGCCCTAGAACAGCACCTACAGCATAATCACTGGCATCACACATAATTTCAAAGGGTAAATTCCAATCAGGTGGCTGAACAACAGGTGCAGAGACTAATGCTTTCTTAAGTATTTCGAATGCTTCTACACAATCATCATCAAAGATAAATGGTATATCTTTTTGCATTAAATTAGTCAGAGGCCGGGATTTTTTTTGAGAAGTCCTTAATGAACCTCCTATAAAATCCAGCATGACCAAGGAAACTTCGTATACCTTTGATGTCCTTAGGACATGGCATCTTTTCAATAGCATCAACCTTGGCTTTATCAACTTCAATACCTCTTTCAGAAACCTTGTGCCCCAAGACAATACCTTCATTAACCATAAAGTGGCACTTTTCCCAATTCAAGACAAGATAAGTTTCTTCACATCTCTGCAAAACTCGATCAAGATTGCTCAAGCAATCATCAAAAGAGGAACCATAGACGGAAAAGTCGTCCATGAAAACCTCACAAATCTTTTCACAAAAGTCAGAGAATATAGCCATCATGCATCTTTGAAAGGTAGCAGGTGCATTACATAAACCAAAAGGCATACGTCTATAAGCAAAAGTACCAAAAGGGCATGTAAACGTGGTCTTTGATTGATCTTTAGCCGACACAGCTATTTGAGCGAAATCAGAATAACCATCTAGAAAGCAATAATTTGTATGTTTGCATAATCTTTCTAGCATTTGATCAATAAAAGGTAAGGGGTAATGATCTTTCTTAGTAGCCTTATTTAATTTGCGGAAATCAATTACCATACTATAACCTGTGATAATTCTTTGTGGGATCAATTCAACCTTATCATTAGGAACAACAGTAATACCTCCCTTCTTAGGGACACAATGGACACGACTTACCCACTGACTATCAGTAACGGGATAAATTATACCTGCCTCCACAAGCTTTAATATTTCTTTTCCTACCACTTCTTTCATTTTAGGATTCAGACGTCGTTGAGGATTACGAACTGGTTTGGCATCTGCTTCCAAATTTATTTTATGTTGACATAGAGTGGGACTAATGCCCTTAAGATCATCAACAGTATATCCAATTGCAGCACGATGCTTCTTCAGAGTTTTCAATAATCTTTCTTCTTCATGCTCTGAAAGGTTAGCACAAATAATAACAAGATATATCTTCTTTTCATCAAGATAAGCATATTTAAGATTATCAGGCAACGGTTTAAGCTCAAACACGAGATCACCCTTGGGTGGAGGAGGATCCCCTAAAATTTCAACAGGCAAATTGTATTGCAGGATAGGTTCCTGTTTAAAGAATACTTCATATATTTCCCTTCTTTCATTCATGAACATATCATTTTCATGGTCTAGCAAATAGTGTTCTAAAGGATCACTAGGAGGTACGGCAATAGAAGCAAGACCAATAATTTCATCTTTACTAGGCAATTCTTCCTCACGATGTTGTTTACTAAATTTAGAGAAATTAAACTCATGAATCATATCATCCAAGCCAATAGTAACAACATTCTTTTCGTAATCTATCCTAGCATTAACAGTGTTCAAGAAGGGTCTACCAAATATAATGGGACAAAAGCTATCTTGTGGGGAACTGAGAACAGGAAAATCAGCGGGATATTTGGTTTTCTCACACAAGACTTCAACATCTCTAACAATTCCCACTGGTGAAATAGTATCTCTATTGGCAAGTTTAATTGTGACATCAATTTCTTCTAACTCAGCAGGTGCAATTTCATGCTTGATTTCTTTATACAAGTCATAAGGTATAACACTAGCACTAGCACCCATATCACATAAGCCATGATAACAATGATCTCCTATTTTAACAGAAATAACAGGCACGCCTACCACAGGTCTATGTTTATCTTTAGTACATGGTTTAGCAATTCTAGCAGTTTCTCCGCAGAACTGAATAATATGCCCATCAATATTATCAAACAAGAGATCTTTAACAATAACAATATTAGGTTCTACTTTAACTTGCTTAGGAGGTGTATAAGTTCTAATATTGCTTTTATGAACAACAGTTGAAGCTTTAGCATGATCCTTTATTCTAACAGGGAAAGGTGGTTTCTCAACATAAGAAGTAGGAACAATAGGATCATTATAAGTGATAGTCTTTTCTTCAACTTTAATAGGTGCAGCTACTTTTACTTCTATGGGAGGATGATATTTAAACCGCTTCTCCTTGGGGAGATCAACATAAGTAGCAAAAGATTCACAGAAAGAAGCTACTATCTCAGAGTCAAGTCCATATTTAGTGCTAAACTTACGGAAAATATCGGTATCCATAAAAGATTTAACACAATCAAACTTAGGTGTCATACCTGACTCCTTACCTTCGTAGAGGTCCCAATCTTCAGAGTTGCGTTTAATTCTATCCAATAAGTTCCATTTGAATTCAATAGTCTTCATCATAAAAGAGCCAGCACAAGAAGTATCGAGCATGGTGCGATTATTTTCAGAAAGCCGAGCATAAAGATTTTGAATAATTGTTTCCCTTGGAAACCCATGATTGGGGCATGAATATAACATTGATTTTAGCCTCCCCCAAGCTTGAGCGATGCTTTCTCCTTCGCGAGGCCAAAAATTATATATATAATTGCGATCACGATGAACAAGATGCATAAGGTAATACTTTTGATGAAATTCCAATTTCAATCTTTTATAGTTCCATGATCTCGTATCATCACATAGCCTATACCATGTCAATGCGTCTCCCTTCAAAGATAGAGGGAACACCTTCTTCTTAGCAACATCATCGGGTATACCTACAAGCTTAAATAATCCACAAACTTCATCCACATATATTAAGTGCTCATCAGGATGTTTTGTTCCGTCTCCTGTAAAAGGATTAGCTAGCAGTTTTTTCATCATACCCGAAGGAAATTCAAAAGGAGTTTCATTTTCAATAGGTTCAGTAGGTTGAGGGGCAACTCTTTGCTCTACTGGACGGGGTGAAGATACCCCGAACAAGCCCCTTAGAGAATTACTTTCCATAGTAACAAGTGACAGTAAATTTCAGCACACTATATAAATTTTTCCTTACCAAAGGCGCTACACTCCCCGACAACGGCGCCAGAAAAGAGTCTTGATGACCCAAAAGTATAGGGGATCTATCGTAGTCCTTTCGATAAGTAAGAGTGTCGAACCCAACGAGGATCAGAAGGAAATGATAAGCGGTTTTTAGCAAGGTATTCTCTGCAAGTACTGAAATAAGTGGTAACAGATAGTTTTGTGATAAGGTAAATTGTAACGAGCAACAAGTAACTAAAGTAAATAAGGTGCAGCAAGGTGGCCCAATCCTTTCTGTAGCAAAGGACAAGCCGGAACAAACTCTTATAATAGGAAAAGTGCTCCCGAGGACACATGGGAATATCGTCAAGCTAGTTTTCATCATGTTCATATGATTCGCGTTCGGTACTTTGATAATTTGATATGTGGGTGGACCGGTGCTTGGGTGCTGTTCTTACTTGAACAAGCATCCCACTTATGATTAACCTCTATTGCAAGCATCCGCAACTACAACAAAAGTATTAAGGTAAACCTAACCATAGCATGAAACATATGGATCCAAATCAGCCCCTTACGAAGCAACGCATAAACTAGGGTTTAAGCTTCTGTCACTCTAGCAACCCATCATCTACTTATTACTTCCCAATGCCTTCCTCTAGGCCCAAATAATGGTGAAGTGTTATGTAGTCGACGTTCACATAACACCACTAGAGGCTAGACAACATACATCTCATCAAAATATCGAACGAATACCAAATTCACATGACTACTAATAGCAAGACTTCTCCCTTGTCCTCAGGAACAAACGTAACTACTCACAAAGCATATTCATGTTCATAATCAGAGGGGTAATAATATGCATATAGGATCTAAACATATGATCTTCCACCAAATAAACCAACTAGCATCAACTACAAGGAGTAATCAACACTACTAGCAACCTACTAGCACCAATCCCGGACTTGGAGATAAGAATTGGATACAAGAGATGAACTAGGGTTTGGTGATGAGATGGTGCTGGTGAAGATGTTGATGGAGATTGCCCTCTCCCGATGAGAGGAGCGTTGGTGATGACGATGGTGATGATTTCCCCCTCCCGGAGGGAAGTGTCCCCGGCAGAACAACTCTATCGGAGCTCTAGATTGGTTCCGCCAAGGTTCCGCCTCGTGGAGGCGGAGTCTCGTCCCGAAAAGTTCCTTCTTATTTTTTTCTCATCGAAAGACTTCATATAGGAGAAGATGGGCGTCGGAGAGCCATTAGGGGGCCCATGAGGTAGGGGGCGCGCCCTAAGGGGGGGCCCACCCTCGTGAGCAGGGTGTGGGCCCCCTGGCCTTCATCTTTGGCGAGGATTTTTATTTATTTATTTTAAGATGTTCCGTGGAGTTTCAGGACTTTTGGAGTTGCACAGAATAGGTCTCTAATATTTGCTCCTTTTCCAGCCCAGAATTCCAGCTGCCGGCATTCTCCCTCCTTATGTAAACCTTGTAAAATAAGAGAGAATAGCCATAAGTGTTGTGACATAACGTGAAATAACAGCCCATAATGCAATAAATATTGATATAAAAGCATGATGCAAAATGGGCGTATCACCGTCGTCGGGGAATAACAGGAGGTGTGGGTGAGTAAAGGGATGGCCAGGCCAGGGATGCGAGTAGGGTGGGGCCATGAGGCCTGCTCGGCAGCACAGCCGGCCGAGGGAGGCGGGCGCAGGTGGTTCCACCAGTGCTGGTTTGGGAGGCTTCCACAGGAAGATCAGAGACTAAAGAAGCATGATTGCGCTTGGATTGACATCTAACGGTCTGACGCTGGTAGAGTCGATTGTTGACTAAGTTTTTTTGGGAAACCTTATGTACGCATGAACTTAGTAGGCCCACTGGTCAGCCTCCAAATCTATGGAAGACAGCATAGGGCCCATTTTCTATTTTTCTAATAATTTGCGGCCCATTTTCTAATTCTTAAGGAATTTGATATAGCCCACTTTCTGCCCAGGAACACAGTCAAATATTTTTTTCTTGTTGTAAGCTAATAAGACGTGGGACAATTGAGTTGGTTTTAGGGAAAACAAGTGGTAAAAAAATCTGTGCTGGGAGGGAAAACAACAATAAAAGTTAAGGATGTAAATATGAAAAGGGAACTTTATGTATTTTCAATATAATAATACATGTATATGAACTAGTAAAGCTATAGTTAGATATTAGAAAATGGAAGTAGGACATGGCATTTCAAGAGGAAAATAGAACTGGGATTTGTGCTTTCTTCAGTTAAAGACTGCGTGCGAATGTTCTAAGCGAAAATATAACTAAGGCTGGCGGGCCAGAGGCCAGTTAATACCCGCTGGATCTTTGTGCCCCATTGTCGTCATGGGCTGGGCCTGTTAAAAACAAAACCAAGCTTCGACAGTCTATAGCCCAGCTGAAACTTGCTCAACCCGAAAAAACAATATACCTGCTGGATCCGAGTTATCAGTCTGTACTTGCAGAATTCTCTCGTTTATTGACTACGTTGAAAATTTCATGGGTGTCTCAGATGTCAGAATTATTTTTCCATCGTGATAATAAGTGCATGCACTTGCTTGCATACGGCAATGGACCTGCTGGTTTCGTACGGTTAGGCTATGTATGGACAGTCGTCTTGTGGTTCCACGGACGAATTTCATGCAAATCGGATGGTTTTCAGTGAAACTGGACTAAATTCATTGCATTTTGCATATTTCAACTAATAATAACCGACTAGGCCTTTTAGTCCATGGGAGGTGCTTCACGCGATCGATGTCGCGTCACTTAATTGTTCTGGAAAGCCCAAATCCATCGGTCCTCTCTTTTAACAATTTGCAGCTGGGCTTGGCATGCCACAACCCAGTTCCGACATGTTGCTTCCAACTATCTGTCTATGAAACCTGATGGATCCTGTGCGTACTTCAAACATGTAAAAAAATTGGAGAACTGGGATTCGAACGACAAGTGCTTATACTACACATCAAATAAAAATCAGGTGCCTGAAAATTCATTTCAAAACAAATGATTGAGCTTTATATCCACGTCGACCCTCGACATGATGGTTGGAAGCAAATGCCAAGTTCATACCAAAATATCCTTAACAACAATACCAACTCGCAGACGACCAGGTAGTACAAATACCAACACTAAACTAACTTATAATATTTTTAGTCCTGGCCCTAGTGTTCGTCTGGTAGAAAATCTTGCAGACGACCAGCTCCCACTCATTCTCTTGCTCCAGGTCCCCGAGCTAGTACTGGTGCATCACCTCGTTGGTGCTCTACTAGCCAAAGTTCTTGTTGGTATGCAGCACCAGAACCTTTGTGCTGCCCGTCTGCCGGCCGTTGACCATCACCAGCAAGGTATTGCTGGTCTTGTGCCACATCGCATGCATGCCGTACTCTGACTGTATCTTGCGACATGTCTATGTGCCCTTTTTGAACGCCCTGGAGTTGCGTTGGAAGAAATGCTTGCTTAGGCCACTCAATGTGATACCTGCAGTATTGGTGAATACAAATTTTAGGGTACGTAGTTGGTATTTTCATAACATCTTTGGCATGTTGCAGTCACTTGCTTCACTTTTTATTAGCTGTCAAATTGTAATTGCTTCACTAGGCCTGCATCAAAAAAGAAAAATAGAGGTATAAACAAAGGAATATGTTTGTGCAAGTAGACGGCCAATCGGTGTCTCACTTGGAAGTTTCTCAAGATGGGTGTAGCATATGCCGTGCTCGCTGTCGATGGTTGGTATGAACAAATCGACGAGAGGGTGAGATCTCGCGCTGTCAGCACTCACTTTGGCCACAAGGTGCTCAATCAGCTCCTGATCCGTGGGATCGAACTTGATGCCATCTGGCAACACCGGCCAATCCTTCCTGGACTTGCATTGGTTAATTCCTGTTAAATGGTACTCAATGTATGATCAATCAACCGTTTTAAGTAAATGATGAAAGATTTTGACAGATAAGTGGTACTCCAAATCTGAAGTCCACAATACCCGAACAAACCGGGGTCTCGGCTTCATTACTACATGCAGACTCTAAAGATTTGAAAACCACCATAAAGATCGAAATCATCATACAGGGCGACGTGGACGAATACTCATAGGAGCGGCCTTGTTGGTTCCTTCCTTCATCTGGCTAGCTTGAAGAGCATCCTTGTTAAGATCAATTTTTTCAGCGTCTTCCTTTTGACTACTTGCAATGAAGTATAGCAGCTCCAGTAGCTCATCGCTCAACGTACCAAATGGATCGGAACAAGGCAGCGACTGGGAGGCGGGGATTCCGGGAGAGAATGGGAGACTGATCGTGTAGAGAATGGGAGAGTGTTGTTGTACTACGAGAGGGGACAGGCTCACTTTGGTGAACCGAACACGCCAGCGGGGCTCTTGTGTCACCTCACGTGCAGCATGTTGTCACGTCAACTCAATGTGAGGATATGATGAATAATTTGACCGACGTCTACTAGTATTACTGTACTACTTACTAGTCATATTTAGTGTCACATTTTAACCATAGGTTTAACTAACAAAATGTCAATGCATGTCACCGAAACTTATACCACTGGAAACTATGTTGAAATAAGAATCCAGTGATATAATTTGTTGTGACATGCATCAACATTTAGTTCGTTAAATTTATGGTCAAAATTTGACACAAATTATGAAGGGGACCAATAAACCAGGAGGGAGGTAGTAGTATGAGTAGCGCAATATACGGTATAGAGGACTGCTAGTACTAGTACAAATTTAGAAATGGAGTACGAAGTTACAAGGCTGTGCGACAGACTTTGTAGGCTACATGAGTAATACAAAATATAATTCTCATTGGACAACACTTTCACCAACAAGTACACACTTGAAGCCTAATTGATATATATATGGCTTCTCACGACATCTCCATCATCATTATCAGTAGATGCTACGTAGGTGAGTTAGGATGCACTTGATCCTAGAAAGGTATCTATCCTTCAAACTAACTACACTACATAACATCCAACAAAAGAGGGTCATGCTACAGCAGCAGGGTACATGACTCAGTCTAGATATCACTACGAATCAAGTTGTGCATATTTGTTGTTGCCATGAACCACATTGCTGCATGTCGGGTTTGCAAAAGACATTCATCGCTTGGAAGCTTGATGCCTTTCACACACTGAAGATCATCTGCCAACAAGATGTGTCAACGAATTTTTGGATATGGTGATTCTTGAAACCCATGGTATGATATGTAGACACAATTCCCCTGGCGAATGGAAGTTGCATAGCACGATAATCATCGCCGGTTATACGATCGATCATTGGTTGGATGATCGGATAATTGAGCCTGAGGAACATGGAGTGGTTGTCGAGGTTGTAAACCCGCTTCCAGTTGAATACGCCTGGCCCAACGGAGTTGGGATCTTTCTCGAACACGAAGCATCCATAGCCATCATAGTCACGAACGCCACAGGCATTGTACTCCATGTGGTTTGATGAAATGGTTTAGTCAATTTGGTACATGCAAATGAGCATCAAATGACCACCGTCAGTTGAACGAGCGATAAACCACCACCCATTGACATGTACATTTCCAGGTCCTAGAATTGTGAAGGCCAGCGCATTTGCGTCTGCTGCAACAAATCAAATTGGAGACCAAAGGGACAAAAAAATACAATCACATTTTGAGTATGTGTGGAATTAAGATTATTATAAAAGTGACACAGATCATAGCGAGAGAATTGCAATGCCATGGTCATAATCATGACCCAATTTAAAAAAATAAGCCAATAGCTTTCATATTCTAGCAATATGTCATGGTTCAAACGTCATGTAAAAATGAGAAGAAAACAGCTATGACATGGCCTATCCATATTCTACCATAGTAGTTACTACTGTTATCATATCAACTCTAACAATAACATGCGTGGTTATAAAAATCTTGGAAATGAGAGTAACATATAGCAATCATGAGGTTATACTCATAATATCTTTTCTAACAATCATTAGATGCCAATTGTTCTCATATCAACTCTAACAATAACATGTGTGGTCAAAAAAATCTAGGAAATAGAGGAACATATAGCAATGATGTGGTTATAGACATACTGTCTATTCTAAATTTCTAACAATCAATAGGCAGTCGTATTCATAAGGTAAAGATGAGATGAGATAGAACAATTATACGATGGAAGATTCCACCAGTATATGCAGCCAAACTGTGCGTCGACCGCGTAAAGGATGCCATCGTGCACTATAGCATCAGACAGAAATGGAGGGTCAACAGGATTGATGATGAGCCATAACCTTGTATGGCGACCAGATTCTAGATAGACTAATCCCATGCTGAAAAAAGACAATGAGCTTGTAATCCATGTAGTCTTCTGATGGTGTGGGCACTTCGCAGATTACAACCTTCAGCAAATGGAGGTCATACCAAAAGCTCGATGCATCTCATGCGCAGTAGGCAACAGTGTCCGGTGTGCCGCGAGGCTCGATGCCGGCGGTATCCAATGATGGAAGGGTGATCTCTCACTGGGTGTAGATATCCACGAGACGCCACGGATTACTGGACTAGTGAATGAGAATGATCGAGTTGGCCTTAATGCCTGAAGGATAGGTGGGCGGGTAGTGGCAGCATGTCGAGGGGTACGACGGAAACCTCCGTAGGTGTCGATGTACAAAAGTAGGGGCGCTCCTTTTGACCCCTTTACTTGTGCACGGACAGTCGAAGCCGCGCCCATGGCCACACTAAGCAGAGCAGGGGGAGGGAAGCCGGAGAGAAGCCAAAGCACAAGATGGCCAAGTCAACGCCAAGACCAAAGATACCAAAGAGCGAGAGGGCGAGGTGGACTCCCCCGGCAATATCCTTGCCGGGGCAGGCCTCCGCGGCCCCGGCAAGAACCTTGCCGGGGCAACTTGCCCAAACACCAATAGAGCGAGCCGCCCTTGAGCCCACGGGTTCCAACCCAACCAACTACGATTGGACCAGGGCTCGGGAGGCACTTCTGTGGTGGCATGAAGATCTTTGTCAAGACCATAGAGATATGAGATCAGATGAGAACCAGAAGACGGCGACCCTCGGCGGGATCCTTGCTGAGGAGATCACAAGACCCCCGGCAAGCGCCTTTCCGGGGACAACTGCAGCGCCACGGCAAGACCCTTGCCGGGACCCCGGCAAGGCCCTTGCCGAGGGCGTCACCGGGGCCACATTCAGGCCCACGTCGACCAAGACTCCACCGCCGTCCCCAAGCAGCTCCTAGCTCAACCAGCTGGGCAGGCACCTGCGTGGCGAAGGGCGGCCTCTACGCCAACTCAGCAAGCACCTGCGTGGTGGCATGCAGATCTTCGTGAAGACCCTACCACCACGCCACCTCAGCTGTCTGCCTGCCTGCATGGCGCCGCATGCATCGCTGGCCAGGGCGCGTGTCGAAGCGAAGAGGAGCGGCGATGGACGGGACGGGCCTCACTCCCGTCCCTGATAAAGCTAGGGGACACCTAAGCAACGCATTAAATGCATCTTGTCCTGTAATATGAGCGATAAGCTCGCAACACTGTAGGCCTTTCCACCTCCTGTGTGCCACTGTGGCAGCCCCTTTTGACTATAAAAGGAGGCCTATGGCGTACTCGAGGAGGATTTGGCTCTTTTGAACTATGCAGCCACCATAGCTAGTTCGAGAGCTCAAGAACACTCAATACATCCACCAAAGCAGGACTAGGGTTTTACGCATCCTCGCGGCCCGAACCTGGGTAAATGATCCTTGTGTTGACTGTTAATCCTGCTCTTCTCACAACCCCCCGCCCTGGCAACCGTAGTAGGGATTCTTGTGATCCCATAGGTGTCGTTTCCCACCAACATCTTTGGCGCGCCAGGTAGGGGGCGCAATTGTGAGAATCTGGTCTAGTAGTTAGCCTAGCAGTTCTTCATCGCCATGTCTCCCAAGAAGAAGACGATCACGGCGATCGGCTCGTTAGGAGCCGAACGGCCTGTGCCAGTGCGGGCGAGCAGCGGGCTGGTAGCGGACAGGACCCAGGCCGCGGTCCGCGAGCACCAGCATCGCTCTGGCAGTTAGAGCCTGGAGAGCGGCGTCATTCGTGCGCCAGGCGACGGGCCGCATGCCACCAAATCCAAAGACGGAGCTGGGCCCCCCGCAGGCGGCACGGGGCCCTCCAGGAGTGTCGTTGTGCCACCCACGGGCGGCGCAGCAACCTCCAAGACGCCCACGCCGGCGCCCACAGCACGCTCTTCCCAGGGTGCACGCGACGAGCAGCGCCACCATGCTGGATACCTCGGACACCGCCGTGGGAAGAGCCCTGTGCATCGTCCGCGGGACGAGGGAGTCCAGCATGCTCACCGAAGTGCTGGAGAAAATGGCACGCAGCCGCTGGGCCGTGGTAGAGCTCCGTCTAACGTAGTTAGAAGTCGAAGCGCGCCACGGTCCATGCAGCTGTCACCACCACCCACGCTAGCGGAAGCTTTGGCGCGCGTACAGCTGCTCCTCGACTTCCCTCCTGCTGCAGAGAAGCTCGACGAGTGGAGAGCCACCATTCGGAGCCTCGTTGCCGTCGGCAATAAAGATGATCCGCGACCGACGGGGCCTTCGGGCCGGCACTCCGTCGAGCCACCGCATGCCAGCGGTGGAGGGGCCGGGGGTGCTGCGGCCATGATGCACTCTCCTCCTCCACGCCAGCTCCCGTGGGTGTCGGTCCGTCGTGATGACGCTTGTGATAATATTTCCATAGCGTCGTTTGACCCGCGGACCCACTACGACCAGCGCCAAGTTCTTCGAGAACGAGCTCACGAAGATGCTCGAACCACTATCGAGCGCCGGCGTGATACACGCCACCAATCGGACAAGCGGGCGGGACCTGCTATGGACCACCCAGCACCGGGGGGCTCCGGCGGCCTACCTTACGAGGTGGGCTGCCAGCCTTTACC
The DNA here is from genome assembly GCA_032464435.1 of Aegilops umbellulata. Lineage (NCBI taxonomy): Eukaryota > Viridiplantae > Streptophyta > Magnoliopsida > Poales > Poaceae > Aegilops > Aegilops umbellulata. Next base: position 223,232,994 of record CP136058.1, on the reverse strand, counting down.
CGTGAGCTTCGGCAGTTCCAGTGGCCGTCCCACCGCATGTTCAAGCCCGACGTCGGCGAGAAGTACACTGGCAAGACCCATCTGTCAGAGTTTCTCAGCATCTACACCATCGCGATGCAGGCTGTCGGAGCTCGCAACGACAAGGTGCTTGCCAATTACTTCCCGTTGGCACTGAAGCCCAATGTCATGTCTTGGTTGATGCACTTGCCGGCGGATTCCATTTCTTCTTGGTCGGATCTGTGCCATGAGTTCGTTGGCGCCTTCACTGGAGGCCACCAAGCTCATGGCCAGGCCAATGATTTGCATATCATTCCCCAGAAGGAAGGGGAAAACCTGCGCAAGTACATCCGGAGATTCAGTCGGGTGTAGTACAAAATACCCGACGTTCATCCCGCCACCGTGATCAGCGCGTTCCATCAGAACGTGCGCAACCGCAAGATGCGTGAAGAGCTGGCGATGACCAAGGTTAAGGATGTCGCCGGACTCTATGTTCTGGCCGATAGGTGCGCCCGGGCTGAAGAGGGAAGGAAGTACCCCGGCAAAGACGCTGGCGTGGAAACCGAATCTACTGATGAAGACACCGCTGCCCCGACGAAGAAGGACCGGCGTCGCAACAGGAAACGCAAGGACAAGACCGTGCTTGCCGCCGAGGGATCCGACAGCACCGGCGCTGCCAAGAAGGCCAAGGCAGACAACCCCGGCAAGGAGATTGCCGGGTGCACCGCCTGCCGGGCCTTGGCGGCTCCGACAAGCCAGAAAGCTCCGACAAGCAGTACTGCAAGGTCCACCACACCAAGGGCCACGATCTCCAGAACTGCCGACAAGTCGAGATGATTGCTGAGAAGCAAAAAGCTGGGTACGAGAGGCGGGACAAGGAGAAGGGCCAGGATGGTGCCGAGGGATCCGGCAAGAAGCATGGCGGCCAAGGAGGCCGCCGCGGCAAGGACAACCAGCAACAGAGGCCTGCCAGGGGCCGTGACAAGAAGCAAGAAGACGATGATCATGACGAGGACGACGAGTCCGGCGAGCAAGAGTTCCAGAAGGCTACGGAGGCCATGTGCGTCGATGGTGGCACCTCGCTGCATACTTCTCACCGCCAGCTCAAGTAGTGGGCGCGTGAGATTACAGCAGCAGAGCAGTCGTTCGACGCTTAGAAGCCGCTGAAGTGGTCCAGCACGCCCCTCATCTTTGACGCCGAGGACCACCCTAACCGCACAACCGCGGTCGGGTGTTTGCCGTTGTTGGTCTCGCCAATGATATGCAACCTCAAGGTGAACAAGATGTTGGTCGACAGCGGGGCCGGCTTGAACTTGATCTCGCCCGTCGTGATCAAAAGGCTGCAAATTCCTGATGGAGACCTCGAGAAAACGGGCACGTTTCAAGGGGTCAATCCAGGGAGGAGCCAGCCGAAGGGGAAGGTCACAGTGCCCGTGATGTTTGGAAGAGAGTTGAACTACATGATGGAGAGAATCGTCTTTGATGTGGCCAAGATCCCCTTGCCCTACAACGGCATCCTCGACCACCCGGCACTAGCCAAGTTCATGGCGGCGTCGCACTACGCCTACAACATGCTGAAGATGCTCGGGCCGTTGACCATCATCTCCGTCCCCTCCGACAAGAAGGACGCGCCGATTTGCATCGACCAACTCTACGAGGAAGCAGTTGCAGCAGCTGCCGCCAAGGCACTTGCTCCTGCCGCTGGAGCCCCGGGAGGGAAGAAGAAGCCCGGCAAGACCTCTCGCACCCACTCCTGCAAGCGCACCTCTTCGGAGTGTTGTGATACCGTCGAGGACGTGCCAGAGAGCTCCACCGGCAAGAGCAAGAAATCCAGAGTTGAGCCATCGCAGACCAAGAAGGTGTCCGTTAGGGAGGATGGCACGAGAGGGGCTTTCACCATAAGCTCCACCCTCAACGACAAATAGGAAGGCACGCTCGTCACCTTCCTGCGGGCGAATGTCGACGTGTTTGCATGGCAAGCATCCGACATCCCCGGTGTTCCCAAGGAGGTGACTGAGCACCACCTAGCTGTCTGTCCTCATCCGCGGCCTGTCAAGCAGAAGGACAGGAAGCAGGCTCTGGAAAGGCAGGAGTTCATCACAGAGGAGATCAGGAAGTTGGAAGCGGCGGGTTTGGTGAGAGGAGTGCTCCATCCGACGTGGTTGGCCAATCCGGTGGTGGTGCGCAAGGCAAATGGGAAGTGGAGGCTGTGTATTGACGACACAGATATCAATAAGGCTTGTCCCAAGGACCCCTTCCTGTTGCCGCGCATCGACCAGATTGTTGACTCCATGGCTGGGTGTGATTTGTTGTCATTCCTCGACGCCTACTCAGGCTAACACCAGATCTTCATGACAAGAGAAGATGAAGAGAAGATGGCATTCATCACCCCATGTGGTACGTATTGCTTTTTACGGATGCCTTTCGGGTTGAAGAGTGCTGGCTCGACGTTTGCAAGAGTGGTCCAAATTGGTTTTGAACCCCAGCTCCATGGAAATATGGAAGCATACATGGATGAAATAGTGTTCAAAACCAAGGATGGGGCAACTCTTGTACAAGACCTAGAAAAGATGTTTGCCAACCTGCGCAAGATCAACCTCAAGCTGAACCCTGAGAAGTGTGTCTTCGGCATTCCGTCCGGCAAGCTTCTCGGGTTCTTTGTGTCGCAGCGCGAGATCGAGGCAAACCCAGACAAAATCAAGGCTATTGAACAGATTGAGGCACCCAAGCGGATCAAGGAAGTGCGTCGGCTCACTGGCTGCATTGCCGCCATGAGCCGATTCATCTCCAAGTCCGCCGAGCGTGCCCTCACCTTTTTAAAAATTTGAAGAAGGCAGGCCCAATGGAGTGGACCCCAGAAGCCGAGGTAGCGTTGCAGGATCTGAAGAAATACCTGTCCTCCATGCCAATACTGGTTGCGCCTAAACCACAAGAGCCATTGTTGCTGTATCTAGCGGCAACGAATCAAGTGGTCAGTGCCGCACTGGTGGCACGGAGGGAGGTCGACGAGGAGGCAGTGGCGACGGCAGGACCGGCGGATGGCAAGCCAGAGATTCCCCCGGCAGGGCCTGGTGCTAGCAAGGCAAGGCCCCCGACAGAGTTTGTCGCCATCGGGGCGGTGCCCGCACAGTCAAATGAAGTGGTGCAGAAGAAGAAGATGATGCAGCACCCGGTTTACTTTGTCAGCTCCCTCTTGCAGGGGGCTAGGTCGAGGTACTCCGGTGTGCAGAAATTGCTCTTCGGCCTCCTTATGGCCTCGAGGAAGCTGTGTCATTACTTCCAAGCCCACGAGATCACTGTCGTCACCCGCCTCCCGTTGCAACAGATACTACACAACCAGATGCGACCGGAAGGATTGTGGAATGGGCCTTGGAGTTGTCGAGCTTTGGGTTGAAATTTGAAAGTACCTCGACAATCCAGAGCAGAGTCTTGGTGGAGTTCATTGCAGAATGGACCTCAACGCCCGACGAAGAAATTCAGGAGACCGCTCTCCCCGACAAGGAAGCAAGCCGTGACTGGATCATGTACTTTGATGTGGCTTTCTCGCTGCAAGGCGCCGGTGCCGGTGTGCGGCTTGTCGCACCCACTGGAGAGCACCTCAAGTATGTGATCGAGATGCACTTTCCCAGGGAGATGTCCACAAACAACACTGCTGAATACGAGGGGTTGCTTGCCGGTCTCAGGATCGCGGCGGACGTTGGGGTGAAAAATCTCATTGTCAGGGGTGATTCACAGCTTGTCGTCAGACAAGTTAACAAGGATTATCAGAGTCCGTTGATGCAGGACTACGTAGATGAGGTGAGGAAACTAGAGGAGCGCTTCCACGGTATATAAGCCGAGCACGTTCCCCGAGCAAAGAAGGACATCGCTGACTACCTGTCAAAGTGCGCTGCATTCAAGCTACCTGTGGAACCAGGTACCTTTTTGCTTTGGATAACTCAACCATCCGTCGAGCCAACAATAGAGCAGAACAAGCGGAGGAAGTCAGGCCTCGGCAAGCACTTCCCCGCCGAGCCCCCAGGGGCTGCCGGCAAGGGTGTTGCCGCGGATCTGAGCCTGCCGAGGGACGGCTGGCTCCGGCAGGGCGCCAAGCCCTAGCCATAGAGACGGCTTCCCCCATGGCAGAAGAGATGCCTTTGGTCCTTGCCGTCGAGCCCCAGGCTCCAGCATGGGCACAGCATACCATCCATTTCCTCCAGATAGGGGAACTTCCTGATAAGAAGGAAGAAGCGGAAAAAGTAGCCCGTCGGTCTGCCTTGTACAAGTTCGTCGATGACGTCCTGTACAGAAGAAGACCGAACCGTGTGAAATTGAAGTGCATCCCCCGGGAGGAAGGACTGGAGCTGTTGGAGAGATACATGGAGGCGTATGTGGATCCCACATAGGGTCAAGGGCCCTTGTCGGCAAGGCATTCCGGCAAGGCTTCTTCTGGCCCACCGCCCTCCAGGATGCAACGACACTAGTAACCAAGTGTGAAGCGTGTCAGTTCCATTCAAAGAAGCTTCATCAACCAGCTCAAGCCCTTCAAACAATCCCTCTCTCCTGGCCATTTTCGGTCTGGGGGCTCGACATACTGGGCCCCTTCCCCCGTGCTGTCAGGGGCTTTGAGTACTTGTACGTTGCAATCGACAAGTTCACAAAGTGGCCGGAGGTGGAACCGGTGAGGAAGGTGACAACACAGTTTGCCATTTTGGTGTACCAAATAGGGTCATCACCAACAATGGCACGTAGTTCACAAGACAAACCTTCATGCAGTACATCCAAGACCTCGGCAGCAAGGTCTGTTTTGCTTCCGTGGCACACCCCCGGAGCAACGGCCAAGCGGAGAGGGCAAATGTTGAAGTGTTGCGGGGCCTGAGAACAAAGATTTTTCATAGGCTGCACAAGTGCGGAAGGCGCTGGATTGATGAGTTGCCGGTGGTTCTTTAGTCGATCAGGACGACGCCAAATCAAGCCACCGGCCAGACACCCTTTGCCCTAGTGTATGGGGCAAAAGCAGTTCTCCCCACGGAACTCATATACGGGTCACCTCGAGTGCTCGCTTATGATGAGCTTGAGCAAGAGCAGTTGTGGCAAGATGATGCAATGCTCCTTGAGGAAGATCGTCTTCGGGCGGCTGTGAGAGCAGCACGCTACCAGCAGGCCTTGCGCCGCTACCATAGCCGCAAGGTCCATGCCCGAAGCTTTGAGGAAGGCGACCTTGTTCTTCGGCGCGTTCAGTCGGCCAAGAATTCCAACTAGTTGACGCCAAAGTGGGAAGGCCCTTATCAGGTAATACGAGTCACCAGGACCGGCGCAGTCCGCGTGGAGACCGAAGATGTTGTCCTAGTGAGCAACTCCTAGAACATCGAGCATCTTCGCAAGTTTTACCCATAAGGCGCGGCTTGTCGTGCCTCCCGGCAAGCCACCTTTTGTACAAGCTTTGCCGGCAAGGCATGTAACCCTCTGTACAAAGCCAGGCGTAGACCCTGAGCATAAATAAACGAAGCGCTGGCGCCCTAAGTTATAGCATGCATGCTAGGTCTAAGTCTCTTACTCGGTTAGGGTTGGTAGTGGCGGCGACTAACCCCTAGCCTAGAGGTTGAGTGTGTGTCTTTCTGTCCTCTTTGGTTTGTAGGGCACGTGGACATGTCTCCTGAGCCGCTTGGGAGAAATTGGATGGACCGACGCTCCGGCCCTGACAACCTAGGATCGCCGGGGGCTGAAGACACAAGGATCCAACCATGGCGAGCCAAGGTTGCCGGGGGCTGCGGATTCAGATAAGTCTTTTATCCCCTGTTATGCATTTCCGTATAGAACTAGGACATATGAAACCTCGTTTATATTCTTAAAACTACCGTGCTCCCCTTTTCCCGTACCCAAGAGCTATCCCCTGGGTCAGAACTTGGTCATAGTCGCGGTGGCAAGAGAAATGAACAAGGGGCCTAACCTTGCTTCGCCCCTGCCTCCGCCAAGAGCGTGAGAATGGTCGACCAAAGCGGGGGGACGGCAAGGCCTGTTGCTGGGCGATAATCTTTACCTTAGAAGTAACAAGGGTTCGTCCTTGGCATGGGCCTTGCTCACGCACAAAGAACCCGGCAAACACCCTTTTTCATTAAAAACGTCCCATATAGGTACAGTTCGTACGGAATAAAAAACATGAGCAAGGGGATTACAAGTCTAAAAATTAACAAGTGCCCGCAGGCTTACAAACTAAAAAGAGATAAGGTGCCCATAATCCCTTTCTTGTCCCTCTCCTCAAGAGGTGAAACAAGACAGCAGGAGGGCGAAAGGAGCGCCTAGGCAGGGTGCGAGAAGCAGAAGGCGCCAAGAGAGCATCTCGGTGACGGTGGAGGGGCTGGAAGATGAGGCAACGGCCCAACAATAGGCGACGAAGGCGTCGCTGCCCGCGTACTCCGAGTTGACGGCCGCCGCCCGCCTTCTTCGCCTTCTCCGGCCCTCCTACGCCAGCCGCCCAAGGAGGCGGTGGGGAACGTGCTGATGGAGAGCTTGATGAGGAAGGCCCTCGGCAGGGCGCAAGGCTGAGGGAGGGGCGGTGCAATCAGTCGAAGTCGGGGTCGGCATCCTGCCGCACGACTCCCCCGTCGTCGCTGTCGCTGTCCTCCTCGTCACTCCCGCTCGAGGAGGAATCTTCATCGTCGGAGGAGCTCTCCACACAGCACCCAGGCGAGTTCCAAGATCTCTGAAGACCTTGACGCAGAGCAGGCCACCCTCTATTAACTTGAAGTAGAGGACAAGCCCTACCGTCAGGCTATGGATGCGGGCAAACATCTTCCATCCGCTATGGAGATACATAACATGCGGAGCGGGGAAGTCGACGTCGACCTGTGTGCCGCCGGTCCCGCAACCCCTCATGTGCAATTTGAGGGTCTGGGGCGGATCGAGCCCCATCTTCTGAGCAAAGGGGGTGGGAAGACGGAGACGACGACGCGGTGGCCGGCGCAGCCTAATGAAGAACTCGCGGGGCTGGTCCCCGACGTGACCCTCCATCACGGGAGGCAACACTGGCAGAGGCGCCGCCGCCGCGCCACCTCGTCCCCCTCTCCCCCCACCGCCGCGGCGACCTCGGCCATGCCCCTCTCCCTTCCTCTTGTGGCTGGCTCCGCCACTGCGGGCTCGTGGGAAGGAGGGACGCGCTGACGAGCAGCAACCCTCGGCGCCACCATCGAAGGCCCAGCGCCTCCTCTCGCCATGGCAGGTGGAAGAAAGAAGCGGAGGTGGAGGAGGATGGATGCTGAAGGAATGTGGGACGACGCCCCCTGCTTATAAAGGGGCGGGGTCGAGGCTCGGCCGCCCCACTCAGCCAATCCAGCCGTCCGAGGTGCAGGGAATCAGGACCGACCCGCTGCCCCAATCAGCGACGGCCCAGTTTCCTGCCTCCACCGCCCGCCACTTGCATGAAGGATGCATGGCAGGCGAGCAGGGTCGAGAGGACAAGTGAGGCGATCGTTCCCTGCCCCGTGATCGGGGGAGGGGGGGCGTGGGTTCCTTGAAGACCGCGACCCGAGTCCATCCAGTAAATGAGCCGCGCCTCCAAGCCTCCCTCTTTTAAGGGGAAGGCGCGAGCCGCCTCTTTACCACGATGTGATGCATGCATGCGGGAATCGCCCCACGCATGCCCCCCATGTCACGCATGCCCCCCCCCCCCCACGTTGCGCATTCAACGCGGCTCGTGGGGAAGCATAGCAGACGGAAAATTGCTGCTGTAGAATCCGCCCCTCCTACCCGCGCACCGTTTTGGGCCTGTCCCAACAACGTGTCGCGCTTATGTGTGGCCCAGGCCCGGGGGCTCCTGTCGGTGTACAAAAGTAGGGGTGCTCCTTTTGACCCCTTTACTTGTGCACGGACAGTCGGAGCCGCGCCCACAGCCACACTAAGCAGAGCAGGGGGAGGGAAGTCGGAGAGAAGCCGAAGCACAAGATGTCCAAGGCAACGCCAAGACCAAAGATACCAAAGAGCGATAGGGCGAGGTGGACTCCCCCGGCAAGATCCTTGCTGGGGCAGGCCTCCGCGGCCCCGGCAAGAACCTTGCCGGGGCAACTTGCCCAAACACCAACAGAGCGAGCCGCCCTTGAGCCCACGGGTTACAACGCAACCAACTACGATTGGACCATGGCTCGGGAGGCACCTCTGTGGTGGCATGCAGATCTTTGTCAAGACCATAGAGATATGAGATCAGATGAGAACCAGAAGACGGCGACCCTCGGCGGGATCCTTGCCGAGGAGATCCACAAGACCCCCGGCAAGCACCTTGCCGGGGACGACTACAGCGCCACGGCAAGACCCTTGTTGGGCCCCTGGCAAGGCCCTTGCCGAGGGCGTCAGCGGGGCCACAGTCAGGCCCGCGTCGACCAAGACTCCACCGCCGTCCCCAAGCAGCTGCTAGCTCAACCAACTGGGCAGGCACCTGCGTGGCGATGGGCAGCCTCTACGCCAACTCAGCAACCACCTGCGTGGTGGCATGCAGATCTTCGTGAAGACCCTACCACCGCGCCACGTCAGCTGCCTGCCTGCCTGCATGGCGCCGCATGCATCGCTGGCCAGGGCGCGTATTGAAGCGAAGAGGAGCGGTGACGGATGGGACGGGCCTCGCTTCCGTCCCCAATAAAGCTAGGGGACACCTAAGCGACACATTAAATGCGTCTTGTCCTGTAATACGAGCGATAAGCTCGCAGCACTGTAGGCCTTTCCACCTCCTGTGTGCCACTGTGGCAGCCCCTTTCGACTATAAAGGGAGGCCCATGGCGTACTGGAGGAGGATTCGGCTCTTTTGATCTACGCAACCACCATAGCTACTTATAGAGCTCAAGAACACTCAATACATCCACCAAAGCAGGACTAGATTTTTAAGCATCCTCGCGGCCCAAACCTGGGTAAACGATCCTTGTGCTGACTGCTAATCCTGGTCTTCTCACAACCCCGCGCCCCGGCAACCGTAGTAGGGATTCTTGTGATCCCATAGGTGTCGTTTCCCACCGACAGTAGGATCATCAAGTCAGTGTCTGGGCCACCTGCAAGGATCGGGCATCAGCAAGCAGGGTGTCTTGAAAAGGGTCGGCCGGTTGTAGATGAGTACATGGTACACATACACCGAGCTTGCGGCCAGACACATGGTGATGACCAGGTCCATATGATTACAGATCTGCTCCAAGAGAACATCGGGGAGGGAATTCCAATCGCTGCTCTGTGTGTCAGTCGGTTCTGCCATAGGTTTTTTAGGGCGCTAAGTGATTGGGGTTTTCGGTGCCTGCGAGCGAGCGGGCAAGTGGATTAGGGCGGGCGAGCAAAGAAGATGGCGTGTGTGGCCGAGCAGTGAGCAGGGGGAGATATGGTACACACGAGCTACCGAGGAAGATGGCGCGGGCGGGCGAGCAGTGAGCGGGGGTACATGGTGTTCGTCCGTCAATCGGGAAGAGAGGAGGATGAAGAGGGAAAGACGGGCAAGAAAGTGCATTAAATATTAATTCTACAAGTACCACTACCAGGATATACCGTCCTTCGGAGTGTAAATAGTAAGTCGATGACATGTGGGTCTACCTCAAGAGGGCCCATATGTCAGTTAATGGAAGAGAGAGGTGCGTAGGCGTATTTGCGGAACCATGCTCCACTGGCAAACATGATGGCAGTACGGGGTAAGGCTGATTTAGTAACACCAACATGCTGGCTCAGCTTATTAATTAAGTGTCCCATGTGCTGCAGCGTGTATTGTCACTTCAATTTGAAGACCTGTTGAATAGTTCTCTCTGACCAAGATGGGGAATAATGGATCGCCAAGACTTCCTATCTACAATATCCCTATGCCTCTACTCTCATCCTGTCCAAAAACAAGAAACATTGGCCAAGGCACCCGATGCCAATAATGTAGGAGTACTACTAGTATTCTGTATCAATCTTTGACCATCTATTTAACTAATAAAATATTAATGCATGTCACCAAAAAACATATCATTGGATTCATATGTGAACGTAGTTTTTTATGACATGCATTGACACTTTGTTAGTCAAATTTACGGTCAAAATTTTACACTAAATACGAAGGGGACCAATAAACTAGGACGGAGGTTTATATACAGGTCAATAAAAAAATCATCAACCAAGGTAGTAGTAAATGATGAGTGTCCGAAGATTTTTTTTCAAAAAGTTTTCAATAACGGGCTCGTTTTCCTCAAGAAATTGTGTTTACGAATGCATTAGTTGGAATGCATGCGTGAAGAACAAAAGACCAGAACTTTTACACGCATTCGTGAGTTTTCTCTTAATTCTTGCATGCAACATTTTAATGAAGCTTGAAATATGAACATGTCAATGGGAGGGAGTAGGACCTCATGCATGCATGCAACACTCACACGTACACATGCACGCATGCAACACCCACACATCCATGCGGCACACAACACACGAGCAACACACACGCTCACGCTCAAGTGCTCAACCTACTCCCTCCATCCGTGAAAGACTATATATAGAGAGATTTACACATTGACCAAGAGGAACCGGAATTTCATGGATAATTAATGCCCAAAAGTAGCAGACTTATGTGTGCATGCGACCATTGAGAGAAGAAGTTTAAATGAAGGTTGTTGCATGCTGTAATTAAGGGTAGACATGCAGCCTATAGCTAGAGCACAAGTTGCTGCATTAGTCAATCAATATCGATTAGATTAAAGGCTAAGTGCATTGGAAGTGTAGATTTACACTCTTTGTTGAAAAAAAATTCTAATGCTAGATGTAAAGTTTTTCACGGACCAAGGGAGTACATGTGCATGCACTCACATACACAGCTAGGGTGGTTCTCGCGCAAGGGTTGGACTCCTGTCGCGCCTGCGTAAAGTTTTGTTTAACTGATTTCTTTGCTCTGCCAGCTGACAGGTGGGACCCAGAAACTAGGTGCCAATTTAACTAGTCAACAAAGTGCCACGTCGACTATGTGGCCGGTCAGCAGGGTGCAATATGGTGCTCTGCGGTGAGCTAGTGACCGTATAATCACCATAAAACCATATAGTGATCGTAACGAGTGTAGTACTATGAAGTCCAGTGATCGTATTGTTACATACGTTGACCGCCACCGTATTGATCTCGTTTCAAATTAAGCCATATTAACCGGAAAGGATGTAGTATGGACTACTACTTTGATGTGTTCCGTCAACTCGTAGAACAGGAAGCTTGCTTACTACGCCGTCTCCCTCGCCCATGCAAGGTGGCTCACAGGACGAGGAGAAGCTAGCTTACTACATACGCCTACGCCCTGTACCTTGCCCACACGCGCGATAGCTCGCAGGACGAGGAGAGGGTTTTGGCTACAGTGCCCTCTCCCTCACCCTCACCCTCGCCCTCGCGGTGGACGTGCATCAGTTCATTCGGTGTTAGATTGCTAGAAGCATATTGTACTGACATTGTTGGACCTTCTGAACAGGCGAAGAGCCAAGTCCAAGGTTCACAGGAGTACAAACTGTTGAACCTCCCAAAGAGGCGAAGAGCCAAGCGTAAGGTTATAGGATTTGTCGTCCTAGTACTACAACTATAGCGAACGATCGCTATTGTATGATGCCGCCACATCACCTATAGCCAAAGTTGTGCCACCTTTTTTCTCACAGAGCGTGTTGGAGCCCGTTCAATACCCACACAAGTTGCACATATGCATAACACATTTACTAGTAATAAATTCTAAAGCACAAATGCCAGCATGCCACACAAGTTCATCTCCACTTCTTGTGATAAATTTGTGTACTACTACTCTACATATATTTATAGCGCTACCATTCACAATTTACCATACTCAACCTACACATCATATATGGGCTCTATGTCCTCCTCCAGGTTCGAGTCCTAGGTGTTCTTCATAGATGGCATCATCCATAGCGGTGGGCAACGGGAATCATTGTCGCAGCTTTCTAGTCTGGTTCCACGCGGTGGAGACTCATCCAAGCTAAAGAGGCATAAATTAGGGATAGCGTGTCCCAGCATGTCGTTCATCCGGTGGTGCGCACTAAAGACACAACCATGCTTCATGAATGGTAGGCCTTAAGTGTCGTGCATGGAATGTGGCATCTTCTTCACAATGGGGTGGCTGTCCCCAATGAAAAGCGAGTACTCTCCAAGAGTGTTCCTCGGCACCCGCATAGCATCACGTGGGTCGAACTCGGCGCCGTTCATCTGGTACACACGACATCTCAGATCTGCAGACATGGTGACGTACATGGTCAAGCTCCATGCATGATAATGTTGTGCTCAAATATGGCGGTCAGTAATATTGTGCAGCAAGTAGTACTACTCCAGTATAGAGGAAGTAAAATAACCGGCTTATTATATATAGCCATTCTTGGCTACATGCATGAGATAGTAAGACATGGAAAAACAGAATGGTGGGATCTTGTGGGTTCAAGTCTTCAAGGGCCTAGCTATCTATACGCGTCCTCCAAGGTAAAAATTACTAGTAGTACTACAATGAAAGAGAAGCCGAGAGGGTTAAAAAAAACTATTACTAAATTGTAGTACTAGTACTAGTAAACATGTCCCAGTCAAGAAAAGAAAAGAACTAACAAATACTACTACTCTAACACACAACAATGAGAAAATGGAATACCTGGGTAGATAGTGACGGTCCGATCGTGGTAGATCGTGTGACCATGTTGCACATCAGTGGTACCATGGGTAACGACTGCTAAGATAGTTGATCCCAATATGCCAAAGTTAGCTACAAGGTTCCAGGTTAGACCGAATCGCGGATGCAAATGCACATCCAAGATCGGTGATCTTATTTTGATCGGGGGATGACTGGTCCCTGCAAAATAATGGAGTACCGTTAGGGATGCAAATGATGGTTTGTGGATTCCGTTTGTAATCTCCCGTATGTAGCATGGCAACCAGATGAAACAAGTCCCCTGGCTTGTCACCGCGAAGATGTGGCCTACATGGCACACGGCATCTTCGAACGTGTAGAGGTACAAATCTGCCGCGGACAACATGTGCCAGCCTCTGCCGTTACTGCCTTTTGTATTGATTGTGATCCTTATGTCGAATACCGCGATGAGATAGTAATCGTTGTAGCTGCTTCGCTTTGTCGGAGGGTCCGCAATTTCTATGTTCTTCAGTCTCATGTAGGCATCATCATACGTATTCAAGCCCAGCCAGTCCGAAAGGCTGATCCCAATAGTGGAGAAGGGGTCTATGGGAATGGCCGCACTACTGTGCATGTTGTGCAAAATGAAGGTGGTATCGGGCCAGAGGATGCAAGCCAATCTCTGTTGGCACCAACGCAGACCTATTAAGACGGTGGGCAGCGAAGAAATTACGGGATGGAATAACTAAGTACTATATTTAGAATATACACTACATGATCAAACTCCATGACTGACCTGCTCATCGAACAAAATCCGACTACCTCTCAACGTCGGCAACTCTAGTGGAGTCAACATGCAAGCACGACCATGTTGCGGTGGACTATTCAATGGATTGCCCCATCGAATAACCTTCTCCTCGCGGATGCATGGTAGACCAACAAGCATGGCCTTCTCCCAAGCCTGTTTACCCACCGTCTTAAAAAAGTTGGTGCAGGAAGCACCGAGTCTTGAGGCGGTGAGGACATCAGAGCAGCGTGCGATTTCTCCCAGCCCCGACGAGGAGGAGAACCGCCTAGCGAATCCATGGTAGCAGCGACGAACTGCCTTGGTCTCTTCGTGGGGAGGGAAACTTGCGAGGAGGAGATAAGAGCGTAACAGCAGGGCCTCGTCCCTTTGGTAAGGAAGTTATGCGGGCACGCATAGTGGTAGTGCGTTGGTGCGGTTATTATTTACTATGTACTGTAGCAGTAGTACTTTCTCTATGTAATGTACTTCTATAGTGCACCAGTTTTGAACTCTTGAATCTCAAGGCCAAGGAGCTACAGTTCCAAGTGGAGGGTACTACTATGCACTAGAACCATCGTTATACTATCAATGCAGGGAAAGTACACCTGCGTACTCTCCGTGCTCTATTCAAGCGCGTAGCTGGCCTACTCAGCCACTCCTCTCACGCACACACTAGCATCCTGTTTATCAGCGACGGATACTGCGGGGGGAAAACATTTGAGTTCTTTGATACAACAACACTAGGCTTTTCGCTTACATTTGTGGAGGTATAATGGATCCCGTCGAACTTAGTTTGTTGGTCCTTCCTTCTTTATTAATGAGATGAGGCAAAGCTTTTGCCTCCATTTCAAAACAAAGAAATCGCATCAAGAGGAATTTTTTTATAGAGTTTAGAGACGATAATGGAGCGAAGCCCATGCGTGCAACGCCACAAGCTATAGAGTATAGCACTTTACGTACAAAACCATATTGCACAATTCCCAATGCCGCGCTAGGCTTTTCTGGCACCTCGGGCTTAATTGGGAGGCTCTAGTTTCTATACCCTTAGTAAAAATAGTAGCTGATGAGGAAGCAACAAGCGAGGTGCGGCTACGACGAGCAGGCAGGCGAGAAATGTTGCACAGTGTGAATTGATATATAGGAATACTACTTCTTTACGTAGTACTAGTACTACTCTAGTACGCGAGCCATGAGATGATGGGAGGGAAAACCTGTTCACATGACTGGGCTATCCAGTGGACCCAAATTGTGGTGTGACACGTTCGTTCGACTTCAAAAGTCAAACTACCAGCGTACAATATCTGCTTGCAGTGAGGTTAATATTTAAAAAAAGGCCGCTGTGCGTTCGGCCGTGATCGAACCCACAAAACAAGCTATACACTCCCACGACCACTAGTAGTACGCAACCTAAAATCACCTTTTGTCATGAGTACATTGTTCCTTACAAGAATCACTACCAAGAAACTACCACTTTCCAACCAGCCCTACCAATAAACCACTACTCTAAAAAAATTAGCAAAAACATACCAAAATTTTCTTAATCCATAGCAATAAACTACCAAGTGCCGTTATAGGCACGTTTCAACCCATGTCGGCCCTTAAGTCAACACCGGCTATTTGACCGACAAGTTAGGCGTTATAACTTGTGGGACCTACATGTCAGTCTGGACAAAAATCCCCGAGTCACCTCCTACCTTCGACCCGTCCACCTAGTCATCCTTGGCCATGGGAGGCAGCTACTGCCACCGGAAGAAGGCAAGGTCAAAGTGCCAGTGGCGCGGAGCACATCTTCTGGTAGCCCAAATGCCTGCTCCGTGCGGCGCTCGTGGCTGCTAGCTAGCCAAGCTAGCACACACCCTGCTGGATGCATCCAGTTGCTTGTCTGCAAGGTTTGCTAGCTAGGTTGGCACATCGGTGCGGTGGCTTGCTCGCGCCCGAGCCATGCTCGGGCTAGTCTTCCAACGCATGCAGAGGCCAGCGCGGCATCCGGCCCGTCCGGTAGAGCGACGGACAGCTCGCTCATCACTAGCACCAGCGATGAAGACGCATACAAACTGTTTGAAGTAATGTTCAGGAAAAATAATGATTGGAGGAGGAAGAAGAGGATATATGCTCAGATGTGGCTCCCCTGTGTCTTAACGGTCACCACAACGATCAAACAAATAGTGTTGGTTTAAGGTGCCTCGTCAGCACGGACGTGTGGGCCAACCCTGTCATGAACGAGTTTAAATGAGCCTAATCGGCACTAGGTAGTAGTTTTTTGGCGCGGATTAAGAAATTTTGAGTATGTTTTTGCTATTTTTTGTACAATAGTTTCTTCCTAGGGCTGGTTGAAAGTGGCAGTTTTTGTTAAATACTCCACATACTGTAAGTAGGAGTGAAAGTTAAGCTTTGGAAGCTAATAAGCACGGTTGGTTACATAGTGCCTATGTGTACGTGATTCAAACTAAATATTGACCGTGCGTGACTAATATAATGATGGAAAACTCGAAACTATGGAAATACTAGCAATTTTTTTGCATGGTTGGAAATACTAGCAATGTGCATGTGCGTTGCAACGGATCATAAGTAGAATAATATTTATTCACAAACTTGATAGAAAGCACTCTAATTTTGATATACATATATCACTAAAAATATATTATGTTTCAATCAGAATATGTTCCTTGGGTTGTTTTGATGAGGTGAGGGAGGGATGTGGTTGGCTTTAAGATACTAAGGGGTTTTCTGCAAATTCAAGTAGAGAAGTGGGATGTTGTTGCGAAAAGGCAACAACTTACCTCAAAGTCGTTAGATGTAGATCTAATGGTCAGAAATGACAGATGGCAGACACACCATCATCACCAATTAAGTCTTTTATAGGAGTACATAAGTAAGATATAGATGTATTATCAATACTTGTTTCCATAAACTTGGATCTACGTTCTATTCAATGGCTGAGCATGTGGGGCCTTAGCACGATGACTTCCCTGACTGTGTAAAACAAAGGTTTTTCCCATCGCCAATAAGGAGGGGCTAACGGCGGCGCGCTTTCGGCTCGCTCTAGTCCTAGTAGTCATACTAGGTGGTCTACGCACATGTAGATGTATTCTTTTTCATGTCTCGTGTTCGTCGTACTGCCACGACTGTTGATGAATAAACGGTAAGTTATTCATGAGAAAACCTTGGTTGAGCGTGTGTGCGAGAGAGAGAGAGAGATAGCACGTGTGTGTGGTATGTAGAGACTGAGGCAATGATAAGAGATTCTTTGTGTGTCTCTATGTGTGGAGGATAGAGAGAGACATGTGCATGGGGCTTTGTGTTGTGTAACATGGAGACACATGGACATAATCAGAGAGTGAGTGTGTGAGATACACATGCGGACATGAGGAGAGATGTGTGAGTTAGAGAGATTGGGAATTTTGGTGTGCATGTGAGTTAGAGAGAGGGGGTATATATATACCTAGAGTTGAAGAGAATATGCAAGGGTGTGTTTCTTAAAAGAAGGATCCAGATAGATGGGTGTTGTGCATGTCTTTGTGTGTTTGTGCACGCGCGCGTGTGTGAGAGCGAGTGTGTGTATGTAATGACCCAAACCTGATAAGATTCGATGTCTCTGTGCTCACTGTGCTAGTCCATGGATCAATAGCTAGCACACACAGTACAAGATGAAATATCAAGATAAAACCACATGTCAAAATATTATATCGTAGATCCAGAATTTAATATAGTACATACCTGCATATCTCAAGGCTAGCTCATAACAAAAATACAGCGGAAAATCAAATAAAACTCAATGAAGTCCATCAACACCACAAGCAAATGTCGAGTACAAACACTGTAACCCTACGTCGTATCACTCACTCGTCGTATAAATCTGCAACATGAAACGTTGAAGCCACGAAGGGTCAATACTTTGAATGTATTGGCAAGTCACACAAGAATTATATAACAGACCTACATCTACATACAAGGTATATCAAGAGGATAATGTAGTGGTTGTTTTGTAGAAAGATAATTTTTCCCTGATAACTACATAATATAATAGTCAAATTTTAATTATGTATTGCTACAATTAAATACACATGGTTGAATTGGGCAATCCAATTCCAACCTATCCCAATTATTAAGTTTCCCACTCAATTTTTATTAACTGTATCATCTGTCAAGATCATCCAACAACTGTAATGGCATAGTGGCTCAAATTTGTCCATAACCGGGGACACGGCTAATCATGATTAGTTTATCCACTCTGCAGAAGTTTGTACACTTGGTAACCCACAAGTATAGGGGATCGCAACAGTTTTTGAGGGTAGAGTATTCAACCCAAATTTATTGATTCGACACAAGGGGAGCCAAAGAATATTCTCAAGTATTAGTAGCTGAGTTGTCAATTCAACCACACCTGGAAACTTAATATCTACAGCAAAGTGTTTAGTAGCAAAGTAATATGATAGTAGTGGTAACGGTAGCAAAAGTAAAGAAAGCAAAAGTAATATTGTTGGTATTTTGTAGTGATTGTAACAGTAGCAACATGAAAGTAAATATGCCTAAACCAGTATATGGAAAGCTCGTAGGCATCGGATCAGTGATGGATAATTATGTCGGATGCGGTTCATCATGTAACAGTCATAACCTAGGGTGACATAGAACTAGCTCCAATTCATCAATGTCATGTAGGCATGTATTCCGAATATAGTTATACGTGCTTATGGAAAAGAACTTGCATGACATCTTTTGTCCTACCCTCCCGTGGCAGCGGGGTCCTAATGGAAACTAAGGGATATTAAGGCCTCCTTTTAATAGAGAACCGGAACAAAGCATTAGCACATAGTGAATACATGAACTCCTCAAACTATGGCCATCACCGGGAGTGGTCCCGATTATTGTCACTTCGGGGTTGCCGGATCATAACACATAGTAGGTGACTATAGACTTGCAAGATAGGATCAAGAACACACATATATTCATGAAAACATAATAGGTTCAGATCTCAAATCATGGCACTCGGGCCCTAGTGACAAGCATTAAGCATAGCAAAGTCATAGCAACATCAATCTCAGAACATAGTGGATACTAGGGATCAAACCCTAACAAAACTAACTCGATTACATGATAAATCTCATCCAACCCATCACCGTCCAGCAAGCCTACGATGGAATTACTCACGCACGGCGGTGAGCGTCATGAAATTGGTGATGGAAGATGGTTGATGATGACGACGGCGACGAATCCCCCGCTCTGGAGCCCCGAACAGACTCCAGATCAGCCCTCTCGAGAGGTTTTAGGGCTTGGCGGCGGCTCCGTATCGTAAAACGTGATGATTTCTGCTCTTCTATTTTTTCTCCCCGAAAGCAGATATATATAGTTGGAGTTGGCGTCGGAAGGTCTCCAGGGGGCCCACGAGGTAGGGGGCGCGCCCCCACCCTCGTGGACAGGGTGTGGGCCCCTTGGTCTTCATCTTTGGCAAGGATTTTTGTTATTTTTTATAAGATATTTCGTGGAGTTTCAGGTCATTCCGAGAACTTTTGTTTTCTGCACATAAAACAACATCATGGCAATTCTGCTGAAAACAGCGTCAGTCCGGGTTAGTTCCATTCAAATCATACAAGTTAGAGTCCAAAACAAGGGCAAAAGTGTTTGGAAAAGTAGATACGATGGAGACGTATCAACTCCCCCAAGCTTAAACCCTTTCTTGTCCTTAAGCAATTCAGTTGACAAACTGAAAGAGAAAAATAAAAACTTTTACAAACTCTGTTTGCTCTTGTTGTTGTAAATATATCAAGCTAGCATTCAAGTTTTCAGCAAAGATCATAACTAACCACATTTGCAATAATTCTCAGGTCTCATGATTACTCACATCAATAGCATAATCAACTAGCGAGCCATAATAATAAATCTCAGATGACAACACTTTCTCAAAACAATCATAATATGATATAACAAGATGGTATCTCGCTAGCCCTTTCTGAGACCGCAAAACATAAATGTAGAGCACCTTTAAAGATCAAGGACTGACTAGACATTGTAATTCATGGTAAAAGAAATCCAGTCATAGTCATACCCAATATAAATTAACAGTAATGAATGCAAATGACAGCTGTGCTCTCCAGCTAGTGGTTTTAATAAGAGGGTGATGACTCAACATAAAAGTAAATAGATATGCCCTTCGCAGAGGGAAGCAGGGATTTGTAGAGGGGCCAGAGCTCGGTTTTGAAATAGAGATAAATAATATTTTGAGCGGTATACTTTCATTGTCAACATAGCAACTAAGAGATGGAGATATCTTCCATGCCACACACATTATAGGCGGTTCCCAAACAGAATGGCAAAGTTTATACTCCCCTTCCACCAACAAGCATCAATCCATGGCTTGCTCGAAACAACGAGTGCCTCCAACAAACATCAGGTCCCAGGGGGAGTTTTGTTTGCAATTAATTTTGATTTAGTTTGCATAAAGCATGGGACTGGGCATCCCGGTGACCAGCCATTTTCTCGTGAGTGAGGAGCGGAGTCCACTCCTCTTGAGAATAATCCGCCTAACATGGAAGATAAGGGCAGCCCTAGTTGATACATGAGCTTTTCGAGCATACAAAACAGAATGTTTATTTGAAGGTTTAGAGTTTGGCACATACAAATTTACTTGGAACGGCAGGTAGATACCGCATATAGGAAGGTATAGTGGACTCATCTGGAATAACTTTGGGGTTTAAGGGATTGGATGTACACGCAATATTCTCGCTTAGTACAAGTGAAGGCTAGCAAAAGACTGGGAAGCGACCAACTAGAGAGCGACAACAGTCATGAACATGCATTAAAATTAATAAACATTGGATGCAAGCATGAGTAGGATATAATCCACCATGAACATAAATATCGTGAAGGCTATGTTGATTTGTTTCAACTACATGCGTGAACATGTGCCAAGTCAAGTCACTTAAATCATTCAAAGGAGGATACCACCCCATAATACCACATCACAACCATTTCGATAGCATGTTGGCACGCAAGGTAAACCATTATAATTCATAGCTAATCAAGCATGGCACGAGCAATATGATCTCTAATTGTCATTGCAAACATGTTTACTCATAATAAGGTGAATCAAGAATGATGAACTCATCATATTTACAAAAACAAAAGAGGTCGAGTTCATACCAGCTTTTCTCATCTCAGTCAGTCCATCATATATCATCATAATTGCCTTTCACTTGCACGACCGAACGATGTGAATAATAATAAGAGTGTACGTGCATTGGACTAAGCTGGAATCTGCGAGCATTCAATAAATGGGAGAAGACAAGGTAATATGGGCTCTTGGTTAAATCAACAATAATGCATATAAGAGCCATTTTAACAATTTAATCATGGTCTTCTCCTATCGACCCCCAAAGAAAAGAAAAGAAATAAAACTATTTACACGGGAAAGCTCCCAACAAGCAAAAGAAGAACGGGAATTTTTTTTTGGGTTTTCTTTTTAATTACTACTACTATAGCAAGAAAGTAAAGTACTACTAATTTTTTTGATTTTTCTTAAGGTTTAACAAACACACAAGAAGAAAGCAGTAAAAAGAAAATAAACTAGCATGGATATTACAGTGAAAGAGTATGAGCACCGACATCTAGCAATGAGTGTGTGTGAACATAAATGTAATGTTGGTGAGAAATACGTACTCCCCCAAGCTTAGGCTTTTGGCCTAAGTTGGTTTATTGCCAGGGATAGCCTGGCGGATACCCGTAGGTGTAGCTGGGGTCGTACTATGACGAAGAGTATTTGGGATCGTACTGTGATGAAGAGGACTCTGACTGCCACTGGCTGACAGCCATCTCCGGATCCCAAGAATAAACAGATTGTCATGGAGGCTCATCTTGTGGTTCCGGTTCCGGGGCTGGTGCAGGATTCAGGTAAGCTTGAACGGCAGCCCACGTAACGAGATAAGGTCCTTCAAAATTAAACAAGGAAGGAGCAGGCAAGGTAATAGTTTCAGGATGATGTTTATGAAAGAGTAAGTTATATTTGAGCTCTCCATCCCTGCCCTTAACAATAAAATCATGCGCTAGCATACTCTTATAATCTAAATAAGCACTAGGCAGCAATTTTTCTTCTTTCTCATGAAGCCTAATAGCTATGTTAAAATGTGCAGCGAGGCGTGAAGCATAAATGCCTCCAAAGATGGGACCCTTAGTACGGTTCATACTTAACCGTCTAGCAATAATTCCGCCCATACTAACAGTGTTATCGTGGTATATACCATGGAACAAAATAATAATATCAGGAACACTAAGGTTTCCACAGTTCCCATGACCAATCAAGCAACGACTAGCAAATATGGCAAAGTAGCGTAAAACAGGAAAATGTATGCTAGTAAATCTTGCATCAGAAACCTTCCCGGTTTCTCCCACAGTGATAGTGTTAATGAACGCCTCCACCTCATTACGGTGTGGTTCATCTAAGGTACCCTCAGGGGGGTATGTTGCAAACCTTGCAAAATTCAGCTAATGGCATCTTCTTAACAACGTCATATAAATGAAACTCTACCGAAGGAGGTGATTCCTTAGGGAAAAAGTAGAAGTTTTGCACAAAAGTATTTGTGAGTAAGAGATACTGATGACGTTGGTCGCGGAGGAAGTCGGTGAGGTCGGCATTCTCTATTAATGAATAGAAATCCTCATAAATCCCGGCTCTTCTCAAGAAGTCATCGGAAGGCCATTCACACGGCCGGACCTCCGCGGTACGAGGCAAATTATATTTGGGCCTCTGCGCTTCTTCATTTTGCTTTTCCTTCGAGCTTCGGCTCGATGAGCCCCTTAAAAGTCTCTTCATTATATTCTGAAAAATTCTGAAATTTTTAGTAACTTTAAACAAAAGTGAACAAAGCTCAACAAAACTGATAGCAACTACTCCTACAAGTGCCTAGAGCCTATATCAAGCATTGGTACTACTTGGAACCATATAAATTTGACATGCAAGCTCAAGAACATGGTCACCTATGCAGCACAAATTTGCAATGAATAAAGCACTAGAACAAAAACTAATTGGACCAATGGAGGAGTCACATACCAAGGAACAATCTCCCCAAGCAGTTTTGTGAGAGGTGCTTTGAGCAAGGAGATCGAAAATCACAACAAAGAGGGCTAGAACTCCTGCTTGAGCTGGTTTTTCGTGTTTGTGGGAGGAAGAAGAAGAGGATGGGTGCAGGAATAAGTGGAGGAGGGCCACCGTGGGCCCACGAGGCAGGGGGGCGCGCCCTCCACCCTCGTGACCAGGTGGCAGCTCCCCCCGCGGTGATTTTTGCACTATAAATCCTCAAATATTCCCGAAAAAATCATATTAAATTGGCATGGCATTATGAGGACTTCTATTTTCGGGGTATTTTTATATTGCACGGATAAATCAGGAAACAGACAGAAAAATACTATTTTTACTTTATTTCAACTAAATAACGGAAAGTATAAAGAGGGTACAAAAGGTTGTGCTTCTAGTTTCATCCATCTCATGCTCATCAAGAAGAATCCACTAACAAGGTTGATCAAGTCTTGTTAACAAACTCATTCCGATTAACATGGAACCGGAGAAATTTCGAATAACACTAAGTTACCTCAACGGGGATACGCAAATCCCCTATAATAAGTATATCATATTTCTTCTTGACAGTAGGAAGAGGAAATTCAAAACCTCCAAATATAATCGATGGAATTTTTCCAATAGAGTTGATACTATGAACTTGAGGTTGTTTCCTCGGAAAGTGTACCGTATGCTCGTTACCATTAACATGAAAAGTGACATTTCCTTTGTTGCAATCAATAACAGCCCCTACAGTATTCAGAAAAGGTCTTCCAAGAATAATAGACATACTATCGTCCTCGGGAATATCAAGAATAACAAAGTCTATTAAAATAGTAACGTTTGCAACCACAACAGGCACATCCTCACAAATACCGACAGGTATAGCAGTTGATTTATTAGCCATTTGCAAAGATATTTTAGTAGGTGTCAACTTATTCAAATCAAGTCTACGGTATAAAGAGAGAGGCACAACACTAACACTGGCTCCAAGATCACATAAAGCAGTTTTAATATAATTTCTTTTAATGGAGCAAGGTATAGTAGGTACTCCTAGATCTCCAAGTTTCTTTGGTATTCCACCCTTAAAAGTATAATTAGCAAGCATGGTGGAAATTTCAGCTTCCGATATCTTTCTTTTATTAGTAATGATATCCTTCATATACTTAGCATAAGGATTAGTTTTGAGCACATCAGTCAATCGCATATGCAAAAAGATAGGTCTAATCATTTCAGCAAAGCGCTCAAAATCCTCATCATCCTTTTTCTTGGATGGTTTGGGAGTAAAAGGCATGGGTTTCTGAACCCAAGGTTCTCTTTCTTTACCATGTTTCCTAGCAACAAAGTCTCTCTTATCATAACGTTGATTCTTTGATTGTGGGTTATCAAGATCAACAACAGGTTCAATCTCTACATCATTATCATTACTAGGTTGAGCATCATCATGAACATCATCATTAACATTTTTCACTAGGTTCATGTTCATTACCAGAATGTGTTTCAGCATCAGAAATAGATATATCATTTGGATTATCAGGTGGTTCAACAATAGGTTCACTAGAAGTTTGCAAAAGTCCTGTCATTTTTCTTTTTCTTCCTTTTAGAAGAACTAGGAGCATCAATATTATTTCTCTGAGAATATTGCTCAATTCTCTTAGGGTGGCCTTCAGGATACAAAGGTTCCTGAGTCATTCTACCAATTCTAGTAGCCACTCTAACAGCATAATCATTTTTCTTATTATTCATTTCATCGAGCAATTCTTTTTGAGCCTTAAGTACTTGTTCTACTTGAGTGGTAACGATAGAAGCATGTTTGCTAACAAATTTTAGTTCACCTCTAATATTAGCCATATAGTCACCCAAGTGTTTAATCATATAAGCATTTTGTTTTAATTGTCTACCAAAATAAGCATTGAAGTCTTCTTGATTAAACATAAAGTTATCAAACTCATCCAAGCACTGACTAGCAATTTTAGTAGGAGGGATTTCAGCCTTATCATATCTATAGAGAGAATTTACCTTTACTACCTGTGTCGGGTTATCGGGATCAGGAGGTTCTTCAATAAATAAAGGATTAAGATCATATGTTTCTTCAACAGGCGGTATATTCAGACCATGTATTTCTTCAATAGGAGGTAAATTCTTAACATCTTCATCTTTAATACCTTTTTCTTTCATAGATTTCTTTGCCTCTTGCATATCTTCAGGACTGAGAAATAGAACACCTCTCTTCTTCGGAGTTGGTTTAGGAATAGGCTCAGTAATTAGAGCGGGAGCTGGCTCAGGAGCGGGCTCAGGAGGTACCCAATTATTTTCATTTGTCAACATATTATACAATAGAATTTCAGCTTCATCCGGTGTTCTTTCCCTGAAAAGAGAACCAGCACAACTATCCAGGCAATCTCTGGAAGCATCGGTTAGTCCATTATAAAAGATATCAAGTATTTCATTTTCCTTAAGAGAATGATCAGGCAAAGCATTAAGTAACTTTAGAAGACTCCCCCAAGCTTGTGGGAGACTCTCTTCTTTAATTTGCACAAAGTTTTATATTTCCTTTAAAGCAGCTTGTTTCTTATGAGCAGGGAAATATTTAGCAGAGAAGTAATACATCATATCCTGGGGACTACGCACACAACCAGGATCAAGAGAATGAAACCATATCTTAGCATCATCCTTTAATAAGAACGGAAATATTTTAAGGATATAAAAGTAGCGAGATCTCTCATCATTAGTGAACAAGGTGGCTATATCATTTAATTTAGTAAGATGTGCCATAACAGTTTCAGATTCATAACCATGGAAAGGATCAGATTAAACCAAAGTAATTATATCCGGATCAATAGAGAATTCATAATCCTTATCGGGAACACAAATAGGTGAAGTAGCAAAAGCAGGGTCAGGCCTCATTTTATCTCTAAGAGATTCTTTGTTCCATTTAGCTAATAACCTCTTGAGCTCATATCTATCTTTGCAAGCTAAAATAGCTGCAGAGGCTTCCATATCAGAAACATAACCCTCAGGAATAACAGGCCTATCTTCATCATCACTTTCATCAATATAATTAGATTCAATAATTTCTTTCTCTCTAGCCCTAGCAACTTGTTCATCAAGAAATTCACTAAGGGGCATAGTAGTATCAGGCATAGAAGTAGTTTCATCATAAGTATCATGCATAGCAGAAGTGGCATCATCAATAACATGCGACATATCAGAATGAATAACAGAAGCAGGTTTAGGTGTCGCAAGCTTACTCATAATAGAAGGTGAATCAAGTGCAGAGCTAGATGGCAGTTCCTTACCTCCCCTCGTAGTTGAGGGATAAATTATTGTTTTCTCGTCTTTCAAGTTCTTCATAGTGTCCAGCAGATATAAATCCCAAGTGACTCAAAGAATAGAGCAATGCTCCCCAGCAACTGCGCCAGAAAAAGGTCTTGGTAACCCACAAGTATAGGGGATCGCAACAGTTTTCGAGGGTAGAGTATTCAACCCAAATTTATTGATTCGAAACAAGGGGAGCCAAAGAATATTTTCAAGTATTAGTAGCTGAGTTGTCAATTCAACCACACCTGGAAACTTAATATCTGCAGCAAAGTGTTTAGTAGCAAAGTAATATGATAGTAGTGGGAACGGTAGCAAAAGTAAAGAAAGCAAAAGTAATATTTTTGGTATTTTGTAGTGATTGTAACAGTAGCAACAGGAAAGTAAATATGCGTAAACCAGTATATGGAAAGCTCGTAGGCATCGGATCAGTGATGGATAATTATGGCGGATGTGGTTCATCATGTAACAGTCATAACCTAGGGTGACATAGAACTAGCTCCAATTCATCAATGTAATGTAGGCATGTATTTCGAATATAGTCATACATGCTTATGGAAAAGAACATGCATGACATGTTTTGTCCTACCCTCCCGTGGCAGTGGGGTCCTAATGGAAACTAAGGGATATTAAGGCCTCCTTTTAATAGAGAACCAGAACAAAGCAATAGCACATAGTGAATACATGAACTCCTCAAACTATGGCCATCACCGGGAGTGGTCCCGATTATTGTCACTTCGGGGTTGCCGGATCATAACACATAGTAGGTGACTATAGACTTGCAAGATAGGATCAAGAACACACATATATTCATGAAAACATAATAGGTTAAGATCTGAAATCATGGCACTCGGGCCCTAGTGACAAGCATTAAGCATAGAAAAGTCATAGCAACATCAATCTTAGAACATAGTGGATACTAGGGATCAAACCCTAACAAAACTAACTCGATTACATGATAAATCTCATCCAACCCATCACCGTCCAGCAAGCCTACAATGGAATTACTCATGCACGGTGGTGAGCATCATGAAATTGGTGATGGAGGATGGTTGATGATGACGACGGCGATGAATCCCCCTCTCCGGAGCCCCGAACAGACTCCAGATCAGCCCTCCCGAGAGGTTTTAGGGATTGTTGGCGGCTCCATATCGTAAAACACGATGATTTCTTCTCTTCTATTTTTTCTCCTCGAAAGCAAATATATAGAGTCGGAGTTGGCGTCGGAAGGTCTCCAGGGGGCCCACGAGGTAGGGGCGCGCCCTAGGGGGGGGCCACCCCCGCCCTCGTGGACAGGGTGTGGGCCCCTTGGTCTTCATCTTTGGCGAGGATTTTTTATTATTTTTTATAAGATATTCTGTGGAGTTTCAGGTCATTCCGAGAACTTTTATTTTCTGTACATAAAACAACATCATGGCAATTCTGCTAAAAACAGCGTCAGTCCGGGTTAGTTCCATTCAAATCATACAAGTTAGAGTCCAAAACAAGGGCAAAAGTGTTTGGAAAAGTAGATACGACGGAGACGTATCAACACTTTACCCACTGGACTCAACCCGAAGATTGAGACAAATTATTTCAGAAGCAGTCGTCTAGTCCCACATGAGGCCCATCCCAACTATCATAACTACTTCTGCTGGCACATCCGGGTAAGGTCTCCACAACTGATCAACTAAGCCAGAGCCCATATTAGCTAGTGGCTGTACATGGAAGCTACTAGTCACTAAGTCTGTCTGATCTTTTTGAGCCTGGATGGCACCCACTTACATTCAGAGGGTATAAACCATGACGTTCTTGAAACCACCCAGCAATACCATTCGGGCGCACTTAGCCATGGTCCATGTCCTTAGAAAAGGAACAAGAAATTCCATGAGGCAACCCTGTTCGTCCAGAGGTGAATTATATATTATGTTTTTACTCAAGTTATATTATATATAGTCCTCACATAATCTCGATGCATACACGAACCAATCCCCGTCTACATAGCATAGCAAGAATACACTACCACGATCTACAATAAGGTCATACTAAGCTGAATCTCAATAGCAATACCATGCTGCCATAATATTCCTACACATGCATAATATGGTATTGTGATATCGAACTACATGCATGAAAAAAATTAGGACAAAGGATGATCAAGGTGTAACTTGCTTGGTACGTTTGATGAAGATCGCCACACTCATAATTCTAATCGTCATGCTCCGACAATCTATCGCAAATGAAAGAATCCAAAACAATAACCATGCCATACAGAAGAACCACAAGAACAACAGAACAAATATGGCAAGGTTAAACAAAGTCAATATAGTTAGGCTTAACATATAATATAGGTCGGTGGATTAACTGGAAAGATGGCTTCGGTACAAAAGTTTAAACTTATGAATTAACTGGAAAGATGGCTTCGGTACGAAACCAACGCAATTGGATTCATCGAAAATGGAGCTGCCGTTGAAAAGTTATGATGAATTGAATTGTAGGGGCCTGTCTGTAAAAGTATAGAAACAATCAGACGAAGAAGAAATTAAAACCAAATTGATGGACACGTGGCAGCACGAGATTAGCCGATACCCTTCGCAGCTGGAGGTTCTCTGGACCATTGGATTAAGTCGCGATCGACGGTTGCTGTTCTTTTGGAGCTAGGGTTTCGGACAGAGGAGGATTCCTCGCCAGAATCTTCGCCGGAAAAGAAGAACACGTCGGTGGTGCGCCTTTGCTTGACGATGGCGTCAGCTCCAGTGGTCTATGAGGCTCGGGAATCACACTGAAGGATGCGTATCAGCATGGTGAACTCAAAGAACTCCACTGAGTGCTCCAAGGCGTCCTGTAGTGACGAGGGCGTGCGGATGGACATGGGATGGTCGCTTGTGAGCTTCGGGATGAGGTCCAGGGGCTCGATTTGTGCGGTCCTTGACGAAACAAGAGATGAGGAGGGTGCAGTTGAGCAACACAGAGAGAAGGAAAGACACGTGGAGGGGTGATGGTGTCCTGGACTAGAGGATTATGACATTACTCACCATATCTCTAGGGTTTAGACCACAATATATGATAGCTAGATCAACTCTTGTAATCTTTATATTTATCAAGATCAATAAAGCAGGAAGTAGGGTATTACCTCCATTAAGAGGGACCGAACCTAGGTAAACATCGTATCCCCTGTTTCCTGTTACTCATCGATCCATGACACACAACTTGGGACCCCCTACTCGAGATCTGCGGTTTTGACACCGACAATGGTGCTTTCATTGAGAGTTCCGCTGTGTGATCGGCAATGGATAAATGGCTGGTCTGTAGATCAACTGCAACGTCTGCGTCTTCAGCACCGGCTTGACTGGTCACCTCGGCTGGGCCGAGGACCAGGCTCCTTTTCGGATCGTCAACTCCGATCTCTATCAAGATCATTGGGGAATCATCCATGGAGCCCGGGGGCTCAATGTCAACATTGCCCACGTGCGACAGTGCTGTTTTTCTGGACAACGAGCTTGTATCCGTCATCACCGCCTCCTCGAGTGTCGGTTTTACGATTTCTCTGGTGGAATAGTGCGGAATTGAGTATATAACAACCCTTTAAAATTTCATCGCGTTCTGATGGAGGAATCTCCAAGGATCTACGATATACCGGAGCCCTGTCGAATCCGGACGGGAATATGGATGAGTTTAGGGCGAGGAGTCCAGCGTCTAGGTCAGACGTCCTTTGGAAGATCCCACCGTTGATCGGCTGCGGAATTCCTATATCTACCACCTCTCAACATTTCAGCTCGATCCGACTATCCAAACCTCGGAAACCTTCGGATTAGTGCATCACTTTTCAGATCTGTTTTCTGCGCGTATACGAATCCGACCTGAGTTCATCTTTGTTCATGAAGGGGATATTGGACAACCATTTTGGAAGAATCTCTTTGTAGGGTATTGTGTTTTGTTTCCGAGCACATGCTCACAAATTTTGCTCCTTTTTGGAGGTAATCTTCACCGTCATGACGGTGTCAAACTAGCCCTTACTCGACGTCTGCCGACCTACGCTAGACAGATCGCCGCTTCATCGAGCCGAGCCCAACCTTACCGGATCATCGGCTCAGCAAGCCGAACAAGAGTTCGGCATCGCGAAGACTAAATTATCACCAACACCATCGCCCGATGGATTGCATGGGTCAGGCGCGCCGATATCACCGCTCAGTCACTTCATCAATCCGGCTTTGACCGTGTCACAAGTTATGACCAGTGTCGGCATGGCCGCACTGTTGCTTCTTCAAGCTGATGTCCATCATGCCGAACTGCTCCAACACCTCGGCTGGCATGGCAGCTGCAACGTCTCCTTACCGACCCGCTCCGTTACCTCAGCCTAGACCGGGGGCTTCACTACCATCTCTTCATCAGCCCACTCCGGAGACTTCGGCGTCACCAGCCGACCAGCTTCGTCACGTTAGCAGGACCGGGGGCTTTGCCTCGGCGAGCCAACCTTTGCCAGCCTCGCCATGCCGTTGCTTCATCACCCATCAGGAAATGGGTGTGCGGATCGAGTCCCAATTTTGGTAGTAACCTTTCTTCATGTTGCTACAACAGATAAACCAGGTGCTATTAATCCTAGTAAATTTTTCTTGCTTGGGTTTATTTTTCCTGAGGAATTATTACTCTGGATTGTTCCATCATCTATACACAGGTCTGTCAAATGGTGGCTGCATTAACGAAGGTCGCGTGGTGGTTCGTCAGTTTCTGTATACAGTTCGGCGAACGCCGCATTAGGAACTCGGACCGGCGTGTGAATTCACGCTTTGCCACGCCTTCACGGCGTCACGCCGACGCCCTGCATCGAAATTGACTTCGGCGCCAGGCCACATCTCTTTAAATAAATTATATTTGAGAAAAGAAATTATGCAAGGATTTTATATATATTTATATTATTCTTTTTGGCTTGCGCTATTTTACATGTTAGGTCATCGACTTCAACTACGTCACGCGGTCACTTCGGCAAGCCGATGTCATCGTCGCAATCGGCGTAAATCGGCACGTGTGATCACCTTGTTGGTCGAATGCCATACCGACATGTTCGGTTGCCTCGGGACTTCGACATTGCTGAGGGAGCTCTACCTCATCGAGTGTTCGGCACACGGGCCATACTTCTCTTGTTACTCATTCTGCATAAATTATTTATTATGCTATGATTTTTTTAAAAAAAATTATTACTATTACTATTATCTCCGGCTTGCACTATTTTCTGTGCACGGATAAATGATCCGGGTTGGGCAGCGCTGTCACCTCGGGATTCCGACGTACCATGTCACCTCAGGTGGACCAGGGCTTCATCATCACTTCATTAACCCACGCCGGGGACTTCAGCATCATACTGCTGGCCTGCTCCGTCGCCTCAGTCGGACTGGGGGTTCCACCTCGCCACATTGGTCGTGCTATGTCGCCACTTCAGAGGGCTGAGCTCTCCGCTCGGCCACCTCGGGACCAGCCTAGGGGCCCGAATCTTGTCCCGCACCAAGCATGGACCGCGTCATCAATGCCGAACACATTAACCAGCTAAGTCACTTTCATGCTCAAAGTATTAATTTTTTAATTCGTGTTCGGTTCGACCATACTCACAAATGCAGTTTGTTAGAAAAACTTCCTTTCCCATGTTAACTGGGGGCTCTTAAAATTTATATGAGCCATTTTATAATAAATGTGTTTTCTTCTTGTTCATTGCAAAGTCTTTTTCTATCACTCCTTCCTCGACTCGAGTGTGTGGTCAATAGCCGGATAGCCTGGTTTCTCTCTAAAGCCGCTCGAGTTTAGTTCGCTAAACTGGCCTGAGAAGCACTCCGCCTTTGGGATAGGAGGTTGAAGTTGAAGGCTGACCCACTCGAAGTCTTGAGATCGGATGTGTCATGTTAAAGCACGATAGAGGCACACTTTTTTTTTAAAGTCCAATTTTCGGATTGGCACCAAATAACTTGATTTTGTTCAGGCGTAAAGTTTTTACTGAAGTTTTTTGGTTTTCCAAGCCTGTGGCACTTTTAAACTATTTGTGTGTTTCCATCATAAGTCTCGCAGTGAAACGCCACACACTTTTAGAGATTTGGCAAAAATATTCTCGGATATTGCTATATATGCATCGGTTTGAATTGTGTCTTTGGTCAATAGTTGGGTTGCCCAGCTCCTGTGCTTGCCTCCTATGTTCCGCTTTGTTCGGCTAGGTGTGCAAAGGTAGAACCAGTGCGATTGTGCTTCCAGCTCGCATGGTTAAAGCGCCTCAGTGGAGAAAGCCGAAAACTGACTGTCACAATAAGCGCAAACTGTTCAGCGATCCGATGACAGTGTTAAACTATAAGATCGATAGAGGTCACCCCGTGTTAAATGAATGGTCGTTCATAACATTGGCCGAAGTGTTTATGGCTTGACCTCGACTGTCGCCGAACACTAACCGCGGGCTAGTAACTGGCCTCCCAACTTTAAGCTCTAATGACTAAGTGAAAGTTATAAAGCCCGCATATCTGATTGCCTCGTTTCCGCTAACACAACCGCCTTCGGGCATCGAGACGTCAGCTAAGGGTTGTTTTGTTATTGCAGTAACACCCTGCATAGCATCTACAAAGGGGGTGGAAGCCAACGATGGGCCACTTTCAACTGATAAACGGTCGCAACAGAGTCAAAATAAGCATATCATCAGCGTTTGTATATAATATACGAGGGCTACCTTCCGTAATCATCGTTATAAAGCCATAAATATGCATCAATTTGACTTAAGATTTTGGCCAAGCTGGGTTGCCTGGCTCCTGTGCTTACCCTACGTTCCTGATTGTTCGGCAAGGCGGTAAAGGGAGCACCTCTGTGATTGTTACTACCGGGTCATCCGAGTTAGTACCTCAGACTGGGTGAAGCCGAAAGCTAGCAATCTTAAAGAATATAATTGGTCGGCAACTACGGAAGTTAAAATTTAGGTTCGCTAAAGACCACATAGTTCGGGAACTTTCCCCAAACTAAATCCTCAATATTTTCCTCCCGCATTGATCGGAGCTGACGTTTTCATGATCATGATCAGCATGGCAACCCAAAGAAAGGAACCGATAGCGGCAATATTTTCTTTGGAAGATGTTTCTTCATATAACATATCTCTCCGCATACCTTTGTTTATAAAACCGTATGGCCGGAGTGCCCCGTTTTCCACAAATCTTTGCCCTCATAAAGGCTTTAAAAACTGGGACAAACACTCCCTTGCTACTGGCCGAGGAGGTTGAAGCCGATGGTCGGTCAACAAAGTTTTGTACAATATGGATCCAAGCATTAATGATGTAAAGTACTTGGGTACATAGAATCATTACACATAAATTGTGAGCAAAAATCATTTTTTTCTGCAGCCAATCTTTTGAAGAGTCAATGGCACAGTCTCTTTGAGACAACTGAGCAGCTGACATAACACTCTCATAGTTCCCTATTGGCATTGATTTCCTGTCTATTTAGCCCCTTAAGGCCAAACTTGGCGAGCTCAGCTTTCGTTAGCTCTAACTCCTTTATAAGATCTTTAATCTCTTTCCGAGAAGTTTGTGTTAAACACAACAAAATTTCCTATCAAATGGATATCGATCCTTAATTCGGCCACCTGTGCCCACATTAAGGCTCGGGGGCTGCTAGGCGTCGTGCTTATTATTTACAAGTATTAGAGGGGCACATCACTCCCCTGATCTGGTGTTTCCACCTGACCGGTGTCTCGGGGGGCTACTGCATTGCCTATTCAATGCAGAAAATTCAAAGTGCCTAGTGTTCAGCTTGACCGAACTATGGGCAAACACGTCTTCGGACAACAATAGGTACCATCTGGACCTATCCGGCATCAAGCTCATATATTACGACAACTTCTCAAGACCCTCTATCAAGGGACCGTTAGCTGATCACTATTTCCTCTAATATATTACACCGTGTTTCTATTCCTAAGTATGCTACCGAGCTGGGAATTGATTCTCAGGCTGATTTTACGAATCAACCTAAGTTTCAGGGGCTACTAGGGTCAGCGGTTTGATTTTATCCTCCAGGTGCATCCTGGTTATTAGGCCAACACGCACCTTTAGGGCTACTGGCTATACATCTCGGCAAAGAATACATTGCACAATTTGGAAATTAAATTCATAACAACCAACCCATGGCCGGGGTGGTGCACCACCTCGGATACAGTCCGGTGTTGGTGCTCGACCGCAAAACATACCTCGGAAGCAGTCCGGCATAAAGCTCGGTTGCAAGTGGCTGGATCCATAGAGGGCATCTTTGGCATTAAGCCCGTTTGAACCCTTTTAACTTTTTCAAGACCAAGGTAATTGATGACACCTCAGATACAGTCCGGCGTTGGAGCTCGAATACATTCCGTCGTTGGAGCTTGGAAGCAGTCCGGCGTTGGTGCTTGGCTGCAAAAGATACCTCGAATGCAGTCCCGCGTTGGAGCTCGGACGCGAGAGGACACTGCCGCACGAGAAACACTTCAAACCCGAGGTGGGCGTAAAAATAACAAGGCATTGATAAAGGCCGATAACTTAATGGGGCTCCTCTTATACCCGACGTGTAAACTCTTCAGATTACTTCGGCGATCCTCAAGATCGAAGATAAGAAGATTTGTTGAACCAGTTTTCAAGACCATCGACCGAAGACGAAGAACAGTTCGGAAGAATCGAGGAGCGTCCCCAACTTGAAGGCCGGTTCACGGGGCTACTGACAGTGTCCTGGACTAGGGGGTACTCACCACGTGATCTCCCGACCAGCTAGATCAGGCAGAGGACCCCCATGGAGGTTCACTCATGGTCCACTTCGTGCAGCCCATGCCGCACACGAGGAAGATTCCACAAGACCTGATGATCCAGACAAGGACTCCTCTCCACCAACGTATTCGACTAGGAATCTTGTTATCCTAGGCCTCGAGTACAATATATAAGTCGAGGACAGGCTAGTCGATAGAGGATTATGACATTAGTCATCATATCTCTAGGGTTTAGACCACAACATATGATCTCGAGGTAGATCAACTCTTCTAATATCTATATTCATCAAGATCAATCAAGCAGGAAGTAGGGTATTACCTCCATTAAGAGGGCCCGAACCTGGGTAAACATCGTGTCCCCTGTCTCCTGTTACCCATCGATCCATGACACACAACTTGGGACCCCCTACTCGAGATCTGCCGGTTTTGACCATCAAGTCTTGTGAAATTTGAGTAGGACATGCGATGGTCGCCTGTGAGCTTCGAGATGAGGTCCAAGGGCTCGATTTGGTGCGGTCCTTAACGAAACAAGAGATGAGGAGGGTGCAGTTGAGCAAGACAGAGAGGATGAAAGACATGGAGAGGGGCGGGATTTACCAAAATCGACGAAATAAGCCGTCGGAGTAGCTTCGGGCGGCGGATCTTCCCGGGGTCAGCGAGCATAAAATCGGTGCCGATCTCGAGCGGCGCTGGTGGGAATCGGATGGGGGGTTCTAGGGGAGTCGCTCGGTGGACACATATTGGAGAAGGGAGCAAGGGGTCGTGCGAATCATGCAGGATTTGGTGCGGCAGTGGCCTATTGGCGGTGTTGGGCCAGTCTGTTGGGCTGGCAGCTACGCTGCTAGGTTGCTACGCTGCGCCCGAGCGGTGGTTAGCTAGTGAGCCGCACAGGCTGGGTTAGAATTGGTCTATAGGATTTCCTATTTGTGAAATTACGCAGATGAGTTTGGCTCAAAAAAAATGATCCCAAACATTTTCTAAAAAATACCATAACATTTGAATAATATACATATACTAATATAGAGAATAGTGAACATTTTTCAGTCCAAAATACTTATTGGAATACATATAATTTTTTCATAAAACTTTACATGCCACTTATAAAATTTTCTATAAAATATTTTTCAACTCCAGAGAAAATGCAAATAACCTTTAAAACATATCCAACTCATTAATATTGAAGGAGTCATATTACCTTCTCTCTTATGAATTGTTTTGTTGGAGATGTTTTAAATTATAAAAATCGAACATGAAGAATGATGGATCATTTTGCAATTTAATTATTGAGGAAGTCATGTCATCCTCTCTCGTATCCAAGTTGAAACACTTTTGATATTCTCAAAGCTCAAAATAAGATCGAAAGGAATATTCGGGAAGTCATTTTATTCCCTCTCATTTGAATATTCAATAAACCCCAAATAAGAAACAAATGAATAATTGGGAAACTCCTTTTATTCCCTCTCATTTATTATTCATTATCCATTCAAATATTCCAAAAGTTTCAAATCCTAGTCAAAATTAACTAACAACAAGCAGCACAAGCAAGTTTTTAATTACTCCTATTTAAATTATTAACATTCCAGAATTTTGAATTTTCGGATGTTATAGTGTATGTGGAGAAGAGAGACCACTAATGATGTAAACCTTGTTGGGAAGGGGAATGGTATGCATGTGTGTCCAAGAGAGATAAAGGCATGTGTAGTAGTGGGATAGCATGGGTGCGGGCGGGGAACACACTATTTGGAAGAGACATCGACTGTGTGTGGGAGAGGGGTGAGAGAGAGAGAGAGGGAGAGGGAGAGAGAGGAAGAGAGGGGGGAGAGAGGGTTCATTTGTGTGCGAAAGTGGCGTATAGATAGGGAGACAATGTTGATGTTGTTCGAAAGTGGCTTATGTACAGAGACGCAAGGAAAGGGAGTCATCGTGTGGGTGATAGAGACTTCATGAGAGATCTAGAATAGATGGTGGAGAGAACAACATGCGATATTGAGACCGATGATACGCTAGGGAGCTATGGAAAGAGTCACGAGATATATGTATATAGGGAAGGAGCTGAGTCGGGTCCGCCTGTGGGAGAGATAGAAAGAGGAGAGTGGTGCACAAGGAGACAAAAGGTGCTCGTTTGTAGTGGTGGTGGTGAGTGAGGTGTGTATCAATTAATGCGAGTGAGAGATAGAGAGATGGTGGAGAGTGTATGAGAACCACATACCTAGGGAGATAGACGTTTGGGGGCGACGTTTTGTGTGCATGGGAAAGATACACTGATGTATATATACTGCATCTGCTTGGGAAAGAGAGATGCCGGGAGACCTAGAGAGTGAGGGAAGAGATGTGTGCATGCCCGAGAGACAAAATGATAGAGACCTATATTGGGGTCCGTACTTAGAAGAGAGGGGGGGGGGGTTAATGTGCTCCCGTGTTTGTGTCTGGGGGAGAGAAAGGCTTGTGGGGGAGTGGGGATGGGGTGGTGGGCTTCAGATAAAGAGTGAGGTGTCTATATTTGAGAGACATAAGAGTAATTGATATATATATATATATATATATATATATATATATATATATGGTCAATGGTGTGTGCACTCATGGTTCGTCAATTTGTTTCACAATTTGGACTAGGAGATAACGATACTTTTGAACAAGCGTGATATACTTTGAAGTACCAGAATTACAAACCTAAGATTGGAATTTGGGAATTCGACTCCATTATTAGCTTTCGTAATTCATTTAAACCGGGGTACATTTTTTAAGTCGGGATTTCATGATTTCAAATTCATATATAAAACCAAGAGATATACACATATGGTCATGTTCAAACCTTATAATCATCCACATACACATACACATTTTTGTTTTTGTCATCATCTTTAGGATAAACACATTTGGAATTTCATTTGAATTGGAGCATATGATGGTATTTGCTTCAACTAGCTCAATGATCCATATTTGGATTGAATGGACAATCTAAGTTTCGAGTTGGATACACTGATTTTTGAAACTTGCACTTTTTTTGCGTGCACAACCAATAAATTCTCGGCCGTGATATCATAGTCGGCCATACAAGAGCAGAACAATTAATTTCAGCCGCCAAAAGCTTTCACACTTCCCGCTCACAACGAAATATATCGCGCCTGAAAGTTTAGCCCTGCAATATTCCTGTTTTACCCCTACCACATGAATGGAAAAGGGATGCTTTGGTAACTACATTATTTTCCCCTATTTGCCCCTAGTGTCTACTATGCAACTTTATTCTTGTAGACTCGTGTTGGGCCTCCAAGTGCAGAGTTTTCTAGGACAATAGAAATTTTCCCTGAAGTGGATGACCTAAGGTTTATCAATCTGTGGGATGCGTAGGATGAAGATGGTCTCTCTCAAACAACCCTGCAACCAAATAACAAAGAGTCTCTTGTGTCCTCAACACACCAAACACAATGGTAAATTGTATAGGTGCACTAGTTCGGCGAAGAGATGGTGATACAAGTGTAATATGGATAGTAGATATTGATTTTTGTAATAGTAACAATAAAAAACAGCAAGGTAGCAAGTAAAAAAAGTGAGCACAAACGGTATTGCAATGCTTGAAAATGAAGCCTAGGGTCCGTACTTTCGCTAGTGCAAGCTCTCAACAATGCTAATATAATTGGATCATATAACCATCCCTCAACGTGCGATGAAGAATCACTCCAAAGTTCTTATCTAGCGGAGAACATACGAAGAAATTATTTGTAGGGTACAAAACCACCTCAAAGCTATTCTTTCTGATCAATCTATCCTAGAGTTCGTACTAAAATAACACCAAAATATTCTTTCTGATCGATCTATACAAGAGTTCATACTAAAAATAACACCATATGATACACATCAACCAACTCTAATATCACCTAGATACTCCAATGTCTCC
The DNA here is from genome assembly GCA_032464435.1 of Aegilops umbellulata. NCBI lineage: Eukaryota > Viridiplantae > Streptophyta > Magnoliopsida > Poales > Poaceae > Aegilops > Aegilops umbellulata. The sequence continues at coordinate 223,194,670 of CP136058.1, read as the reverse complement.
ACAAGTATCCATGAGTTAATTATACAATATGCATCAAACAATTTCAGATTCATCATACTCAATCCAACACAAAGAACTTCAAAGAGTGCCCCATGATTTCTATTGGGGAAACAAAGACGAGAACGTGCATCAACCCCTATGCATAGATTACCCCAATGTCACCTCGGGAATCTGCGAGTTGAGTACCAAAATACACATCTAGTGAATCAATATGATACCGCATTGTCACCACGTGTACTCATAGCAAGACATACATCAAGTGTTCTCAAATCCATAAAAGTATTTGAACCGATAAGAACGAATTCTCAAAGGGAAAACTCAATTCATCACAACAAGATAGAGAGGGGAAAACACCATATGATCCAACTATATTAACAAAGCCCGCGACACATCAAGATCGTGCCAACTAAAGAACATGAGAGAGAGAGAGAGAGAGATTAAACACATAGCTACTGGTACAAACCATCAACCTCGAGGGTGGAGTACTCCCTCCTCATCATGGTGGCCGCAAGGATGATGAAGATGGCCACTGGTGATGATTTTCCCCTCTGGCAGGGTGCTGGAATGGGGTCTAGATTGGTTTTTCGTGCCTACGGAGGCTTGCGGCAGCGAAACTTCTGATCTAGGGTTATTTATGGGGGGTTCTATATTTATAGGATTTTTTGGCGCTGGTTTCACGCGAAGATGGGCCTTGATGTGAGCACAACCCACCTGGGCGCGCCTGGGCCACCTGGCATGCCCAGGTGTCTTGTGCTCACCTCCTTCACCTTCTGGTCCTGCCATGAAGCTTCTAGTGCCTCGTTTATTCCAAAAAAAAGATGATCAAAAAGTTCTGTTGCATTTGGAGAACTTTTTATTTCTGCAAAAAAAACACCACATTAGTTCTGCTGAAAACATCGTCAGTTCCATGCAAATCATACCAAAACCATATAAAATTGTTGCAACCATGGCATGAATACTTCATAAATTATAGATACGTTGGAGACATATCAGCATCCCCAAGCTTAATTCCTACTCGTCCTCGAGTAGGTAAATGATAAAAGAAATAATTTATGATGTGTGAATGCTAGCAAAGTGCATAAGTTTGATCAATGATAATTTCAATCACTTTTCCTAGTATCATAACAACAACTCTTTCTCATAAACTCATCATGTTAAAGTAGCAACCAATTCACATGTTATGGTTCAAACAATGAATTCTCTTGAAACTTCACAACTTATGTTCTCAGTCACCAAGCAACTGTAATTCAACTTATTCAACAAAGTCTAAGTAAGAGCTCCACATACTCAATCATCATATAGTCTTGTATGATTGCTAGTACTCAAAGCATATTCTTAGTACTCAAAGCATATTCTTAGAAAAATGGCATCCATCGAACACAGAGAAAGGTAGGGGCTTAATGTTTTGCCACCCAACTCATTTATCATAGAGATAATTGTCAACAATAATAATTCATGATCAAATATATTTGACTGACCATATGTGCCTAGATCTTTAGCCACCACATGATGCTTGCCAACTAGAGAGTAATTGAGGTTGAAATGAGAATGCATACTATTGACTCTTGCATAAAAGTAAATACTGAAAAGTAAAAGATAGACCATTCGTAGAGGGAAGTAGAGGTTGTTGAGGGAGTCCTGGATTAGGGGGTCCTCGGTTGCCCGGACTATTTAATATGGGCCAGACTGATGGGCCGTGAAGATAGAAGCCGAAGATTATCCCCCGTGTCCAGGTAGGACTCCTATATACATGAATAGCAAGTTTTTGTGTCCGGATGTATTTCCTTCCTCTGCAAACCGACTTTTACAAGCCTAGGCTTCTCCGCTGTGCATATAAACTGGAGGGGTTGGTCCATAGAGATCATAAGAATTCTCATAGGCTAGGCAACTAGGGTTTAGCCATTACGATCTCGAGGTAGATCAACTCTTGTAACCCCTATACTCATTGAATACAATCAAGTAGGATGTAGGGTTTTGCCTCCTTTAAGAGGGCCCAAACCTGGGTAAACATTGTGTCCCCATCGTCCCTTGTTACCATTGATCCTCAGATGCACAGTTCAGGACCCCCTACCCGAGATCTGTCGGTTTTGACACCGACATTGGTGCTTTCATTGAGAGTTCCATTGTGTTCTTGATAGAAGGATTGATGGTTCGCCTTGTCATCAACAAAGATATCACTTCTAGGAGAAGCCTAACTTCGGGACAGGTCCTCCAGCTCGGCGATTTCACCATGGGCACCCACACGGCCATCAAGCCGACGGTGCCCCCGCAATCGCTAGGCATCACCTCCGCATCGGTCTCAAACACTCTGAAAAGATGGATCCGACGGACACCTCGTCCTCGAATGAGCTACTAGATCGCATTGCCACCCTGGGGATTTCAACGGACTATGATCGGATCAGGCTTAAACCTGACCAGGGGGAAATCAATCTCCCACCGATCACTCACCTGGTGGCGGTCGTCGAGGAACGAGACAAGAACACGTCTTCCCCTAAGTTAAAAACCTGCTATGTTCGGATCTCTGGACCCATTGAACCGGATACTCTTCCTTCTGAGGAGATCCCGCGTCCCCCAAACTCAAGGTCAGACTTAGGGTCCGGGGAGCACTTAGATCTTCCCAGACCCGAACCGATGACCTCAGAGATTTTACAAGCTCCAAACACAATTTTGTTCCGGGATTCAAGTTTTAGTCCACCTGCCCACCACAATCAATACTCTCCAAGCAATTGAGCCCCTCCAGACATATACGACCTGATGTATGTCCGGTAGCAACCTCAGGAGACGGTCCATCACATTTGGGCCAGGTTTCTACTTGTTAAAAACAAGATTAAAGATTGCTGCGACGACGACGGTTTTTCATCCAATTGCACCAATGAGGGAATTCAGAATGCCCTCGACCGCCGTCGCATACAGAATTTCACGGAACTATCGACGTAGTACGGAAGTACTACGCGATGGAAAGCACATGGAAGGCCCAAAAAACCCAATTGGAACCCGTTGCCTTTAAGCAGTGCACTGCCCGGGCAAAATGGGTACACCCTCATGAGGCATCCGATCATAAGCCCGTCGACAAGAAAAACACACCCTTTGCGGGACACAGGTCCGTTCTTGACGAACTCCTAGACAAACCCTCTCAGATACATGCAACACTGAGCATCGAACCAACTCACAGCCTTCGGGCATGTTGGGTACTCCGACAGGTGGCTAAAAGTGGCGAGGCTATCCTCACCACCGCTACTCCCGACAAGCATTCTCCGAAAGATGGCGATCTTAACGTCTTTGCGGTCTTCGAGACCTTCTCTTCAAATAATCGGCACAAAAGGGTACTCCGTGACCTTGCCAAAATTAACCAAGTAGCCGCAATGGGCCCATGGAATGACACGGCAATAACTTTCATCGCCGACGATGAACCAAGGACCCGATCAGTCCGAGAACCCTCCGCCTTGGTCTTAAATCCAATTGTGAATGGCTACTGACTTACCAAAGTGCTCATGGACGGCGGTAGTGGGCTCAACCTCATCTACGAGGACACGCTCGACAAAGTGCATATTAACAGAGCACGCATCAAGCAAAGCAGTACCACCTTTCGAGGCATCATCCCCAGTCGACAAGCATGATGTTTGGGAAAAATCAAACTTCATGAGTATTCGGCACGCCTGAGAATTACAGGTCCGAAGAGTTGCTCTTCCATGTGGCTCCCTTCAACAGCGGATATCACGCCCTTTTGGGGCAGGACGCCTTCTCACGTTTCCAAGCCATACCCCATTACGGGTACATGAAGCTTAAAATGCCGAGGCCCAATGGAATAATCACAGTTACAAGTGATCCAGATAAAGCACTCCATGCCGAAAACAAAACTGCATCCTTGGCCCTCGAGGCACTATCCGAAGCCCTTGTGGCCGAAGAACTAACCATCCTGCAATCCACGGTGGACAAAGATGATGTGATCCTCGATAAGAGGCCCAAATCTACCTCTTTCAAATCAGCAGATGAAATAGTTAAATTTCAAGTGCACCCGATGGATCCTAACAAAACAATGTCCATTGGAGCACAGCTGGATCCGACGGTCGATGCCGCCCTATGAGCGTTCTTGCGCAAAAATTGGGATATCTTTGCCTGGCACCCTTCGGACATGCCCGTGATCCCACGCAGACTGGCCGAACATAGCCTAAACATAATCAAGGGGTTCAAACCAGTCAAGCAAATGCTACGGTGATCTTGCAAACCAAAACGACAAGCTATGGGGGAGGAGCTAGCTAAACTACTCGAGGTCGGGTTCATCAGAGAAATCAAACACCCGGATTGACTAGCCAACTTGGTCATGGTGCCGAAGAAGGATAAATCATGGCGCCTTTGTGTCAATTTCAAAGACCTTAATAAGGCTTGCCCCAAAGACCCTTTCCCGTTGCCCCGCATTGACCAGATTATCGACACGACCGCGGGACACGACTCATTGTCTTTCCTTGATGCTTACTCGGGATACCATCAGATTAAGATGAAGGAGTCCGACCAGGCCGCAACGGCGTTCATTACCCCGTACGAGCCTTTCTGTTTCAACACTATGCCTTTTGGGCTTAAATACGCTGGTGCCACTTACCAACGCATGATTCAAACATGTTTGGAAAAACAAATTGGCAAGACATTGGAAGCATATGTGGATGACGTGGTCATTAAGACTAAACAGGTTGAATCATTGGTGGACGATCTCCGCCTCACATTTGACAACCTCCGAACAAACGACATACGACTCAATCCGGAGAAATGTGTTTTCGGCGTTCCAGCCAGAAAGCTACTGGTGTTCATTGTCTCCAATAGAGGAATCGAAGCAAACCCAGCCAAAATCTTAGCCTTTTCACAACTGGTCATACCAACATACTTAAAGCAGGTCCAAAAACTAGCAGGGTGCGGGTAGCTTTGAGCCGCTTCATCTCCAGGTTAGGAGAAAAGGCATTACCACTTTATAGACTGCTTAGACGCACCGACCACTTTGAATGGACGGATGCGGCCACAGCTGGATTGGAAGAAATAAAAAGCTTATTAGCAGGCAACCCAATCCTAGCCGCCCCAAGTATTGGCGAGCCTATGTTGCTTTATATATCAGCAACTCACTAGGTAGTGAGCTCCGTACTCGTCGTCGAGCGAGGGGAAGTGGGACATAAATTCCCCATCCAGAAACCAGTATACTATGTATCGGTGGTCCTTACACCATGCAAATCCCGATACCCTCACTATCAAAAGATAGCTTACGATGCGGTCTTTATGGCATCCCGAAAGCTCTAGCACAATTTTCAAGAGTGTTCGATCACGGTGGCATCCGAAGTACCACTCAATGACATTATAAATAACGGGGATGCCACCGGCCGCATAGCTAAATGGGCCATTGAGCTCTTACCATTTGAAATAATATACAAGCCGCGCTGAGCTATTAAATCTCAGGTGCTGGCCGACTTCGTCGCCGAGTGGACAGAAGCCGAGCTCCCTAAAGAGTACAGTTCATACTCCAATTGGATCATGTACTTTGACGGCTCTAAAATGCTAGCCGGACTGGGGGTTGGTGTCATCTTGACATCCCCCACGGGGGACACAGTCCGCTACCTGCTGCAAATCATGTACACGGACTCCAATAACGCAGACGTATACGAGGCACTTTTACATGGTCTCCGAATGGCTGTCTCCATGGGCATACAACGCCTAGAGGTGTGTGGTGATTCAAACCTCTCAATATCCCAGATAAATGGAGAGTTCGATGCAAAAGATCCAAAAATGGCGGCATATCAAAACACCGTATTAAAAATATCGGCTCGGTTTGAGGGGCTTGAGTTTCATCACGTCGCTTGAGACAGTAACCAGGCAGCGGACATAATCGCTCGAATGGGGTCCAAGCGCGACCCCGTCCCGCCTAATACCTTTGTGGAAAGTCTCTTCAATCCATCCGTGGTATGGCAGGACGAGAGCGGCAACACCAGTCCGGACCTGACCTCCAGCAGCCGAACAAGATACATATATCATCGAGGGTCCGGATACCGAAATAACACCCTCTACTCATGAAATTATGGTCGTTAATGCTCCATGGACCGAACCCTTCCTGACCTACCTTAATAGGCAGGAGCTTCCTGATGATCAAAATGAGGCCCGTCGCATAGTTCGACATTCTAAAGCCTATAAAGTTCATGAGGGAGAACTATACAAGAAAAGCACTACCGGAGTCCTCCAAAGGTGCATCTCTGAAGAGGAGGGATGGCAACTCTTGGCTAAAATACATGCTGGTCTGAGCGGCCATCACGCCGCAGCTCGGGCCCTTGTTAGCAAGGCCTTCCGGATATGTTTCTTCTGGCGAACGGCCCGAGCAGACGCACAAGCCCTTGTGCAACGTCGCGTAGGATGTCAGCTTTTCGCCAATCAAAGTCATATGCCTCCCACTGCCTTACAAACAATCCCTGTCACTTGGCCTTTCGTGGTCTGGGGGCTAGACATGGTCGGACCCCTTAAAGGGGGAAGCCACAAAAAGAAATATTTACTGGTCATGGTGGATAAATTCACTAAGTGGATAGAGGCCAAACCAGTAAAAACGGCTGAAGCAGGGCCAGTGATCGACTTTATATCCGGCGTGATACATTGTTATGGTGTCCCGCACAGGATCATCACTGATAATGGCTGCAATTTTACAGATGATGAGGTGAAAAACTGGTGTGCTAACTTGGGCATTAAGCTCGACTATGCATCCGTCTACCACCCTCAAACTAACGGTTAGGTTGAACGGGCCAATGGCTTGATAATGTGCGACATTAAACCAAGACTGGTGCTCTCCCTACAGGAGTCAAATAAGCATTGGGTTGAGGAACTCGATTCTGTGCTCTGGGGGCTGCGGACTATGCCTAATCGAACGACCGGATACACACCTTTCTTCATGGTGTACGACGCAGAAGCTGTTTTGCCCTATGACATTATTCATGACTCACCTCGAGTGCGCATGTACGAAGAGCGAGAAGCTGAGCTCAATTGACAAGATGACCTAGACGGCCTTGAAGAGGAGCGTGATATTGCAAAGGCCCATTCCGCATTCTATCAACAACAGGCCAGGTGATACCAAAGCAGAGAAGTGCGGGCAAATACATACAACGTCGGTGATCTCGTCTTACGTCTCCCAGAGAAGAAGAAAGACAAGCTCAAACCAAAATGGGAGGGCCCCTTCATCATAGATGAAGTTCTCACAGGAGGAGCCTATCGCCTTCATAATGCATTGGATAATCGCGTTGAGCCGAATCCATGGAACGCTGCTCGGCTTCGACGGTTCTATGCATAGTTCGGCCGTCTCCTTTTTGTTTTTTTGACTAGGCTCCTTTTTCTCCTCTTCTTTCTTTCTTTCTTTTTTTATTTTCCTTTTTTTATATCCCACGATATGTTTGGATCTACCAAACTATTAGGGGTACACATCTTTAAATGTATACACCCCATTATAGCTGGGGGGGCTTCATTGATGAAGCTTATTACTAAAAGCTTGTTGCTTTCATTGCTTACATCATTCGATCTATACATCTTTTGCCATTATATGCACCTCTATGACTTAAGTTTTTGCCAAGCTGGGTTGCCTTGCTCCTGTGTTTATGCCTTACATTCTCGATTGTTCGGCTAAGGTGTAAAGGGAGTACCTTTGCGATTGCTACAACCGGGTAATCTGAATCTGTACCTCAGACGGGTGAAGCCGAAAGCTAGCGTTCTTAAGAGCATATTTGGTCGGCAAGCAACGAGAGATTGTTTACATTTTTGTAATACTTCTAACAAACACTGGATAGGCTACCCATAATTTGGATAAAAGCCTAGGCATGTATAATTCGGCATGCCAATCCAAGGAAAGGAACCCTTAACGGAACTATTTTCATTGGCAGATGTTGCTTACATTAAAAAGTAATATAACATAACTCCCCGAACAAATTTTGTTTGTTTTAGCAAAATGACTAGATTGCCTGCTTTCTAGACATAATGAATGTTTCTTACATTCCAACTTGGTATCCGGAAACACTCCACCTTTCTGGTTCGGAGGTTGAAGCCGAAGGCCTGCGATGACAAATTTTAAACATGTTTGGTTGGAGATACGTTCGATGATAAAAGTACATTGATACATTGAATCGAAAGCCTACTATTTATCTATGCCATCTATAAGACTGTCAAAACTACAGTCTTCTTGCGAATATTTCGCAGCTACCATCAGTTGGTCATATACCAAGTTCACAGGAATCTCTTTTCCGTCTGGTCCCTGAGGTCCAACTCGGGCCATATGATTCGGATCGAGTTCGGTGTAGTGCGTTTTTACCATTACCCATGCCTCTCGTGAACCTTCCCGCCATGCGGATGCCTTCCATAGCTTGAAACAGCGTCGGGTACCTTTGAATAGGTTCGCCAACCCCTCCATACTTTCTGGAGGGGCATCGGATGGCCATAGGGCCTTAGCCATGCTTCTCATAGCTTTTCGGGCCCGCTCATGCACCACGGATAGCTCCTTAAGCACGTCACCTCGAAATCCAGACACTTCCTCTTCAGGCCGATCGGTTAACAGACCTGCAACAACAGAGTTGTGACAATCAAAATTATGGGATAATATGAGTGCCTTGGATGGTTCAAAAGGTCATACCAAATATGCCGCCTTTCAACTTCTTATTCTCTTTTTGCGTGATTGATAACTGAGCCTTTAAACTCTTTATCTCTCTGGCTTGTTTATCCTTTTCCTCTTCGAGTTTGTTCTTCTGATCAGTCGTCATTGCAGCCTTTTTCATCTCTGCAAGCTCTGAGGTGGCGGCATACAACTTTGTCTAGTTGGTTTTCAGCTCCTGGGACAGCGCGTTGTTCTTCTCCGTGAGAACCTGCAGGTCATAACGATCCTTAAATCAGTTGGCTTAAACCGCTTCAAGTCTCGGGGGCTACTGGCATATATCTATTAAATTTGCAAAAACCATTACCTGCATATCCTTTGAAAACAGTTGAGTAACTCCAGCAAGTCCGTCCCGGGCGGCTCGGATATATGCATCCACAGAGCTTAGTGCGGTAAATTCCTATTCAGTGAATACTGGAGTGCACATGGCCTCTTTCAGTAGACGATGATTCATCATGCTCTCCACCTCAAAATCCGTGACGGATACGTCATTCAAATCCTCATGAGGGGGCGGGTCTGCATCTGTATCAGCTCTCGTCCTGGTTGATGATTCTGGTGCCGGATTAACTTATATTCGGCTTGCAGGGCGTTTTCCCATTGTTTGCCATGTGCTCCTCCTAAAATAAAGGTAGAAGAGAAATTTAACAATCTGATATCGTGCTCAGGCACACATCAAAGGACATACCTCTTTGAAGAAGGAGGGGGCTCAACAGCACTCCCGGTTTCCTTTCGTTTTAAAAGATCGCCCTGCGTATAGGCCGCTCTCGAAGGAGTGCGGCTTGCCGAGCGCCGATCCTATGAAGTATAGTTTAGTGTGATGGATAAGGTGCAAGTAGGGGTTTCTTTTTGGGGAAGCTTTTTTTACTTACAATGGAGAAAGGGTAAAGGCGGGGGTAGTCAGCTGTAATAGCCACTTCCGAGCCGCTACGGCTCGCCAGATAAAATACTCCATCATCAAATTCTATGCATATATCCGGATCCTCGCAGAAGCCCAGGTCTTCATTGCGAGCGAGATCCTCTGGCTGTGGGGAGGGACAATGAATGTTCTCGACCATTGAGGGAGTCCTGGATTAAGGGGTCCTCGGGCATCCGGGCTATGTGACGTGGGCCGGACTAATGGGCCATGAAGATAAAAGATAGAAGACTTCTTCCCGTGTTCGGATGGGACTCTTCTTTGCGTGGAAGGCAAGCTTGGTTTTCGGATATGATGATTCCTTTCTCTTCAAACCGACTCGGTACAATCCTAGGTCCCTCCAGTGTCTATGTAAATCGGAGGGTTTAGTCCATAGAGGAACCATAATCATACAGGCTAGACACCTAGGGTTTAGCCATTACGATCTCGAGGTAGATCAACTCTTGTAAAGCCCATATTCATCCAAGATAATCAAGCAGGAAGTAGGGTATTACCTCCATCAAGAGGGACCGAACCTGGGTAAACATCGTGTCCCTGTTTCCTGTTACCTTCGATCCTCCGACGCACAATTCGGGACCCCTACCCGAGATCCGCCAGTTTTGACACCGACATTGGTTCTTTCATTAAGAGTTCCGCTGTGTCGTCGCCAGAAGGTTCGATGGCTCCATCAGTCATCTACAACAATGCTGCCCTGAGGGAGGTTGTCACGCCCAAGATGCGACCCTATCCTAAAGGAACTCGAAGGTCCCGCCAAGGATAGAAGCGCATCTTGAAGACGCTTTTGCAAGGTGGATATCATTACATCAACATTACATAATAGTAGGGATACATCCAAGACATACAATGCCACATGAATACAACAATACATCATATACAAGATCAACATCCGACTACGGATGCAACATAAATAGAAACTCAAACAATATCCACCCTGCTAGCCCAGGCTGCCGACCAGGAACCTAACCCTCAATCGAAGAAGCAGAAGAAGAACTCCAACACAAATAAACATCGCTCTCACGTCATGATCATCGCAAAACCTGTACCTGCAACTGTTGTTGTAGTAATCTGTGAGCCACGAGGACTCAGCAATCCCATAACCATGGGTATCAAGACTAGCAAAGCTTAAAGGAAGGGGTAAGGTGGTGAGGTTGCAGCAGCGACTAAGCAATGTATGGTGGCTAACTTACGCAAAACAGAGCGAGAAGAGAAGCAAAGCAAGCGGTTGCCAACTAGTAATGATCAAGAAGTGATCCTGAACTCCTACTTACGACAAACATAACCCAGAAACCGTGTTCTCCTCTCGATCAACCCCGAAAAGAGACACTCACGGTTACACACACGGTTGGTGTATTTTAGAAGAGTTTACTTCAAGTTTACTACAACCGGATATCAACAAATTCCCATCTGCCACATAACCGTGGGCACGACTTTCGAAAGTTCAAACCCTGCAGGGGTGTCCCAACTTAGCCCATGATAAGCTCTCGCGATCAACGAAGGATATTCCTTCTCCCGGGAAGACCCGATCAGTCTCGGAATCCCGATAACAAGACATTTCGACAATGGTAAAACAAGACCAGCAAAGCCTCCCGGATGTGCCGACAAATCCCGATAGGAGCTGCACATATCTCATTCTCAGGGCACACCGGATGAGCCAGACGTCGGGTTGGCATAGACCCTGATTGCCCAGGGGGCGCCGGACATCGCTCGGTTTGGACCAGCACTCGAAGGAGAACTGGCCCGGGGGGGCTAAAATAAAAATGACCCTCGGGCTCCGGAAACCCAAGGGAAATAAAAGGGCATAGGTGAGGCAAATGGTAAAACCAATGTTGGGCCTTGCTGGAGGAGTCTTATTCAAAGCGAACTGTCAAGGGGGTCCCATAAATCACCCAACCGCATTAGGGACGCAAAATCCGGGAACATAATACCGATATGACGGAAACTAGGGCGGCAAGAGTGGAACAAAACACCAGACATAAGGCCGAGCCTTCCACCCTTTACCAAGTATATAGATGCATTAATAATATAAGAGATATTGTGATATCCCAACATAAATAATATCCAATATGGAGCAATCTTCATCTTCACCTGCAACTAGCAATGCTATAAGAGGGGCTGAGCAAAGAAGTAACATAGCCAAACAACGGTTTGCGAGGAGGGGTGACAAAGGTTAGGGGCTATCATGCAATTTGGGAGGCTTGAGCAGCAAGTGGTAGGTAACGCAGCAAGCGATAGAACGAAGCAACTAGCATAGCAATGGTAGTAATGAGATCCAAGGTGACGGTCATCTTGCCTGAAATCCCGCTAGGAAGAAGAACGAGTGCATGAAAAAGATGAAGCCACGTAGTCGAACGGAACCTCACAATCGCAACGTTACTGGAACTATCAAGAAGGAGCACCACCGAAAAGAAGCAAACAACATATTAAACAAACAAGCATGACATGACATGATGCACAACCAAGAATGATGCATGACAAGATTAAATGTTGTTAACATGGCAAGAGGTGAAGCATATGCAGACTACCTATTTAGGCAAGTTTAAATGAGGCCGGAAACACAAACAACAATTCCGGAAAATCCTCATGTGCATATATTTGATTTGGTACTGTTCTGCCCTAAAGCATATTTTATTGTTGTGAAACAGGAAAATAAAGTGCACCATGTTAAACTAGGCGTTTTTCTACCCCATTTACATATAAAGTTTATTAAATTCCGAGTTACGGTTATTTAGTTATGAATTAAATCATTTTAGCATGGCAATTAAGCAAATTAATGCAAACAACAAGTTAAACATTTTAAGCATGGATGAAAGTAGCATATTATGAAACTAGATGAAATTCTAAGAAAGTTACATATATAGTTTATTTAATACTAATGAATGGTTTGTGAATTATTGATGCATGAACACTAGGGGTTTTTCTGTAAAACAGCAATCCTGCGGATAATAGCTAAGGCCTCATTCGGTTTGGAGGAAACCAAAATGTAGGAATTAGGAGTAGTATAGGAATTTGATAGGATGGCACTTGCCATCCTAAGGAACTGTCTTGCCTCGATCCTACGCACAAAATGTGATTTGAGTGGATGTGTAGATTCCTCAAAAAAATAGAGAAAATGAATAGTATTCCTATGAAATTCCTGTACGCGTTTCCTACAAACCGAATGCATCTATAGAAAATTTTCCTATGAAATCCTTATTCCTACGTTTTTCCTATATAAATCCTCCAAACTGAATGAGGCCTAAAATCGCAACGGAGGAAAAAAAACACGCATCGGGCCGAAACTACACTTGGGCCAACAGAGCAGAGGGGCTGGAGGGGCTGCTCACCCATGGGCTCGGCCCAGTCGGTGGAAGAGGCGCTGGGCCTTGGCGTGCTGGACGCGACCCAGGTCGCGGGTTGACGCGGTCAACGCGACGACGAGCGAGCGGCTGTTGCTCGTTGCAGGGGAAGCAGAGGACGCAGCAGCGGCCTGGCGCGGCTGGAACTTGGCGCGGGGGCGGCTCGCGTCCCAGGCGCTGGCTGGATCGAGCGGGCACGTGGGGGGAAGACGCGGTCGCGCAGAAGAAGCAGAAGCCTTGGCGCGGCCGCGATGCAGAGGACGACGGTGGCGGACTTGCGATCCCGACGACGCGGACGGGGTGAGGAGGAGCGGAGGCGGCCTGCACTGGACCTTGGCGACGCGCGGGTGAAGGAGGCAGGAGATCGAGCCGGCGAGGTCCTCGCTCGACGCCTCGAGCGCGTGGACGAGGACGGCTGCGGCGCTGCTGGCGGCTTGCTCGCCGAGGATGGCGCGGGCCGCGGCAGAGGAACAAGGGCGCGACAGCGGGACTTGGCAGGAACGAGCAGAGGGACTTGGACGATGGCGGTGGACTTGACGCATACTCCGGCGAGGGCGACGGCCTCGGGTCAGGGGGATCTCGAGTGTGGGGAAGGCACAACTCGTCGTCCTCCCGCTCGATGCAGAGGAGGCGATGGCGCGGGACTGCGGGGCTTCGGCGGGAGAGACTTGAGGCGCAGTGGTGGCTGGATCCGGACGAGAGGGCGGCGGGGACGGCGGTCAACGCGCGCGGTCGTGCGAGCACGGGAGGTGCAGAACCTTGCACCGGCGACCATGGCAGCAGGGGCGAGCCCCGTACGTTTCCTGGCAGAGGAGAAAACAAACGAGGGAGAGAGTTTAGAGGAGGTAGGAGAGGAAAACATGGGAGAGGAACAGGAGGCCAGCGGCGACTCATCTGCTGGGTCCGGTGCTCCGGCTAGCGGCGACTAAAGGTCGAAGAGGAGCTCCTCTCTTTGGGTTCGGGCGAGGCAAGGAGGAGGAATCGCTCGGGCAGGAGATGGCCAGGGATCGAGTGGAGGCGCGGGGAGGTGGATTTGGATCGGGGCGAGGTGGAGGCTGCCGGTTGGGGTGGTGCTGAAAACGAAGGAGGAAGTGGTGGCTGGCAGTGGATCGGGGAAGATCCCGATGAGGGTGCGGGAGAGAGTGGCGGCGGCGGCTAAGAGGATCCCTAGAAATTAGGGATTTGGTCTTTGTTTAGACTAGTATATATAGCGGGTAGGTTAGGCTAGGGGCTATCTCGTCCCTCCGATCGTAATCGGATGGACGGAGAAAATAGACTAGGGAGAATCCAACAAAGAAACGAAGATACTTTCGGGATGTTTGGGGATGATCCGGATCCATCGGTAACGACAGAGCGGGTCGGGCTCGGAGAAGTTTCAGACGTGCGCGAGGGGTTTGACAGAAGGCCATGGAGACAAGGGGGTTTAGACGGGCTCAGAGAAGAGAGAGAAGAGAGCGGTCCGGTTGATATCACAGGTCAACAGAGACAAGGAGTATGCGGCAACTACAAGCGGATACAAGTTTTAAGAAAAACATGCGAATGCAATGCTCATGATAACATGATGAAATGCAACAACAACAAAAACAAAAATAGAACACACGACGGCAACGAAGAACATGGAAGGCGTCTGAAGCGTCGGTCTTGGGGCGTTACAGAGGTCTTTCTCCCCGGCCAGATCTTCGTGTTCGGCGGCTTCGCACTGCGAGCCAACTCGCTTGGCCATCCAGAGCAGATCAACAGCTACACCCAAGGCCACCAGATTAGCTTTGGAAATCTGGATTATGTCGCCGGTATCCGAGGAGATTTGATCTCCCAAGGGTTTGCGACCCCAACCTCCGCTCTGGCCTTAGAGCCGGAGCGCATCACCAGGTCCGAAGACGGGATTTTCAAGCCCGCCAGACTCTCTACGGCTATTGAGCCTAGTACGGGAGAGCCGGAGGAAGTAGCATCACTAGCAATCATCATGAAGCCGGACCCTTCTCTGAACACTGGCTCCGAACCCTCGGAGTCAGCCTCATGTGAGTTCGGCCAAAGAGTTTCCTTCCCGCCGTACTCCACGGACTTTCTTCTCCCTGGCCAAACCTCGCCTTTAAGCGAGGCTCTGGACTTAATGTGATCCCTCGTCATTACAGAGGGGCAACGTCTGAACTACGCCCAGCCCGGACCAGGGGCTGAGAGCGGGGAATTCTATGCCCCACCCACCACCCACTTCATAGCCACTGTCGAGGACTTAACCGACATGCTCGATCACGGCTCCGATTACATCGACGGTATGGACGGCGATACTGGAGATGAACAAAGACAAAACCTGCCGCATACCGGATGCTGGGCGGCCACCTCCACATACGATGTATACATGGTGGATACGCCAAAAGAGGATGGCGATGAAGGCTGTAAGAATCCAATAAAGGACAATAACACTGATAAACCACCAAAACCACGGCATCAGCGCCGCCGTTCAAAATCACGCCGTGACAAAGAAAGCAATACCGACAATGAAGATGACAACACTCCGGAGAATGCCGAAGACCCAGACGCCCCCGTCGAACCAACATCCGACCAGGATGATAGGGAGGAGGGGCAGGGTAACCCTGACGAGCCAGTCGGGAGTGAGGACTCGGAGGACAGCAACTATATGCCACCCTCCGAAGACGAAATAATCCTCAACGATGAAGACTTCATCGTGCCAGAGGAGCCCCTCGATCAAGAACGCTTTAAGCAACAGCTCATCGCAACCGCGAGGAGCCTGAAAAGGAAGTAGCAATGGCTTCAAGCCAAACAGGATACGCTCAACGATAGATGGACTACTGTCCTGGCAGCCGAGGAATACGGCCTCGCGCGACCAACCAAAAGCTACCCGAAGCGCAAGTTGTTACCCCAATTCGATGTTGAGGCACGGGAGCCCCTAACATCAGTGCGTTAACGCAGCTGATAAACCAGACCGGCCACCGCATGGCCGAGATAGAACGGCTACCCAAGCCGAACACCAGCCCACATTACCCCGCCGTAAAGGCAGGGAGACAGCGGCTTGGGATTACACCTACGACCTACAGCAGGACATGTACACTGGGGCAGGCTTGGCCAGATCAATCTATGGGTCAAGGGGGTGTGCCCCAAGATGAGAGGATGGCTATCAGGCCCGGCATGATCAACACAACCTCACTCGGGGCGAAAACTGCATAGGGACGTCCGCTATAGAGGCGCCGCACACCCCCTATGCTTCACCGACGAAGTAATGGAGCATGAATTCCTAGAAGGGTTTAAACCTATGAATATCGAATCATATGATGGAACAATCGACCCCGCGGTATGGATTGAGGATTTCCTTCTCCATATCCACATGGCCCGTGGTGATGACCTCCATGCCATCAAATACCTCCCACTAAAACTAAAGGGACCAGCCCGACACTGGCTAAACAGCCTCCCAGAGAACTCCATTGGCAACTGGGAATACTTGAAAGACGCCTTTCGCGACAACTTCCAAGGTACATATGTCCGGCCTCCGGACGCCGATGACCTAAGTCACATCATCCAGCAGCCCAGAGAGTCAGCCAGGAAACTCTGGACTAGGTTCCTAATTAAAAAGAACCAAATTGTCAACTGTCTGGATGCCGAAGCCCTCGCGGCCTTTAAACATAGCGTCCGAGATGAGTGGCTTGCCCGTCACCTCGGCCAAGAAAAACCTAAGTCCATGGCAGCTCTTACTACACTGATGACCCGCTTTTGCGCGGGAGAAGATAGTTGGCTTGCTTGTAAAAGCAATAGCACCAGCGATCCTGGCACCTCTGAAGCCAGGGATGGCAATGGCAAGCCATGACGCAATAAAAACAAGCATCGAAACAATAATGCAGGAACCCAAGACACGACGGTCAATGCCGGATTTAGCGGCCCCAAATCCAGTCAATGGAAGAAGCCATTCAAGGCAAACAGAGATGGTCCATCCAGTTTTAGACAAGATACTGGATCGGCCCAATCAGATTCATGGCAGCCCTGACAAACCCGCCAACCATACCAACAAAAATTGCTGGGTTTTCAAACAAGCCGGCAAGCTTAATGTCGAACACAAAGGGAAGGGGCCGCCCAGTGACAGCGAAGATGAAGAGAGTGCAAGCGCGCACTACGAGATATATGTGACGCATATCCCTACAAGGGAGCGCAAGCGCGCACTACGAGACATCTACGCCATAAAGCCGGTCACCCCAAAATTTAACCCATGGGCGGCTTGCTGGATCACTTCTGATCGCAAGGACCACCCAACCAGTATCCATCATGGAGGTTCGGCAGCTCTGGTCCGAAATCCAATTATCAATGGATTCCATCTCATGCGAGTCCTTATGGACAGCGGCAATAGTTTTAATTTACTCTACCAAGACATTGTCCGCAAGTTGGGCATTGATCCCTCAAGGATCGAGCCCACCACAACTACCTTCAAGGGAGTAATACCCGGCGTCGATGCTCACTGCACGGGCTCTATCACATTGGAAGTCGTCTTCAATTCGCCGGACAACTTTCGAAGCGAAGACTTGATCTTCAATATTGTCCCGTTCCACAGTGGCTACCATGCACTGCTCGGACGGACCGCTTTTGCTCGTTTCAATGCGGTCCCACACTACGCCTATCTAAAGCTTAAGTTGCCCGGTCCACATGGCGTCATCACGATCAACGGGAACACGGAATGCTCCCTCTGTACTAAGGATCATATCGCGGCCATCGCAGCCTAAATACAAAGCGGCCCCGTCCAGCTGCATATCCCATCGGCCATTAAGCCGCCGGCCTCTATGACGCAGGACCGGTCAATCTTAGAGCTAGATTAGCAGTTCCGCCTCTGTCGTTCGTCACATATACCCACGAAGTTCGTATCGCGCATGCATAATTATGCACTTAAAATACCTTGGTCATCGGCGGAGGCACAATACGGACAGGCCTATAATACGGTTCGCCCTCCTACAACCTTCTTCTCTTTTTTTCTAACTATTTCTTATCTTTTGCCACAGGTGAATCAAAACCTATTCATCCTACGGGCCTATAAGGACTCTTTTGGAGCCCAGTTTCATCCAATAAAAAAACCAAAGATGGCTCCTTTTAAGGAATCCTTTTCGCTGAGGCAATGGCAGCGCAGACGTGCTATAGGAGGTCCAAAAGATTTTTTGTAGACCACACACTCTATTTAAAATCTGTATAGAGACTTTTTCTTCAGCCTTCGACCCCTGGCATGTAAAATGGCCTGGGTGGTGGTGTTATAATCTGCAAGATTGCGTTCGACGTATTAATCATATTCCAGTGAACATAATCCATCTTCAGTACTTGCTTTTTCCCACGGAACTGTATTTTGCTTATTCGGTTGTTTCACGCACACACCTCGGCACTAATCACCAGGGGCTTGATACAACAACATATTGGTTGCCGAAAAGTCCGAACAGCTCTACAGCATATTTCGGTGTCACGAGTTTGGCATTATATGCATCAGCTCTGAATCATGTCTTTGGTCAATAGTTGGGTTGCCCGGCTACTGTGCTTACTACCTTACGTTTCGTCTTATCGTCTAGGGTAGTAAAGGGAGAACTACAGCGATTGTGTTTCCGGTTCACCTGGTTAAACACCTCAGTAGAGAAAGCCGAAAACTGACTGTCAAGGTGCGGCAAGAGCTGGTCAACCACTCGGTGACTTATCAAATTCTTTTGTGATTTCTTCCTTACTACACGAAGGACCGCTCTTTATTTTTGGTCACCTATGTAACGCAACCGTGTTCGGATAACCGCGTACATACCATGGGCTACATCATAGACCCGCCATAAAACTCCTATGGCTAAGTGAAAGTGTTAAAGCCCTATAGTCTGATTGCCTAGTTCGCCGCACTGACACCTCTGTTACGGACCAAGACGTTGGGTCAAGAGTGATCAGGTGCTATTCCGAACACCCCCGTATTACATGCGAGGGGGCCGAAGCCGACGACTGGCAAACTTTCAGATTATAAAAACGACCGCACAGGAGGAAATAACTTCTAGACAAAGGCATAAATATAACACAGCCTTCATAATATTGTTCTCACAATTCCGGTACACTTATTCGAACATAATATCCTTCAAGCACTGACCCTCTATCAAGCGAACGCCCTCTAGGACGTCCTCCAAATAATGCTCCGGCGGTGCAATGGTCCTTGTCTCCAGGCGGGCCCTTAGCTGCAGCATCGGTGGCCTTCATCTTTGCCCAGTACATCTTGACGTGGGCGAAGGCCATCCGGGCACCTTCTATGCACGCCGACCGCTTGACGGCGTCGATACGCGGCACTGCATCGACAAGTCACTGCACCAAACCGAAATAGCTGTTCGGAAGGGGTTCAGCCGGCCATAGCCGGACCACGACATCCTTAATGGCAGCTCCAGACATCTTGTGGAGCTCGGCCCACTGGGCCATCTATTCATTCAGCAACGCCGGACGCCGTGACACATTGAATTGTGACAAGAAAAGCTTCTGCGCTTGGAAGAACTGCGCCGCATCGGAGACACTCTTCGGCAGGTCCAATAACGCGTCTAGAGAACTCCACAATTGATTAAGCAGAGCATACTTCGGGTCACCGAATTTAGTCTGTAAGAGAAAGGGCTTACCAGCCGCTATCTCCCCAGCTTGCCGGATCTCCTCCCGAGCCGCTCTAGACTCAGACCGTACTTCTCTCGCCTCTTGTAAGGCCTTGTCGAGTTCGGCTGCCTTGGCTTTGTTATCCTCCTCGAGTGATTTGCATTTGCCAGCGGCATCCTTTAGCTCTCGCTCCATGGTAGATATTCTCTCCTCACAGTGGCATCGAGTGGCCTATTCGGCCTTTAAATCAGCAGCCGCCTTCTTGGCAGCATTGCTCACTCTGGCCTACTCCTTGGCCCGGGCAAGCTCGGCCTGAAGGGTCTCAACCGCAGTAGCACCATCTACAGTTATGCATGTCACAATATATAATTTTCAGCTTCGTGCTCATACTATTATACATGCATAAGAGGGCTATCCAAAAGCATACTTGTGCCTCGTCAAGCCGCCTGTTAATAAGGGTAATGTCCTCATCAGCTAACTCAAGTTTATGCTTTAAATCTGCAACTTCCGCAGCTTGGGCAGTCGCCATTGACATAACAACATGTTTTCAAATTAATTATGTTACTTCCTGAGCATATATTTTTTGATCCTCTGACCGCCTCCATGTGGAAACCGCCCAGAGTCTCACGGGCTACTATCCATACACAGGCGCATTTTTACATTGCATACCTCGAAGCCTCCCAGCAGGCTCGTGAAGGCCTCATTCAATCCGCTTCTCGCGGGCAGAATCTTCTCAACTACCATACCCATTAAGGTACAATGTTCCTCTAAGATAGAATGCACTTTGCAATGTGCCCATCAGTGTATCCGGCACCTCTGGATTCCCGGAGGCTGCTGCGGGAGTACGGACTCCCTTCAAAAGGGTACGCTTATTCGACCCTAGAGTCATTTTTGGCTGTAAACCGGATAGTTCGGGGCCCTCATTGTTGGTCCCCGTGGGGCTACCTCCCCTGGGCCCTTGACGGTCGAAGTATCACCTTCGGGTGCTGTCTTCATTGTCCCCCGCGCCACTGGATGGTCCGGGGAGATCCTCCGGGACGACACCTCAAAGTCGTCTGCCCTTAGGGGCGAGGAAGCTCGTGGAGGCGTCTCGCTTTCCATCATCTCCGGAGGCAAGTCCCCTGATGAGGAGGACTGTTGAGGTAGATAGCGGGTCGGACTACAAACATATAGTTTAAATGTTACCCCTGCAAACTGAAAAGAACGGGACATGTATAGGGCATCCTTGTTCACTTACGATTCAGCAAAGGGCTTGTCCCTAGAGAGGAGCTCTGCGTCAACATCGGCTTCCGAACCCGAACCATCTGATAGAGATATCTTCCCTCTCTTGGGTGCTTCCGTCTCCATGTCTTCGGAGGCAGTCCGTTTCTTCCCGTGGGGGGAAGGGATATCCCTTTCTTCTTCTTCCCCTTTGTCCTCGTCTTCAGAAGAGAGAGCTTCAGTCTCCCCGGATGTAGCGTCCAGTATACCTTTAGAGCGGAGATCACCTTCAGCCCTTTTGCTCTTCTTCTTGTCCTCCCTAGCTGGCATTTGACACGATGCTGGGGCCAGCATCCTCATTAACACAGGATCAGCTGAGTCTTCGGGAAGTGGAGCCGAACACCTAATTCGTTCCACCTTCTTTATCCAGCCCTGGTCGAAGATAGGTTTCTCAGTACATCGCTATGGGATAATCAACCGAGTTGCATTCAGAAGTTGGGTGCTTATCGAGGTATCTGGATGGTTGCAGTCGAGGCTGAGGTCCTCGGATGTGTCTGGCCACTGCTTTTGAGTCTTGAAGAATAGTTTCCACATCCCTCGGTGCGTTGTGCCAAAGAATTGTTGAAGGGTCCGCGGTCCTTCTGGATTGAACTCCCACATGAGGAGAGGACGTCCCTGACATGGGAGGATCCGACGGACTAGCATCACCTGGATCGCGTTAATAAGGTTGGTGTCCTTTTCGAGGATACTCTGGATACGACTTTTCAGCGTCTGCACTTCATCAGTTGACCCCTCAAGCCCATTATTAATCCATGATGCGATTCGCAATGGAGGGCCGGCTCGGGAACGCAGGCGTGGCTGACCATTTGGTACCGCGGGGTTCAGTGATATAGAACACTCCCGCTGCCATAAGTTGGAGGTTTCCGTGAAGGTGTCTTTTGGCCAGATAGTATTGGCGAGCTTGCTCACCATATCACCACCGCACTCCGCCTACTCCCCGTCGACTATCTTCGGCTTTACATTGAAGGTCTTAAGCCATAGGCCGAAGTGTGGGGGGAGGGGTGCGGAGAAAAGCCTCACACATGACGATAAACGTCGAGATGTGGAGAAACGAGTCCGGAGCTAGATCATGAAAATCTAGCCCATAATACAACATAAGGCCACAAACAAAGGGGTGGAGAGCAAACCCTAGCCCGTGGAGGAAGTGAGAGATGAATACAACCCTCTCGCCGGATTTTGGGGTGGAGATAACCTGCCCCTGGCAGGGAGCCTGTGGGGGATCTCCACAGTCAGGTACCTCGCCTCCTGGAGCTTCAAGATATCTTCCTCAGTGACCGAGGAGGCCGTCCACCTGCCTTGGGAGATGGATCCGGACATAACTATAAGGCTTGGTAGCAATGCAAGAAATCGAGACCTGGGCGTTAGGGCTTGAGGCTGGAAAGGCTGAGGAAGAGGTAGGCGTGGGGGAGAAAGACGTGACTATACCCCTTTATAAAGGCGATGAATAGCAAACACCTCCTCATGGGCCTTAAAGCTCGCCTATTCCCAAGGGATTGTGCAAACGACACGGTTGGATTACCCACACCCATATTGATAAGAATCCCGTGATAAGGGGGCATGATATCTTCTTTGACAAGATGTGCCAATAAAGACCGCGTCTTGTAACGTGGAGCGAGAGGCTGAAAGACGGTTCGAAATAATAACCAGACAGGGGACGTAGCGTCTCATCACAAAAGTTGTCAGTAGATGGGACTTGTAAAATATTATACCCTGTTGTGGTTGTGTGTGGTGTCTGTTTCGCAGAGTTGGACACGTTTTCTGTGTTCGAGGACTACTTTGAAGTATTCGAAGGAGGAACCCGCCTTGCAATGCCGAAGACAATATGCGCGCCGAACACATCATCATTGAAGCCTGGTTCACGGGCTACTGAGGGAGTCCTGGATTAAGGGGTCCTCGGGCGTCCGGGCTATGTGACGTGGGCCGGACTAATGGGCCATGAAGATACAAGACAGAAGACTTCTTCCTGTGTCCGGATGGGACTCTCCTTTGCGTGGAAGGCAAGCTTGGCGTTCGGATATGAAGATTCCTTTCTCTTCAAACCGACTCGGTACAACCCTAGGTCCCTCCGGTGTCTATATAAACCGGAGGGTTTAGTATGTATAGGAATCATAATCATACAGGCTAGACATCTAGGGTTTAGCCATTACGATCTCGAGGTAGATCAACTCTTGTAAACCCCATATTCATCCAAGATAATCAAGCAGGAAGTAGGGTATTACCTCCATCAAGAGGGCCCAAACCTGGGTAAACATCGTGTCCCTGTTTCCTGTTACCTTCGATCCTCCAACACACAATTCGGGACCCCCTACCCGAGATCCACCGGTTTTGACACCGACAACCACCTTCCTCCATGACTGTTTTAAGACAACAAGAGTAATTTGATTAGCATGCCTCGATAACAAGGTAAAATAGTGCTGATAATCAAAAGCTTTCCCATTCAATGGGGTTGTACATGGAAAAACCTTCTCGGAAGTTTAAGCGAAGGAAGTCTTCTTTCTCCCCCTTATACAGATCGGCCAGGATTATGGACAGTTCGGCTGGGGTATCCGGGCCCTTGCATCTGTAACGAGATGTGTCCTCCTATCTGTTGTAACACCATAAAGGAGTCACTCTAGACTGGAGGGGCTGAATATATCGCTTTATCGCGATGGCCATGACTTCGTTTATCGAGAGCTCGGAATGAGCAAGTAATTTGACGTTGCTAACCAACCTCTTCACTTCCACACTGTCTTCTTCCTTGGGACTCCGAGGGCGCCAATTGAGGCGTTTCTTCAAAGGGGCACTAGAGAATTCGGGTAGACCATGTTGAACTGGGTCCGGAAGGGAAACGTCCTCAATGTAAAACCATTCTGAAGACCATTCTTGAGATACTTCCTTGGGAGTTCCGATGGGGTAGCTCGATCCGGCTATGCGCCATACTTTGGCGCTGCCCACCTCGAATATGGAACCTCCTTGATGACAAGGAACAAGGAAAAAGAACTTTCTCCATAGTTCAAAATGAGCCTCGCAGCCCAGAAACAATTCACAAAGAGCGACAAAACCCGAGATGTGCAGAATAGAACCTGGAGTGAGATTGTGTAGCTGGATCCCACAAAACTCTAACTGGCCCCTGAGAAAGGGGTGGATCGGGAATCCTAAGCCCCGCTGAAGAAACGAAACGAAGCACACTCTCTCCTCCTCGTTGGGGTTGGGGAAATTTTCTGCTAACACATCATTACCGATCGAGGCTAATCCCGCTCGCACAGAGACTAGATCTACGAGAGGGAGATATCCCTGCATCTGGAGTCGACTCAACTGAAGATGAGACATTGAGCAGCTCCACCAATCACCCTCTTGAGGGCCATGAGGGCGTGAAGAAGAGCTAGGAGCGCTAGCCATGTTTTGAAGTTTTTTGCGTCTGGTCCCGACGTTCTCTTCACGATGTGGATGGCATTTGGGGAACTAACCTCTTTCTATAGGCGTCGTCCCTGTGTGGTTAGGGGCGTATTTGTAAATGTTATTATGGACCGTTCGCATTCGCCCGGCGCGTGGAAATCAAGGTGACAACAGGGAAGGAGTCATAAAGGCAGAACATGAAGGTTAGGGACGGACTATCATCCGTCTGAGGTATGATGAAGAACCTGCCTTGCAAAGCCGAAGAAACAAGCCGGATACTACATCGTCATTGAAGGCAAGTTCGGGGGCTACTGAGGGAGTCCTGGATTAGGGGGTCTTGGGTGCCCGGCCTATTTAATATGGGTCGTGAAGATAGAAGCCGAAGATTATCCCCCGTGTCCGGGTAGGACTCCTATATGCGTGAACGGCAAGTTTTTGTGTCCGGATGTATTTCCTTCCTCTACAAACCGACTTTGTACAACCCTAGGCTTCTCCGATGTGTATATAAACCAGAAGGGGTTGGTCCGTAGAGATCATCAGAATTCTCATAGGCTAGACAGCTAGGGTTTAGCCATTACGATCTCGAGGTAGATCAACTCTTGTAACCCCTATACTCATTGAATACAAACAAGCAGGATGTAGGGTTTTACCTCCTTTAAGAGGGCCGAAACCTGGGTAAACATTGTGTCCCCATCGTCCCTTGTTACAATTGATTCTCAGAGGCATAGTTCAGGACCCCCTACCCAAGATCTGCCAGTTTTGACACCGACAGTTGTCATGCGCTTTTATTTTTGGATACCCAAACTCTTAATGCAAAGGAACATCACGTTATATTGCCCCTTATGATAGCAACCTTTATTATGCAGACCGTCACTTTTATTACTTTGCCATCACAAGTCCATACAACGCTCAATTTTCCCTTACAATAAAAGATCAAACATACTAAGGAGCTAGTTTTATTGCTTTATTGCACCGATGACAATTTACTTGAAGGAACTTACTCAATCCATAGGTAGGTGTGGTGGACATGCATGGCAAGAAACTGGGTTTAAGGGTTTTTGAATGCACAAGTAGAATCTCTACTTAGTATGAATTTTTGTAGCAAAAGATCCTAGGCAAACACCACATGTTGTAGGATCCATAACAATATAACTTATATGCAAATATACACAACCATAACTCATTACGTTGTCTTCCTTGTCCAACTTCAACTAATTTTCTCAAGTTTGAAAATAATTAATGGGTATTCACAATCATAGAAGATGTCCAAGGTAATATATTTGTATGTGAAAGTTCTTTTCCTTATACTAATCATTCACGAATTGCTTGTATGACCAATATTGTGATTGTCAAGCTGCAAAATATTTCACTTTCTAAACCCAATGTGAAGCTACCACTAGGCATGATATCAACATAAAATTTCAACTTCATGATATTCAATTTATTCAACAATTTACTTGTAGGATATAAGTGAAGCACAAGAGTAAATGACAAACTACTACAAAAAGATATAAGTGAAGATCAAATGAGTAGTTAAGTGATGGCACACAAGTATAGGGGATCAATCATAGACCTTTTGATAAGTAAGAGTGTCGAACCCAACAAGGAGCAGAAGGAAATGTCAAGTAGTTTTCAACAAGGTATTCTCTGCAAGCATTGAAATTATAAGTAACGAGTAGTTTGATAGCAAGATAATTTGTAACGAGCAAGTAACGGTAACGGTAAAAAAAAGTGCAGCAAGGTAGCCCAATCCTTTTGAGGCAAAGGACAGGACAAAACGGTCTCTTATGATAAGCAAAGCGTTCTTGAGGGTACACGGGAATTTCATCTAGCCACTTTCATCATGTCGGTTTGATTTGTGTTCGCTACTTTGATAATTTGATATGTGGGCGGACCGGTGTTTAGGTGCTCTTCTTACTTGAACAATACTCATACTTATGATTAACCCCCTCGCAAGCATCCACAACTACGAGAATTGTATTAAGAATAAATCTAACCATAGCATTAAACATTTTTATCCAATTCAGTCCCTTACGAAGTAACGCATAAACTAGGGTTTAAGCTTCTGTCCCTCTCGCAACCCATCCTCTAATAACTAATCCACAATACATTCCCTTAGGCCCTAATAAGGTGAAGTGCCATGTAGTCGACGTTCACATCACACCACTAAGGGAATCACAACATACATACCATCAGAATATCAAACACATATCAAGTTCACATGATTACTAGCAACAAGATTTCTCCCATGACCTCAAGAACAAAAGTAACTACTCACAAATTATAATCATGCTCAATATCAGAGGGGTATTAAATAGCATAATGGATCTGAACATATAATCATCCACCAAATAAACCACAATATGTAATCAACACTACTATCCACCCACAAACACCAATCTAAGGTTCCGGTACAAAGATTGAACACAAGAGATGAACTAGGGTTTGAGAGGAGACGGTGTTGTTGAGGATGTTGATGGAGATTGCCCTCCCCAAGATGATAGAGTTTTTGGTGATGATGATGCATATGATTTCCCCCTCCGGGAGGGAAGTTCCTCCGACGAAATCGCTCCACCGGAGGGCAAAAGTGAAGGAAATATGCCCTAGAGGCAATAATAAAGTTATTATTTATTTCCTTACATATCATGATAAATGTTTATTATTCATGCTAGAATTGTATTAACCGGAAACATAATGCATGTGTGAATACATAGACAAACAGAGTGTCACTAGTATGCCTCTACTTGACTAGCTCGTTAATCAAAGATGGTTATGTTTCCTAACCATGAACAAAGAGTTGTTATTTGATTAACGGGATCACATCATTAGTTGAATGATCTTATTGACATGACCCATTCCATTAGCTTAGCACCCGATCGTTTAGCATGTTGCTATTGCTTTTATCCATGACTTATACATGTTCCTTTGACTATGAGATTATGCAACTCCCGTGTACCGTAGGAACACCTTGTGTGCTACCAAACGTCACAACGTAACTGGGTGATTATAAAGGTGCTCTACAGGTGTCTCCGAAAGTATTTGTTGGGTTGGCGTATTTCGAGATTAGGATTTGTCACTCCGAATGTCAGAGAGGTATCTCAGGGCCTTCTCGGTAATGCACATCACATAAGCCTTGCAAGCATTGCAACCAATGAGTTAGTTGCGAGATGATGTATTATGGAACGAGTAAAGAGACTTGCCGGTAACGAGATTGAACTAGGTATTGGATACCGACGATCGAATCTCGGGCAAGTAACATACCGATGACAAAGGGAACAACGTATGTTGTTATGCGGTCTGACCGATAAAGATCTTCGTAGAATATGTAGGAGCCAATATGGGCATCCAGGTCCCGCTATTGGTTATTGACCGGAGACCTGTCTCGGTCATGTCTACATTGTTCTCGAACCGTAGGGTCCGCACGCTTAAGGTTACGATGACAGTTATTATGAGTTTATGCATTTTGATGTACCGAAGGAGTTCGGAGTCCCAGATGAGATCACGGACATGACGAGGAGTCTCGGAATGGTCGAGACATAAAGATTGATATATTGGACTACTATGTTCGGACATCGGAATGGTTCCGAGTGGTTTCGGATAATACCGGAGTGCCGGAGGGGTTACCGGAAACCCCCGGGGAAGCAATGGGCCTTAATGGGCCACGAGGGGAGAGAGAGGGACGCGCAGGGAGGTGGCGCGCGCCCCCCCCCCCATGAGGAGTCCGAATTGGACAAGGAGGGGCGGGCGCGGCCCCCCTTTCCCTCTCCTTCCTTCCCCCTTCCCCCTCCTAGTTGGACTAGGAAAGGGGAGTCCTACTCCCACCGGGAGGAGGACTCCCCCTCCCTTTGGCGCGCCCCTCTAGGGCCGGCCGGCCTCCCCCTTGCTCCTTTATATACGGGGGCAGAGGGGCACCCCAAGACACAAGTTGATCTTCGTGATCGTTTCTTAGCCGTGTGCGGTGCCCCCCTCCACCATATTCCACCTCGAATATATCGTTGCAGTGCTTAGGCGAAGCCCTGCGCCGGTAGAACATCAAGATCGTCATCACGCTGTCATGCTGACAGAACTCGTCCCCGAAGCTTTGCTGGATCGAAGCTAGGGGCACGTCATCGAGCTGAACGTGTGCCAAGAACTCTGAGGTGCCGGAGTAACGGTGCTTGGATCGGTCGGATCGGGAAGACGTACGACTACTTCCTCTACGTTGTGTCAACGCTTCCGCTTCGGTCTACAAGGGTACGTAGACAATACTCTTCCCTCTCATTGCTATGCATCACCATGATCTTGCGTGTGCGTAGGAATTTTTTTGAAATTACTACGTTCCCCAACTGTGGTATCAGAGCCTAGGTTTTTATGGTTTGATGTTATATGCACGAGTAGAACACAAGTGAGTTGTGGATGATACAAGTCATACTACCTACCAGCATGTCATACTTTGGTTCAGCGGTATTGTTGGATGATACGACCCAGACCAACCTTACGCGTACGCTTACGCGAGACCGATTCCCTCGACGCGCTTTGCACATAGATGGCTTGCGGGAGACTGTCTCACCAACTTTAGTTGAACCAACTGTGGCTACGCCCGGTCCTTGAGAAGGTTAAAACGGAGTCTATTTCACAAACTATCGTTGTGGTTTTGATGCGTAGGTAAGATGAGTTCTTGCTTAAGCCCGTAGCAGCCACGTAAAACTTGCAACAAACAAAGTAGAGGACGTCTAACTTGTTTTTACAGGGCATGTTGTGATGTGATATGGTCAAGACGTGATGAGATATAAGTTGTTGTATGAGATGATCATGTTTTGTTGAAGTTATCGGCAACTGGCTAAAGCCTTATGGTTGTCTCTCTACTGCATAAGATGCAATCACCAAATATTTGCTTTACTTTATCGCTATGCGATAGCAATAGTTGTAAAAGCAATTGTTGGCGAGACGACCATGTGACGACACATTGATATAGATCAAGATGATGGAGATCATGGTGTCATGCCGGTGACGATGGAGATCATGACGATGCTTTGGAGATGGAGATCAAAGGCGCAAGATGATCATGGCCATATCATGTCACATATTTTGATTGCATATGATGTTTATCTTTTATACATCTTATCTTGCTTTGTTTGACGGTAGCTTTATAAGATGATCTCTCACTAAATTATCAAGAAGCGTTCTCCCCGAGTATGCACCGTTGCCAAAGTTAGTCGTGCCCAGACACCACGTGATGATCGGGTGTGATAAGCTCTACGTCCATCTACAACGGGTGCAAGCCAGTTTTGCACACGCAGAATACTCGGGTTATACTTGACGAGCCTAGCATATGCAGATATGACCTCGGAACACGGAGACCGAAAGGTCAAGCGTGAATCATATAGTAGATATGATCAACATGATGATGTTCACCATTGAGAACTAATCCATTTCACGTGATGATCGGTTATGGTTTAGTTTGATTTGGATCACGTGATCACTTAGAAGATTAGAGGGATGTCTATCTAAGTGCGAGTTCTTAAGTAATATGATTAATTGAACTTAAATTTATCATGAACTTAGTCCTGGTAGTATTTTGCATATCTATGTTGTAGATCAATAGCTCGCGTTGTTGTTTCATATGTTTATTTTGATATGTTCCTAGAGAAAATTATGTTGAAAGATGTTAGTAGCAATGATGCGGATTGGATCCGTGATATGAGGTTTATCCTCATTGCTGCACAGAAGAATTATGTCCTTGATGCACCGCTAGGTGACGGACCTATTGCAGGAGCAGATGCAGACGTTATGAACGTTTTGCTAGCTCAATATGATGACTAGTTAATAGTTTAGTACACAATGCTTAACGACTTAGAATCGGGACTTCAAAGACGTTTTTGAACGTCATGGACCATACAAGATGTTCCAGGAGTTGAAGTTAATATTTCAAGCAAATACCCGAGTTGAGAGATATGAAGTCTCCAACAAGTTCTATAGCTAAAATATGGAGGAGAATCGCTCAACTAGTGAGCATGTGCTCAGATTGTCTGGGTACTACAATCGCTTGAATCAAGTGGGAGTTAATCTTCCAGATAAGATAGTGATTGACAGAATTCTCTAATCACCATCACCAAGTTAGTAGAACTTTGTGATGAACTATAGTATGCAAGGGATGACGAAAAAGACTCCCAAGCTTTTCATGATGATGAAATCGATGAAGGTAGAAATCAAGAAAGAGCATCAAGTGTTGATGGTTGACAAGATCACTAGTTTCAAGAAAAAGGGCAAAGGAAAAAAGGGGAACTTCAAGAAGAACAGCAAGCAAGTTGCTGCTCAAGTGAAGAAGCCCAAGTCTGGACCTAAGCCCGAGACTAAGTGCTTCTACTGCAAAGGGACTGGTCACTAGAAGCGGAACTACCCCAAGTGTTTGGAGGATAAGAAGGATGGCAAAGTGAACAAAGGTATATTGGATATACAGATTATTGATGTGTATTTTACTAGTGTTCATAGCAACCCCTCGGTATTTGATACTGGTTCAGTTGCTAAGAGTAGTAACTCGAAACGGGAATTGCAGAATGAATAGAGACTAGTTAAGGGTGAAGTAACGATGTGTGTTGGAAGTAGTTCCAAGGTTGATATGATCATCATCGCACTCTCCCTATACTTTCGGGATTAGTGTTGAAACTAAATAAGTGTTATTTGGTGTTTGCGTTGAGCATGAATATGATTTGATCATGTTTATTGTAATACGGTTATTCATTTAAGTTAGAGAACAATTGTTGTTCTGTTTACATGAGTAAAACCTTCTATGGTCATACACACCAACGAAAATGGTTTGTTGGATCTCGATCGTAGTGATACACATATTCATAATATTGAAGCCAAAAGATGCAAAGTTAATAATGATAGTGCAACTTATTTGTGGAACAACCGTTTAAGTCATATTGGTGTAAAGTGCATGAAGAAACTCCATGCTGATGGGATTTTGGAATCACTTGATTATGAGTCACTTGATGCTTGCGAACCATGCCTCATGGGCAAGATGACTAAGACTCCGTTCTCCGGAACAGTGGAGCGAGCAACTGACTTATTGGAAATAATACATACTGATGTATGCGATTCGATGAATGTTAAGGCTCGCGGCGGGTATCGTTATTTTCTGACCTTCACAGATGATTTGAGCAGATATGGGTATATCTACTTGATGAAACATAAAGTCTGAAACATTTGAAAAGTTCAAAAGGATTTCAGAGTGAAGTGAAAAATCATCGTGACAAGAAAATAAAGTTTCTACGATCAGATCGCGGAGACGAATATTTAAGTTACGAGTTTGGTCTTCAATTAAAACAATGTGGAATAGTTGAAGGAAATATGCCCTAGAGGCAATAATAAAGTTATTATTTATTTCCTTATATCATGATAAATGTTTATTATTCATGCTAGAATTGTATTAACTGGAAACATAATACATGTGTGAATACATAGACAAACAGAGTGTCACTAGTATGCCTCTACTTGACTAGCTCATTAATCAAAGATGGTTATGTTTCCTAGCCATGAACTAAGAGTTGTTATTTGATTAACGAGATCACATCATTAGTTGAATGATCTGATTGACATGACCCATTCCATTAGCATAGCACCCGATCGTTTAGTATGTTGCTATTGCTTTTATCCATGACTTATACATGTTCCTTTAACTATGAGAATATGCAACTCCCGTTTACCATAGGAACACTTTGTGTGCTACCAAACGTCACAACGTAACTGGGTGATTATAAAGGTGCTCTACAGGTGTCTCCGAAGGTACATGTTGGGTTGGCATATTTCGAGATTAGGATTTGTCACTCCGATTGTCGGAGAGGTATCTCAGGGCCTTCTCGGTAATGCACATCACATAAGCCTTGCAAGCATTGCAACCAATGAGTTAGTTGTGAGATGATGTATTACGGAACGAGAAAAGAGACTTGCCGGTAACGAGATTGAACTGGGTATTGGATATCGACGATCGAATCTCGGGCAAGTAACATACCGATGACAAAGGGAACAACGTATGTTGTTATGCGGTCTGACCGATAAAGATCTTCGTAGAATATGTAGGAGCCAATATGGGCATCCAGGTCCCGCTATTGGTTATTGACCGGAGACGTGTCTCGGTCATGTCTACATTGTTCTCGAACCGTAGGGTCCGCACGCTTAACGTTACGATGACAGTTTTTATGAGTTTATGCATTTTGATGTACCGAAGGAGTTCGGAGTCCCGGATATGATCACGGACATGACGAGGAGTATCGAAATGGTCGAGACGTAAAGAATGATATATTGGAAGCCTATGTTTGGACATCGGATGCATTCCAGGTAAAATCAGGATTTTACCGGAATACTGGGAAGGTTACCGGAACCCCCCGGGAGCATAATGGGCCAACATGGGCCTTGGAGGAGAAGTGAGAGGGCAGCCCTAGGGGCTGCGCGCCTCCCCCCTTCCCCTAGTCCTATTAGGACTAGGAGAGGTGGGCGCCCCCCTCTCCTTCTCTCTCCCCCTTGGAGAATCCTAGTCCAACTAGGATTGGGGGGGGGGGGAATCCTACTCCCAGAGGGAGTAGGACTCCTCCTGCGCCTCCCTCCTTTGGCCGGCCAGCCTCCCCCCCTTCATCCTTTATATACAGGGGCAGGGGACACCCCAAGACACACAAGTTGATCTACGGATCGTTCCTTAGCCGTGTGCGGTGCCCCCTTCCACCAAATTACACCTCGATTATATCGTTGCAGTGCTTAGGCGAAGCCCTGCGCCGGTAACACATCAAGATCGTCACCACGCCGTCGTGCTGACGGAACTCTTCCTCGACGCTTTGCTGGATCGGATCCCGGGGATCGTCATCGAGCTGAACGTGTGCCAAGAACTCGGAGGTGCCGGAGTAACGGTGCTGTGATCGGTTGGATCGCGAGGAGAACGTACGACTACTTCCTCTACGCACGACTACTTCCTCTACGTTGTGTCAACGCTTCCGCTTCGGTCTACGAGGGTACGTAGACAAACACTCTCCCCTCTCGTTGCTGTGCATCACCATGATCCTGCGTGTGCGTAGGAATTTTTTTGAATTACTACGTTCCCCAACAGTGGTATCAGAGCGTAGGTTTTATGGTTTGATGTTATTTGCACGAGTAGAACACAAGTGAGTTGTGGACGATACAAGTCATACTGCCTACCAGCATGTCATACTTTGGTTCAGCGGTATTGTTGGACGAGACGATCCGGACCAACCTTACGCGTACGCTTACGCGAGACCGGTTCCCTCGACGTGCTTTGCACATAGATGGCTTGCGGAAGACTGTCTCTCCAACTTTAGTTGAACCGAGTGTGGCTACGCCCGGTCCTTGAGCAGGTTAAAACGGAGTCTATTTGACAAACTATCGTTGTGGTTTTGATGCGTAGGTAAGATGAGTTCTTGCTTAAAGCCCGTAGCAGCCACGTAAAAACTTGCAACAACAAAGTAGAGGACGTCTAACTTGTTTTTGCAGGGCATGTTGTGATGTGATATGGTCAAGACATGATGCTATATTTAATTGTATGAGATGATCATGTTTTGTAACCGAGTTATCGGCAACCGGCAGGAGCCATATGGTTGTCGCTTTATTGTATGCAATGCAATCGCCCTGTAATGCTTTACTTTATCACTAAGCGGTAGCGATAGTCGTAGAAGCATAAGATTGGCGAGACGACAACGATGCTACGATGGAGATCAAGGTGTCGCGCCGGTGACGATGGTGATCATGACGGTGCTTCAAAGATGGAGATCACAAGCACGAGATGATGATGGCCATATCATATCACTTATATTGATTGCATGTGATGTTTATCTTTTATGCATCTTATCTTGCTTTGATTGACGGTAGCATTATAAGATGATCTCTCACTAAATTATCAAGAAGTGTTCTCCCTGAGTATGCACCGTTGCGAAAGTTCTTCGTGCTGAGACACCACGTGATGATCGGGTGTGATAGGCTCTACGTTCAAATACAACGGGTGCAAAACAGTTGCACACGCGGAATACTCAGGTTTAACTTGACGAGCCTAGCATATACAGATATGGCCTCGGAACACAGAGACCGAAAGGTCGAGCGTGAATCATATAGTAGATATGATCAACATAAATGATGTTCACCATTGAAACTACTCCATCTCACGTGATGATCGGACATGGTTTAGTTGATTTGGATCACGTGATCACTTAGAGGATTAGAGAGATGTCTATCTAAGTGGGATTTCTTAAGTAATATGATTAATTGAACTTTAATTTATCATGAACTTAGTCTTGGTAGTATTAGCATATCTATGTTGTAGATCAATAGCTCGCATTGTTGCTTCCCTGTGTTTATTTTGATATGTTCCTAGAGAAAATTGTGTTGAAAAATGTTAGTAGCAATGATGCGGATTGGATCCGTGATCTGAGGTTTATCCTCATTGCTGCACAGAAGAATTATGTCCTTGATGCACCGCTAGGTGACGGACCTTTTGCAGGAGCAGATGCAGACGTTATGAACGTTTTGCTAGCTCAATATGATGACTACTTAATAGTTTAGTGCACCATGCTTAACGGCTTAGAATCGGGACTTCAAAGACGTTTTGAACGTCATGGACCATACGAGATGTTCCAGGAGTTGAAGTTAATATTTCATGCAAATACCCGAGTTGAGAGATATGAAGTCTCCAACAAGTTCTATAGCTAAAAGATGGAGGAGAATCGCTCAACTAGTGAGCATGTGCTCAGATAGTCTGAGTACTACAATCGCTTGAATCAAGTGGGAGTTAATCTTCCAGATAAAATAAGTGATTGACAGAATTCTCTAGTCACCATCACCAAGTTAGTAGAACTTCGTGATGAACTATAATATGCAAGGGATAACGGAAAATATTCCCAAGCTCTTCGCGATGCTAAAATCGGCGAAGGTAGAAATCAAAGAAAAACATCAAGTGTTGATGGTTGACAAGATCACTAGTTTCAAGAAAAGGGCAAAAGGAAAGAAGGGGAACTTCAAGAAGAACGGCAAGCAAGTTGCTGCTCAAGTGAAAAAACCCAAGTCTGGTCCTAAGCCTGAGACTAAGTGCTTCTACTGCAAAGGAACTGGTCACTGGAAGCAGGACTACCCCAAGTGATTGGCGGATAAGAAGGATGGCAAAGTGAACATAAGTATATTTGATATACATGTTATTGATGTGTACTTTACTAGTATTCATAGCAACCCCTTAGTATTTGGTACTAGTTCAAGTTGCTAAGATTAGTAACTCGAAACGGGAGTTGCAGAATGAACAAAGACTAGTTAAAGGGCAAGGTGACGATGTGTGTTGGAAGTGGTTCCAAGATTGATATGATCATCATCGTACACTCCCTATACTTTCGGGATTAGTGTGGAACCTAAATAAGTGTTATTTGGTGTTGAGCATGAATATGATTTGATCATGTTTATTGCAATACGGTTATTCATCTAAGTAAGAGAATAAATTGTTGTTCTGTTTACATGAATAAAACCTTCTATGGTCATACACACCAATGAAAATAGTTCATTGGATCTCGAAAGTAGTGATACACATATTCATAATATTGAAACCAAAAGGATGCGAAGTTAATAATGATAGTGCAACCTATTTGTGGCACTGCCGTTTAGGTCATATTGGTGTAAAGCGCATGAAGAAACTCCATGCTGATGGGATTTTGGAATCACTTGATTATGAATCACTTGATGCTTGCGAACCATGCCTCTTGGGCAAGATGACTAAAACGCCGTTCTCCGGAACAATGGAGCAAGCAACAGATTTGTTGGAAATCATACATACTGATGTATGTGGTCCGATGAATATTAAGGCTCGCGACAAGTATCATTATTTTCAGAACTTCACAGATGATTTAAGCAGATATGGGTATATCGACTTAATGAAACATAAGTCTGAAACGTTTGAAAAGTTCAAAGAATTTCAGAGTGAAGTGGAAAATCATCGTGACAAGAAAATAAAGTTTCTACGATCTGATCGCAGAGACGAATATTTGAGTTACGAGTTTGGTCTTCAATTAAAACAATGTGGAATAGTTTCACAAACTCATGCCACCTGGAACACCGCAGCATAATGGTGCGTCCGAACGTCATAACCGTACTTTATTAGATATAGTACAATCTATGATGTATCTTACCGATCTACCACTATCGTTTTTGGGATTATGCATTAGAGACAGCTGCATTCACATTAAATAGGGCACCATCTAAATCCGTTGAGACGACACCGTATGAACTATGGTTTAGCAATAAACCTAAGCTGTCGTTTCTTAAAGTTTGGGGCTGCGATGCTTATGTGAAAAAGCTTCAACCTAATAAGCTCGAACCCAAATCGGAGAAATGTGTCTTCATAGGATATCCAAAGGAAACTGTTGGATACACCTTCTATCACAGATCCGAAGGCAAGACTTTTGTTGCTAAAGTTCGGAAACTTTCTAGAGAAAGAGTTTCTTTCGAAAGAAGTGAGTGGGAGGAAAGTAGAACTTGATAAGGTAATTGTACCTTCTCCCTTATTGGAAAGTAGTTCATCACAGAAATCTGTTCCTGTGACTACTACACCAATTAGTAAGGAAGCTAATGATGATGATCATGTAACTTCAGATCAAGTTACTACCGAATCTCGTAAGTAAACCAGAGTGAGATCCGCACTAGAGTGGTACGGTAATCCTGTTCTGGAAGTCATGTTACTAGACCATGATGAACTTGCGAACTATGAGGAAGCGATGGTGAGCCCAGATTCCGCAAAGTGGCTTGAGGCCATGAAATCTGAGATATGATCCATGTATAAGAACAAAGTATGGACTTTGATGATTTGCCCGATGATCGGCAAGCCATAGAAAATAAATGGATCTTCAAGAGGAAGACGGACACTGATAGTAGTGTTACTATCTACAAAGCTAGAATTGTCGCAAAAGGTTTTTCGACAAGTTCAAGGTGTTGACTACGATGAGAGTTTCTCACTCGTATCTATGCTTAAGTCTGTCCGAATCATGTTAGCAATTGCCGCATTTTATGAAATTTGGCAAATGGATCAACAAAACTGCATTCCTCAATGGATTTATTAAAAAGAGTTGTATACGATACAACTAGAAGGTTTTGTCGATCCTAAAGGTGTTAACAAAATATGCAAGCTCCAGCGATCCATCTATGGACTGGTGCAAGCATCTCGGAGTTGGAATATACACTTTGATAAGTTGATCAAAGCATATAGTTTTATACAGACTTGCGGTGAAGCCTGTATTTACAAGAAAGTGAGTGGGAGCACTACAACATTTCTGATAAGTATATGTAAATGACATATTATTGATCGGAAATAATGTAGAATTATTCTGTGAAGCATAAAGGAGTTTTTGAAAGGAGTTTTTCGAAGAAGGACCTCGGTAAAGCTGCTTACATATTGGGCATTAAGATCTATAGAGATAGATTAAGACGCTTGATAAGTTTTTCAATAAGTACATACCTTGAAAATTTTTTGAAGTAGTTCAAAATGGAACAGTCAAAGAAAGAGTTCTTGCCTGTATTACAAGGAGTGAAATTGAGTAAGACTCAAAGCCCGACCACGGCAGAAGATAGAAAGAGAATGAAAGTCATTCCCTATGCTTTGGCCATAGGTTCTATAAAGTATGCCATGCTGTGTACCAGACCTATTGTATACCCTACCCTGAGATTGGCACGGGAGTACAATAGTGATCTAGGAGTAGATCACTGGACGGCGGTCAAAATTATCCTTAGTGGAATAAAGGATATGTTTCTCGATTATGGAGGTGACAAAAAGGTTCGTCGTAAAAGGTTACGTCGATGCAAGTTTTGACACTAATCTGGATGACTCTAAGTCTCAATCTAGATACATATTGAAAGTGGAAGCAATTAGCTAAAGTAGCTCCGTGCAGAGCATTGTAGACATAGAAAATTGCAAAATACATAACGGATCTGAATGTGGCAGACCCGTTGACTAAATTTCTCTCACAAGCAAAACATGATCACACCGTAGTACCCTTTGGGTGTTGGTCACATATCGATGTGAACTATGGGTGTTAATCACATGATGATGTGAACTATTGATGTTAATCACATGGTGATGTGATCTAGATTATTGACTCTAGTGCAAGTGGGAGACTGAAGGAAATATGCCCTAGAGGCAATAATAAAGTTATTATTTATTTCCTTATATCATGATAAATGTTTATTATTCATGCTAGAATTGTATTAACTAGAAACATAATACATGTGTGAATACATAGACAAACAGAGTGTCACTAGTATGCCTCTACTTGACTAGCTCATTAATCAAAGATGGTTATGTTTCCTAGCCATGAACTAAGAGTTGTTATTTGATTAACGAGATCACATCATTAGTTGAATGATGTGATTGACATGACCCATTCCATTAGCATAGCACCCGATCGTTTAGTATGTTGCTATTGCTTTTATCCATGACTTATACATGTTCCTTTAACTATGAGAATATGCAACTCCCGTTTACCATAGGAACACTTTGTGTGCTACCAAACGTCACAACGTAACTGGGTGATTATAAAGGTGCTCTATAGGTGTCTCCGAAGGTACATGTTGGGTTGGCATATTTCGAGATTAGGATTTGTCACTCCGATTGTCGGAGAGGTATCTCAGGGCCTTCTCGGTAATGCACATCACATAAGCCTTGCAAGCATTGCAACCAATGAGTTAGTTGCGAGATGATGTATTACGGAACGAGAAAAGAGACTTGCCGGTAACGAGATTGAACTGGGTATTGGATACCGACGATCGAATCTCGGGCAAGTAACATACCGATGACAAAGGGAACAACGTATGTTGTTATGCGGTCTGACCGATAAAGATCTTCGTAGAATATGTAGGAGCCAATATGGGCATCCAGGTCCCGCTATTGGTTATTGACCGGAGACGTGTCTCGGTCATGTCTACATTGTTCTCGAACCGTAGGGTCCGCACGCTTAACGTTACGATGACAGTTTTTATGAGTTTATGCATTTTGATGTACCGAAGGAGTTCGGAGTCCCAGATATGATCACGGACATGACGAGGAGTCTCGAAATGGTCGAGACGTAAAGAATGATATATTGGAAGCCTATGTTTGGACATCGGATGCATTCCAGGTAAAATCAGGATTTTACCGGAATACCGGGAAGGTTACCGGAACCCCCCGGGAGCATAATGGGCCAACATGGGCCTTGGAGGAGAAGTGAGAGGGCAGCCCTAGGGGCTGCGCGCCTCCCCCCTTCCCCTAGTCCTATTAGGACTAGGAGAGGTGGGCGCCCCCCTCTCCTTCTCTCTCCCCCTTGGAGAATCCTAGTCCAACTAGGATTGGGGGGGGGGGGAATCCTACTCCCAGAGGGAGTAGGACTCCTCCTGCGCCTCCCTCCTTTGGCCGGCCAGCCTCCCCCCTTCATCCTTTATATACGGGGGCAGGGGACACCCCAAGACACACAAGTTGATCTACGGATCATTCCTTAGCCGTGTGCGGTGCCCCCTTCCACCAAATTCCACCTCGATTATATCGTTGCAGTGCTTAGGCGAAGCCCTGCGCCGGTAACACATCAAGATCGTCACCACGCCGTCGTGCTGACGGAACTCTTCCTCGACGCTTTGCTGGATCGGAGCCCGGGGATCGTCATCGAGCTGAACGTGTGCCAAGAACTCGGAGGTGCCGGAGTAACGGTGTTGTGATCGGTTGGATCGCGAGGAGAACGTACGACTACTTCCTCTACGTTGTGTCAACGCTTCCGCTTCGGTCTACGAGGGTACGTAGACAAACACTCTCCCCTCTCGTTGCTGTGCATCACCATGATCCTGCGTGTGCGTAGGAAAATTTTTGAATTACTACGTTCCCCAACAATAGTTTCACAAATTCATGCCACCTGGAACACCACAGCATAATGGTGTGTCCGAACGTCATAACCGTACTTTATTGGATATAGTACAATCTATGATGTTTCTTACCAATTTACCACTATCGTTTTTGGGGTTATGCATTAAAGACAACTGCATTCACGTTAAAAAGGGCACCATCTAAGTCCGTTGAGATGACGCAATCTGAACTGTGGTTTAGCAAGAAACCAAAGTTGTCGTTTCTTAAAGTTTGGGATTGTGATGCTTATATGAAAAAGTTTCATCCTGATAAGCTCAAACCCAAATCGGAGAAATGTGTCTTCATAGGATACCCAAAGGAGACAGTTGGGTACACCTTCTATCACAGATCCAAAGGCAAGACATTCGTTGCTGAGAATGGATCCTTTCTAGAGAAGGAGTTTCTCTCGAAAGAAGTGAGTGGGAGGAAAGTAGAACTTGATGAGGTAACTGTACCTGCTCTCTTATTAGAAAGTAGTTCATCACAGAAATCTGTTCCTGTGACTACTACACCAATTAAGTGAGGAAGCTAATGATGATCATGTAACTTCAGATCAAGTTACTACCGAATCTCGTAGGTAAACCAGAGTGAGATCCGCACCAGAGTGGTACGGTAATCATGTTCTGGAAGTCATGTTACTAGACCATGACGAACTTGCGAACTATGAGGAAGCGATGATGAGCCCAGATTCCGCGAAATGGTTTGAGGCCATGAAATCTGAGATATGATCCATGTTTGAGAACAAAGTTTGGACTTTGAATGACTTGTCCAATGATCGGCGAGCCATTGAAATTAAATGGATATTCAAGAGGAAGACGGACGCTGATAGTAGTGTTACTATCTACAAAGCTAGAATTGTCGCAAAAAGGTTTTCGACAAGTTCAAGGTGTTGACTACGATGAAAGTTTTTTTTCACTCGTATCTATGCTTAAGTCTGTCCGAATCATGTTAGCAATTGCCGCATTTTATGAAATCTGGCAAATGGATAACAAAACTGCATTCCTTAATGGATTTATTAAAGAAGAGTTGTATATGATGCAACCAGAAAGTTTTGTCAATCCTAAAGGTGCTAACAAAATATGCAAGCTCCAGCGATCCATCTATGGACTGGTGCAAGCATCTCGGAGTTGGAATACACGCTTTGATAAGTTGATCAAAGCATATAGTTTTATACAGACTTGCGGTGAAGCCTGTATTTACAAGAAAGTGAGTGGGAGCACTACAGCATTTCTGATAACTATATGTGAATGACATATTGTTGATCAGAAATAATGTAGAATTATTCTGTAAAGCACAAAGGAGTGTTTGAAAGGAGTTTTTCAAAGGAAGACCTCGGTGAAGCTGCTTACATATTGAGCATCAATATCTATAGAGATAGGTCAAGACGCTTGATAAGTTTTTTCAATGAGTACATGCCTTGACAAGATTTTGAAGTAGTTCAAAATGGAACAGTCAAAGAAAGAGTTCTTGCCTGTGTTACAAGGTGTGAAGTTGAGTAAGACTCAAAACCCGACCACGGCATAAGATAGAAAGAGAATGAAAGTCATTCCCTATGCCTTGGCCATAGGTTCTATAAAGTATGCCATGCTGTGTACCAGATCTATTGTATACCCTACACTGAGTTAAGCAAGGGAGTACAATGGTGATCTAGGAGTAGATCACTGGACAGCGGTCAAAATTTATCCTTAGTGGAATAAGGATATGTTTCTCGATTATGGACGTGACAGAAAGGTTCGCCGTAAAGGGTTACGTCGATGCAAGTTTTGACACTGATCTGGATGACTCTAAGTCTCGATCTAGATACATATTGGAAGTGGGAGCAATTAGCTAGAGTAGCTCTGTGCGGAGCATTGTAGACATAGAATTCGCAAAATACTTACGGATCTGTATGTGACAGACCCGTTGACTAAAATTATCTCACAAGCAAAACATGATCACACCTTAGTACTCTTTGGGTGTTAATCACATAGTGATGTGAACTAGATTACTGACTCTAGTAAACCCTTTGGGTGTTGGTCACATATCGATGTGAACTATGGGTGTTAATCACATGGTGATGTGAACTATTGCTGGTAAATCACATGGCGATGTGAACTAGATTATTGACTCTAGTGCAAGTGGGATACTGAAGGAAATATGCCCTAGAGGCAATAATAAAGTTATTATTTATTTCCTTACATATCATGATAAATGTTTATTATTCATGCTAGAATTGTATTAACCGGAAACATAATACATGTGTGAATACATAGACAAACAGAGTGTCACTAGTATGCCTCTACTTGACTTGCTCGTTAATCAAAGATGGTTATGTTTCCTAACCATGAACAAAGAGTTGTTATTTGATTAACGGGATCACATCATTAGTTGAATGATCTGATTGACATGACCCATTCCATTAGCTTAGCACCCGATCGTTTAGTATGTTGCTATTGCTTTTATCCATGACTTATACATGTTCCTTTGACTATGAGATTATGCAACTCCCGTTTACCGTAGGAACACTTTGTGTGCTACCAAACATCACAACGTAACTGGGTGATTATAAAGGTGCTCTACAGGTGTCTCCGAAAGTATTTGTTGGGTTGGCGTATTTCGAGATTAGGATTTGTCACTCTGAATGTCGAAGAGGTATCTCAGGGCCTTCTCGGTAATGCACATCACATAAGCCTTGCAAGCATTGCAACCAATGAGTTAGTTGCGAGATGATGTATTACGGAATGAGTAAAGAGACTTGCCGGTAACAAGATTGAACTAGGTATTGGATACCGACGATCGAATCTCGGGCAAGTAACATACCGATGACAAAGGGAACAACGTATGTTGTTATGCGGTCTGACCGATAAAGATCTTCGTATAATATGTAGGAGCCAATATGGGCATCCAGGTCCCGCTATTGGTTATTGACCGGAGACCTGTCTCGGTCATGTCTACATTGTTCTCGAACCGTAGGGTCCGCACGCTTAAGGTTACGATGACAGTTATTATGAGTTTATGCATTTTGATGTACCGAAGGAGTTCGGAGTCCCGGATGAGATCACGGACATGACGAGGAGTCTCGTAATGGTCAAGAAATAAAGATTGATATATTGGACTACTATGTTCGGACATCGGAATGGTTCTGAGTGGTTTCGGATAATACCGGAGTGCCGGAGGGGTTACCGGAAACCCCCGGGGAAGCAATGGGCCTTAATGGGCCACGAGGGGAGAGAGAGGGCCGCGCCAGGAGGTGACGCGCGCCCCCCCCCATGAGGAGTCCGAATTGGACAAGGAGGGGGGGCGCGGCCCCCCTTTCCCTCTCCCTCTCCCTCTCCTTCCTTCCCCCTTCCCCCTCCTAGTTGGACTAGGAAAGGGGAGTCCTACTCCCACCGGGAGGAGGACTCCCCCTCCCTTTGGCGTGCCCCTCTAGGGCCGGCCGGCCTCCCCCTTGCTCCTTTATATACAGGGGCAGGGGGGCACCCCAAGACACAAGTTGATCTTCGTGATCGTTTCTTAGCCGTGTGCGGTGCCCCCCTCCACCATATTCCACCTCAAATATATCGTTGCAGTGCTTAGGCGAAGCCCTGCGCCGGTAGAACATCAAGATCGTCATGACGCCGTCGTGCTGACGGAACTCGTCCCCGAAGCTTTGCTAGATCGGAGCTAGGGGCACGTCATCGAGCTGAACGTGTGCGAAGAACTCGGAGGTGCCGGAGTAACGGTGCTTGGATCGGTTGGATCGGGAAGACGTACGACTACTTCCTCTACGTTGTGTCAACGCTTCCGCTTCGGTCTACGAGGGTACATAGACAATACTCTCCCCTCTCGTTGCTATGCATCACCACGATCTTGCGT
Organism: Aegilops umbellulata; assembly: GCA_032464435.1. NCBI lineage: Eukaryota > Viridiplantae > Streptophyta > Magnoliopsida > Poales > Poaceae > Aegilops > Aegilops umbellulata. Next base: position 223,150,856 of record CP136058.1, on the reverse strand, counting down.
GTGCGTAGGAATTTTTTTGAAATTACTACGTTCCCCAACAAAAAGTGCTCCTGCCCAAGTTTCGCCTACAGACGGCGGAGCTTCGTTCCGAAAGTCCTCTCCTTATTTTTTCTAGGTCAAAATGACTTATTTACCAGAAGAGGGGAACTAGAGGTGGGACGAGTAGGGCATAACCCACCAGAGTGCGCCAGGGCTCCCTGGCGTGCCTGAGCTCCGTGGCATGCCGAGGTGGGTTGTGCCCACTGTCGGTGTCAAAAACGGCATATCTCGGGTATGGGGTCCCGAAGTGTGCGTCTAGGATCGATGGTAACAGGAGACGGGGGATGCGATGTTTACCCAGGTTCGGGCCCTCTCTATGGAGGTAATACCCTACTTCCTGCTTGATTGTTCTTGATGAATATAAGTGTTACAAGAGTTGATCTACCACGAGATCGTAATGGCTAAACCCTAGAAGTCTAGCCTATGAGTGTATGGTCATGAGTCTGCTATCCGGAATATGCTCTCGGGTTTATATAGGCACCGGAGAGATCTAGGGTTACATGGAGTCGGTTACATAAGAGGGGATCTTCATAATCAGTCGCCTAGCTTGCCTTCCATGCCAAGTAGAGTCCAATCCGGACACGGGTATAGTCTTCTGCCTTCATGTCTTCACAGCCCATTAGTCCGGCCCAGTAGATAACAGGCCGGACGCCCGAGGACCCCTTAGTCCAGGACTCCTCAGTAGCCCCTGAACCTGGCTTCAATGACGAGGAGTCCGGCACGCAGATTGTCTTCAGCATTGCAAGGCGGGCTCCCCTTCTTCTGAACTCCAAGATAGTCTTCGGATGCGTTGATTGTATCCAAACCTATAACGCATTCCACACACAACCATAGAGAGAATATAACATTTGTACAAGTCTAATCTGCTGACAGTTTTTTATGAAGCCACGCCTGTCCAGTTATAATCTTGAACCGTTTTTCGTCCGCCACCCCACGTTTCGAGATGCGGTTGCTATTTGGCACGTCCTGTCGAAGCAAAGATCGTGTCCGCTTATTGCGGGATCCTCATCAATGTGGGCGTGGGTAACCCAACCGTGCCATTTGCACAGCCATTGGGAACAGGCGAGTGGGAAGGCGCTTGACATTCGCGGCCTCTATAAAGGGGGTAAGGATTCCCTTCTTTCACCCATGCTCTTTCTCTTCCTCAGCCCTTCCATCCTTGAGCTCCAGCGCCCAAGCTTTAGCTTTTTCCCTTGCTTGAGAAAGTACTTCGAGGATGTCCGGATCCGGAGCCGGAGGTAAGTGGATGGCCTCTTCTATCAAGAAGAAGGATATCAAGGAACTCCGGGAGGCCGGGTATCTGGCCAAAGAGATCGCTAATCGACTCCCGGCCAAGGGACAGATCGTCCCCACTCCCAAGCCCCACGAGAGGGTTGTGTTTCTTACACATTTCGTCCACGGGCTGGGTTCCCTCTTCACCCATTCGTCCGCGGGTTGATGTTTTACTATGGGCTGGATTTTCATGACCTAGCTCCCAACTTCATCCTCAACATTTCGGCGTTTATCATCGTCTATGAAGCTTTTCTCCGCATCTCGCCTCACTTCGGCCTATGGCTGAAGACCTTCAATGTGAGGCCAAAAGTAGTGCGTGGTCAACAAGCAGAGTGCGGAGGCGCTATGGTGGGCAAGATGCCCAACGTCACCTAGCCCGAAGGTTCGTTTGCGGAGACGGTAAAGGGGTGGGAATCGTGGTGGTTCTACATCACCGAGCCGCGCGACGCTGACTGGTTGGCGGCCCCCGAATTCCAATCCGGAATCCTGATCCGGCTCACCTCCTGGCAAGAGAGGGGCCTGACCTGGGGTCCCTCGGACGAGCTGACTGGGCTCCAGACATGCATCTAGAACATGATAGAAAGGAAAATCAAGCTCGTCAACGTGGTCCATGTCATGCTTGTTCATCAGGTCCTTCCATGCCAACGCCGAACTTGTAATTTGTGGGAGTTCGAGCCGGCCAAGCACCAGACGCTACTGGAGCTGTTCGGCACAACGCCCAAAGAAATCTGGAAGGTGCTCTTCAAGGCCGGCGAGACGCCACCGCCTATGACCGAAGAGCGCGGGCTTAGCCTAAAGCGCCAGCCCAACCCGGTCAGTTCCTTTAATGTTTTCAAGGAGTATCCCCTACTAGCATATTTTGAGAGGAAATTTAAGCTTCCTTCCCCTATTTTCAGGCCTGGATTAAGTTGGCCGAGGAAATTAATTGTTCGGCTCCGCTGCCCGAGGACCAAGAATTTCCATTATTGGAGAAGATGTTGTTCCCTGCGCCTTATGAGGTGCCGAAGAAGACGGCTAAGAAGGCGGCCCAAGGGGCCAAGAAGGGCCTTCACCAGAGAAACACTCCGGACGGAACGTCCGGAAGCGAGACTTCCTCTTCGTCCGCTGATCACAACGATGAAGAGGAAGAAGAAAACGACTCCCCACCTGAAGCGGTGGGGGGGGGGGAAGAAGAGAGCGGCCCCCACTAGCCCGGGGGCGAAAGCGCCTAAGAGGGTTAAAGGCTCCCTCGCGGATAACTCCGCGGATGTTGACAGCAGTCTGGGACGACCTCGCCGGACCAAGCCTCGGGTCGCTTCGTAAGTACCAGAATTCGTAAACGTCTGGCTTTTCCGGTTTGTAATATTGACATATTGTAAAGTTCGTCCTTGCAGTCCGACGCACGATGGCTCTCCGCGATCCTCGACAGTGGATTCGGTGGAACGAAGGAGAGGGCTAGCATGTCTCCGCCACCTACTCATTCCATCTCACCCAAGGGTGATGATGAGGCGGTGTCCAAAAAGACTTTCCCAGGCCGGGGGGGAGGTTTCGGAGATCATCGGGGTGACGCCCTAGGATGACTCCTCAGACGCTGGACACATGGGGGAAAAGCCCCCATGGGGACTGGTGATGGGGCCCGAGTTCCCTTCGGCCCTTAGTCGGATACCATTCCGGAGATCTATATGGCTCTGGGGTCCAGCGAATGGCATTCCCCACCAAGAGGGGGTCTGCATGTTCCACCGGTGACCTTTGTCCAACCAAGGGCACCGGATAATCTGCTGGAGGCGCTATGAGGCGCCTCTATCGTGGATGAACATCGTGTCCTTATGGACACGGTAATAGAGAAGTTTCAGTCCGTTAAAAGCGGACTGACCGAAGCCTGCACTAGCCTTTTAACGGACTTTGAGGTAAATAATGTGATTATACGAAAAATATCACAATATAGACAGTAGCCCCTGATACTCTGTTTGGTGTTCGGGAATAAAAGCCAAGCAGAGGATCAAAAAATCGCAAAAGTCTAACATGAGTAGTCTATATGAATAAGCAGGTATCGCTGCAGGCTGCCACTGCTCATGTTGCGGAGGTCTCCGGACTGAAGCAGAAATTGGAGCGGGCCGAGGAGGAGCTCGGCCGCGTGAAGAAGCAGTTGGAGGATAGCCAAGGTATGTAGTAACCTGTGGGTACATTTAGAAAATAAATGATTAGTCCGACTGGGCTAAAGTGTCATAAACTTTATTAGGGGCGACGACCGAGGTGGCAACCCTGAAGAAGGCACTAGCCGAGGCCGAGGATAAAGCGGCCAAAGAGCGTGTCTTGCGTGAGAAGCACGAGGCCCGGGTTGGCGAGGCGCAGCAATAGCTCCAGGGCGCGATTGAAAGATTTGAGGCCCTGGAGCGCGATTGTAAGGCGCAAGAGTCCAAATTGGTGAAGGCTCGCCAGAGCGCTCAGGATGCGTGAGCCGGAGCCCAGAGCGCCCTCCAGGAAATTGAGATGACCAAGAAGATTGCGGCGGGTAAGTTCTCTACCGTGCAGAGAAAGCGTGTAGAAGCAACGTCCCTTGTACTTATCCCGGATTTTGGTTTTCCAGGGGCATTTACAGGTCTGCCGCACAGTGTGTCGGATGCGGCCGAGCATTATAGAGTCGAGGAAGGGATGTCCATGGAGAAGCTGTTCTGGTCCTAATATCTGGGATCCGTACATCCGGTGCCCTTCAGCGACTAGCTAAAGCAGTTAGTCGACCTGCATAGGTTGGCAGAGTTAGCCATGAAGGACTTTATAGTCCGGCTGTGGCCTGCCGATCCTCTACCTAGCAGCTACTTTGGACTTGTGTAGCGGCTTGTGAGTGCTTGTCCACGGCTCGAAGCCGTGAAGCGGTCTGTCTGTATTGAAGGTGCGTGTATGGCCTTTGCCCGCGTCAAGACGAATTGGGCGAAGCTGGATGCCAAGAAGCTGATGACCGAGGGACCACCGAAGGGCAAGGAGCATCGTCGACTCGAGCATTATTTTGATGGTGTCCTGGAGGGGTCCCGCCTTGCGGCGGAGCAATGTTCGAAGGATATTATATTCCCATAAGAACATGTTTATTATCTTGCCCTTTAATATGGAACAAAGATGTTATGTAGTATAATGTTTATGATTTTAAATTTTACCCCATGTGCGGCCGTTTATTAAATATGAGGGATGACCAGTCGTCAGCTTCTGCCCCACGTAGATAGTACGGGGGTGTTCGGGATAAATCTAAACACTCTTTACTCCACATTCTGGTCCTTAAAGGAGGTGTTTAGCGCAACGAACAAGGCAATCAGACTATGCGGCCTTTATCGCCCCCACTTAGCCATAGGAGTTTGGCAATTGATAAAGTTGGCGAAACCCCTGGTATTCGGAAGGCCGAATTAGGGGCGCTATACATGCCTAATTGGAGAAACAGATTCTTCGCAAGAAGCGGGAAAAATCTCTAACGATTTGGAACCTCTCGAACAGCTGACCGGCTCTCGCCGCACCGTGACAGTCAGTTTTCGGCTTTCTCTACTAAGGTGCTCGTCCGGAAGAACCGGGACACAATCGCAGTAGTTCTCCCTTTACTACCCTAGCCGATATAGTGGAACATAAGGTAGTAAGCACAGGAGCCGGGCAACCCAACTATTGACCAAAGACATGATTCGGAGCCAATGCATATACTGCTATAAGTTCGGGGTGCCGAACTATACTGTAGAAGTGTTTGTACTTTTATTGCTGTGATGCGGGGTGTAATTAATCCCCTGGCGTATTAGTACGTACCATGGTGTACGTGTGCAATGAGTAATAGATACAGAGGTGAGGAAATGGAAAAAATGAAGAAATGGGCTGACGCCACCATTTATTCACCGTTATGATGTAATCAGTACGTCAAGGCGTACTTTGTACAAGTAATGCGATAAGCAAGTAAGGCTATTGAAAATGTCGTAACCAACGGCTAGCTGCATGCGGGTATGTAAAACAAGTATGGTAATCGTTTATTAGAAACCACCTGGGGGTTCCCTTGTACGCCAGAGCTCCTTGCCTCCTTGGCGTGTTCTGCAAGCAGGTCGTCCGTATAGCCCTTGAAAAGAGAAGAAGACATGTACAAAGTAAAAGCAAAAATGTGCAAATCCCGGGGTCTATCAAGCCGTACTGTGGATTGCAAGCGAGTTGTGCCTCCGTTAGTACCCATGAGTGCGTAGCTTATATGCGCGCGGTACAAATACCATTGCCTTGCCTGGGCTGGGACAGAGGCCGAGTTTGCTAGTTTGGCTTGTGACGAGCCGAGTTGTCCTGCTGCAGTGTAGTCCGGACCCTCTTAATGATGTTCGGGGGCTCGGCAACCGGATTATGGTGTTGCTTGAGAAGGCCCATCTGTACTTCTGCTGCTAGGGCGGCAGTGCGCTCCTCTGTACGGAGGGAGCGTTCCGTGTTTCCATTTACTGTAATGATGCCACGTGAATCGGGCATCTTGAGCTTGAGATAAGCCTAACGCGGCACCGCGTTGAATTTTGCGAATGCGGTTCGTCCGAGCAGCGTGTGATAGCCGCTGTGAAATGGGACGATATCGAACATTAGTTATTCACTTCGGAAGTTATCCGAGGAACCAAATACTACCTCCAGCGTTATTGAGCCCGTACAGCGGGCCTCTACGCCTGGTATGACTCCTTTAAAGGTAGTCTTCGTGGGCTTGACTCGTGAGGGATCAATGCTCATTTTACGTACTGTATCCTGATATAGCCGGTTTAGGATGCTACCGCCGTCCATTAGAACTTGAGTCAGGTGGAATCCGTCGATAAGTGGGTCGAGGACCAGTGCGGCTGAACCGCCATGCCAGATGCTAATTTGATGGTCTCAGCGGTCGAATGTGATCGGGAATGATGACCACGGATTAAATTTCGGGGCGACGGGCTCTACCGCATAGACGTCCCTGAGGGCGCGCTTGCACTCCCTTTTGGGAATATGTGTAGCGTATATCATGTTCACCGTTTTGACTTGAGGAGGAAATTTCTTTTGCCCCACGATGTTCAGCTGCCGGGGCTCTTCGTCATCGTCCTTCCTCTGTGCTTTCACTTCTTTGTTTCTGCTACTTACCTTGCTGGCTTGTTTAAAGATCCGGCAGTCTCTGTTAGTATGGTTGGCTGGTTTGTCTGGGGTGTCGAGTATTTGGCAAGGACGATCGAGTATGCAGTCCAAGCTGGATGGTTTTCCGCTGCTCCTTTTATAAGGCTTCTTTCGCTGACCGGACTTTGAGCCACTGAATCCGGCATGGACTGTTGTGTCGTTGGTGTTATCGCCATTGCTTCGGTGTTTGTTTCTGTTGCGCCGGAGCTTGCCGGTGCTGTTTTTGGCCTCGGACGGGCTTGTTTCATTGGCTGTGTTGTTACGACGGGCCAGCCAACTGTCCTCTCCCGCGCAAAAGCGGGTAATGAGTGTCGTGAGGGCTGCCATGGATTTCGGCTTTTCCAGGCCAAGGTGGCGTGCCAGCCATTCATCACGGTTGTTGTGTTTGCAGGCTGCTAAGGCCTCGGCATCCGGACAGTCAACGATCTGGTTCTTTTTGGTTAGGAACCTAGTCCAGAATTTTCTGGCTGATTCTCTGGGTTGTTAGACTATGTGGCTTAAGTCATCGGCGTCTGGTGGTCGGACATAAGTTCCTTGGAAGTTGTCCAGGAAAGCTTCTTCCAATTCCTCCCAGCTGCCGATAGAATTTTCAGGCAGGCTGTTAAGCCAGTGCCGAGCTGGCCCTTTGAGCTTTAGTGGGAGGTATCTAATGGCATGGAGGTCGTCTCCTCGAGCCATATGTATGTGGAGAGTGAAATCCTCGGTCCATACTGCGGGATCGGTTGTGCCGTCGTATGATTCAATGTTGACGGGCTTGAACCCCTCGGGGAATTCATGGTCCAGTACCTCATCTGTGAAGCAGAGAGGGTGTGCGGTGCCTCTATATCGGGCCGCGTCGTGGCGTAGCTCTGATGGAGTCCGTCTGCGGCATTCGGCTCGGACGTGGTTAGATTTATCACGTCCGAATAGGTAGCCATCTTCATGCCTCGAGGCACGTCCTCGCGATCCGTAGATCGATCTTGTGTGTCCTGTTCTATCGTCCAAGATTTGCCGGAGGTCGTGTGTGTGACCCCGAACTCTCTCGTCTCTGTTTTTACGAGGTGGTGGGGCAGGCTGCTGTTCGGCCTATGTTGCCGCTTTATCCCGACCGCGGGGTGGCCGGTCGACCACCCTGTCTCAACCACGTGGTGGTCGTTCCGCATTGCGCGAGGGAGATGTGCGCTCCAGCGCTTCCTCATCGAATTGAGGTAGTAGTCTGCATTTCGGGTAGCTCTTGGCTGGGCGTCTAGGGCCGTATTCTTCAGCTGTCAGGACATCAGTCCATCTGTCGACGATCAGATCTTGTTCGGCTTGAAGCTGCTGCTGTTTCTTTTTCAGGCTCTTTGTAGTGGCTATGAGCTGAAGCTTAAAGCACTCCTGCTCCAGAGGATCTTCCGACACAATGAAGTCTTCATTGTCGAGGCTTGTCTCCTCCTCGGAGGGTGGGCGGTAACAATCATCCTCCGAGTCATCTTTTATGGCCTGTTCATCAGGGTTGTCTTGCTTGTCGTCGTGTTCCTCCTGTTCGGATGTAGCTCCGACAGGGTCTTCGTTGTTTTCGGCGTCGCCCGGAGTACCATTCTCTCTGGTGCCAGTGTTGCTATCTTTTGAGCGGTGAGGCTTAGAACGGCGCTTGGGACATCGGCTTGGACTGCGTTTCAGAGGTTTTATTTGCATCTGGCTCTTTGTTGTCGTCGCCAGATCCTTTGGGTGTATCAACCATGTACACGTCGTACGAAGAGGTAGTTGTCCCACGTTCGGTGAATGGCGGCTCTTGGCCTTGCTCCATATCGGCATCGTTGTCCATACCGTCGATGTCTTCAGAGCCGTAGTCAAGCACGTCGGTTAAGTCGTCGACAGTGGCTATGAAGTGGGTGGCGGGTGGGAAGAAAAATTCCTCGTCATCCGTCTCTAGCTCGACCCGAATATAGTTCGGCTGGGAGTCCTCCTCCAAGGATAAGTTCTTTAAAGAATTTAGTATGCCACCAAAAGGTGAGTGCTGAAAGAAGTCTGCGGTGCCGAATTCGAAAATCGACAATCGATCCAGCTCGGTGTCCGCGAGCGCGTCTGATCTGGAACATGTAGCCCAAAACGAGTCCGGAGTTCCATTGGCGCAAATATTGTAGGATGTCGAGTCCGTGTGCGGCTCCAACGCCGTGGACTTTGTGGCCTCGGAGGGCACGATCTGCTTCGGTTCTGAGGCCGTTGCAGCAACAGAATCCATCTCCTGGGTGTGATCCGGTGACCGATTTAAGTCGTGTTCATCGGAGAGAGGGGGAGAGAATGCCGCAATCTCGAATCCATCGAAGATCAAGTCTCTACGGGTATCCACGGCACAGTTCAAGCTTCCTGATCTGACCTGATGCCCAGGGGTGTGACTATCATCCTGCTCCAGATGGCCAAGCGAGTTGGCCCGCAGTACGAAGCCACCGAACACAAAGATCTGTCTGGGGATAAAGGCTTCTCCCTAGACATCGTCATCATCGACGACTGAAGGGGCCATCAAACCTTTTGACGACGGCACAGTGGAACTCTCAATGAAAGCACCAATGTCGGTGTCAAAACCGGCGGATCTCGAGTAGGGGGTCCCGAATTGTGCGTCTAGGACCGATGGTAACAGGAGACGGGGGACACGATGTTTACCCAGGTTCAGGCCCTCTCTATGGAGGTAATACCCTACTTCCTGCTTGATTGATCTTGATGAATATAAGTGTTACAAGAGTTGATCTACCATGAGATCGTAATGGCTAAACCTTAGAAGTCTAGCCTATGAGTATATGGTCATGAGTCTGCTATCCGGACTATGCTCTCCGGTTTATATAGGCACCGGAGAGATCTAGGGTTACATGGAGTCAGTTACATAAGAGGGAATCTTCATAATCAGTCGCCTAGCTTGCCTTCCACGCCAAGTAGAGTCCAATCCGGACACGGGTATAGTCTTCGGCCTTCATGTCTTCACATCCCATTAGTCCGGCCCAGTAGATAACAGGCCAGACGCTCGAGGACCCCTTAGTCTAGGACTCCCTCACCCCCTGTTAGGACCCCTCTAGTAGTTATTTGCTCCAATAATTCTTATATATTCCATAAAAAATCTCCGTCAAGTTTCAGCTCATTTGGAGTTGCGCAGAATAGGTAGCCTGACGTAGCTTTTTCAGGTCCAGAATTCCAGCTGCCGGTATTCTCCCTCCTTGTGTGAACCTTGCATATTATGAGAGAAAAGGCATTAGAATAACTCCAAAAGGCATTATTATGCATAAAAACAATATAAATAGCAGTAGGAAAACATGATGCAAAATGGACGTATCAACTCCTCCAAGCTTAGACCTCGCTTGTCCTCAAGCGAAAACCGAAATCGAAAAACATGTCCACATGCTTAGAGAGAGAGAGAGGTGTCGAAAAACAAAATACGGGCATAGAAGCATCATGTATATTATTATAACAACAAAAAACTTTAACATAAAACTTTATCATAGAACTTCTATCATATAACTTCTCATGAATAAGTAACAATTCACCACAACAATGAAGTATAAAGCATAAACTCTATTGAAAACCAACAAACTATGTTCTCATTCAACTTTGCAACTAAAATTCATCATATTTTTAGGGGGGTCACGTATCAGAGCCTTTAGGCAAGTCCACATACTCAACCATCATATAGTCTTCGATGATTGCTAACACTCACCGCATACACATGAGCAAAAAGTTTCAACCGGACACATAGAAAGATAGGGGCTTATAGTTCCGCCTCCCAATGTATTCACCTCAAGGGTGATGTCAACAATAATAACTCATGCCCTCTCATATTCAACTGGATATATGTGCCTAGATCTTTCCTCGCCACATGGTGCTTGCTAAAAGAGAAAATGAAAAGGAACAGAGAGATACTTTGACTCTTGCATAAAACTAAATACATATAAGTAAAAGATAGGCCCTTCGCAGAGGGAAGCAGAGGTTGCCATGCACTTTTTGGTTGTATGCTCAATCTCTTAGTGCAAAAGAACGTCACAGTATATTGCCCCTTATGATAGCAACCTTTATTATGCAGTCCGTCGCTTTTATTCTTTGCCATCACAAGTTCATACAACACTCAATTCTCTCTTACACTAAATGATCCAACACTTTTAGAAGAAATTTTTTATTGCCTTATTGCACCGATGACAACTTACTTGAAGGATCTTACTTAATCCATAGGTAGGTATGGTGGACTCTCAAAACAAGATTTGGGTTTAAGGGTTTTTGGATGCACAAGTAGTATCTCTACTTAGTGCGGAATTTTTGGCTAGAAAAGATGGGGGACAAGCACCACATGTTAAAGGATCTATGACAATATAACTTCTGTGTGAATATGAACAAACATAATTCATTACGCTGTCTTCCTTGTCCAACGTCAACAATTTTGGCATATAATATTTTGACGGGGGCTCACAATCATAAAAGATGTCCAAGATAGTGTATTTGCATGTGAATCTTCTCTTCCCTTATTAATTCTTTCATGAATTGCATCATTGACCAATGCTATGTTTGTAAATCTCCAATAAAAATTTCTACTTATACTCTTCCTTATGTGATGTCATTACTTACCATAAGATTAGCATATGATCTTTTTCATTTATTTCCTTTCTTTTTACTGAACATGAAAGTAAAGAAAACAAACTCGAACTAAACTTTATTATATATCTCGCACACGATTACAAGGATAGATCACTAAGCAAACACTCGAAATAAAGGATCAAACTAAACTTTTATTCAACTAAAGCAAAAGATAATTGAGGATCGAACTAAGATAGGTAAAGGCAAAAGATAATGGAGGTGATACGATACCGAGGCACCTCCCCCAATCTTGGCACAAGCCAAGGGGAGTGCCCATACCCGATACTCAAGTTTCCTTTGGTGAAGAAGAAGGAGGTGGTGGTGATGAAGTAGTAGCAATCTTATCCTCAGGTTTCCATGGCAAGGGCTCGCAATCATAAGAGGAGGAGTGACTCTCGTGGGTCCTACTACTGGCAGCCAAACACATACCTTTAAACCTTGCCTCATATTCAAAGACTTGGTTTTGGAGATCGTAGATCTGGCTTTGGAGAAAGTTGATTTGCTCACTGAAGGTGAAGACGATGTCCTTCATGGAATTGCCATCCACCTTGAGAGCACAGGTGTAATCCGCGATCATGTGGTGATTGGCAATGAGTCCACATTCCACCATCCCCTTGCACCGGAAGACCTCCTACTCCATAGCTTTAAGCCTGGCCTCCATGGTTCCAGTCCCTTTGGGACCTCGCACATTGCGGATGTGGAGCACCCCCTCATGCATCTCGATAGATTGAGGGTGCTGCATCACCTCCCACAAATATGGGTTGACGACGTTCTCAAAGAACTTGTCCTTGGAGGAGCTCGAAGCGGCCATGGTGAATTGGATTTGTCAGAAAACAGCAAGGAAAAGAAAACAAAAGATTTCTCCACGATACGGTGGTCAATGGGTTCGGGGGGTATATAAAGATTTTTTATCTTGGGATACAAGCAAACAGAAGAAAAGCGGAGTCCGGAAGGAACCCGAGGTGGGCACAACCCACCTGTGAGTGCCTAGTAAGCCAGGCGCGCCCTGGTGTCTTGTGCCCACCAGGGGTGCCTTCCTCTTTGTTTCTTATTTTCCTAATTTTTAATATATTCCAAAACTGAAAGAAAATATTTTTGCAGATTTTTCGGAGTCCATTTACTTACTGTATGACGTACCTCATCTTTTTTCACGATTCTGGAGAATTCCAGAAAGTTTCCTTTATGTGTTCTTCCGGTGTCATAGTTTGGATAATATTGCTTTCAACATTAATGGGCGTACCTGAGATATAATGTTTTATTCTTTGCCCATTGACAAACTTCGGGTTGGTACCTTCAGCATTATTTATTTTGATGGCTCCAGATCGATAAACCTCCTCGATAACATAGGGTCCTTCCCATTTGGAGAGGAGTTTTCCTGCAAAGAATCTAAAATGAGAGTTATACAAAAGAACATATTCTCCAACTTTGAACTCACGCATTTGGATTCTTTTGTCATGCCATCTTTTAACCTTTTCTTTAAATAACTTGGCATTTTCATAAACTTGGGTTCTCATTCATCTAGTGAGCTGATATCAAATAACCTCTTTTCACCGGCAAGTTTGAAATCATAGTTGAGTTCTTTAATTTCCCAATATGCTTTATGTTCTAACTCAAGAGGCAAATGACAAGCTTTTCCATAAACCATTTTTTAAGGAGACATACCCATATGATTTTTGTATGCTGTTCTATAATCCCAAAGTGCATCATCCAATTTCTTAGACCAATTCTTTCGGGACCTGTTGACAGTTTTCTGTAAAACTAATTTTATTTCTCTATTGCTAAGTTCAACTTGACCACTAGACTGAGGATGATAGGGGGATGCAATCCTACGGTTAACATCATACTTAGCAAGCATTTTATGGAAAGCACCATGATAAAGTGTGAACCACCATCAGTCATTAAACATCTAGGGACTCCAAACCTTGGGAAAATAACTTCCTTAAGCATTTTAATAGAGGTGTTGTGATCAGCACTACTAGTTGGAATAGCTTCTACCCACTTAGTAACATAATCAACAACAACCAAAATATGTGTATACCCATTAGAGGAAGGAAAAGGTCCCATGTAATCAAAACCCTAAACATCAAATGGTTCAAGAGCAAGTGAATAATTCATAGGCATTTCTTGACGCTTACCAATATTAACAATTCTTTGACATTCATCACAAGATAAAACAAACTTACCGGCATCTTTGAAGAGAGTAGGCCAATAAAAACCAGATTGCAATACCTTGTGAGCAGTTCTATCTCCCGCATGATGCCCACCATAAGCTTCGGAGTGACATTTCCGTAGGATTTGTCCCTGTTCATGCTCGAGTACACAACGTCTAATAATACCATCTACTCCTTTATAAAGATGTGGGTCATCCCAAAAGTAGTGTCTTAAATCATAGAAGAATTTTTTTTCTTTTGTTGGTATGCGAAGCTAGGTGGTATATATTTAGCAACAATGTAATTAGCATAGTCAGCATACCAAGGAGTGTTATGAGAAACATTTATTGCAGCTAATTGTTCATTAGGAAAACTATCATTAATAAGTTGTGGGTCATCAAGAATATTTTCTAACCTAGACAAGTTATCAGCTACGAGGTTCTCAGCTCCCTTTCTATCAGTGATATGTAAGTCAAATTCTTGTAGCAAGAGAACCCACCTAATGAGTCTAGGTTTAGCATCTTTCCTTTCCAGAAGATATTTTATAGCAGCATGATTAGTGTGAACAATTACTTTAGAATCAACAATGTAAGATCTAAAATCACAAGCAAACACCACTGCTAAAAATACTTTTTCAGTAGTAGCATAATTGCGTTGGGTACTATCTAGATTTTTACTAGCATAATGAATAACATTTAATTTCTTATCAACTCTTTGTCCTAGAATAGCACTAACAGCATAATCACTAGCATCACATAATTTCAAAAGGCAAGTTCCAATTAGGTGGTTGAATAATAGGTGCATAAATTAAGGATTTCTTAAGTGTTTCAAAGGCTTCTACACAATCATCAAAAACAAATGGAACATCCTTTTGTAAAAGATTTGTAAGAGGCCTAGAAATTTTAGATAAGTCTTTAATAAATCTCCTATAGAAACCAGCATGACCGAGGAAACTACGAATACCTTTAATATCTCTAGGACATGGAATTTTATAAATTGCATCAACTTTAGCTTTATCCACCTCAATACCTCATTCAAAAATTTGATGTCCCAAGAAAATACCTTGATTAACCATAAAGTGGAACTTCTCCCAATTCAAGACAAGATTAGTTTGCTCGCATCTCTGCAAAACTCGATCAAGGTTACTTAAGTAATCATCAAAAGAAGTTCCGTATACGGGAAAAATCATCCATGAAAACCTCAACAGTCTTTTCACAAAAATCAGAGAATATAGAAGTCATACATATTTGAAAGGTAGTAGGTGCATTACATTAACCAAAAGGCATACGTCTATAAGCATAAATTCCAAAAGGACAAGTAAAGGTGGTTTTCTCTTGATCAGGTTGTGAAACAGGTATTTGAGAAAAGACAGAATATCCATCAAGGAAACAAAAGTGTGTGTGCTTAGATAGTCTTTCTATTATTTGATCAATAAAAGGTAGAGGGTAATGATCTTTTCTAATAGCTTTATTTAATTTTATAAAATCAATTACCAGTCTATAACCAGTGACAACTCTTTGTGGAATAAGTTAATTTTTATCATTAGGAACAATAGTAATACCTCCCTTTTTAGTGACACAATGAACAGGACTTACCCATCTACTATCAGCTATGGGATAAATTATACCCGCTTCCACAAGCTTCAATATTCCAGTTCTTACCACTTCTTTCATTTTGGATTTAAACGTTGTTGGTGATCAACTACTGGTTTAGCATCAGGTTCCATATTAATCTTATGCTCACAGAAAGTGGGATTAATGCCCTTAAGATCATTGAGAGTATATCCAATAGCATCTCGATGCTTCTTCAGAACCTTCAGTAATCTTTCTTCTTCATGTTCTGAAAGGTTAACACTAATAATAACATGATATATCTTTTTCTCATCAAGATAAGCATATTTCAAAGTGTCTGGCAATTGTTTTAATTCAAACACGGGATCACCTTTAGGTGGAGGAGGACCTCCTAGAGTTTCAATAGGCAAATTGTGTTTAAGCAGAGGGCGTTGTTCAAAGAAAATTTTATCTATCTCATTTCTTTCATGCATATGCATATCATTTTCATGGTCTAGCAAATATTGTTCTAGTGGATTAGTAGGAGGCACGACAATAGAAGCAAGACCAATTATTTCATCCTTACTAGGCAATTCTTTCTTAGAAAATCATGAGACTCATCACCCAAACTAACACCGATGGTTTGTTTTATAATATATTTTAGCATTAACCGTGTTCAAGAAAGGTCTACCAAAGATAATGGGACAAAAGTCATCTTGTGGGGAACCAAGAACAAGAAAATCAGTAGGATATTTATTTTCCCACACAAGACTTCAACATCTCTAACAATCCCAAGTGGTGTGATGGTGTCTCTATTAGCAAGTTTAATAGTAACATCAATGTCTTCTATTTCAGTGGGTGCTATATCATTCATAATTTCTTGATATAAGGTAAAAGGAGTAGTACTCACGCTAGCACCTAAGTCACATAAACCATTATAACAATGATCTCCTATTTTGACTGAGACAACAGGCATGCCAACAACAGGTCTATGTTTATCTTTTTCATCGGGTTTGGCAATTCTAGTAGCTTCATCACAGAAGTAAATAAACATGCCCATCTATATTTTCTATCAAGAGATCTTTAACCATAGCAACACTAGGTTCTACCTTGATTTGTTCAGAGGGTTTATGTGCTCTTATATAAATTTTATTGACCACAGTTGAAACCTTAGCATGTTCCTTTATCCTAACAGGGAAAGGTGGTTTTTCAATATAAGCAGTAGGAACAACTGGATCAACATCATAAAGGATAGTTCCATCTTTAGCTATTACCAGTTCTTTAAACTCTTCTTTAATAGGTGAGTAATATTTAAACCACTTCTCCTTAGGGAGATCAACATGTATAGCAAATGATTCACAAAAGGAGCCTACTATCTCAGAGCCAAGTCCATATTTAGTGCTAAACTTTTGAAAAGTATCGGTATTCATAAAAGAGTTCACACAATCATACTTAAGCTTAATACCTGACTCTTTACCTTCATCGATTTCCCAATCTTCAGATTTGTGTTTAATTCTTTCTAAAAGATCCCACCTGAATTCAATAGTCTTCTTCATAGAGGAACCAGTACAAGAAGTATCAAGCATGGATTGATCATCACGAGAAAGCCAAGCATAAAAATTCTGAATAATAATTTCTCTTGAGAGCTCATGATTGGGGCATGAATATAACATTGACATAAGCCTCCCCCAAGCTAGAGCGATACTTTTCCTTCACGAGGCCAAAAAAGTATATATATATAATTCCAATCACGATGAACTAGATGCATAGGATAATTTTTTTGGTGAAAATTCAGTTTCAATCGATTCCAATTCCAAGATCCAATATCATCGCATAGCCTATACCATGCCAATGCTTTTCCCTTCAAAGATAAAGGCAAAACCTTCTTCTTAGCTTCATCTCTGGGTAAACCTGCAAGCTAAAATAATCCAGAAATTTCATCCACATATATCAAGTGCATGTCAGGATATTCGGTTCCATCTCCTGCATAAGGATTAGCTAGCAGTTGTTCTATCATACCCAAGGAATTTCATAACCAATATTTTCAGTAGGTGCAGTAGGTTGAGGGGTAACTAATTGTGGTTCTGGTCGAGGTGAAGATACCCTTCTCCATAGTAACAAGTGGCAATAAATTTTTGCACGTAGTAATAATTTTTCCTTACCGATTTCCACTTACCAAGAGCGCTTTACTCCCCGGAAATGGTGCCAGAAAAGAGCCTTAATGACCCACAAGTATAGGGGATCAATCGTCGTCCTTTCGATAAGTAAGAGTGTCGAACCCAACGAGGAGTAGAAGGAAATGACAAGTAGTTTTTCAGTAAGGTATTCTCTTCAAGGACTGAAATTATAAGTAACGAGTAGTTTGATAGTAAGATAATTTGTAACGAGCAAGTAACGATAATGGTAGCAAAAGTGCATCAAGGTAGCCCAATCCTTTTGAGTCAATGGAGAGGCCAAAACGGTCTCTTATGATAAGAAAAGCGTTCTTGAGGGTACACGAGAATTTCATCTAGTCACTTTCATCATGTCGGTTTGATTTGTGTTCGCTACTTTGATAATTTGATATGTGGGTGGACCGGTGCTTAGGTGTTGTTCTTACTTGAACAAACCTCCTACTTATGATTAACCCCCTCACAAGCATCCGCAACTACGGGAAAAGTATTAAGAATAAATCTAACCATATCATTAAACTTTCGGATCCAAATCAGTCCCTTACAAAGTAGCGCATAAACTAGGGTTTAAGCTTTTGTCACTCTTGCAACCCATCATCTAATAACTACTCCACAACACATTCCCTTAGGCCCTAATAAGGTGAAGTGCCATGTAGTCAACGTTCACATGACACCACTAAGGGAATCACAACATATATACCACCAAAATATCAAACACATATCAAGTTCACATGATTACTTGCAACAAGATTTCTCCCGTGACCTCAAGAACTAAAGTAACTACTCACAAATGATAATCATGCTCAAGATCAGAGGGGTATTGAATAGCATAATGGATCTGAACATATAATCTTCCACCAAGTAAGCCATATAGTAATCAAATATATAAGATGTAATCAAAACTACTAGTCACCCACAAGCACCAATCTAAGGTTCTGGTACAAATATTGAACAAAAGAGATGAACTAGGGTTTGAGAGGAGATGGTGATGTTGAAGATGTTGATGGAGATTGCCCTCTTTTACCCTGTGCTGAAGTAACTCGAAGTCCCTCTTGAACCTGTCAAGCCAAGAACGAAGTGAGGGAGCTATAGCTCTAAAATGTTTATTATTCCGCTCCTTCCAAATGCTCCAGGCCGCCACTATGAATTTCTCTAGGAACATTGTTGATGGGTGGCCATTCTTTTGGTCTACAATAGCTTGCAAGCGGCCAGGGAAGGGCTCCCAGTTAATATCAAGTTTATCCCAACATTGCTTGCTGAAGGAGCAGGTGAAATCATATGCTCAACTGTTTCCTCGATATTCAGACCACAGAGGAGGCAGTTGTGATCGTCTCCTATATTGTAGGGCCTTCTTTTGAGCATATTCCGCGTGTTGAGCCGATCATGAAATAGCAACCAAGCAAAAACCTTTAATTTCATCGTGCACTTTGATTTCCATATCCACCCGAAAGCTTGATGAGATTTAATGTCCTTGAAGAAGAAGCGATAGTAATCCATTGATTCGAAAACCGTTTTGCCCGTAATGCCACACGTACGAGACAGCCGTTGTTGGTTGTATCTCTGCCGCAATCGTCTGCGTGTGTCTAACTTCAGCTTGAGCTTGAGGGGATGGGGGAATATGAAACGTTTCTCCCAGTGATGTCATCCCCAAGAAATCCTTGACAGAGACATCTTCGTTCAATGAGTGAGAGAATGCACGTGGATGAGAATCTTGTAGGAGCCGATCGAACCATAGGTCTTTCCAGAATAGGGTTGTGGTGCCACACACAATGTTGGCACGAGAAACCCCCTGAACTTGGGAGAAAGCTTGAGTACATCCCGCCACCAAAAGGATCCAACCGGATCGCGAGCATGTGGTATTTTCTAAGCATAGTATGAGTCCCAAGTGAGTTGCACCCATGGAATGTCCATCTTGTTGTAGAATTTATGTAGAAATTTCAAAAGCAAGGCTTCGTTTTGAATTCGGAGGTTGAGGACGCCGAGCCCTCCCTTATTTTTGGGTTTGCACACCATGTCCCAAGCAGCCAATGAGTTGCATTTGTCACCTTGTTCAGTTCTCTTGATCCACAAGCACCTGCGCTGATCTTATCCAACATCTCTATGAGCTTTGGTGCAAAATGGAGCGTACACATCGCATATATGAGGAGGGAAGTGACTGTAGAGTTGAGTAGGGTCAGTTTCCCTGCATGGGACATAAGAGAGAGCATGGATGATAAACTCCTCTTAGTAGTATTGACAAGTGGCATGAAGTCTTGTATGGTGGGTCGTGATGTGCCCAAGGGAAGACCTAGGTAGGTAAATGGCATGGCACCAACTGAGCACTCGAATATAGATGCAATTTGTGTGGCAAGTTCAGCCTCCAAGTTAATGGAAATGAGCGTTGATTTATGGAAGTTGATCTTGAGGCCAATGGATTGGGCATAGTTTGTGAGGATATTATTAATAATCAAAGCTTGTCGAGGGCAGGCAGGCATGAGCAAGATCGTGTCATCGGCGTATTGGACGATAGGGTAGTCCATTTGGCCATTGCAAGGAAAGGGGAATTGAATCAGACCCTTCCTATAGGCATCATTGATAGCTGATTGGAGAAGGTCGACCGCAAGCACGAAGATGAGTTGTGAAAGGGATCACCCTGTCTCACTCCACATCGGCAATGGAACTATCTGCCTGGTACACCATTAAGAAGAATGGTGATATTCCTGAAGAGAAAATTGATTTAATCCAAGATAACCATTTGTCATTGAAGCCCATGTGTTTCATGATGTTGATCATGGGATCATGCTCAATAGTGTCGAAAGCTTTGGCGAAGTCCAGATTAAGCAGCATGATTGGACGTTTAGAAGCTTGGCATTGATAGATGTATTGGAATGTCCAAGCAATGCAATATGGGACAATCTCTCATGTATGAAGCCATATTGGTTACGATGTATAATTTTCAGAATGACTTTCTAGAGTCTGTTGGCAAGGAGTTTTGTAATCAGTTTGAGGCAGCAATTGAGCAGCATGATTGGCTGGTAATCATTGACTGTGTAGGGAGACACGTTTTTCGGGATAAGAGTAACCAGTCCATCATTAATGCTTTGGAGATTAAGTGTTCGTACATGGATTGCACAACGTATAAAAATCTTCCTTGATGATTGGCCAACAAGCTTTAAGGAAGAGGTCGCTGAAACCGTCTGGGCCAGGTGCCCGATCGCCCGACATCTCCTTAACTACCGAGTCGATCTCCACATGGGTGAAAGGCTGAGTGAGGTGACCAAGTTTTTCAGTTGGCCGGATCAAAGATGGAAGGTCAAACTGCATTTGAGTAGGGTTTGAAGTGCCTAGTCTGTCAGTGTAGGCTTGAAAAAGAAGTGCCTCTTTGCCAGTGTGTTCTACCACCATGAGTCCATCAGGTGTTTGTAGATTTGCGATATTATTTTTTCGATACCTTTTCATGGCCACCGCTTGGAAGAACTTCATATTTTCATCGCCAAATTTGACCCAGCGTATTGTGCGATGTTTCTTCCAATATTGCTTCTGATAATCTAGCAAACAAAGGAGGTGGTTCTTGATGATCTTGCGGAAGTTATTCTCAGGGAGTGTGAGTGGCCATAGATTCTCAAGAGTATCCAAGTCAGGAATGGTTTTTTTGGTGTTTTCAATAGCCACTGAGAGACGAGAGATATTCTTGCTCCAAGCTTTTAGCTCCTGCCTTAGGGTCTTGAACTTGCGACAAAGCATGGTGGACGCATTAGTCGTATTGACAGGTCGGTCCCAAACTTTCTTTACCACGTCCATAAAGCCAGGGTGCAGTAAACAATATGATTCAAACCTGAAAAGCTTGGCACGTGGAATTTTGTCTCTATGTTTATTACACATGGCATGTGATCCGAGGTATGTTTGTAGAGGGGCTTTACCAGAGTATTAGGATAAACATGTGTGGCCTGTGGTTGAGGGCTTTGGAGCATATCACTAAGCACTTTGAGCAAGTAGACCATTAAGAAACACCTCATCCCCTTTTAATAGTATTAGCTTTTCCTATGGACTCAATCTGATCTTGGATCACTAAAATAGAAATGAAGAGTCTTGAGCTTTTGCCAATCTTTGTCCTTAGCATCTTGAAGGGGTTCCACATCCTCTTGTCGATGCCACGCCTTTGTTGAACTCTCTGAAATATACTATATGAAAATATTACTCCAACAAGAGATATGTTGACATTAATTTCCACAATCACCCAGGGAGCACTTCTGCTTTCATCAGCCCAAACATAAGGTATTTTTCTGGATGATGTTACATGATAGAGTTAACACAAGGAATTTGCTTAGAAGAACAAGCTTTGAGCTAGATGCATACAATTGTGCAGTGAGGGATTGTCAACAGGAAGAAACACTGCATCATCTCTTTTGGGGATGCTCCTTTGCAAAGTAGTGCTGGGATTTTATTTATCCAACAAGAACACACAACTTATTAGTATTAGAAGCATTTCAAGATCTGAAGGATAAGCTCAATTCCCCTTTCTTTATGCATATCATTATACTAGGGTCATGGCCATTTGGATCACAAGAAATAATAAGATCTTTGAGAATATAGCACTTCATTTCAGGGCTGGAAATTCATCTTCGTGGAGGAACTCAAGCTACTAAAATACAGGATGAAGAAGAAGCATGAATGGCAGTTCTCTGTTTGGTTGGAAACTTTGTTGTAATTACATTTGTATTGTTTTAGAAGTTGCTTCTTTCTTTTCTTAGTTTTCTTAGTTAGCTTTTTAGTCCTTCTTTAGTTTTTTCTTAGTTTTTTTTTCTTTCTCTGTTTTTATTCCAGGGCTTACCTCAAGCCTATCAGACTCCTCATGTTTTTATTTTGTTACTTTATTAATAGAAGTTGTTGTGGGGTTTTACCCTACTGTTTATAGTCAAAAAAATGAGCTAGTCTAGTAGAGGCTTACTAGGGACATGATATATGTTTATGTATTCACACATGTATTTAAGTTTCCGATCAATACAACTCTAGCATGAACAATAAACCTTTATCATGAATAAGGAAATATAAAATAACAACTTTATTATTGCCTCCAGGGCATATTTCCTTCATCAGTACCAATGAAATGGGTAGTATCTATGGACTAAACTGCAAAATGCTAGAATAAGAGGGGGATAGCTATTCTTATCGAAGACTACGCTTCTGGCAGCCTCCATCTTGAAGCATGTAGAAGAGAGTAGCAAGTGTAGTAACAAGTGACATCGCATAGCATAATCCTACTCGGCGATCCTCCCCTCGTCACCCTGTCAAAAAGCGATCACCGGGTTGTATCTGGCACTTGAAAGGGTGTGTTTTATGAAGTATCGGGTTCTAGTTGTCAGAGGTCAAAGTACAACTCCAAGTCGTCATCTTACCATGGACACGGCTATTCAAATAGATCAATCTTCCCTGTAGGGGTGCACCACATTACCCGACATGCTTGATCACTCTGGCTGGGCACACTTTCCTGGGTCATGTCCGGCCTTGGAAGATCAACATGTCGTAGCCCTACCTAGGCCCAACAGAGAGGACAGCACGCCGGTCTACATCCTAAGTGCGCAGGGGTCTTGGGCCCATCGCCCATTGCACTCTTGCACGTTGCGAGGGTGGCCAGAAGCAGACCTAGCCCCCTTATACAAGCACAGGCGTTCCAGTCCAATCCGGCGCGCGCCGCTCCGTCACTAATATCTGAGGAGCTTAGGCTAATAATACGACGCCGTTTGCACATATCTTGTCCCGCGTGGTAGTTAGTGCATATAGGTCAACGACCAACTCAGATCAAATACCAAGATCTCATTAAGCGTGTTAATTGATGTAACCGCGGACGCCGACCAGGGGCCAAGCCCACCACTCTCTTGGGTGGTCTCAACCTGCCCTGTCGCTCTGCCACAAAGTAACACTCGGGGACCGTTAGGAACCCAGGCCCACCACTACCTGGGTGGAACCACCTGTTCCTTCAGCCCCCATATCTGAATAGTAACATAAGTATGTAATAGTATATAGTATATACCCGTGATCACCTCCCAAAGTGATCACGGCCTAGTAGTACAGCATGGTAGACGTACAAGAGTGTAGGGCCACTGATGTAATACTAGCAACCTATACTAAGCATTTGGGATTGCAAGTAAGGTAACAACAGTAGTGTCGGTGCAACAAACCCTGGGTCTGTTTTCCA
The DNA here is from genome assembly GCA_032464435.1 of Aegilops umbellulata. Lineage (NCBI taxonomy): Eukaryota > Viridiplantae > Streptophyta > Magnoliopsida > Poales > Poaceae > Aegilops > Aegilops umbellulata. The sequence continues at coordinate 223,127,827 of CP136058.1, read as the reverse complement.
GACCGTGCACATGCCTAAAGAGCAAGGTTGCAACGTCCAAAACGAGATCGAGTTGAAGAGATAGCTCTTTTGAGAAATCAGAGGGCAGATCAAGAAGACCAAGTCAAGCCAAAGGAAGCAAGACACCACTAAGGGAAAGCCTCACTTGCCAGGCAGGCGAGCCTGGCGAGGTCGAGGTTACTCCGAAGACAAGTCTCAAGACAACCCTGGCAATCTTGCCGGGGACGCGAAGGGTGGGCCACCCCGCCAAGGTTGCACCGCTCCACCTCACAACGACGCATGTCATCAATCGGTGCGGTGTCAAGCCCCTAAGTGACTAAGTGGCTGTTTCTTGACACATGGCAGCCACTTCCTATGGAAATCGCCTCCAAATGACTCCCGTCCATAGACGTGTCATGCAGGCAGGTGAGAAGGTGGCCAAACGGCCCGGCAAGGCTTGCCGGGCATGCAACAATATGACACTAAGCGGCGCATTTAATACGCTCTGCCCAATCTGTAGAGTTAGGTATGATAGCACTGTTTGCTATCTAATCAGTACACAATGACTGATTTGCCATTGTGGTGACCCCTTGAGCTATAAAAGGAGGGCCATGGCAACCATAGAAAGGATTCAGACCCTTGTACACTCATGCGCATGTAGCTGCCCTCACCCCGAGCCAACCCTGCCGGGCTAGAGCGTTGCGTCTCCACCGCAATCCACCATCAATCCACCAAAGCAGGAGTAGGGTTTTGCGCCTCGCGGCGGCCCGAACCTGGGTAAAACTGCCCGTACGATCTCTGTCGTGCTGTGCTACGTTCTCGGCTCTTTGTGCAACGTGCTCATCCCCCCTGTCGAACCACAAGGGGCTGATCGTCCCATAGGTGGTCGTGGTTTCCCACGACATCTTTGGTGCGCCAGGTAGGGGGAAGCGCTTGTGCGAACCCGAGACGCATATGCAGTGTGTCATCTTCATCATCTTCTTAATCGACGGCTCCATCGTCCATGGCGCCCAAGAAGAAGCCCGGTGCTGCAGCCCATCCGTCCACTTTGAAGGCCCCATCGCACGCAGCCGCCGACGCCGCGGGGGCTATGAGAACGCACGGAGATGAGTATGCTGCGGGGGACATGGTCGGCGCAGGTGGTGTCTTGGAATTGTCACGGCAGATGTCCTCTTGCAAGGACTTAGTCGTGGAGCCATCGCAACTAGGAAGCTTAAAGGGGTTAATCGGGAGAAAGGACACGCAAGGTTTATACTAGTTCAGCCCCTTGCGGTGAAGGAAGGCCTACGTCTAGTTGGGTTGGTATTGCTTGAGGTTTCAATGACCAGGGAGCGAGATACGCTATGCCTGGCTCTCGATGAGTTGTTTTCTGCCCTAAGCCGCTGGCGGGTCGTCCCCTTATATACACGGGTTGACACCCTGCGGCCTACAGAGTCCCGGCCGGCTCATAAACAGTGTCCGGCTCGGCGACTAGTTACTTCTACCTTACAGTACAAGTTATACCATCATGGCGGTTTATCTTTACGGGCCTCAGAGCCGCCTGCAGGCCTATAGGCCTTTTAGTGAACCACCATCTTCATGCCTTGGTCTTGGGCTTCTGATGAGCCTCTCTTTACGTAACCCGGCCCCTCCTGGACGGCTTACACAAATAGTCATATCCCCAACATTAGGCCCCAGATTGATTTGAACCGGTTCATGTCAATCTTTGGAAAACCTTATAAACTGGTCTTTAGTCTTCTGTCTTGTGCAAAAGGTTTAACCCGCCGTGACATCATCATCTAGCTCCAAGTTAGATCATCGTGACGTCATCTCTCATAAAACTCATTTTTTATTCCGTCATACCTTCAACGGATCTCTGCCTTTACTGACCCTCCCGAAAATCGAGGCGTCGGGGCCGCTGGATAATGATGTGTTGGTCTCCTCGTTTCTCGCGCCTTCTCAGTCGTCCCTCCTTATAAATAGGCGTGGCCTAGGTCTTTTTCATTTCCTCCGGTCGTCTTCTTCCTGGCACTCCTTTTCTGCCGCTCGAGCTCCGCCGCCGCCACCGTCGGAAACCTCGTCTTCACCGACTCAAGCCGGTGCAGCAGCCTGTTTCTTGATCAGAGAACGACGGCAACCCTCCACAGTTCTTCCGCATCGGTGAGTTCTCTTTCCCCCCTTTCTCAGATCTGCATTAGTACTTCCTTGAGTTCGTCGACGTTCATCGCCGCCCGACGTAACCTCCATTAGTTCTTACCTCTAATACCTTGCTCAGATCGTAAAAACCACATAGAACTGCTGCAGAGGATGTTTCATGCTTATTATGTACGAAAACAGATCTGATTTCCTTGTTTTGGAAGCCCTCCTTGAGTATATGAACTTCCCTGTACTGTTTTAGGTCTAGAAATTTTTCCTTTCCAGAGCATCGTTTGATCCAAAATAATATTTGCAATTTGTGAAACCTGTTTGCTCCATACTTAGCCAAAAACTGCGTCTGTTGACTTTGTTTCAGCCATAGTAGTTCGTGTAACCGGTTTAAGATAACACAGGCTGTCAGCACCTCTTGCTTCTGGCAACTTAAGAAAATCTTAATCATCTTTAATACCTGCAGCTGTTAAACATTATCACATAGTTACTTGTATGTCATTAGGCCCCTTCTTAAGACGCCATCTTAAATAACCCAATAATGCTTATTCTCTGGGTTATAATAAACCGTAAAATTTCCTTTATCTTGTTGTAGGCTTCAATTTACACAATGGCACCCAAAGCTGTCAAATCCACCGTTACAGAGAGCTCTTTAGCTGGGTTTGTGAAATCCGGCCATCTGCCCCAAAAGGAAATTATGTCCTATCGTGCTCCTAACCCATCAGAGGAGAAACCTCAACCCAAGGAAGGGGAGGTAATTGTGTTTACGGATCATATGAACCGGGGCTTTGCTCCACCCGGGTCAAAATTCTTCAGAGGTGTTTTGCATTTCTTTGACCACAGACCTCAAGACATCGGGCCCAACTCCGTGTCGAATCTCTGCAACTTCCAAGTGTTTTGCGAGGTGTACCTTGGAGAAGAGCCAAATTTGACCTTGTTCAGAGAGCTGTTTTATTTGAACTGGGAAAATGAACGTGCCAATGGGCCCAGTCTGGAACTCAGTGGCATCTCGATCCAGCGGCGAAGAGACTGCCTTTTTCCTTATGCAGAGCTGCCAAGCCATCCGAAAGAGTGGAATCAGACATGGTTCTACTGCTAAGATACCTCTCCGGCTGGTGAGAATTGGCTACCCGGTTTTCACGCTCTGCGCTTGGAGTCCAACCACCCGTTGGCTGACAAATTATCTCCCGCTGAACGTATTCCACTTGCCCCCACCATAAAGAAGATTAAGGCTCTTTTGGGCAATGGTTTGGACGACATTGATTTGGTCCGGACCAGGATTACTTGGCGGGTGATTCCGTTAAGCCGCCGTCCCGGCTTAATGTGTACTTACTCAGGGGAAAAGGATGACCCGCTGCGTCACAGCCCTGATGATTTACCAGATGACACGGTCGAGGCTATGATCCAGTCACTGTTGAAAGAGGGGACTGTGGTGAATAATACCTTCAGCTTACTCCCCTTCTGTAAGAACAGCCCGACCCCCGCAGTAAGTCATCAGCCTCAATGATCACCTTTTATTATGTTTACCTTATGTTTACTCATACCCCCTTACCACTCCTTACAGGCAAACGACAAGTTCTGGAAAGTCCTGTATGATCATGAGGCGGCCAAACAAGCCCGGGCGGCAAAGAGGGCCGAAAAAAGAACCACCAGGCCTTCTACTTCAAAAAAAGAAAACCAAGTGCTTCAGAGGTGCTCCAGCTCGATGACTCTGACGATAACGAAGAAGAGGTAACCTTTCAACTTCCCTTACTCTTTTATCATTACCTTACTAACATTATTCTCCTATTCGGGAAGACACGGGGAATAGCCAACCCGTCGAGGAAGAGGTAACTATAATCTCCTCCGACTCCGAGCTTCGGCCACGTCAGAAAATTTGAGAGTAACCCGGAAAGTAAGATTTTCACACCCTTTGGCTTACCAAGATCCTGACTTTCTTTTGAAGCAACATCAATTTGAAAGCCGGAGGCAGACCCGGACCAGCAAGGATGCAGAGCTCTCCTCCGGCTTGCCTGACACAACCCGAAAGCGTCGGACTGAGGTTATCTCCAACTTATCCCCTTTTTTACCTTTGGCGGGTCTAATCCGTCAACCTCTCAATTCATCTGACTCCAATTATCAGGATACATCTCCTTCATCCGGCGAGTCTATGCAGTCAAACATGCCGGCTTTTAAGACTGCCCCTGGGTAATATCAATTTATTTACCTTACTTTTTTTCTTCCTCATGTTCCTTTACTCATTCTTCCGCTTTGTCCATAGTGTGCAAGTGAAGCCCAGGAAGAAAACGAAGAAAGATAAGCCGGCCCAAGACCCTGTGGTGACTGAATCGGAACTGGGCACAGTTGCTCCCGGCTCTCCCACACATCAACCACCATCTGAACCAGCTCAGGATACTTCAGTACCAACTTCTGATCCGCCTGCTAAAGATATTATTGATGGTTCTGTTAACCCGGAAGCACCTAGCCCGGTTAAAAAGGCTGACCCAGAGGTGGAATTTCTCAAGGCTCAATTCGTTGAACCGGCCAGGCCCACTATCCTTGCCAAGTGTTCGGATAAAGAGGAGTTGCTAGAACGCCGTAAGGCCAAGATGGGTATCACCGACTATACTCATTTGAGTATTGGAGAGATCGTCTCGGGCTACATCAACCAGGTGCAAAGCAGCCGTGACCTGGAGATTGACATGGTGAAGCAAATACAGCAAAAATCTGATGTATAACTTACGCTTCCTTACTTTCAATCATACTTACTGTACTAGCCCCCAAGTCTATTGCTTATGAATAAATATGCTGTAGACTTAGAAACATTGTTAGAGCTGCTTGCCCGGCTTAAATAAGAAATATTTAAACCGGCTATAACACAATACCTTCAACTTGCGATACACATTAGCCCCCAAGTGCCAAGCATCTTTGCGTGCAAAATGCTTGGGACTTTAATATCCAGGACCGGCTTAATAATTTAGAAAGCTTCAATACACATTAGCCCCCAAGTGTCAAGTATGTTTGCTTGCAAAGTGCTTGGGACTTAAGATTATTTATCATGACTCTGACTGTAACCCGGGATAATGCAGGCCACCATAAGTCAATTTGAATCAGAGATTGCTGGCCTTAAGAGCCGCCTGTCAGCCCAGGAACTTGAAATTCAAAATGCCAACTCCAAGTTTGAAGTCAGCGTCTCTGAACAAGAGAAGTCGAAGAAGAGTTTTGAAGCGGATAAGAAAATATGGGCTGACGAAAAAGCCTTACTGGTGACCCGGGCCGAGACAGCAGAAGCATCACTTGCAGAAGTAAGCACCGAACTGTCCGGCTTAAAGGATCAGATATCTCAAATGGTCTCAGCAATCTTTGGTAAGTACCAATATATGAAAACTTACACTGCAAACCTTTCGATGATAAATACCTTAATTCTTATCTCCGGTTTACCTTATGCTTTTTAACAATATAGGCCCCAGGAATACCAACCTTAAGCAAAATATGCTGATCAAGCTGAAGGCAGTCTATACACTGGTGGAACAATTTTACACTGGGTCACAACGTGCTCTGGCCGTTGTGGCTTTATCCAATGATGTTCCTTATCTCCTTCAAGATGTCCTGAAACGGCTTGCCGTACTCCCTCAGCGGGTTCAAGAGCTAAGGCGGGCATCTGCATGAGCCGGGGCTATAGCAGCATTGAGCCGGGCTAAAGCATGGATTCCAGAACTAGACCCGACCGACATCGCTCTTGGATACCCGAGTCTAAAGGACGATGGCACCTTATTTGATGAGGCAGACTTTACCGCCTGTGTGAAAGACATACGCCCGATGGCTACTCTTATTGGGAATGACACTGCTCTGACCAAATATCAATCGGGTTACGATAGGGAGAACCGGAGGATTCCAACACCTCATTACCATGAAGTCAGCCTGGTTCCTCCAACTCGTAAGCACACTTTTGCCCCTGAAGTCGATCCAATCGGTTTAATAGATGATGAAGCTGAGTTTGAGGTCTTGAGTGGCATTGACTGGGCCTCATCATCCTTCCAGGACAAAGCAGCCGGCGGAGAGGCGGAGAAGGATAACCCGGAAGCTTCAGGTCAACCCCAAGAGTAAATTGCCAGGCGCCACCTGCTTATGTCGTTGTAGAAAAACAATGACGCATCATTCAGACTCGGGGAGTCTTGTAATAGAGTAGAAAATACTTTGAGTTTTGTTATGCCTTCGCGCATACTTATGGCCCTTAATACTTGCATAAGCTGCCGTCACTATGCACTTCGTAGTTTATATGAATCTGTTATGTCCTTGCAGAAATGTCTTGCATTGCCCTACACATAAGAAAAACAGAAAACCCCTTGGCGACTTATCGCTTTGAGGGTTACATAAGCTTCTGATAACCCGGAATATACACTGAATAATTACAGGAAAACCAACTTATGATTAAACTTAGTAGACGTAATCATAATGATATACCTGTGATGCTTACGGTTACTTTTCCGGCTTATATAAGCCAACCCCTGAGGGTAAGTTTAACTCCTGAAAATTGGCACATAAAAGTTCACCTGGTACTTAACAACCTGATGTAACCAATATTAATCTCGGAGGATTGCAATGTACTCCATTGTGTTTTCAAGAGGGTCGCAAGATATCCAATATTGATACTTGTAAAATATGATGAACAAAATTCAAGGGTTTCTGATTCAAATACGATCAGTAAACCGTTCCAAAGGGGTTGAGCTAATATTCGGATACGATCTGTTAGCCCCCAGTGGCTGTGGCGATGCCGATCAAGTGGGTATCGACAGCTATGTTCTCTTTGGTTCGAATACGACCTATGTTTGAACAGGAATCCCCCAAGTGACCATAAGAGTTGTTTAATGACACTGATTCGAATACGATCCACATCAGACCCAAAGGGGTTAAGCTATGATTCAAATATGATCAAGAAGCCCCCAAGCGGGTTTGGCAGTATGTTGATCAAGTGCGTATTGACAGCTATGTTCTCTTTGGTTCGAATACGACCTATGTTTGAACAGGAAGCCCCCAAGTGATCACGGCTAGATTCAGATATGATCATAAGCCAGACCAAAGGAAAGCGGGATTCAGATATGATCCGCTTCTCCTTGGTTATCTCCACCACCTGACAAAGAAAACACATAAACCTTTTTTGGGAGTGGAAAAAAGGGCAGAGGTCCTGCTTTATTGCTTTATGTAATATACATAGTATAAATATATACACATTAGAGCCGGTGGCTCAAGTATAATAAGGCCGAAGATGAGCGATATTCCATGGCCGACGGGTCTGCTCCTCCGACTTACGTGAGTCTTTGTGCTCTCGAACGTCGATAAGGTAGTATGATCCGTTGTTCAGATTCTTGCTGACCACAAAGGGTCCTTCCCAAGGAGGGGCTAGCTTGTGCATGTCAGATTGATCCTGGATGAGTCGGAGCACTAAGTCGCCTTCCTGAAAGGTTCTGGACCTAACCCGGCGGCTGTGGTAGCGGCGCAGGTCCTGCTGGTAAATCGCCGAGCGGGCTATTGCCAAGTCTCGCTCTTCATCCAACAGGTCAAGTGCGTCTTGCTGAGTTTTTTCGTTGTCTGCCTCAACATAAGCCGCCACACGGGGTGAGTCATGACGGATGTCACTTGGCAGGACCGCCTCTGCTCCATACACCATAAAGAAAGGCGTGTAACCCGTAGATCTGTTAGGTGTAGTATTGATGCTCCAAAGTACAGAAGGTAACTCCTCCACCCAACAACCCGGCGTCCGCTGCAAGGGGACCAAGAGCCGGGGCTTGATACCCCTCAAGATTTCTTGATTAGACCGTTCTGCTTGACCATTGGATTGAGGATGAGCCACAGCCGAAACGTCAAGCCGGATATGCTCTCGTTGACAGAACTCTTCCATAGCTCCTTTGGAAAGGTAGTGCCGTTATCAGTTATGATGCTGTGTGGAAAACCAAAACGAAAAATCACCTTTTTCATAAACTGGACCGCCGTGGCTGCATCACACTTACTGACTGGCTCCGCCTCCACCCACTTTGTGAACTTGTCAACTGCCACCAAGAGGTGCGTCTTTTTATCTTTAGACCTTTTGAAAGGCCCGACCATATCAAGCCCCCAGACTGCAAACGGCCAAGTAATTGGAATCATCCTCAATTCTTGAGCTGGCACATGGGCTCGTCGTGAGAACTTATGACATCTGTCACATTTACTGACCAGATCTTCTGCATCAGCATGAGCCGTCAGCCAATAAAACCCATGACGGAAAGCTTTGGCCACAAGAGATTTTGAGCTGGCGTGATGACCACAATCGCCTTCATGAATCTCACAAAGGATCTCCTGACCCTCTGTAGGTGACACGCAATGCTGAAACGCTCCAGTGACGCTGCAGTGATGTAACTGGCCATTGACAATTGTCATGGACTTGGACCGCCGGACAATTTGTCTTGCCAAGGTCTCATCTTCGGGCAACTCTCCCCGGGTCATGTAAGCCAAATAAGGCACTGTCCAATCCGGGATAACGTGGAGAGCCGCCACCAGCTGTGCCTCCGGGTCTGGTATTGCCAGATCTTCCTCTGTAGGTAACTTAACAGAGGGATTATGCAAAACATCAAGAAAGGTGTTAGGCGGCACCGGCTTACGCTGAGATCCCAGCGGGCTTAAGGCATCAGCCGCCTCATTCTTCCTTCGATCAATGTGTTCCACCACATAACCCTTGAAGTGTCCAGCCACAGCATCAACTTCACGACGGTAAGCCGCCATAAGGGGATCTTTAGAGTCCCACTTGCCTGACACCTGTTGAGCCATAAGGACTGAGTCTCCTAAACATCTTACCCGGCTCAAGTTCATCTCTTTGGCCATCCGGAGACCATGGAGTAGGGCCTCGTACTCAGCTGCATTGTTAGTACAAGGAAACATAAGCCGGAGCACATAACAAAATTTATCACCTCGAGGGGAAGTTAACACGACTCCAGCCCCCGAGCCTTCCAACTGTCTGGACCCATCAAAGTGAATAGTCCAATATGTGTTATCGGGCTTCTCCTCAGGTGCCTGTAGCTCTGTCCAGTCATTGATGAAATCCACCAAGGCTTGAGACTTAATGGAAGTACGTGGCACGTACTTCAGACCTTGAGGCCCGAGCTCGATGGCCCACTTGGCGACTCGTCCTGTAGCCTCTTGTTCTGAATAATGTCTCCCAAGGGGGCAGAACTTACCACAGTGATAGGGTGCCCTTGGAAGTATTGCTTCAGCTTCTGGCTTGCCATGAACACCCCATAAACAAGTTTTTGCCAATGAGGATATCTTTGTTTTGACTCAATGAGTACCTCACTAACATAATAAACCGGCCGTTGAACCGGATGTTCCTTACCAGCTTCCTTACGCTCCACCATGATTGCAACACTGACGGCTCGTGAATTAGCAGCCACATATAACATCAAAGGCTCTTTGTCAATGGGAGCTGCAAGAACCGGCGGCTCAGATAACTGCCTCTCCAAATCCTCAAAAGCAGCATTAGCAGCATTACTCCAGACAAAGGTGTCTGCCTTCTTCATCAGTTGGTACAGCGGCAGGGCCTTCTCACCTAACCGGCTTATGAACTGGCTTAAAGCAGCAACACAACCTGCCAGTCGCTGAACATCGTTGATACATGCCGGTTTAGCCAAAGAAGTGATTGCCTTGATCTTCTCCGGATTAGCCTCGATGCCCCTGTTTGAGACCAAGAATCCCAAAAGCTTGCCTGCAGGCACACCAAATACACACTTCTCCGGGTTAAGCATCATCTTGTAAACCCGGAGGTTGTCAAAGGTTTCTCTGAGATCAGGTATCAAGGTTTCCGTCTCTCTAGACTTCACCACTATGTCATCCACATAAGCATGAACATTGCGCCCAATCTGATTGTGGAGACAATTCTGTACACACCGCTGATAAGTCGCTTGGGCACTCTTGAGCCCGGAAGGCATAGACACATAGCAGAAGGCTCCAAACGGAGTGATGAAAGCCGTCTTCTCCTGATCCTTAACTGCCATCTTTATCTGATGATACCCAGAGTAGGCATCCAAAAAGCTCAAACATGCACAACCCGCCGTAGCATCAATGATTTGATCAATACGGGAGAGAGCGAAAGGATCAGCTGGACAAGCCTTATTTAAGTCCGTGTAATCCACACACATCCGCCAGGTGCCGTTTTTCTTGAGCACGAGCACCGGGTTAGCCAACCACTCTGGGTGAAAAACTTCGACAATGAACCCAGCTGCCAAGAGCCGGGCGACCTCCTCTCCTATAGCTTTTCGTCGTTCCTCATTGAATCGCCGCAGAAACTGCCTGACCAGCTTATACTTCGGATCAATATTAAGAGTGTGCTCAGCGAGTCCTCTCAGTACACCCGGCATGTCAGAAGGCTTCCATGCAAAGATGTCCCGGTTCTCATGAATGAACTCGATGAGCGCGCTTTCCTATTTAGGATCCAAGTCGGCACTGATGCTGAATTGCTTAGATGAATCGCCTGGAGTAAAATCAACAAGCTTAGTCTCTGCAGCCGACTTAAACTTCATGGCCGGGTCATGTTCCATAGTCGGCTTCTTGAGGGAGGTCATATCTGCTAGGTCAACGTTATCTTGGTAAAATTTGAGCTCCTCTGCTGCACAGATAGACTCAGCATAAGCCGCGTCGCCTTCTTCGCATTCCAGGGCCACCTTTCGACTTCCATGCACAGTGATGGTGCCCTTATGACCCGGCATCTTGAGCTGTAAGTAAACATAACACGGCCGCGCCATGAACTTGGCATAAGCCGGCCGTCCAAACAAAGCGTGATACGGACTCTTGATTTTGACCACCTCAAAGGTTAACTTTTCAGCCCTAGAATCATGCTCGTCTCCAAAAGCCACCTCTAGCTCAATCTTACCCACAGGATACGCCGACTTACCAGGCACCACTCCATGGAAGACGGTGTTGGAAGTCTTTAAATTCTTGTTAGTTAAGCCCATGCGCCGAAAGGTCTCGTAATAGAGGATGTTGATGCTGCTACCTCCATCCATGAGCACCTTAGTAAATTTATAACCACCAACCTGCGGTGCCACCACCAGGGCCAGTTGACCCGGATTATCAACCCGGGGAGGGTGATCCTCCCTACTCCAGACAATGGGCTGCTCTGACCACCTCAAGTAACGAGGGACTGCCGGCTCAACAGAATTCACCGCCCTCTTATGGATTTTCTGATCACGTTTACACAAACTTGTGGTGAACACGTGATACTGCCCGCTGTTTAGCTGCTTTGGATGGCTCTGATAACCCGACTGCTGCTACTGCTGCTAACCTCCTTGACCAGACTGCTGTTGGTTATAACCACCCTGGTTTCCCTGGAAACCGTACCCTGAACCGCCGCCCGGGCCATGAAAGCCGCCACCTCCTGAGCCGCCGCCCGGGCCTTGATTGCCATCAAACATATTGGAATTCTTGAAAGCTTTCATGATTGCACAATCCTTCCATAAATGAGTCGCTGGCCGTTCCCGGGTGCCATGTTTCGGACAAGGCTCATTGAGTAGCTGTTCAAGAGATGGACCTGACCCACCGGACCGAGGGGGTGGTTTCCCCTTGTGCTTCTGACTGTTACCCTGTGCATTAGCCACAAATTCCGGGTGACCGTCCGCCTTACGCTTATTGCCTCCTTGATTTGCCGGGTTACGCTGCTGACCCTTTCCATTACCGTTCTTCTTTCCCTTCCCTGTCTTTTCCTCATCAGACGCGTGATCCTTGGTACTATCAGAATCGGCATATTTAACTAAAGCCGCCATCAACGTCCCCATATCATTGCAATCACGCTTAAGACGCCCCAGCTTCTGTCTCAGAGGCTCAAAGCGGCAATTTTTCTCCAGCATGAGAACTGCTGAGCCGGCATCCATCTTGTCAGACGAATGTATTATCTCTTTGACCCAGCGCACCCAATGAGTCATGGATTCGCCTTCCTCCTGCTTACAATTTGTCAAGTCCACAATCGACATAGACTGCTTGCAAGTGTCCTTAAAGTTCTGGATGAAACGAGCCTTTAGCTCTGCCCATGAACTAATGGAATTGGGTGGCAAACCCTTTAACCAAGAACGGGTCGTTCCGTCCAACATCATGGTGAAGTACTTAGCCATCGCTGCGTCGCTAACCTCCAGCAGCTCCATGGCCATCTCGTAACTTTCAATCCATGCCCCAGGCTATAAATCGGCCGTATAATTCGGCACCTTTTGAGGTCCCTTGAAATCTTTGGGCAGACGTACATTACGTAGAGCCGGTACCAGACAAGGGACACCTCCGGTTCTAGTAGCAACACCTGCCTCAACGGAAGCCGTCGGGTAAGCCGGTGAGTCCCGTTGGGCCGCTAGCTGAGCCGCTAGCTGAGCCGCCCGCTCGTCTTCCTGACATATCTGATCCTGAACCGGGTTATACCCGCCGGGCTAGTTCCGGCGCTGAGCGCTACTTGACAAGGCCTCTGATTCCATGTGTCTACTGTAACTCGGGCTCCGGTTTTGACGAGGCGGAGCTAACCAAGGCGTAGGAGTTGAGTGAATCCTGTCCCGGCTGTAGGAGTAGGTCTCTTGCTGAGCCAGAGCTGTTTGGACAAGTTCCCTGATCCTCCAGGTTTCCACCGCTGTCGGATCATCACCATCCACTGGGAGAGCCGCCAAACGTGCTGACGCTGCTATTAAGTTCTCCATGGGGTTGGAGAAGTGACCCGGTGGTATTGGCACGTAACGGGGTGGCGCCATATTGCCGTGAAGAGGCGCCGTCACCTGAGGCTAAACCGGGCCTCCCACTCCGGATGTCATAAACTGATTTGCACCTGGCGGGTTACTTGGGCCGGCTCCGGGTGTAGCAAAGAGATTCCGAGGATCATAAATCTGAGGTAAACGGGACTGAGTTTTCTGATGCCCCCTCCTCATTACCTCATTAGATGCATTCAGGCTCATCGTGAGCTGAAAAGCCTCTGCCTGAAGTTGTTGCGCCCGTACGTCCAAAGCCGCCCGCTCTGTGGCTAATCTAGTATCTTCCGCTGCTAAGGTTTCCTTGGCCTGGGCGATCTCCTCACGAACCTGTGCCACCTCTGCCTCATGCTCAGATTGGTTCGCAGGGATGACTGTAGCAGTTAACAGGGCCGTAAGTTTATCCATGAGATCCATCAACCCCTAAGCCGGTGAGCGCACAGGGCCTCCTGCCACGGCTGCTCCTAACCTGGACGTTATCGCTGTTGAGGTCGTAGAATTTTGGCCGGGTTGAGTGCCAGCCATGAAGACTCCTGCCCAGTTTGGCGACTCTGAGGGGTCCGAAATAGTGCTGCCATCGGAATAGCCCCCTGGCACACCATCTTGAACTTGATACGGCGAATCTGTTGAGCCGGCGGATGAATCACCGTCAGAGAGGACGGTCGGCTCACCATAATCTTCAGATCCTTCAGAAAGTTCACCTCCGTGGATGCAACCCACAAAGGCACGCTTCACGACGGGTTGAGCTCGGGCGGGTCTCGCACGCTAAGCCGTCTCGATGAGGTCGGTGCAGTTGTCCGGCTCAGGGCCCGGCTCACCAATCCGACCGATGAAGACGTGAATTCCACCAAAGGGGACCCGGTACCCGCACTCAATTGAGCCGGCGTCGGGGCCCCAGCCTTCACATCGATGTAGATCTTGCCGCGACGACTCTTGGTCATCCGGCCAACTACATATCCCTTGAGCCCTTCGAAGCTGCCCTTCAAGAACTCAGATCCACCGTGCGCTGGCCCCACGGTGGGCGCCAACTGTCATGGAATTGTCACGGCAGATGTCCTCTTGCAAGGACTTAGTCGTGGAGCCATCGCAAGTAGGAAGCTTAAAGGGGTTAATAGGGACAAAGGACACGCGAGGTTTATACTAGTTCAGCCCCTTGCGGTGAAGGAAGGCCTACGTCTAGTTGGGTTGGTATTGCTTGAGGTTTCGATGACCAGGGAGCGAGATACGCTATGTCTGGCTCTCGATGAGTTGTTTTCTACCCTAAGCCGCTGGCGGTCGTCCCCTTATATACACGGGTTGACGCCCTGCGGCCTACAGAGTCCCGGCCGGCTCATAAACAGTGTCCGGCTCGGCGACTAGTTACTTCTACCTTACAGGACAAGTTATACCATCACGGTGGTTATCTTTACGGGCCTCAGAGCCGCCTGCAGGCCTTTAGGCCTTTTAGTGAACCGCTATCTTCATGCCTTGGTCTTGGGCTTCTGATGAGCCTCTCTTTACGTAACCCGGCCCCTCCTGGATGGCTTACACAAATAGTCATATCCCCAACAGGTGGTGTCGTCACCACTTCCCCTACGGGCGAAATGAGGGCGGAAGGCACCGGAGAAGGACAACACCAACAGCATCCCAGCGGCCATGCTCCATGAGGTACGGGTGGAGATATCATTCCGTCTGTGCCTGTCCGTCCGGTCGAAGGGCACAGCCACAGCGGTGGCACTCGCTCTGGGGCGAATTGCAACTCTCCGGCCGCTCCCACTGGGGGCGTGGCCGCAGGGCTTGTGCCACCCCCGGAACGAGCTGACCCAGCTGATGCGCCAAACGGAGCCGCTGGCCCTCAAGCGCCTCCACCTCGTCACCACACCACCCTGGCGACATGCTCACGATGATGAGAACACAGCGTAGCTACTACCGGCGCCATCAGGAGGTAGCTGACGTTACGGTCTATGTCGTCATCCATGCCAAGCACCACTTCAGAGTCCATAGCGCGAGCCCAGCTGCTGTTGAGATTTCCGCCGGCAGCAGATCAGATGGATGAGTGGTGAGCCACCATTCAATGCCGGATTGGTTTCGCCGAGGCGGGAGGATCACAACGAGATGGCCTGCCACAGCCTCCCAGGCGATGACAACGGCCCGTGCTGCTGGCCATGCCGAAGGGGCCACCCCCATGGTGCAATCCCCTCTGCGATAGCCTACATAGGGGCCACAGTCGGAGCCACGCGATCAAGAACCTGACGACGTCTCGATGGCTTTGTCTAACCCTCGAGCGCGTCAAGGCCAACGGTGAGTCCTGGAGGACACGGAAAGGGAAGGAGCGTGCGTCACCATCGAGCAACGTCGTGATACCCACCGCCGGTCCGATAGGCGCAGTGGCCCTGACGTCGACGAGCCCACTCTCGGTGAAGGTGGGTACCTACCTTTCGAGGTTGGGTGCCCTGCCTTCACTTGTGAGTTGCAGCAAGTCTGTTGTCCATATACCCACACGTTTAAGCCAGAAATACCAGAGAAGTACGACGGGAAACTAAACCCGACAGAGTTCTTGAGCATCTATACCATAGTTGTTCAAGCTGCCGGGGGAAAGATGAGAAGGTGTTCGCCAACTACTTACCTTTGGCACTCAGGCCAAATGTGAGGTCTTGGCTAATGCACCTACGGAGAACTCCATTCCCACCTGGGCTGACCTGTGCTATGAGTTTGTTGGCGCCTTCATGGGCAGCCATCAGGAACCAGGATGGCCCAGCGACTTGCAGATCCTCCCACAGAAGGAAGGAGAGACTCTACGAAAGTACATGTAGAGGTTCAGCCGAGTACACAGGAACATCCCAGACATCCACCCGGCAGCTATGGTAGCTGCATTCCAGTCCAACGTGCGTAATCGTCGGATATGTTCCAAGATGAACGTTCGGTTGCCCAAGACTGTGAAGGAGCTTTACACTCTAGTGGATAAGTGTGCTCGGGTAGAGGAGGGGAGGCGGCTCCCCGGTGAAGAGGATGGCATCAACATCGACTCAGAGGATGACGACGAGGCCATCAGTCAGAATAAGAAGAACAAGAAGCGCAACAAAAGGCACAAGGATAAGGTAGTGATGACCGTTGAGGGATCGGGCGCACCTAGTACCGGCAAGAAGGCCAAGAATGAAGTTTTCGGCAAGGAAGTTGCCGCGTGCACTAATTGCCGAGAAGCTACGGCTGCCGACAAGGCTGGGAAAGGTAATGGTCCGTACTGCAAGATCCATCGGACCAAGGGCCACGATCTCCAGGAGTGTCGTCGAGTCGAGCAACTCATCAAGAAGTAGAGGGCTGAATACGAGAAGCGTGATAAGGATAAAGGTCAACCCTTCCTTGGACTGAGAAGATCGTATTTGATGTGGTTGACCTCCCCCTACCGTACAACCGTACAATGAAATCCTTGGTCGCCCAGCCCTGGCCAAATTCATGGCGGCATCCCACTATGCCTACAACACCTTGAAGATGTCAGGGCCGATAGGCATCATTTCCATTCCGTCAGACAAGAAGGATGCAATCATTTGTGTGGACAAGATGTACCGGCAAGCAGTCACGGCAGAGGCCGCTGAAGCCAGTGTTCCCGCCAAGGAAAACAAGAAGAAGGGGAGAAATAGCAAGGATGCCATCAAGGAACCAGGGAAGCGTACCTCTTCGGAGTACGTTGCGCTTGTTGATGACTTGCTGGAGAGTTCCAATAGGAAGCGACCCAAGGCTGCTGCACCCGCTGTGAAGGGCTAGCTGGCGCTGATGGTACCTTTACTATCAGTGCCACCCTCGATGACAAATAGGAAAGCGCACTCATTGCCATCCTGCGGGCGAATATCAATGTGTTTGCCTGGCAACCATTTGATATCCCTAGTGTTCCCAGGGAGGTAATCGAGCACCACCTTGTTGTCTGCCCACATGCCCGAACCGTCAAGCAGAAGGTCCAGGAGCAAGCTTTGGAGTCGCAACAGTTCATTGTGGAGGAGATCAAGAAACTTGGGGCAGCTAGTCTGGTCAGAGGAGCACTGCATCCAACTTGGTTAGCAAATCCTGTGGTGGTACGCAAGGCTAATGGGAAATAGAGGCTTCGCATAGATTTTACGGATCTGAACAAGGCATGCCCAAAGGACCATTGGATTCCACCTCCGGGAATGACCTGCTTTCTTTCCTGGATGCATACTCTGGGTACCACCAGATCTTCATGTCTAAGGAAGACGAAGAGAAGACCGCATTCATAACCCCATGTGGCACGTACTGCTTCGTACGGATGCCCTTTGGGTTGAAGAGCATCGGGTCTACTTTTCCAAGGGCAGTCCAGATTGGCTTTGAAACCCAGCTGCACAGAAACATTGAAACTTACATGGATGAGATTGTGCTCAAGACCAAGGACGGATCAACCCTCATCTAGGATTTGGAAGAAACCTTTGCTAATCTGCGCAAGATCAACTTGAAGCTGAATCTGGAGAAGTGTGTGTTTGGCGTCCCTTTCGGCAAGCTACTTGGGTTCTTTGTGTCATATCAGGGGATAGAGTCCAACCCCGACAAGATCAAGGATATCAAGCAGATTCAAGCGCCCAAGAAAGTTAAGGACATGAGGCGTTTGACAGGATGTGTTGCTGTGCTTAGTAGGTTCATTTCCAAGTCTATCGAGCGCGCTTTGCCGTTCTTCAAAATCTTGAAGAAGGCAGGGCCTGTGGAGTGGACCTTGGAGGCGGATGTTATTCTACAAGATTTGAAGAACTATCTTTCCTTTGTGCCCACTTTGGTCGCTCCCAAACCACAAGAGTCGTTGCTGCTATACTTAGCGGCAACCAATCAAGTGGTTAGTGCAGCACTAGTGGCACCGCGGGAGGTAGATGAAGCGGCAGCCTCAGCTATTGTTCCCTTTGGAGAGGAAAGCGAATGCGTCCCGGCAAGGTTAGATGCAGTCCAAGACAAGGAAGAGCAAGGCAGCGGAGACAGCCCCAAGGTTGCGGCAAGGAATAAAATGGTGCAGTTCCCAGTGTACTTCGTTAGCTCCCTATTGCAGGGGGCTAGATCAAGGTACTCTGGCGTGCAAAAGTTGATTTTTGGTCTCATCATGGCCTCAATGAAACTGCGCCACTACTTCCAAGCCCACGAGATCACGGTTGTCACCTGCTTTCCTTTGCAATACATACTCATAAACCCCAAGGCCACCGACAGGATAGTGGAGTGGGCCTTGGAGTTGTCCAGTTTTGGTATAAAGTTTGAGAGCACATCAACTATTCAGAGCAGAGCACTGGCGGAATTTATTTTAGAGTGGACACCAACCCCTAATGAAGAAGTGTTGGAGACAGTTATCCCCGGCAAGGAGGCGCCCCAAGAATGGATTATGTATTTCGATGGTGCCTTCTCCATACAAGGTGCAGGGGCTGGCGTACTTCTCGTTTCTCCCACTAGGGAACACCTTAAGTACATCATCCAAATGCATTTTCCCTGGGAGAAGGCTACCAACAATACTGCAGAGTACAAAGGGCTCCTTGCGGGGCTCAGGATTGCAACAGAACTGAGAATCAAGAAGTTGATCATCCGCGGAGACTCGCAACTTGTGGTGAGACAAGTAACCAAGATTACCAAAGCCCATTAATGGAGGCATACATTGAGTAAGTGAGAAAGTTGGAGGCGCGCTTTGACGGATTACAAACAGAGCACGTACCCTGTGCGGAAAACAGCATCGCTGATCTTCTGTCGAAGTGCGCTGCACAAAAACTCCCTATGGAACTAGGGACTTTTGTTCTCCATTTGACTCAGCCCTTCATATCCCCGACAACAATGGCCAGAAAGAGGAGGAAACTGGACTCCGGCACGCCTCTCCCGGCAGAGCCTCGTGAGGCCCCCGGCAGAGAGCTTGGCGGGAAAACTCCCCTTCGATCACTGAGTTGCACCCTCCCACCAGACCACCGGTCCCTGCGATGGAGGAATGCGCTCTCATGAATGAGGAGGTGCGGCTAGTCCTTGTTGCCGAGCCTCAGGATCCAACTTGGGCGCGGCACATAGTCCATTTCCTCCAAACTGGAGAACTTCAAGAAGAGGAAGAAGAAGCTGAAAGAGTAGCCCGGAGGGCCAGTATGTATCACTTTGTTGACGACACGCTATACATAAGAAGGCCCAACGGTGTGAAATTGAAGTGCATTTGACGGGAAGAAGGAAAGGAACTGCTAGCAGACAAGGGTATTGCGGCTCACACATTGGATCAAGGGCTCTGGTTGAAAAAGCCTTTCGGCAAGGATTTTACTGGCCCACGGCCCTCCAAGATGCAGTTGAGTTGGTCACAAAATGTGAAGTCTGCCAGTTCCATTCCAAGAATATCCATGTGCCTGCCCAAGCTCTTCAGACAATCCCTTTGTCATGGTCGTTTTCGGTCTGGGGGCTCGACATCTTGGGCCCATTCCCCCGTGCTACTGGGGGCTTTGAATTCTTTTTTGTTGCACTTGACAAGTTTACAAAGTGGCCGGAAGTAGAGCCCGTGAGAAAGGTGACTTCACAGTCAGCTATCAAGTTCTTGAAAGGACTGGTGTGCCGCTTCGGGGTCCCTGCCTGAATAATCACCGACAAGGGCACCCAATTCACGAGCCACGCCTTCATGCGATACGTTCGTGCCCTCGGAAGCAAAATCTCATTTGCCTTTGTTGCTCATCCAAGGAGCAACAGGCAAGCTGAGAGGGCGAATGCTGAAGTGTTGCGAGTACTCAAGACAAGAACATTTGGTAAGCTGCAGAAGTGGGGCAGGCGATGGATCGACGAGCTGCTGGTGGTTCTTTGGTCCCTCAGAATGACACCAAATCGAGCTACCGGGCAGACTCCCTTCTCCCTAGTGTATGGGGCAGAAGCAGTTATCCCCACGGAACTCATTTACGAGTCACCTAGAGTGCTTGCCTATGATGAAATAGCGCAAGAATAGCACTGGCGTGACGACACTGTGCTACTCGAGGAGAACCGTCTCTGGGCTGCTATGCGTGCTGCACGCTACCAGCAAGCCCTGCATCGCTATCACAGTCGCATGGTTCATGCCCGGAGTTTTGAGGAAGGCGACCTTGTCCTTAGGCGTGTTCAGTCTGCCAAGGGTACAAAAAAGTTGACGCCGAAGTGGGAAGGCCCTTACCGGGTAGTACGAGTCACCATACCAGGCACAGTCCTTCTAGAGACCAGAGCTGGCATTCAATTGCAAAACTCATGGAACATTGAGCATCTCCGTAAGTTCTACCCATAAGGCACGGTTGGCGGACCCTGCCCGGCAGCCGCCCTTTTGTACATGCATTGCCGATGTTGCATGTAACCCCTTGTACAAAGCCAAGTGCAGACCCTGAGCAACAGAGAAATAAATCAAGCGTTGGGGGGCCCCGACAAATTGCATGCATGCACAAGCATATCATGAGCATAGCATGTTCATGTAGATAAGATCGCATGTGGCATCATTCTCATCTGCACTAAGCTATAGGGCTCTTACCGAGGACTTGTTCTCTAAGAAGAGAAAAGAAGACAAGCCTACGTCACAATCCCCGGTAAGTAGAGACTTGTGCATATGAAAATATCGCCACCTTCGAAACTTAGGTGATCCCATCCTTTGACTCGAACGTTGCTTCGGTCAGGATGGTTGCGGTGTCCTTTGGTGAAAAAGTTTGGCGGGGTCTGGTCCCTCTTTATGATTTGTGCCCGATAGGCCTAGCTCGGCGGCAACAAACTAAGGGTACCAGCATGATAGCATGACGGGGAAAACTTGTTTACTTGAATGTATAGAGGCATTCCACCTCTGCATGGGCATGTTACATGCACAAGTACCCGGAAAGGCTTGTCTTTTTCATTAATATGTTGATTAACAAGTATAGATCTTACAAAACGCAAACATGGGTAAAGAAGATTACATAATTTAAACTAAAGTTTGGCCAGTGCCTACATATTTTAGATTGAAAAAAGATAAGTGCCCCGTGATGCCCTTTCTTGTCCCTCTCCTCCTAGGCACTGCGGCGGGACACGAAGGGGGCAAAAGGAGCGCCTCGGCAGAAGCCCAGCCTGACCCTGTCAGGCCCTTTGACAAGGAGCCTGGCGGGAGCGGGAGTGCATGGGCGAAGGTGATGGTGAAGAGATCGGCGGGTGAGGGAGTCCTGGATTAGGGGGTCCTCGGATAGCCGGACTATAAACTTTAGCTGGACTGTTGGACTATGAAGATACAAGATTGAAGACTTCGTCCCGTGTCCGGATGGGACTCTCCTTGGCGTGGAAGGCAAGCTTGGCAATACGGATATGTAGATATTCTCCCTTGTAACCAACTCTGTGTAACCCTAGCCCCCTCCGGTGTCTATATAAACCGGAGGGTTTAGTCCGTAGGACATCAACAATCATACCATAGGCTAGCTTCTAGGGTTTAGCCTCTACGATCTCGTGGTAGATCAACTCTTGTAATACTCATATCGTCAAGATCAATCAAGCAGGAAGTAGGGTATTACCTCCATCGAGAGGGCCCGAACCTGGGTAAACATCGTGTCCCCCGCCTCCTGTTACCATCCGCCTTAGACGCACAGTTCGGTACCCCCTACCGAGATACGCCGGTTTTGACACCGGCATTGGTGCTTTCATTGAGAGTTCCATTGTGCCGTCACCGTAAGGCTTGATGGCTCCTTCGATCATCAGCAATGATGCGATCCAGGGTGAGGTTTTCCTCCCTGGACAGATCTTCGTATTCGGCGGCTTCGTACTGCGGGCCAGCTCGCTTGGCCATCTGGAGCAGATCGAGAGCTACGCCCCTGGCCATCAGGTCAGGTTTGGAAACTTGAACTATACTGCCGACATCCACGGAGACTTGATCTTTGATGGATTCGAGCCCATGTTAGGTGCGCCGCACAGTCACGACGAGCATGATTTTGCTCTGCCGTCAGATGGTGTTCGGGAGATCACACCTGTGGCTACTCCAGCTCTAGATCCGGAGCCGATTGCGCCATCCGAGGATGGGCGGATGGACCCCGCCTTGGAGGCCACACACTCAGTGGCGATAGAGCCGAATACTGACTTCACCTCCTATGAGACCTGTGTCGCCGGATCCTTGGATTCGTCCCCGGCCACAGGCCCCGAACCGCCTACGTCCAGGCTTATCGAATCCGATTGGGCGTCGATCATGGAGTTTACCTCCACGGATATCTTTCAACACTCTCCCTTTGGCGATGTGCTAAATTCACTAAAGTCTCTCTCCTTGTCACAAGGCCCTTGGCCGAACTGTGTCCGGCTCGAGTGGGAGGCGGACGACGAGAAAAATTCGTTCCCCACCCACCACCCATTTAATAGCCACTGTCGATGAATTAACCGACATGCTCGATTTCGACTCCAAAGACATCGACGGTATGGACAACGATGCAGGAGAAGAACAGGAACCACCGCCCACAGGGCGCTGGACAGCCACTTCGTCACACGATATATATATATGGTGGATACACCCAAAGAAGACAATGATGAAGAACGGGAGGTTGTAGCGAAGGATAACCCCCTCAAGAAGCAACCAAAGCGGCGACGCAGACGCCGCTCCAAATCCCGCCACGACAAAAACAACGATAACAGCGCAAGAAAGAATGAGACCCCGGTCGACTCCAAAGCAACAGAGCAGGACGAGCCAGCGGACGGCAAACATAGTACGGAGCCACTGTCCGATCACGGCGACACCGAGGGTAGAAATCATCAACCTGTCTCCGGAGAGGAGAATAGTCCGGATGACGATATACACATCATCCCGGAAAAGAACTTGGAACAAGAGAACCTCCACAGAAGGCTTATTGCCACCGCGAGGAGCCTTAAGAAGCAGAAACAAAGGCTTAGAGCCGCACAAAATACTCTCATCAGTAGATGGAACAAAGTGTTGGACACATCTGAAAAGTACTGTGGCAGTCGCCACACAAAGAGTTACCCAAAGCGCAAGCTGCTGCCTGAATTCGATGACGAGGCTTTAGAGCCTATGCAGCCAAAAATAAAACGGCCAATCAGCCGGATCGACCACCCCGTGGCCACGATAGGACGGCTAACGATGTCGGATATAAGCCAGCACACGACTCACTTGAAGACTTGCTCGAAAAAGCAGGTATAACCAGGTCCATCTACGGATCTAGGAAGCGCGCCCCGGCACAGAATGAAAACCGAACACTACAACCGTCAGAACGCCACGATACATCCAAATACAGGGGTGCCGCACACTCCCTACGCTTCACCGATGAGCTACTGGATCATGAATTTCCAGAGGGATTCAAACCCGTGAACATAGAGGCGTACGACGGAACGACAGACCCTGGGGTCTAGATTGAGGAATTCATCCTCCATATCCATATGGCTCGCGGAGACGATCTCCACGCCATCAAATACTTGCCCCTCAAGTTGAAAGGACCAGCTCGGCACTGGCTGAAGAGCCTCCCCGAAAATTCAATTGGAAGTTGGGAGGAGCTTGAGGACGCTTTTAGGGCTAACTTTCAAGGGACCTATGTCCGACCTCCGAACGCAGACGATTTAAGTCATATAATTCAACAACCAGAGAGTCAGCCTAAAAGCTTTGGAACAGATTTCTTACTAAGAAGAATCAAATCGTCGACTGCCCGGACGCCGAAGCCTTAGCAGCTTTCAAACACAGCGTCCGAGAAGAATGGCTCGCTAGACACCTCGGCCAAGAAAAATCAAGGACAATGGCAGCCCTAACAAGCCTCATGACCCGCTTTTGCACGGGCGAAGATAGCTGGCTGGCCCGTAGTAGCACCAACGACCCAGGCACATCTGAAGTCAGGGATGGCAATGGAAAACCATGACGCAGTAAAAGCAAGCGTCAAAATAAAGAAGACAACCCAGACAACACGGTGGTAAATGCCGGATTTAGGGGCTCTCGACCCGGTCAGCGGAAAAAGCCTTTCAAAGGCAACAAAGATGGACCGTCCAGCCTAAACAAGATTCTAGACAAATTATGTCAGATTCATGGCACCTCCGATAAACCTGCAAATCACACCCACAGAGAATGTTGGGTCTTCAAGCAGGCCGGCTAGCTAAATGCCGAACACAAGGGAAGGGAGACACCAAGTGAAGACGAGGATGAGCCTCGCCAACAAAGCACTGGGGGACAGAAAAAATTCCCACCAGAGGTCAAAACAGTGAACAGGATTCACATAACAAAAAGAAGGAGCAAACATGCACTCCGAGACATATGCGCCGTAGAGCCCGTCACCCCTAAGTTCAACCCTTGGTCGGCCTGCCCGATCACTTTTGATCGTAGGGATCACCTGACAAGTATCCTGCACGGAGGATTGGATGCCTTGGTAATAGACCCAATAATCGACGGATACCATCTCACCCAAGTCCTCATGGACGGCGGCAGTAGTCTTAATCTGATATATCAGGACACAGTCCGCAAAATGGGGATAGACCCGACAAGAATCAGCCGAAGCAATACTACCTTTAAAGGAGTAATACCAGGCCCAGAGGCCCACTGTACGGCTCTCTAGTACTAGAGGTTGTATTTGGTTCTCCCGACAACTTCCGAAGTGAAAAGTTAACCTTCGACATCGCTCCATTCCAAAACGGCTATCAAGCACTACTCGGAAGAACAACCTTCGCTAGTTTTAATGCAGTACCACATTACGCTTCTCTTAAGCTTTAGATGCCCGGTCCACGTGGCATCATCATAGTTAGCGGAAATATTGAGCGTTCTTACACGCGGAAGAACGTGTGGCGGCTTTAGCAGCCGAGCACTAAACGGCCTCTCCAACCAGAATAAATGATTGGTCGTCAAGACCGCGGACACGGCTAGACGAGTCTGGCGCACCACTAGCTATAACAGCTTAGATAAACCTGAGATTGGTGGATATACCCCCATAGGCGGTACCAGGGGCTTCCCACATGTAAAAAGGACTATAGTTTGGCTTGACCTCATTTAGATTGAATTTTAATGAGAATAATTAGTTTTTCACACAAAGACTTTCATCTAAGTTTTTCTCTTTTACAGATGACAATCGTGCTACACTCTTCCAGGATACGACACAAAGGAGACACAGGCGCAGACGTGCAGCAGGGTCCCGCTCAACGGTTTCTTTCTAGATTAAGACCCTGTGTAAACCTTTTTTACTGTCTCTTGTTGCTTCACATCCTTCGGATACTCAGCATAACCGAGAGGGATGCTGACGTTATTGGCATTTCGCCACGTCAGAATGATGCACGTACCTGGACACTCAGGGTTCATTATCAAGGGCGTTACTCAGCCCGGTATATGTTGTAAAGAACGAATACCTTAGGGAGTGTTCGGCGTCGCGAGTTTGGCCTTATATGCATCAGCTCCAAATCATGTCTTCGGTCAAATGTTGGGTTTGCCCGGCTCCCGCGTTTTGCTACCTTATGTTCCGCTCTATCGGCTAAGGTGGCACCAGGAGAACTACTGCGATTGTGCCCTGGTTCATCCGGATGAGCACCTCAGTAGAGAAAGCTGAAAAATGACTGTCATGATAAAGCGCGAGACTGGTCAACCACTCGATGACTTAGCGGAATCTTCGGGATTCCTCCGCATCAACGAAGGGCCGGTTTTCCCGGTCATGTACGTACGCGCCCCGTACTCGGATGAGCGCGGAAGTACTAGGGGCTATATAGTAGCCCCACTGTCAAACTCCTATGGTTAAGTGGAAGTGTTAAAGTAACATAGTCCGATTGCCTCGTTCACCGCACTACCACCTCCTTAATGGACCAAGATGTTGGATCAAGTGTGAACACGCGCTTTTGCAAACACCCCCGCATTATATGCGTGGGGGCTGAAGCCGACGACTGCAAACTTTCAGGTTATATACATATATACATAAACGGCCACACAGGAGGCTTCATAATACTTCCGAGCAAAAGTATAAACACAGACTTTATAATTTAAATAGCATTGTTCTTACAATCGAGATACATGTTACTCGAACATGACACTCTTTGAGCACTAAGCCTCTATTAAACGAGCACCTTCCAGGACTTCTTCAAAATAGTGCTCGGCCGAAACCTGGCCTACGAACGGATTCTGGGTTGCAATAGCGGTGGCCTCCATCTCTGCCCAGTATGTCTTGACATGGGCAAGAGCCATCCGTGCACCATCTATGCACGTCAACCTGTTTACAGCGTCAATATGCGGCACAACACCAAGGAATCGTTGCACAAGACCAAAATAACTATTCGGCCTTGGTCCTTCCGGCCAGAGACGATCCACGACAGACCTCATGGCAAGCCTGGACAACCTATGGAGCTCGGCCCACTCGGCCATTTGCTCATTTAACAGCAGCGGACGCGCTGGAACATTGAACTGCGACCAGATCAACTTTTCAACTTCGTGATCTTTTTTATCTTCGAAAAACTTGGTCGCATCAGCAGCGCTCGCTGCCAAATCCAGGTACGCGTCCGCAGAACTCCATAATTGATCCAGAAGGGCATACTTAGGATCTCCGAACTTCATCCGCAACAAAAAGGGCTTCCCAGCCGTGATATTTCCGGCTTGACGTAGCTTCTCCTTTGTCGCTCTGATTTTAGAGCGGGTTTCCTTAGCTGCTACCATGGCTTTCTCCAGGTCCTCCGTCTTCGTTTGACTTTCCCTTTCGAGAAGCTCATAACGGTCGGCGGCATCTTTCAACTCAACAGCCATCTTGGCTATTTTCTCTTTGCTCTGGTAATGCGCAGCCTGTTCGGCTCTCAACTCTTCGACCGCCTTTAGGGCGGCCACATCACTCCTCCAGGCTTGTTCCTTGGCTCGGGCAAGTTCCGCCCGAAGGGTCTCCACGGCGGCAGCTCCATCTGCAATCACAACATATTATAGATACTAGCATTATGCTCCTCTTAATATACGTTGACCACCGGAGAATACATACCCTGTGCCTCGTCAAGCCGCCTGTTTACAAGCACGATGTTGGCATCTGCCGCATCAAATTGCCACTTCAGTTTGGCAAGCTCACCAGTCTGGCTAGCCACCAGAACCTCAGCCACCTGCACATGAAGGCGGCATGATTATTACCAGGGACTATGATCCTCTGTTTGCCGCCTTTTCGACAGCAACTAGAGTCTCAGGGGCTACTATCTGCATAGGGCACACCTGGCATGTGCGGTACCGTCAAAAATATACATATTACTTTGCGTACCTCAAAGCCTCTCAGCAGGCTCATAAAAGCTTCATGCAACCCACTTTCGGCGGATGAAATCTTCTCAACTACCATACCCATTAACGTACGGTGCACTTCTGAGATAGCCTCTTGCTCGAGAAGATTCCTCAGTGACTCTGGTCACGTACCGGACAGTTCTGGACTCTTTTTGTTGCTCCCCTTAGGAGCCGAATACTCCGGACTCCGGGTGGCCGAAGGGTTACCTTCCGGCCTTGGCAGATCAGGAGAAATCTTTCGTGACGACACCTCAGGGTCGCCCGCCTCATGAGGCGGGGAGGCATGGGGATGTGTTTCGCTCTCCATCATCTCCGGAAGAAGATCCCCCGAAGACGAACTCTGTCGAGAAGGGCTACGATCCGAACTACAAGACATACGTCTCGGTTATTGTCCTCGGAAATAAAGTAGGATATGTTTACTATAAAGTACTTTTGTCTACTTACAGCTTGATGGGGGGCTGATCCCCTTGCGGGCACTGTGCGGTAAGGATACCCACCGGGTAGGACACCCTGACGAAGATTTCTTCCCTCGTTTGGAAACCATTGTTTCCAAGTCTTCAGAGGTGGTCCTTTTCCTTCCTTGGGGAGAGGGGATTTTAGATTCTTCTCCCTGGTTATCCTCCTTCGTGGAGGCACTAATTCCCCCGGTCTGGATGAATAATGAGTGAGGCCCGCTTTCGGCTTCTTTATTCCCCCCTTTATCTTCCCCTGATGGCGCTTGATAAGGCACGAGCTCAAGCATTCTGGCCAGTACTGGATCTGTTGAGCCTTCGGAAAGGGGGGCCGAGCACCTAGTCATCTTCGCCTTTTTACCCAGTCATGGTCAACGAGCGACTTTTCAGAATGATGTTGTGATAAATAAAGAGACAACATGTTCGGCCGAAGAACTACTTACTTGGGTATCTGGACTACTGCAGCTCAGACCCGCATCCTTGGTGGTATCCGGACACTTTATTTGTGATCCGAAGAACAATCTGTACATCTCTTCGAGCGTCACGCCGAAGAAGTGCTGAATAGTTCGTGGTCCTTCTGGCTTGAACTCCCACATACGGAAAGGTCGACGTTTGCAAGGCAGGACTCGACGAACTAGCATGACTTGCATTACCTTGACAAGGCTGACATCTCTCTCGAGGAGATCTCGGATGCGACTCTGCAATGTCGGCACATCATTTACTGGCCCCCAGTCCAGCCCCTTGTTGACCCATGATGCCAGTTGTGGCGGGGGCCCGAGCGGA
The DNA here is from genome assembly GCA_032464435.1 of Aegilops umbellulata. Lineage (NCBI taxonomy): Eukaryota > Viridiplantae > Streptophyta > Magnoliopsida > Poales > Poaceae > Aegilops > Aegilops umbellulata. The sequence continues at coordinate 223,099,640 of CP136058.1, read as the reverse complement.
AGGCAGGGGCGGCTACCCACTTAGTACCTCGGGGAGCTATGATGTAAAACTACTCTCGTTGCCATAAGCTGGACACCTCCGGGAAGGAACCCTTTGGCCATGGAACATCGACGCCTTTGCTTATTATGGCACCTCCGCATTCTGCATGTCGCCCATTAATCATCTTCGGCTTCACATTAAAGGTCTTGAGCCATAAGCCGAAGTGTGGGGTAACGTGGAGGAAGGCCTCACACACGACGATGAACGACGAGATGTGAAGGATGGAATCCGGGGCCAGATCATGGAAATCGAGCCCGTAATAGAACATGAGCCCTCTAACAAAGGGACTAGACTAAATCCTAGCCCTCGGAGGAAGTGGGAGACGAATATGACACTCTCGCCGGGTTCGAGAGTGGGAATGACCTGCCCTCGAGCAGGCAACCTGTGCGAGATTTCGGCGGTCAGATACCTGGCTTCTCTTAGCTTCTTGATGTCCTCCTCGGTGACAGAGGAGGGCATCCACCGACCTTGAAGGTTGGATCCGGACATGATTGAAGGTCCGAAGCGCCTAGCCTGAGCCTTGAGTGTTGGAACTCTAGGTGGGGGAAGGATACGATTGAGTGCGAGAAGAAAAGGACATTCCTTGGCCCCTTTATAAAGAGGGTGAATATCAAGCGTCCTCCGCGTGGCCATTTGGAACTTGCCTAAAATCGAGGAGTCATACCAACAGACACGATTGGGTTACCCATACCCGTATTGATGAGAATCCCGTGATAAGGGGAACACGATCTCTGCTTCGACAAGACGTGCCAATAAAACTGCCTCGTGAAACTTGCAGTGGCAGGCTGGGAGAAACGGTTCGAATAATGACTAGGCCCTGGTGTGATGTCACGTTATGAAAAGCTGTCAGCAGATTAGATTTGTGGAAATATTGTGCTCTCTACGGTGGTATGCGGAATTTGTTTTGCAGAGCCGGGCACTATCCTTGTGTTCAAAATCTTTTATGGATATTCGCAGGAGGAACCCGCCTTGCAATGCCGAAGACAATATGCGTGCCGGACTCATCTTCATTGAAGCCTGGTTCAGGGGCTACTGAGGGAGTCCTGGATTAGGGGGTCCTCGGATAGCCGGACTATATACTTTAGCCGGATTCTTGGACTATGAAGATACAAGATTGAAGACTTCGTCCCGTTTCCGGATGGGAATCTCCTTGGCGTGGAAGGCAAGCTTGGTAATACGGATATGTAGATCTCCTCCCTTGTAACCGACTCTGTGTAACCCTAGCACCCTCCGATGTCTATATAAACCGGAGGGTTTAGTCCGTAGGACAACAACAATCATACCATAGGCTAGCTTCTAGGGTTTAGCCTCTACAATCTCGTGGTAGATCAACTCTTGTAATACTCATATCATCAAGATCAATCAAGCAGGAAGTAGGGTATTACCTCCATCGAGAGGGCCCGAACCTGGGTAAACATCATGTCCCCCGCCTCCTATTACCATCCGCCTTAGACGCACAGTTCGGGACCCCCTACCCGAGATCCACCGGTTTTGACACCGACAGCAGGGACGACCCCGAGCCACCACCACCAGGGCCAGCAGGACGCGGCAGGGCGAACGAAGCTGCAGCCGGCGAACAAAGCCTGCGGGGGTCCAGCTGGAAGGCCGCTGGAGGAGCCAGGGGCACCACTCCCACCTCTGCATCCAACTCCCCGCCAAATTGCCTTGCCGAGAAAGGGGTGCATGTGCAGATGGTGGTGTTGTGGCCTAATGGTGACGGTGCGACTGGTGTTCAGCTGGAGTCAGAGTCATTGTCCTCCCGGTCGGTGTCGTCGTCATCGCCGTCACTGTGCTCCTCGTCGCTATCGCTTGAGGAGGAGCTTTCGTCATCGGTCGAGCTCTCCGTGCACCACCCTAAGCATCCAAAGACCTTGACGGAGAGCAAACCGGCCTCCATTAATTTAAAATGGAGGACGTGCCCCTCCGACAAGCTATGGGCGCGAGCAAAGGTCTTCCAGCCACGTCGGAAGAACATGAGATGAGGGGCAAGAAAATCCACATCCACCCGCATGTCGCCATTCCCACAACCCCTCATGTGCAGCTTCTACGCGCGCGGCTATTCGAGCTCCATCGCCATTGCGAATGGAGTGGGGAGACCGAGGCGGCCGCACGGAGGCTTGTAAAATATGATGATGAACTGCAGAGGTTGGTCTCCAATGTGGCCTTCCATCGAGGGAGGGGCGGCCGGTGGGGGCGCAACCAAAGCGCCACCTCGTCCTCCTCGGCCCCGGGCACCACGACGACCACGACCTCGCCCCTACTCTCGCGGCGGGCTCCGCCCCCGCATCTTCAGAGGGAGGAGGGAGACGCCGTCGAGCAGAAGTTCTCATCGCCGCCACTAGAGTAGCGCCGCGCCCCCAACCTCTCGCCATGGTGGGTGAGGACTGCTGCAGGAATGGAAGGAGAAGGATGTGTGAAAAAACGCCTTGCCCCATGTTCCCTTTTTATAGGCAAGCGGGGCAGGGGGCTAGATTTTTCAATGAAGGTAGCCGCCCCGTTCGTCTAATGCGGCTCCCCCTTGTCATTAACGGCTCGAAGAATCAAGGCCAAACCCCTGCACCAATCTGTGACGCCTGACTTTCTGCCACGGCGCTCATTCCCGCGCCCTCCGCATCCGCCACCAACTTTGCGTAGTGCATGCAATACACGTGGCGGAGGCACTTGGAGCGGGAAACATAATGGGGTGGCGGTTACTGCCCAATGAACATGGGACATGGGTACCCCACGGATCGTGGCCCATTATCTCTCGCACTACAATTGGCAATATGCGACGCGCGGGAGAATCGGAAACTAACCTGGGCCCATTTTAATGAAGAAGCAAAGAAGATCTCAAAGGACAAGCAACTACTACCCTCTTGCCTGTGCACTAGATAGGGCCTACCCCGACGACTCCCGGCAGCACGTACGGGCCAGGCCCGGGGGCTCCTGTTGGTGCAACAAACCCTGGGTCTGTTGCCCAGAGCATGCACAGGCCTAAAGAGCAAGGTTGCAACATCCAAAATGAGATAAAGTTGAAGAGATAACTCCTTTGAGAAATCAGAGGGCAGATCAAGAAGACCAAGTGAAGTCAAAGGAAGCAAGACACCACTAAGGGAAAGCCTCCCTTGCCAGGAAGGCGAGCCTGGCAAGGTCGAGGTTACTCCGAAGACAAGTCTCAAGACTGCCCCAGCAAGCTTGCCGGGGACGCCAAGGGCGGACCACCCCGCCAAGACTCCACCGCTCCACCTCACAGGGACGCAAGTCATCGATCGGTGCAGTGTCAAGCCCCCAAGTGACAAAGTGGTTGTTTCTTGACACATGGCAGCCACTTCCTATGTAAATCGCCTCCAAATGACACCCGTCCAAAGATGTGTCATGCAGGCATGTGAGAAGGTGGCCAAACGGCCCTTGCCGGGCATGCAACGATGTGACACTAAGTGGCGCATTTAATGCACTGTGCCCTGTCTGCAGAGTTAGGTATGATAGCACTGTTTGCTATCTAATCAATACACAATGACTGATTTGCCATTGTGGTGACCCCTTGATCTATAAAAGGAGGGCCATGACAACCACATAAAGGATCTGGACCCTTGTACACTCATACGCGCGTAGCTGCCCTCACCCCGAGGCAAGCCTGTCGGGCTAGAGTGTTGCATCTCCACCACAATCCACCATCAATCCACCAAAGCTAGAGTAGGGTTTTACGCCTCACGGCGAGCCAAACCTGGGTAAAACTGCCCGTGTGATCTCTATTATGCTATGCTACGTCCTCCTCTCTTTGTGCAACGTGCTCATCCCCCCTGGTGAACCACAAGGGGTTGATGGTCCCATAGGTGGTCGTGGTTTCTGATGTCTGCTAGTACGACGTCGGTATTTCCCCAAAGAGGAAGGGATGATGCGACACAACAATGGTAGGTATTTCCATCAGTGATGAGACCAAGGTTATCAAACCAGTAGGAGAATCACGCAACACTACGTGAACGGCACCTGCACACAAATAACAAATACTCGCAACCCGACGTGTTAAAGGGGTTGTCAATCCCTCTCGGGCAACGGCGCTAGAAATTGACAAATGGACGTGAGAAAGTTGTAATAAATTGATAGATAGATCGCCAAATAAAATAAAGTGCAGCAAGGTATTTTGTATTTTTGGAAATATAGATCTAAAAATAAAAGCAAATAAAGATATATCGCAAAGGCAAATATAATAAGAAGACCTGGGTGCCGTAGATTTCACTAGTGGCTTCTCTCGAGAAAAATAGCAAACGGTGGGTAAACGAATTACTGTTGGGCAATTGATAAAACTTCAAAATAATCATGACGGTATCTAGGCATTGATCATTATATAGGCATCACATCCAAGATTAGTAGACCGGCTCCTGCCTGCATCTACTACAATTACTCCACACATCGACCGCTATCCAGCATGCATCTAGTAAGTCCATGGACAAACGGAGTAATGCAATAAGAACGATTACATGATGTAGACAAGATCTATTTATGTAGAAATAGACCCCATCTTGTTATCCTTAATAGCAACGATACATACATGTCGGGGCGGACCGCGTCCCCCGCGAGCACCTATGGGGCCGGAGCCCCTTTCGTTGTCCGGTGAGGGGGGCGGAGGGAGCACAGAGAGCAGATCGAGGCGAGCACACGGGCGGTTTACCCAGGTTCGGGCCGCGATGGACGCGTAAAACCCTACTCCTGCTTGGTTGTATTGAACTGGGGAGCTCGGGAGCTTGGAGAGCTAGCTGCACCGAGCGTATGGCTGTCTGGATTCCCAGTCTCCGAACCCCGGAACCTCTGGGTGTCCGAATTTCCGAACCCTGGGACCTCTGGGTGTCTGAATGTCCGAACCCTGGAACCTCTTCTACGTTGCACATGGGCCTCCTTTTATAGCGCAAAGGGGTCACCGACAGGTGTCAACGTAAGAGAGAGGGGTAAAAGTGTAAAAGGGGTGGTAGTTGTAACAGCGCGGGAACGGTGGCGCTACAGTGCGGCACAGTGTTATCATACCTACTTCTGACGGTAGGGGACATGGGCATTAAATGCCCGTCACGGTCGCCCGGACAGCACCGAGGCGGACCGTTAGGTGCGCCACCGTTCGCCACGATGGCGGCTGCATGCCACCGCATGCTCCAGGCTGCGCGGTGCCCCGCCACGTGCCCTTGGGGGAAACCCCGGAGCGACGCGTGGGCGGGCGAGCTGGAGCGCAGTCCTGAGGTGGCGATTTTGCCGCGGCAAGTGGCTTGCCGCGGGGGTCGTCTTCCTGTGCCTGATAGCTTGCCGGCTACCAGGTCTTGCCGGGGCGCATAGCGCGCCGTGGCGGGCTTCTCTTGTGGTGCCTGGGTTCGGCCTTCCCGACAAGCTCCTCTTGTCGGGGTCTCGATCTTTTGTCTCTTATACTTTGTTCTTGGATGGCATTACATGGGCTCAGTCGTCCCGGCAAGCTCCTCTTGCCGGGGTCTTGCCTTCGTGGCCCGGCAAGCTCCTCTTGCCGGGGGCCTCGTCTTCTTGGCCCGGCAAGCTCCTCTTGCCGGGGTCCTTGTCTTGAATGCTTGGTCTTCTCTTGGCGCTTCCTGGGCGGGCCTTGCCGCAGGGTGCTACAACTGCCCGTGCACAAGTCTGGGGTACTAAGGTACCCCTACTTTAGTACACCGACAGGAGCCCCCGGGCCTGGGCCACACACGGTGCCGAGCGTCGTTGGGCCAGGCCCTAACAGTGCACGGGCACGCGTGGCCTTGGTCGCGCTGCTCCTTAACTCCGCATCCGTCGCACCTTCCCCAGGCGGCGCGCGCTTATCGCGACGTCGTGGGGGCGAAACGCCCCGTTCCCTCTTTAAGTGGAGGGAGGTGCGGAGGCGCGGCTCGATAAATGAACGGGGGTGAGGCGCGGCTTTCGAGGCGTCCGTTCCCCATAATCACGGGATGGGGAGAGGTCGTCCCACCCGTCGCCTCGGTTCTGCGCGCCCACCACGCGGTCCTCAGGCACTCGGAGTCGCGGCGGCGGAGGCAGGGAGTCGGGCCGGCGCGGGTCGATGCAGTGGGTCGGCCCCAGTCGCCTGCCCTTCCTCCGCTTCTATTGGAGGAGCGAGGCGGCCGCGGTCCCACTCCGCCCCTTTATAAGGAGCAAAAGGGGGCAACGGAAATCCGCACTCCATCTCCTTCCTCCTTCTGCTTCTGGTTTCCTTCCCCCATCAGTGATGGAGGGGGGGAACCCTAGTTCTTCTTCGGTTGCCGCGAGGGTGTCTGCTAGGCAACGCGCCCCTCCTCCCCTTGCGCCCGCGGCGGGGGAGCCGGTCGTCAGGGGAAGAGGGAGAGGGCGAGGTCGCGGACGAGGTCGTGGACGGGGCCGGGGCGCTCGGGGCGGACGGATCGGTGCGCCGTCCTCGCCCCCGCCAGCGGCTCCGTTCCTTCCCGCGGTCCATCTCGGGGACGACCCCTGTGAGTTCATCATCAGGATGCGCCGGGCGCCTCGTCGCCGCCTCCGGCTTCCCGCTCCATTCGCGAACGTATTGGAGGAGGAGCAGCCTGAGACGCTAAACCTGCGCAGGAGGGGCTGCGGGATCAGTGGGACGCGAGTCCACGTCGAGTCCCGAGCCCCCGGCGTGGTGTGTCTGGGTCGCGGGTGGAAGACGTTCGCCCGGATCCACAGCTTGACGGAGGGGTTCACCCTTCACTTTAAGCTAGTGGGGGAGGACCTCCTCTCCGTCAAGGCCTTCTGGGGCCTCGGCATCCGGGCCCGGTGCCGCGAAGATAGCTCCTCCGACAGCGAAGGCTCCTCCTCGAGCGAGAGTGACGAGGAGGGGAGCGACAGCGACGACGAGGGGAGCAGCCGCCGGGATGACGGGTCCGACTAGGCGTCGGTCGCAGCTCCGTGCGGCACCGGCGGCCCCATCGTCCGCGCCGGGCTCCGTGAACTCCCCGGGGTCGTCTCCTTGGGCGGCTGGCGTAGGGGGGCTGCTGAGGAGGACAGAGGGCGGACGTCGAAGGCCGCGAAGTCGGAGTACGGGCCGACTTCGACAGCTGGCTGACGCTCCGGTGCCTCGTGTTCCAGATGCGCCCCAGACGCCGGCGTCACCCTTGCTCTCGGTGACGACCACCGGGGTCTTCTCTTCGGCCCGGCAAGCTCCTCTTGCCGGGGGCTTGATCTCCTCGGGCGGCGGGAGTGGCGAGGCTGGGGAAGAGGAAGAGGCTGGCGGCAAGGCCGCTGCCTCATCTTCCAGCTCTGCCTCCGGCGCCTCCGTCTTCTTCAGCCTCCGGAGACCCCCGGGCGGAGCCCCCGGATCTTCTCTTGGTGCCTTCTGCCACCCGTAGCTCATCTTGGTGCCCCTTTCGCCCTCTTCGCCTACTTGCCCTACCTCCTGAGGAGAGAGACAAGAAAGGGATTACGGGCACCTTATCTCTTTTCAGCTTGTAAGCCTTCGGGCCTTAGTTGCGTTTAAGCCTTGTAATCCCTCTTTTCATGTTTTTCATTCTCTCTGAACTGTACCTGAGTGGAATGTTTTTAATGAAAAGGGGATGTTTGCCGGATCATTTGTCTCGCGGGTGGAAGCCGCGGTAAGGAACGAATCCTTTACATCTTTAAGATAGACGGTTTCTCGCCCGGCAACAGGCCCAGCCGCTCCCCCGCACTGCTCGACCTTTCTCACGCCCTTGGCGGAGGCGGGGAGCAGGCGGGTTCCGGCCCCTCGCTTCCCTCCCTCTTGCTGCCGCGGCTGCTATCGAAACGGGCCCCAGGAACGCGCTCTGGGGCTTGCCGCTAAGAGTGCACGGTAGCTTTTCAGGAGGAAAGGAGGCTTTCAAATTCCACAGTCCATAAGATAATGCATGATGAGGGATGCAAAAACTTATCTGAGGTTGCAGCCCCCGGCGACTCTGGCTCGCCGGGGCGTAGGTGTTGGCTCGTCCTTCTCCTCTTCCTTGTCCTTGAGCGGCCCGGCAAGGACATTCAATTCCTGCGAGCCAAATGGAAAGGACGGGAAAAAGACGCGGACTCGACCTCTAAGTTAGGGGTTAGCGACAGTTAGGAACTGACAACCCTAACCAAGGACGAGACTCTGACTCAGCATGCATGCTAAAATCTAGGGCGCCAGCGCTTCTTTATCTTCGGCCAGGGGCTTCGCCTGGCTTTGTACGAGGGCTTAAATGCAACATCGGCAAGGCCTGCACAAACCGGTGGTTGCCGGAGCGGATCACGGCAACCGCGCCTTATGGGCGAAACTTGCGAAGATGCTCTATGTTCCCAGGAGTTGCTCACTGGTAGGCCCTCTTCGGTCTTGAGGCGGACAGCGCCGGGCCTCGCGACTCGTCTCGCCCGATAAGGGCCTTCCTGCTTCGGCGTCGACTTGCTATAATTCTTGGCCGACTGAACGTGCCTAAGAACAAGGTCGCCTAACAAGGCCACTTTATCTGGTGCCAGGGGCTTCGCCTGGCTTTGTACAAGGGGTTACATGCAGCAGCGGCAAGGCCTGTACAAACCGATGGTTGCCGGAGCGGGTCACGGCAACCGCGCCTTATGGGCGAAACTTGCGAAGATGCTCTATATTCCCAGGAGTTGCTCACTGGTAGGCCCTCTTCGGTCTTGAGGTGGACAGCGCCGGGCCTCGCGACTCGTTTCACCCGACAAGGGCCTTCCTGCTTCGGCGTCGACTTGTCATAATTCTTGGCCGACTGAACGCGCCTAAGAACAAGGTCGCCTAACAGGGCAACTTTATCTGGTGCCAGGGGCTTCGCCTGGCTTTGTACAAGGGGTTACATGCAACAGCAGCAAGGCCTGTACAAACCGATGGTTGCCGGAGCGGGTCACGGCAACCGCGCCTTATGGGTGAAACTTGCGAAGATGCTCTATGTTCCAGGAGTTGCTCACTGGTACGCCTTCTTCGGTCTCGAGGCGGACAGCGCCAGGCCTCGTGACTTGCCTCACCCGATAAGGTCCTTCCCACTTTGGCGGCAACTTGTTGGAATTCTTGGCCGACTGAGTGCGCCGAAGAACAAGGTCGCCCTCTTCGAGACTCCTGGCCTTGACCTTGCGGCTATGGTAGCGACGCAGGGCTTGCTGGTATCGAGCAGCTCGTACCGCAGCCTGGAGACGTCCTTCCTCAAGGAGCAGCGCGTCATCTTGGTGCAGCCGCTCTTGCTCGAGCTCGTCATAAGCGAGCACCCGAGGAGATCCGTATACGAGTTCCGTGGGGATAACTGCTTCCGCTCCATAGACTAGAGCAAAGGGTGTCTGTCCGGTGGCTCGACTCGGTGTCGTTCTGATCGACCAAAGAGCCGCCGGCAGCTCCTCAATCCAATTTCTCCCGCACTTGTGCAGCCTGTCGAAGGTCCTGGTCTTGAGTCCGCGCAGCACTTCGGCGTTGGCCCTTTCTGCTTGACCGTTGCTACTGGGGTGAGCAACCGAAGCGAAACAGACCTTGGCGCCAAGATCCTGGGCGTATTGCATGAAGGCGCGACTTGTGAATTGTGTCCCGTGGTCGGTGATGATTCTGTTGGGGATTCCGAAACGGCAGACGATCGACCGGAAGAACTTGACTGCTGACTGCGCGGTCACCTTCCTCACTGGCTCCACTTCTGGCCACTTCGTGAACTTGTCGATTGCAACGTACAAGTACTCGAAGCCCCCGACGGCTCGGGGAAAAGGGCCGAGGATATCGAGCCCCCAGACCGAGAAGGGCTAGGATAAAGGGATTGTTTGGAGAGCTTGAGCTGGCTGATGAATCTGCTTTGCATGGAACTGGCACGCTTCACACTTGGTTACTAGTGCAGTTGCATCTTGGAGGGCTTCTTGCCAGAAGAACCCTTGCCGGAAGGCTTTTCCGACAAGTGCTCTCGCGCCAATGTGATGGCCGCATATGCCTCCGTGTATCTCTGCCAACAGCTTCTGTCCGTCTTCCCTGGAGATGCACTTCAATCTGACACCGTTGAGTCTCCTCCTGTACAGCTCGTTGTCCACGAACTGGTACATACTTGACTGCCTGGTGATCTTCTCCATCTCTTCTGGGTCGTCGGGAAGTTCTCCAGTTTGCAGAAAACGGACGATCTGTTGCGCCCATGCCGGAGCCCGGGGCTCGACGGCAAGGACTAAAGGCATGAAGGCCGCTGCGGGGACCCCGGCTTTTACGGCAAGAACCTCTGGTTCCGCCGGAGCCGGTGATCCCCCGGCAAGCTTGCCGGGGCAAAGCTTGTCGGGAACCCCCACTTCAACTGGACAGATCCTCGGATCCGCAGGAGCGGACTGTTCCTTAGCGTTCAGACTGCTGATCCGCTTGCCGGAGCAAGGCTTATCGGGGACACCTGCTTCGACTGGACGGATCCTGGGATCCGCAGGAGCGGGCTGTCCCCCGGCGCTCTGGTTGTTGATCTTGGGGACCTTGGCGGTGGTCTCAGGGAGGTCCGCCCGCAAGTAGTCGCCGGAGATCAACTTCCTTTTCTTGGGCTGCCCAACTGATGGTGTAACGGATGGTTGAGTCAGCTTGAGTAAGAAGGTCCCTGGTTCCACAGGTAACTTCAACGAAGCACACTTCGAAAGGCCGTCTGCTATCTCATTCTTAGCTCTCGCGATGTGCTCCATTTGCAGCCCTTCAAAGTGTTCTTCCAGCTTCCTTACTTCATCTACATAAGCTTCCATCAGAGGGCTCTGGTAGCTCTTGTTGACTTGCCGGACCACCAGTTGAGAATCTCCCCGCACGATCAGCTTTCTGATCCCAAGTTCGGCCGCAATCCTGAGGCCGGCGAGCAAGCCTTCATACTCAGCAGTATTGTTGGTTGCTTGCTCTCTTGGGAAGTGCATCTGGATAACATACTTGAGGTGCTCTCCGGTGGGCGCGATGAGTACCACGCCAGCACCGGCGCCTTGCAGCGAGAAGGCACCATCGAAGTACATTACCCACTCGCTTGTTGCTTCTTGTACGGGCGCGCTTGTTTCTTGGGCTTCTCCATCTGGCGTCGGAGTCCACTCAGCTATGAATTCTGCCAAAGCTCGGCTCTGTATGGTTGAAGTACTTTCAAACTTGAGTCCAAAGCTCGACAGCTCCAGTGCCCACTCGACGATCCTGCCAGTTGCCTCGGGATTGTGCAATATCCTCTTCAGCGGGAAGCGAGTGACTACTGTTATCTCATGTGCTTGGAAGTAATGGCGCAGCTTCCTTGAGGCCATGAGGAGGCCGAAAAGCAACTTCTGCACCCCAGAGTATCTTGATCTAGCCCCCTGCAAGAGGGAACTCACAAAATACACCGGGCGCTGCACCATCTTCTTCCGCGCTCCATCCTGTTCCTGCGCAGGGTTGTCCTTGTCGGGGCCAGAGCTTGCCGGAGCAGCCCCCCGCTTGTCGCTGGATTCGCTTGCAGGCGGTATAGACTCCTCGTCGGCCTCCCTCTCCGCCACTAACGCAGCACTAACCACCTGGTTGGTTGCCGCTAGGTATAGCAACAACTTCTCCTGTGGTCTAGGTGCGACAAGTATTGGAGCGGAGGATAGGTACCTTTTCAAATCTTGCAGCGCCGCCTCCGCTTCTGGAGTCCACTGCATGGGGCCTGCCTTCTTCAAGATTTTGAAGAAGGGCAGGGCGCGTTCTGCAGACCTTGAAATGAACCGACTGAGGGCGGCCACACAACCTGCAAGCTTTCTGACGTCCTTGACGCGCTCTGGGGCTTCGATCTGCTCGATGGCTTTGATCTTGTCGGGATTAGCTTCAATCCCCCTCTGTGACACAAAGAACCCGAGAAGCTTGCCGGAGGGGACTCCGAAAACGCACTTCTCGGGGTTCAGCTTGAGCTGTATCTTGCGCAGGTTCTGAAATGTCTCTTCCAGATCTTGGACCAGGGTTTCCTTGCTCCTGCTCTTCACCACGATGTCATCCATGTAGGCCTCCACGTTCCTATGGATCTGCGGCTCGAAAGCAGTGTGCACTACCCTTGCAAACGTTGATCCCGCATTCTTCAGTCCAAACGGCATGCGTATGAAGCAATAGGTGCCGCACGGAGTGATAAATGCGGTCTTCTCTTCATCTTCTTTGGCCATAAAGACTTGGTGGTAGCCTATATATGCATCAAGGAAAGAGAGTAGCTCACATCCGGCAGTGGAGTCGACAATCTGGTCAATGCGCGGCAAGGGAAATGGATCCTTGGGACATGCTTTATTCACATCGGTGAAGTCTATGCACAGTCTCCACTTCCCATTGGCTTTGCGCACGACGACCGGATTGGCCAGCCACGTTGGATGGATCACACCTCTCACTAGGCCTGCTGCCTCTAGCTTCTTGATCTCTTCGCTGATGAATTCTTGGCGCTCCACGGCTTGCTTTCTCACTTTCTGCTTGACGGGCCGCGCGTGAGGACAGACAGCGAGCTTGTGCTCAATCACCCTCCTGGGAACACCGGGGATGTCGGACGGTTGCCATGCAAACACGTCGTCGTTCGCCCGCAGGAAGGCAACGAGCGCGCTTTCCTATTTGCTGTCAAGCGTGGCACTGATGGTGAAGGTACCGCCAGTGCCGTCCTCCTTGGTGGACACCTTCTTGGTTGCCGGAGGAGCGATCATCCCCTTCTTGTACTTGCCGGTGGAGCTCGATGGAACGTCCTCGACGGCGGCGCAGCACTCCGAAGAGGTGCGGTTGCCGGAGTGGGCCCCAGAGCACTTACCGGGCTTGGTCCTTGCCTTCTTCCCCCCGGGGGCTTCAGCGGCAAGTGTCTCCTTCTCTGCCGCGGCTGCTACATCCCGGTAGATCTTGTCGGCGCAGATAAGCGCGTCCTTCTTGTCGCCATGGACAGTGATGACGCTTATCGGCCCCGGCATCTTGACTACGTTGTAGGCGTGGTGGGAAGCTGCCATGAACTTGGCGAGAGCGGGACGGCCGAGGATCCCATTGTATGGTAACGGGATAGCAGCGACGTCGAACGTGATGCGCTCAGTCCTGAAGTTGAGCTCACCGCCGAAGGTCACAGGCAGAGTAATCTTCCCCTTGGGCTTGCTCCTTCCCGGGTTGATTCCTTGGAAAGATCCGGTCTCTTCGAGCTCGCCGTCTGGGATCTGGAGTTTCTTGATCACAGCGGAGGAGATCAAGTTCAGCCCGGCCCCGCCGTCTACCAACATTTTGGTGACCTTGAGGTTGCGGATGGTGGGTGAGACCAGCATCGGCAAGCACCCGACCGCGGTTGTGCGGTCAGGGTGATCCTCAAGATCGAAAATGATGGGCGTGCTGGACCATTTGAGGAGCCTGCGCGACTCCACGGGCGGCTCTGCTGCATTCACCTCTCGCGCCCACCGCTTAAGTTGGCGGTGGGAGGTGTGCAGAGAGGCGCCGCCGTCAACGCATAGGACCTCCGTGGCCTTCTGGAACTCCTGCTCGCTGTTATCTTCGTCTTCCACGTCTTCGTCGTCGTCTTCTTCATCATCGTCGCGGCCCCGGGGAGGCCGATCGCCTTGCCGCTGCTTGGCCTTGCCGCGGCGTCCTCCCTGGCCGATGGGCGGCCGCTTCTTGCTTGGTTCGCCACCTCCACCCTGGGCCTTCCCCTTGTCGCGCCTCTCGTACTCAGCTTTCTGCTGCACGACGAGGTACTCGACGCTTTTGCAGTTGGAGAGATCATGGCCCTTGGTGCGGTGGATCTTGCAGTATTGCTTGTCGGAGCCGTCCTGCTTGTCGGCTGCCGCCACTGGGGCAGGCTCCTTGCCGGAGCCGCCAGCCTGCGTTTGCTTGGTGGGAGCCTCCTTGCCGGACTCCTCGACGGCAAGCACCTCTTTCCTGTTCTTCCTCCTATTATTCCGCCGCTGGCTTCTCTTCGCCGGGGCGGTGTCGTCACTGTCGCTTTCTCCTGCGCCAGCATCCTCCCCGGGGAGTTTCCTCCCCTCCTCCGCGCGCGCGCACTTGTCAGCCAGGGCATATAGCTCGCTGACGTCCCGGATCTTGGTCATGGCCATCTCTTCACGCATGCGGCGGTTACGCACGTTCTGGTGGAACGCGCTGATAACCGCGGCAGGGTGAACGTCGGGGATGTTGCGATGCACGCGGCTGAAGCGCTGGATGTACTTGCGCAGGGGTTCTCCTTCCTTCTGGGCTAGGATGTGGAGGTCGCTATCCTGGCCATGAGGTTTGTGGCCGCCTGTGAAGGCGCCAACAAACTGATGGCAAAGATCCGCCCGGGAAGAAATGGAGCCTTCCGGCAAGTGCATAAGCCACGAACGAACGTTCGGCTTAAGCACGAGCGGGAAGTAGTTCGCCAATATCCTCTCGTCGCGCCCCCCGGCAGCTTGCACAGCGATCGTGTATATGCTGAGAAACTCCGAGGGGTGCGTCCTGCCGTCGTACTTCTCCGATACGTCGGGCTTGAAGTTCTTCGTGCTGGGCCACCGGACGCGCCGCAGCTCACGGGTGAACGCAGGGCAACCTGCCGCATACGGTAAGTCACCTGGTTCACCGGGCGCGTGCGCGTCGACAGCGTTCCCAGCCCGCTGGTCTGATTGCCGCCGAGTTTCTCGGCGGCGCTCAATCCTTGTTCGAGCGTCTTCTTGCTGCCGCTCGTCGAGGACTCGGCGCTGGTCCCGGCGAGTCCGCGGGTCCGACGACGCTGTAGAGCCGTCGTCGGCGTTGCTCCAGCGGGGCGGCGTCTTCTGCTTCTGCGCCGGGGAGTGCATGGTGGTTGCACCCTCGGCGGTCTTGTCGCCGTCGGCCTTCGTCTTCTCGACCTGCCGTGGCCGTGAGGTCGCCGGCTGCTGCGGCGTGTCATCGTTGGCGAAGGCGATCAGGCTCTGGATGGTGGCCCCCCAGTCTTCGGCCTTGTCAGCCGCTGGAGGGTAGTCGAGGAGCAGTTGCGCTCTCGCGAGCGCTTCTGCCGGAGTGGAGGGGAGCGGGGGCGAGTGGCGCGAGGAGCGGGATACGCTCGGACTCCTAACAATGTTAGAAAGAGCGGGGTCCCTCCCCGGCGCCTTCGCCTTGCCCGTGTCCGGACGGGGGCCCGGGGCGTCCCGTGAACCTCCAGTTTGCCCTTGGTCCAGCAAGCGGATGCCACCTCCTGTGGCATGGCGCTGCTGGGTCGTCATTTGTCGGAACGGCTGCGACGCGCCCTCGGAGGCCGAGGCTCGGTCGTCCACCCTGTTCTTGGATTTGGTGGCGCCGCGAGTGTTCTCGCCGGTGGCCACCCCTCCGACGGCGTCTCCCCCACCCACCGTTGGCTCCGGTAGCGGTGGGAGTGACGCGGATGGGCCCGCGACCTCCGAAGCCTTCTTCATCGGGGCCATGGTGTTGAAGAAGCTAGCGAATTCGGAGAAGCTGACGAAGAGCGCGCTCGCGCGAACGCCGGATCTGATCCGCACAACCTCGACGCACCCCCTACCTGGCGCGCCAAAGATGTCGGGGCGGACCGCGTCCCCCGCGAGCACCTATGGGGCCGGAGCCCCTTTCGTTGTCCGGTGAGGGGGGCGGAGGGAGCACAGAGAGCAGATCGAGGCGAGCACACGGGCGGTTTACCCAGGTTCGGGCCGCGATGGACGCGTAAAACCCTACTCCTGCTTGGTTGTATTGAACTGGGGAGCTCGGGAGCTTGGAGAGCTAGCTGCACCGAGCGTATGGCTGTCTATATTCCCAGTCTCCGAACCCCGGAACCTCTGGGTGTCCGAATGTCCGAACCCTGGGACCTCTGGGTGTCCGAATGTCCGAACCCTGGAACCTCTTCTACGTTGCACACGGGCCTCCTTTTATAGCGCAAAGGGGTCACCGACAGGTGTCAACGTAAGAGAGAGGGGTAAAAGTGTAAAAGGGGTGGTAGTTGTAACAGCGCGGGAACGGTGGCGCTACAGTGCGGCACAGTGTTATCATACCTACTTCTGACGGTAGGGGACAAGGGCATTAAATGCCCGTCACGGTCGCCCGGACAGCACCGAGGCGGACCGTTAGGTGCGCCACCGTTCGCCACGATGGCGGCTGCATGCCACCGCATGCTCCAGGCTGCGCGGTGCCCCGCCACGTGCCCTTGGGGGAAACCCCGGAGCGAAGCGTGGGCGGGCGAGCTGGAGCGCAGTCCTGAGGTGGCGATTTTGCCGCGGCAAGTGGCTTGCCGCGGGGGTCGTCTTCCTGTGCCTGATAGCTTGCCGGCTACCAGGTCTTGGCGGGGCGCATAGCGCGCCGTGGCGGGCTTCTCTTGTGGTGCCTGGGTTCGGCCTTCCCGACAAGCTCCTCTTGTCGGGGTCTCGATCTTTTGTCTCTTATACTTTGTTCTTGGATGGCATTACATGGGCTCAGTCGTCCCGGCAGGCTCCTCTTGCCGGGGTCTTGCCTTCGTGGCCCGGCAAGCTCCTCTTGCCGGGGGCCTCGTCTTCTTGGCCCGGCAAGCTCCTCTTGCCGGGGTCCTTGTCTTGAATGCTTGGTCTTCTCTTGGCGCTTCCTGGGCGGGCCTTGCCGCAGGGTGCTACAACTGCCCGTGCACAAGTCTGGGGTACTAAGGTACCCCTACTTTAGTACACCGACAATGTCGGTTCCCCTTCTGTCACTAGGATCAAGCACCGTAAGATCGAACCCATCACAAAGCACCTCTTCCCATTGCAAGATAAACAGATCAAGTTGGCCAAACAAAACCCAAATATCGGAGAAGAAACACGAGTCTATAAGCAATCATGCATATAAGAGATCAAAGAAGACACAAATAACTTTCATGGATATAAATATAGATCTGATCATAAACTCAAAGTTCATCGGATCCCAACAAACACACCGCAAAAAGAGTTATATCATATGGATCTCCAAGAGACCATTGTATTGAGAATCAAAAGAGAGAGAGGAAGCCATCTAGATACTAACTACGGACCCATAGGTCTACAAATAACTACTCACGCATCATCTGAGAGGCACCAATGGCATGATGAACCCCTCCGTGATGGCGTCTAGATTGGATGGTGGTTCTGGAACTTGCGGCGGCTGGAATTAATTTTCGTCGACTCCCCTCGGGCTCCCTCTTCAATACTTCTTTGGCCCACTTGATGTCTTCTGGTCCCAAAAAATCCACAAAAAGTTTCTCTGTGTTTGGACTCCATTTGGTATTGATTTCCTGCGATGTAAAAAACATACAAAAAATAGCAACTGGCACTTGGCACTATGTCAATAGGTTAGTACCAAAAAATGATATAAAATGACTATAACATGATTGTAAAACATCCAAGAATGATAATATAACAGCATGGAATAATCAAAAATTATAGATACGTTGGAGACATATCAGCATCCCAAGCTTAATTCCTGCTCGTCCTCGAGTAGGTAAATGATAAAAACAGATTTTTTTTGATGTGGAATGCTGCCTAACATGCTCATATCGTATTATTTTCTTTGTAGCATGGACATTTGGACTTTTATATGGTTCAAAGCAATAGTCTAATTTTGACATGAGGACTTCAATAGTCAAGCATACCAACAAGCAACCATGTCTTTCAAAATATCAACGCTAAAATAAGTTATCCCTAGCCCATTATGCTCAATCATTGGTCCATTCATGAAACACACTCGCATATTAGCTACACCCAATGCTCAAGTACGATCATAGTGCCCCTTAGTTGGTGCTTTATAAGAGAAGATGAAGACTCAAATAAAATAAAATAAAAAATTGCATAAAGTAAAAGAAAGGCCCTTCGCGAAGGGAAGTAGGGATTTGTAGAGGTGCTAGAGCTCAAAGTGAAAAAGATAGAGATAAAAACATTTTGGGAGGCATGATTTTCCTTTCAACAAGAACGATCGAGTAGTTACCAATACTTTCCATGCTAGATATATCATAGGCGGTTCCCAAACAGAAATTAAAATGTATTCCTTTTTCAACCATACTTTGACTTTCCATGGCTAGTCGTATCCACGATTGCCTTCCATACCAACACTTTCCAAGGAACTTATTATTTGAAAACATAAAGTAAATTCATTTTTCATTTCGGGACTGGGCATCCCTAATACCTTGGCCTTACTCTCATGCAATGACAAGTGAATAAATACTCATCGTGAGAATAACATATCTATCATGGAAATATATTAGCCACCCCCTATCGGTTCATGAGCGGTACGAGCACACAAAAAGAAGTTTATTTTGAAAATTAGAGATGGCCCATACAAATTTGCTTAGAACGGCAAAAGAATACCGCATATAGGTAGGTATAGTGGACTCATGTGGCAAAACTGGTTTTAAGGATTTTGGATGCACGAGCAGTGATCATACTTAGTGCAAAATGAAGGCTAGCAAAAGATTGAGAAGCGACCGACCAAGAAATGAAAACTCTCATAAGCGAGAATTGAACATAATTAACACCGAATAATGCACCACAAGTAGGATGTATTTTCATTGCATAACTATTGACTTTCGTGCTTGCATATCGAATCACAGAACTTAACACCAATATTCTTACTAAAGCATAATTACTCATCAACATGACTCACATATCACATCATCATATCTCAAAACTATTACAAGGAATCAATTTTATTTTGTCCAATGATCTTCATGAAAGTTTTTACTATATCCTTCTTGGATATCTATCACTTTGGGACAAATTTTCATGTGTTGCTTTTGATAAGCTCAAACAAATATAAGTGAAGATCATGAGCATAATATTTCTTTCTCTCAAATTAATTTAAGTGAAGCAAGATAGAATTTCTTCAAAATTTTACTAACTCTCAAATAAATTTAAGTGAAGCAAGAGAGAATTACTTCAAAAATACTAAAGCATAGGGTGCTCGAAAAGATATAAGTGAAATGCTAGAGCAATTCCATAGCTCATAAAGATTTAAGTAAAGCATAGAGAGCAATTATAACAAGTCATGGCATAATTTTGGCTCTCTCAAATAGGTGTGTCTAGCAAGGATTTATGACTTAGAATAAAAGGAAAATAAATCAAAGACTCATATCATACAAGACGCTCCAAGCAAAACTCATAGTATGTGACGAATAAAAATATAGCTTCGAGTAAAATACCGATGGTCGTTAGAAGAAAGAGGGGATGCCACTCGGGCATCCCCAAGCTTAGTTGCTTGCTTCTCTTTGGATAATAGCTTGGGATGCCATGGGAATCCCCAAGCTTAGGCTCTTCTTACTCCTTATTCCTTCATCCATCATAACATCACCCAAAACTTGAAAACTTCAATCACACAAAACTCAACAAAACCTTCGTGAGATCCGTTAGTATAAGAAAACAAATCACTACTATAAGTATTGTTGCAAACCCATTCATATTTTATTCTTGCATTATAACTAATGTATTCCAAATTTTCTATGGCAAAAACTCTTCAAAGAAAACCATAGAATGATCAAAACAATCACACAATGCAAAGAAAACAAAATCTGTCAAAAACAGAACAGTTTGTATAATCTGGATATTTCGAATACCTCTATATCTCCAACATTTCTGAAAAATTAGGAAAACCTTAGAAATTTGTAGATCTATCTACTGTCAAAAATTCAGAATTTTTCGTCGCTTGTGTGATTTTTAAAAATTGTAAATCTGGACGCAAAAGTTTCTGTTTTTCAGCAAGATCAAAGCAACTATCACCCAAGAAGATCCTAAAGGCCTTGCTTGGCACAAATTCTAATTAAAACACAATCATAACAGTAGCATAATTGTGCAAACACTCAAGAACAGAAAGCAAAAGACAAAAATAAATTTTATTCATTGGGTTGCCTCCCAACAAGCGCTATTGTTTTACGCCCCTAGCTAGGCATAAAGCAAGGATCTAAGTTTTGTCATCTTTGTTTCTAGATCCATAAGATGCCCTCATGATTGATTCATATGGTGGCCTAATTCTTGTTCTAGGGAAGTGTTCCGTAACCTTCCTTAGTGGAAATTGAAATTTAATATTGCCTTCTTTCATATCAATCATGACACTAATACTGCGTAAAAACGGTCTACCAAGAATAATTGGACAAGACGGATTGCAGTCAATATCAAGAACAATAAAATCTATGGGAAGATAATTCCTATTTGCAGTAATAAGGACATCATTAATTCTTCCCATAGGCTTTTTAATAGTAGAATCTGCCAAGGGCAAATTTAAAGGACATTCTTCAATATCGGTAAGACCAAGCACATCACATAAAGATTACGGAATTGTAGAAACACTAGCACCCAAGTCACATAAAGCAAAACACTCATAATCTTTAATCTTGAGTTTGATAGTAGGCTCCCACTCATCATGTAATTTTCTAGGAATTGAAACTTCTAATTCCAACTTTTCATATAAAGCTTTCATCATAGCATCAACAATATGTTTAGTAAAAGCTTTATTTTGTTCATAAGCATGGGGTGAATTTATCATGGATTACAACGAAGAAATACAATCAATCGAAGGTCAACTATCATAATTAAAGTCTTTGTAATCCAAAAGAGTGGGCACATCATGAAGGAAATATGCCCTAGAGGCAATAATAAAGTTGTTGTTTATATTTCCTTATATCATGATAAATGTTTATTATTCATGCTAGAATTGTATTAACCGGAAACTTAGTACATGTGTGAATACATAGACAAACAGAGTGTCACTAGTATGCCTCTACTTGACTAGCTCGTTGAATCAAAGATGGTTAAGTTTCCTAGCCATAGACATGAGTTGTCATTTGATGAACGGGATCACAACATTAGAGAATGATGTGATAGACAAGACCCATCCGTTAGCTTAGCACTATGATCATTTAGTTTATTGCTATTGCTTTATTCATGACTTATACATGTTCCTTAGACTATGAGATTATGCTACTCCCGAATACTGGAAGAACACCTTGTGTGCTATCAAACGTCACAACGTAACTGGGTGATTATAAAGATGCTCTACAGATGTCTCCAAAGGTGTTTGTTGGGTTGGCATAGATCGAGATTAGGATTTGTCACTCCGTGTATCCGAGAGGTATCTCTGGGCCCTCTCAATAATGCGCATCACTATAAGCCTTGCAAGCAATGTGACTAATGAGTTAGTCTCGGGATGATACATTACTGAACGAGTATAGAGACTTGCCAGTAACGAGATCGAACTAGGTATGATGATACCAATGATCGAATCTCGGGCAAGTAACATACCGATGAGAAAGGGAACAATGTATGTTGTTGTGCGGTTTGACCGGTAAAGATCTTCATGGAATATGTAGGAACCAATATGAGCATCCAGGTTATGCTATTGGTTATTGACCGGAGAGTTGTCTCGTTCATGTCTACATAGTTCTCGAACCCGTAGGGTCCGCACGCTTAACGTTCGGTGACAATCGGTATTATGAGTTTATGTATTTTGATGTACCAAAGGTAGTTCACAGTCTCGGACATGATCACGAACATGACGAGGAGTCTCGAAATGGTCGAGACATAAAGATCGATATATTGGATGACTATGTTTGGACATCGGAAGGGTTCCGAGTGAGTTCGGGCATATACCGGAGTACCAAGGGGTTACCGGAACCCCCCGGGGAGTTTAATGGGCCTTATGGGCCTTAGTGGAGAGAGAGAGGGGCGGCCAGGGCAGATCGTGCGCCCCCTCCCCCTCTGGTCCGAATTGGACTAGGAAGGGGGCGGTGCCCCCCTTTCCTTCTCCCTCTCTCCTCCTTCCTTCTCCCTCTCTCCTCCTTCCTTTTCTCCTACTCCTACTACATGGAAGGGGGGAATCCTACTCCCGGTGGGAGTAGGACTCCCCATGGGGCACTCCATAGGAGGGCCGGCCCTCCCCCTCCTCCACTCCTTTATATACGAGGGAGGGGGGCACCCCATAGACACACAAGTTAATCATTGATCTTTTAGCCGTGTGCGTTGCCCCCCTCCACCATAATCTACCTCGGTCATATCATCGTAGTGCCAAGGCGAAGCCCTGCACCGATAGCTTCATCATCACCGTCATCACGCCGTGATGCTGACGAAGCTCTCCCTCGACACTCTGCTAGATCATGAGTTCTTGGGACGTCACCGAGCTGAACGTGTGCAGATCGCGGAGGTGTCGTACCTTCGGTGGTAGGATCGGTCGATCGTGAAGACGTACGACTACATCAACCGCGTTGTCATAACGCTTCCGCTTACGGTCTACGAGGGTACATAGACAACACTCTCCTCTCTCGTTGCTATGCATGACCATGATCTTGCGTGTGCGTAGGAATTTTTTTGAAATTACTATGTTCCCCAACAGTGGTATCAGAGCCAGGTTTATGCGTAGATGTTATATGCACGAGTAGAACACAAGTGAGTTGTGGGCGATACTAGTCATACTGCTTACCAGTATGTCATACTTTGATTCGGCGGTATTGGTGGATGAAGCGGCCCGGACCGACATTACGCGTACGCTTACGCGAGACTGGTTCTACCGATGTGCTTCGCACACAGGTGGCTGGCGGGTGTCAGTTTCTCCAACTTTAGTTGAATCGAGTGTGGCTACACCCTGTCCTTGTTGAAGGTTAAAACAGCACATACTTGACGAAAAATCATTGTGGTTTTGATGCGTAGGTAAGAACAGTTCTTGCTCAGCCCGTAGCAGCCACGTAAAACTTGCAACAACAAAGTAGAGGATGTCTAACTTGTTTTTGCAGGGCATGCTGTGATGTGATATGGTCAAGACATGATGCTAAATTTTATTGTATGAGATGATCATGTTTTGTAACGAAGTTATCGGCAACTGGCAGGAGCCATATGGTTGTCGCTTTATTGTAAGAATTGCAATCGCCATGTAATTGCTTTACTTTATCACTAAGTGATGGCGATAGTCGTAGAAGCAATAGTTGGCGATACGACAACGATGCTACGATGGAGATCAAGGTGTCGCGCCGGTGACGATGGTGATCATGACGGTGCTTTGAATATGGAGATCAAAGGCACAAGATGATGATGGCCATATCATATCACTTATATTGATTGCATGTGATGTTTATCCTTTATGCATCTTATTTTGCTTAGATTGACGGTAGCATTATAAGATGATCTCTCACTAAATTTCAAGGTACAACTGTTCTCCCTGAGTATGCACCGTTGCAAAAGTTCATCGTGCCGAGACACCACGTGATGATCGGGTGTGATAAGCTCTACGTTCACATACAACGGGTGCAAGCCAGTTTTGCACACGCAGAATACTCGTGTTAAACTTGACGAGCCTAGCATATGCAGATATGGCCTCGGAACAATGAGACCGAAAGGTCAAGCGTGAATCATATAGTAGATATGATCAACATAGTGATGTTCACCATTGAAAACTACTCCATCTCACGTGATGATCGGACATGGTTTAGTTGATTTGGATCACATGATAACTTAGATGATTAGAGGGATGTCTATCTAAGTGGGAGTTCTTAAGTAATTTGATTAATTGAACTTTAATTTATCATGAACTTAGTACCTGATAGTATTTTGCATGTCTATGTTGTTGTAGATAGATGGTCCGTGTTGTTGTTCCATTGAATTTTAATGCATTCCTAGAGAAAGCTAAGTTGAAAGATGATGGTAGCAACTACACGGACTGGGTCCGTAACTTGAGGATTATCCTCATTGTTGCACAGAAGAACTACGTCCTCGAAGCACCGCTAGGTGCCAAACCCGTTGCAGGAGCAACGCCAGATGTTATGAACATCTGGTAGAGCAAAGGTGATGACTACTCGATAGTTCAGTGTGCCATGCTTTACAGCTTAGAACTGGGACTTCAACGACATTTTGAATGTCATGGAGCATATGAGATGTTCCAGGAGTTGAAGTTAATATTTAAAGCAACTACCCGGGTTGAGAGATATGAAGTCTCCAATAAGTTCTACAACTGCAAGATGGAGGAGAATAGTTCGGTCAGTGAGCATATACTCAAAATGTCTGTATAACAATCACTTGATTCAACTGGGAGTTAATCTTCCTGATGATAGTGTCATTGACAGAATTCTTGAATCACTGCTATCAAGCTACAGGAGCTTCGTGATGAACTATAACATGCAAGGGATGGATAAGACAATTCCCTAACTCTTCGCAATGTTAAAGGCTTCGGAGGTAGAAATCAAGAAGGAGCATCAAGTGTTGATGGGCAACCAGACCACCAGTTTCTAGAAAAAGGGTAAAGGGAAGAAGGGGAACTTCAAGAAGAACGGCAAACAAGTTGCTGATCAAGTGAAGAAGCCCAAGTCTGGACCTAAGCCTGAGACTGAGTGCTTCTACTGCAAAGGGACTGGTCACTGGAAGAGGAACTGCCCCAAGTATTTGGCGGATAAGAAGGATGGCAAGGTGAACAAAGGTATGTGTGATATACATATTATTGATGTGTACCTTACTAATGCTTGCAGTACTGCCTAGGTATTTGATACTGGTTCTGTTGCTAATATTTGCAACTCGAAATAGGGACTATGGATTAAGCGAAGATTGGCTAAGGACGAGGTGACGATGCGCGTGGGAAATGGTTCCAAGGTTGATGTGATCGCGGTCGGCACGCTACCTCTACATCTACCTTAGGGATTAGTATTAGACCTGAATAATTGTTATTTGGTGCCAGCGTTGAGCATGAACATTATATCTGGATCTTGTTTGATGCGAGACGGTTATTCATTTAAATTAGAGAATAATGGTTGTTCTATTTATATGAGTAATATCTTTTATGGTCATGCACCCTTGAAGAGTGGTCTATTTATGTTGAATCTCGATAGTAGTGACACACATATTCATAATATTGAAGCCAAGAGATGCAGAGTTGATAATGATAGTGCAACTTATTTGTGGCACTGCCATTTAGGTCATATTGGTGTAAAGCGCATGAAGAAACTCCATTCTGATGGACTTTTGGAATCACTTGATTATGAATCACTTGGTACTTGCGAACCATGCCTCATGGGCAAGATGACTAAAACGCCGTTCTCCAGTACAATGGAGCGAGCAACAGATTTGTTGGAAATCATACATACTGATGTATGTGGTCCGATGAATGTTGAGGCTCGCGGCGGGTATCGTTATTTTCTCACCTTCATAGATGATTTGAGCAGATATGGGTATATCTACTTAAAGAAACATAAGTCTGAAACATTTGAAAAGTTCTAAGAATTTCAGAGTGAAGTGGAAAATCATCATAACAAGAAAATAAAGTTTCTACGATCTGATCGTGGAGGATAATATTTGAGTTACGAGTTTGATCTTCATTTGAAACAATGCGGAATAGTTCCGCAACTCACGCCACCCGGAACACCACAGCATAATGGTGTGTCCGAACGTCATAATCGTACTTTACTAGATATGGTGTGATCTATGATGTCTCTTACTTATTTACTGCTATTGTTTTGGGGTTATGCTTTAGAGACGGCTGCATTCACGTTAAATAGGGCACCATCTAAATCCGTTGAGACGACACCTTATGAACTGTGGTTTGGCAAGAAACCAAAGTTGTCATTTCTTAAAGTTTGGAGTTGCGATGCTTATGTGAAAAAGCTTCAACCTGATAAGCTCGAACCCAAATCGAAGAAATGTGTCTTCATAGGATACCCAAAGGAGACTGTTGGCTACACCTTCTATCACAGATCTGAAGGCAAGACTTTCGTTGCTAAGGATCCTTTCTAGAGAAGGAGTTTCTCTCGAAAGAAGTGAGTGGGAGGAAAGTAGAACTTGATGAGGTAACTGTACCTGCTCCCTTATTGGAAAGTAGTTCATCACAGAAATCTGTTTTTGTGACTCCTACACCAATTAGTGAGGAATCTAATGATGATGATCATATAACTTTAGATCAAGTTACTACCGAACCTCGTAGGTCAATCAGAGTAAGATCCACACCAGAGTGGTACGGTAATCCTGTTCTGGAGGTCATGTTACTTGACCATGACGAACCTACGAACTATGCGGAAGCGATGATGAGCCCAGATTCCGCAAAATGGCTTGAGGCCATGAAATCTGAGATGGGATCCATGTATGAGAACAAAGTGTGGACTTTGGTTGACTTGCCCGATGATCGGCAAGCCATCGAGAATAAATGGATCTTCAAGAAGAAGACTGACGCTGACGGTAATGTTACTGTCTACAAAGCTCGACTTGTTGCGAAAAGTTTTCGACAAGTTCAAATAGTTGACTATGATGAGACCTTCTCACCCGTAGCAATGCTTAAGTCCGTCCGAATCATCTTAGCAATTGCTGCATTTTATGATTATGAAAATTGGCAAATGGCTGTAAAGACTGCATTCCTGAATGGCTTTCTGGAAGAAGAGTTGTATATGATGCAACCTGAAGGTTTTATCGATCCAATGGATGCTAACAAAGTGTGCAAGCTCCAGCGATCCATTTATGGACTGGTCCAAGCATCTCGGAATTGGAATAAACGTTTTGATAATGTGATCAAAGCATATGATTTTATACAGACTTTTGGAGAAGCCTGTATTTACAAGAAAGTGAGTGAGAGCTCTGTAGCATTTCTAATATTATATGTGGATGACATATTGTTGATTGAAAATGATATAGAATTTTTGGATAGCATAAAAGGATACTTGAATAAGAGTTTTTCAATGAAAGACCTCGGTGAAGCTGCTTTCACATTGGGCATCAAGATCTATAGAGATAGATCAAGACGCTTAATTGGACTTTCACAAAGCACATACCTTGATAAAGTTTTGAAGAAGTTCAAAATGGATCAAGCAAAGAAGGGTTCTTGCCTGTGTTACAAGGTGTGAAGTTGAGTCAGACTCAATGCCCAACCACTGCAGAAGATAGAGAGAAAATGAAAGGTGTTCCCTATGCTTCAGCCATAGGCTCTATCATGTATGCAATGTTGTGTACTAGACCTGATGTGTGCCTTGCTATTAGTTTGGTAGGGAGGTACCAAAGTAATCCAGGAGTGGATCACTGGACAGCGGTCAAGAACATCCTGAAATACCTGAAAAGGACTAAGGATATGTTTCTCGTTTATGGAGGTGACAAAGAGCTCGTCGTAAATAGTTACATCGATGCAAGCTTTGACACTGGTCCGGATGACTCTAAGTCACAAACCGGATACGTATTTATATTGAACAGTGGAGTTGTCAGTTGGTGCAGTTCTAAGCAAAGCATCGTGGCGGGATCTACGTGTGAAGCGGAGTACATAGCTGCTTCAGAAGCAGCAAATGAAGGAGTCTAGATGAAGGAGTTCATGTCCTATCTAGGTGTCATAGCTAGTGTATCGGGTCCGATGAAAATCTTTTGTGACAATACTGGTGCAATTGCCTTGGCAAAGGAATCCAGATTTCACAAGAGAATCAAGCACATCAAGAGACGCTTCAATTCCATCCGCGATCAAGTCAAGGAGGGAGACAAAGAGATTTGCAACATACATACGGATCTGAATGTTGCAGACCCATTGACTAAGCCTCTCTCACGAGCAAAACATGACCAGCACCAAGACTCCATGGGTGCTAGATTCATTACTGTTTAATCTAGATTATTGACTCTAGTGCAAGTGGGAGACTGAAGGAAATATGCCATGGAGGCAATAATAAAGTTGTTATTTATATTTCCTTATATCATGATAAATGTTTATTATTCATGCTAGAATTGTATTAACCGGAAACTTAGTACATGTGTGAATACATAGACAAACAGAGCGTCACTAGTATGCCTCTACTTGACTAGCTCGTTGAATCAAAGATGGTTAAGTTTCCTAGCCATAGACATGAGTTGTCATTTGATTAACGGGATCACATCATAAAAGAATGATGTGATTGACTTGACCCATTTCGTTAGCTTAGCACTTGATCGTTTAGTATATTTCTATTGCTTTCTTCATGACTTATATCCTATGACTATGAGATTATGCAACTCCCGAATACCGGAGGAACACTTTGTGTGCTACCAAACGTCACAACGTAACTGGGTGATTATAAAGGTGCTCTACAGGTGTCTCCGATGGTATTTGTTGAGTTGTCATAGACCAAGATTAGGATTTGTCACTCCGATAGTCGGAGAGGTATCTCTGCGCCCTCTCGGTAATGCACATCACTATAAGCCTTGCAAGCAATGTGACTAATGAGTTAGTTGCGGGATGATGCATTACGGAACGAGTAAAGAGACTTGTTGGTAATGAGATTGAACTAGGTATTGAGATACCATAGATCGAATCTCGGGCAAGTAACATACCGATGACAAAGGGAACAACGTATGTTGTTATGCAATTTGACCGATAAAGATCTTCGTAGAATATGTAGGAGCCAATATGAGCATCCATGTTCCGCTATTGGTTATTTACAACAGGCATGTCTCGGTCATGTCTACATAGTTCTCAAACCCGTAGGTTCCGCACGCTTAACGTTCATTGATGGTCGGTATTATAAGTTTATGTGTTTTGATGTACCGAAGGTAGTTCAGAGTCCCGGATATGATCACGTACATGACGAGGAGTCTCGAAATGTCCGAGACATAAAGATCGATATATTGGATGACTATGTTTGGACATCGGAAGGGTTCCGAGTGAGTTCGGGCATATACCCGAGTACCAGGGGGTTACCGGAACCCCCCGGGGAGTTTAATGGGCCTTATGGGCCTTAGTGGAGAGAGAGAGAGGGGCGGCCAGGGCAGGCCGCGCGCCCCCTCCCCCTCTGGTCCGAATTGGACTAGGAAGGGGGGGCGGCGCCCCCCTTTCCTTCTCCCTCTCTCCTCCTTCCTTCTCTCCTACTCCTACTACATGGAAGGGGGGAATCCTACTCCCGGTGGGAGTAGGACTCCCCATGGGGTGCGCCATAGGAGGGCCGGCCCTCCCCCTCCACTCCTTTATATACGGGTGAGGGGGGCACCCCATAGACACACAAATTCATCATTGATCTTTTAGCCATGTGCGGTGCCCCCCCACCACCATAATCCACCTCGGTCATATCGTCGTAGTGCTTAGGTGAAGCCCTGCGCCGGTAGCTTCATCATCACCGTCATCACGCCATCGTGCTGACGAAGCTCTCCCTCGACACTCTACAAGATCATGAGTTCGTGGGACATCATCGAGATGAACGTGTGCAGATCACGGAGGTGCCGTACCTTCGGTGCTAGGATCGGCCGATCGTGAAGACGTACGACTACATCAACCGCGTTGTCATAACGCTTCTGCTTACGGTCTACGAGGGTACATAGACAACACTCTCCTCTCTTGTTGCTATGCATCACCATGACCTTACGTGTGCATAGGAATTTTTTTAAATTACTATGCTCCCCAACAGTGGTGTCAGAGCAAAGTTTATGCGTAGATGTTATATGCACGAGTAGAACACAAGTGGGTTGTGGGCAATACTAGTCATACTACTTACCAGCATGTCATACTTTGATTCGGCGGTATTGTTGGATGAAGCGGCCCGGATCGACATTACGCGTACGCTTACGCGAGATTGGTTCTACCGACGTGCTTCGCACACAGGTGGCTGGCGGGTGTCAGTTTCTTCAACTTTAGTTGAATCGAGTGTGGCTATGCCCGGTCCTTGTTGAAGGTTAAAACATCACATACTTGACGAAAAATCGTTGTGGTTTTGATGTGTAGGTAAGAATGGTTCTTGCTCAGCCCGTAGCAGCCACGTAAAACTTGCAACAACAAAGTAGAGGACGGCTAACTTGTTTTTGTAGGGCATGCTGTGATGTGATATGGTCAAGACATGATGCTAAATTTTATTGTATGAGATGGTCATGTTTTGTAACAAAGTTATCGGCAACTGGCAGGAGCCATATGGTTGTCGCTTTATTGTATGAATTGCAATCGCCATGTAACTGCTTTAATTTATCACTAAGTGGTAGCGATAGTCGTAGAAGCAATAGTTAGCGAGACGACAACGATGCTATGATGGAGATCAAGGTGTCGCGCTGCTGACGATGGTGATCATGACGGTGCTTTGGAGATGGAGATCAACGACACAAGATGATGATGGCCATATCATATCACTTATATTGATTGCATGTGATGTTTATCCTTTATGCATCTTATTTTGCTTAGATCGGCGGTAGCATTATAAGATGATCTCTCACTAAATTTCAAGGTACAAGTGTTCTCCGTGAGTTTGCACCGTTGCGAAAGTTCGTCGTGCCGAGACACCACGTGATGATCGGGTGTGATAAGACCTACGTTCACATACAACGGGTGCAAGCCAAATTTGCACACGCAGAATACTCGGGTTAAACTTGACGAGCCTAGCATATGCTGATAGGGCCTCGAAACAATGAGACCGAAAGGTCAAGCGTGAATCATATAGTAGATATGATGAACATAGTGATGTTCACCATTGAAAACTACTCCATCTCACGTGATGATCAGACATAGTTTAGTTGATTTGGATCACGTGATCACTTCGATGATTAGAGGGATGTCTATTTAAGTGGGAATTCATAAGTAATTTGATTAATTGAACTTTAATTTATCATGAACTTAGTACCTTATAGTATTTTGCATGTCTATGTTGTTGTAGATAGATGGCCCGTGTTGTTGTTCCGTTGAATTTTAATGCGTTCCTAGAGAAAGCTAAGTTGAAAGATGATGGTAGCAACTACACGGACTGGGTTCGTAACTTGAGGATTATCCTCATTGCTGCACAGAAGAATTACGTCCTAGAAGCACCGCTAGGTGCCAAACCCGCTGCAGGAGCAACGCCAGATGTTATGAACGTCTGGCAGAGCAAAGCTGATGACTACTCGATATTTCTGTGTGCCATGCTTTACGGCTTAGAACCGGGACTTCAACGACGTTTTGAACGTCATGGAGCATATGAGATGTTCCAGGAGTTGAAGTTAATATTTCAAGCAAATGCCTGTATTGAGACATATGATGTCTCCAGTAAGTTCTACAGCTGCAAGATGGAGGAGAATAGTTTTGTCAGTGGGCATATACTCAAAATGTCTAGGTATAACAATCACTTGATTCAACTAGGAGTTAATCTTCCTGATGATAGTGTCATTGACATAATTCTTCAATCACTGCCACCAAGCTACAAGAGCTTCGTGATGAACTATAACATGCAAGGGATGGATAAGACAATTCTCGAGCTCCTACTACATGGAAGGGGGGAATCCTACTCCTTATGGGAGTAGGACTCCCCATGGGGTGTGCCATGGGAGGGTTGGCCCGTCCCCTCCTCCACTCCTTTATATACGGGGGAGGGGGCACCCCATAGACACACAAGTTGATCATTGATCTTTTAGCCGTGTGCGGTGCCCCCCTCCACCATAATCCACCTCGGTCATATCGTCTTAGTGCTTAGGCGAAGCCCTGCACCGGTAGCTTCATCATTACCGTCATCACGTCGTCGTGCTGACGAAGCTCTCCCTCGACACTCTGCTGGATCGTGAGTTCGTGGGACGTCACCGAGCTGAACGTGTGCAGATCGCGGAGGTGTCGTACCTTCGGTGCTAGGATCGGTCGATCGTGAAGACGTACGACTACATCAACCGCGTTGTCATAACGCTTCCGCTTATGGTCTACGAGGGTACGTAGACAACACTCTCCTCTCACTAAAATAGAAGACACATCCGTGACATTTTGGGCCGAACGAAAAAAATTTCTGTCATACATATGACACTTCTATGACGCTAATTGTGACAAAACCCGGTATCATCATAGATGTGGTGGGCTCCTACTTCTATGATAGAAAATCATGACAGAAAATGGGATTTTCGTCCTGGGCGGGCTGGAGACGCAGCTGCATGACATTCTTTGGGCCGTCCATGACAAAAAAACCATGGTAGAAGCGAGGGGAGGAAAATTTCGGGGAGTTGCCGGTTACGGTGGGTGGTCGGGGGCCGAGCGATGCGCGTTTCACTCGTACACGTACGTGCGTGTGTGCGAGGCGTTGGCTCTAACTGAACCTGAGCGAGGTGTTGGGCTCTAACTAAACCCAAGTGATTGCACTGCAAGCTACGCGTTACTGAACCCGAGCGATCGATCGATGGATGTTAACTGAACCCGATCGAGCGATTCCTTGGCTACTGCTGCTGACTGAAGCCGATCGATGGGATGAATAGTGAGCGTTGCGGGGGGTTTGGATGAACAATGAGCGTTGGCGTTGGCTCTGGATGAACAGGACCCCGTGGTGTGGTGGAGGGTTGGATGAATAGTAGACGGTAGAGGGGTGCCCGTGGAAGGGTTAATGAATAGGACCCCGTGGTGTGGAGGGCAGGATCAACAATAGAAGGTGGAGGGGTGCCCGTGGAGGGGTGGTTGAACAGGACCCCATGGTGCGGAGGGCTGGATGAACAGTAGACGGTGGAGGGGTGGTTGAACAGTAGCCGGTGGAGTAGCGCACGGTAGAGGCTGGATGAACAGGAGCCCGTGGAGGCTGGAGGAGGTCGACGGTGGATGAACATGTAACGCCCCAGATGTAACTTGCCATATTTGTAATCCAACTCTTTCCATTTCCGGCTATGTGTTATGATATTTCCTCCGTGGTTGGGTTCTCTTCGTTTTGCATTTTGGTCATGTCATGCATTTCATATCATGTCATCATGTGCATCGCATTCGCATACGTGTTCGTCTCTTAAATCCGAGCATTTTTCCCGTTGCCGTTTTGCATTCCGGCGCTCCTATGTCCCCCGGCGTCCCCGTTTACATTTCTTCGTGAGCGGGTATTAAACATTCTCGTAATGGACCGAGGTTTGACATGTGGCCTCGGTATAGCACCGGTAGACCGCCTGTCAAGTTTTGGGTCAATCGGAGTTCGTTTGGTACTCCAACGTTTAACCGGGTAACCGTGAAGGCCTCGTGTGTGTTGCAGCCAAACACCCCTTCAAAACAGCCCAATAACCCATCTAAGACACTCCCATGTCCTCCGCCGTTCGATTACGATCGCGTGGCCGAAAACCGCTCTCCATTTGGTGAAGGAAATATGCCCTAGAGGCAATAATAAAGTTATTATTTATTTCCTTACATATCATGATAAATGTTTATTATTCATGCTAGAATTGTATTAACTGGAAACATAATACATGTGTGAATACATAGACAAACAGAGTGTCACTAGTATGCCTCTACTTGACTAGCTCGTTAATCAAAAGATGGTTATGTTTCCTAACCATGAACAAAGTGTTGTTATTTGATTAACGAGATCACATCATTAGTTGAATGATCTAATTGACATGACCCATTTCATTAGCATAGCACCCGATCGTTTAGTATGTTGCTATTGCTTTTATCCATGACTTATACATGTTCCTTTAAACTATGAGATTATGCAACTCCCGTTTACCGTAGGAACACTTTGTGTGCTACCAAACGTCACAACGTAACTGGGTGATTATAAAGGTGCTCTACAAGTGTCTCCGAAGGTACATGTTGGGTTGGCGTATTTCGAGATTAGGATTTGTCACTCCGATTGTCGGAGAGGTATCTCAGGGACTTCTCGGTAATGCACATCACATAAAGCCTTGCAAGCATTGCAACCAATGAGTTAGTTGCGAGATGATGTATTACGGAACGAGTAAAGAGACTTGCCAGTAACGAGATTGAACTAGGTATTGGATACCGACGGTCGAATCTCGGGCAAGTAACATACCGATGGACAAAGGGAACAACGTATGTTGTTATGCGGTCTGACCGATAAAGATCTTCGCAGAATATGTAGGAGCCAATATGGGCATCCAGGTCCCGCTATTGTTTATTGACCGGAGACGTGTCTCGGTCATGTCTACATTGTTCTCGAACCGTAGGGTCCGCACGCTTAAGGTTTCGATGACAGTTATATTACGAGTTTATGAGTTTTGATGTACCGAAGGAGTTCGGAGTCCCAGATGAGATCGGGGACATGACGAGGAGTCTCGAAATGGTCGAGACGTAAAGATCGATATATTGGACGACTATATTCGGACA
The DNA here is from genome assembly GCA_032464435.1 of Aegilops umbellulata. Classification (NCBI taxonomy): domain Eukaryota; kingdom Viridiplantae; phylum Streptophyta; class Magnoliopsida; order Poales; family Poaceae; genus Aegilops; species Aegilops umbellulata. The sequence goes on along the minus strand of CP136058.1, from coordinate 223,065,904 downwards.
TCGGAAAGGTTCTGAGTGATCCGGGTATTTTCGGGAGTATCGGGGAGTTACGGGAGAAGTAATGGGCCTTGATGGGCTTTAGTGGGAAGAGGAAAAGGCTGCTGCGCCCCCCTCCCCTTTTGGTCCGAATTGGACTAGGGAAAAGGGGGCCAGCCACCTTTCCTTCTCCTCCTATTCGTTCTCCCTTCCTCCCCTCTTGGTGGACTCCTAATAGGACTTGGAGACCTAGTAGGACTCCACACCCTGGCGCGCCAAGCCTTGGCCGGCCTCCTCCTCCTCCATCCTTTATATACAGGGGCAGGGGACACCCCATAGACACACAAGTTGATCTACGGATCGTTCCTTAGCCCTTTGCGGTGCCCCCTTCCACCAAATTCCACCTCGGTCATATCGTTGCAGTGCTTAGGCGAAGCCCTGCGCCGATAACACATCAAGATCGTCACCACGCCGTCGTGCTGACGGAACTCTTCCCCGACGCTTTGCTGGATCGGAGCCCGGGGATCGTCATCGAGCTGAACGTGTGCCAAGAACTCGGAGGTGCCGGAGTAACGGTGCTGTGATCGGTTGGATCGCGAGGAGAACGTACGACTACTTCCTCTACGTTGTGTCAACGCTTCCGCTTCGGTCTACGAGGGTACGTAGACAACACTCTCCCCTCTCGTTGCTATGCATCACCATGATCTTGCGTGTGCGTAGGAATTTTTTTGAAATTACTACGTTCCCCAATAGTGGTATCAGAGCCAGGTTTTTATGGTTTGATGTTATTTGCACGAGTAGAACACAAGTGAGTTGTGGACGATACAAGTCATACTGCCTACCAGCATGTCATACTTTGGTTCAGCGGTATTGTTGGACGAGACGATCCGGACCAACCTTACGCGTACTCTTACGTGAGACCGGTTCCCTCGACGTGCTTTGCACATAGATGGCTTGCGGAAGACTGTCTCTCCAACTTTAGTTGAACCGAGTGTGGCTACGCCCGGTCCTTGAGAAGGTTAAAACGGAGTCTATTTGACAAACTATCGTTGTGGTTTTGATGCGTAGGTAAGATGAGTTCTTGCTTAAGCCCATAGCAGCCACGTAAAACTTGCAACAAACAAAGTAGAGGACGTCTAACTTGTTTTTGCAGGGCATGTTGTGATGTGATATGGTCAAGACATGATGCTAAATTTTATTGTATGAGATGATCATGTTTTGTAACCGAGTTATCGGCAACTGGCAGGAGCCATATGGTTGTCGCTTTATTGTATGCAATGCAATCGCGATGTAATGCTTTACTTTATTACTAAGCGGTAGTGATAGTCGTGGAAGCATAAGATTGGCGAGACGACAACGATGCTACAATGGAGATCAAGGTGTCGCGCCGATGACGATGGTGATCATGACGGTGCTTCGAAGATGGAGCTCACAAGCACGAGATGATGATGGCCATATCATATCACTTATATTGATTGCATGTGATGTTTATCTTTTATGCATCTTATCTTGCTTTGATTGACGGTAGCATTATAAGATGATCTCTCACTAAATTATCAAGAAGTGTTCTCCCTGAGTATGCACCGTTGCGAAAGTTCTTCGTGCTGAGACACCACGTGATGATCGGGTGTGATAGGCTCTACGTTCAAATACAACGGGTGCAAAATAGTTGCACACGCGGAATACTCAGGTTTAACTTGACGAGCCTAGCATATAACAGATATGGCCTCGGAACACGGAGACCGAAAGGTCGAGCGTGAATCATATAGTAGATATGATCAACATAGTGATGTTCACCATTGAAACTACTCCATCTCACGTGATGATCGGACATGGTTTAGTTGATTTGGATCACGTGATCACTTAGAAGATTAGAGGGATGTCTATCTAAGTGGGAGTTCTTAAGTAATATGATTAACTGAACTTTAATTTATCATGAACTTAGTCCTGGTAGTATTAGCATATCTATGTTGTAGATCAATAGCTCGCATTGTTGCTTCCCTGTGTTTATTTTGATATGTTCCTAGAGAAAATTGTGTTGAAAAATGTTAGTAGCAATGATGCGGATTGGATCCGTAATCTGAGGTTTATCCTCATTGCTGCACAGAAGAATTTTGTCCTTGATGCACCGCTAGGTGACGGACCTTTTGCAGGAGCAGATGCAGACGTTATGAACGTTTTGCTAGCTCAATATGATGACTACATAATAGTTTAGTGCACCATGCTTAACTGCTTAGAATCGGGACTTCAAAGACGTTTTGAACGTCATGGAGCATATGAGATGTTCCAGGAGTTGAAGTTAATATTTCAAGCAAATACCCGAGTTGAGAGATATGAAGTCTCCAACAAGTTCTATAGCTAAAAGATGGAGGAGAATCGCTCAACTAGTGAGCATGTGCTCAGATAGTCTGAGTACTACAATCGCTTGAATCAAGTGGGAGTTAATCTTCCAGATAAAATAGTGACTGACAGAATTCTCTAGTCACCATCACCAAGTTAGTAGAACTTCGTGATGAACTATAATATGCAAGGGATAACGGAAAATATTCCCAAGCTCTTTGCGATGCTAAAATCGGCGAAGGTAGAAATCAAAGAAAAACATCAAGTGTTGATGGTTGACAAGATCACTAGTTTCAAGAAAAGGGCAAAAGGAAAGAAGGGGAACTTCAAGAAGAACGGCAAGCAAGTTGCTGCTCAAGTGAAAAAGCCCAAGTCTGGTCCTAAGCCTGAGACTAAGTGCTTCTACTGCAAAGGGACTGGTCACTGGAAGCGGAACTACCCCAAGTGATTGGCGGATAAGAAGGATGGCAAAGTGAACATAAGTATATTTGATATACATGTTATTGATGTGTACTTTACTAGTGTTCATAGCAACCCCTCAGTATTTGGTACTAGTTCAGTTGCTAAAATTAGTAACTCGAAACGGGAGTTGCAGAATGAACAAAGACTAGTTAAAGGGCAAGGTGACGATGTGTGTTGGAAGTGGTTCCAAGATTGATATGATCATCATCGCACACTCACTATACTTTCGGGATTAGTGTTGAACCTAAATAAGTGTTATTTGGTATTTGCGTTGAGCATAAATATGATTTGATCATGTTTATTGCAATACGGCTATTCATTTAAGTAAGAGAATAAATTGTTGTTCTGTTTACATGAATAAAACCTTCTATGGTTATACACACCAACGAAATGGTTTGTTGGATCTCGATCATAGTGATACACATATTCATAATATTGAAGCCAAAAGATGCAAAGTTAATAATGATAGTGCAACTTATTTGTGGCACTGCCGTTTAGGTCATATTGGAGTAAAGCGCACGAAGAAACTCCATGCTGATGGATTTTTGGAATCACTTGATTATGAATCACTTGATGCTTGCGAACCGTGCCTCATGGGCAAGATGACTAAGACACCGTTCTCCGGAACAATGGAGCAAGCAACAGATTTGTTGGAAATCATACATACTGATGTATGTGGTCCGATGAATATTAAAGCTCGCGACAAGTATCATTATTTTCTGACCTTCACAGATGATTTGAGCAGATATGGGTATATCTACTTGATGAAACATAAGTCTGAAACATTTGAAAAGTTCAAAGAATTTCAGAGTGAAGTGGAGAATCATCGTAACAAGAAAATAAAAGTTTCTACGATATGATCGTGGAGGAGAATATTTGAGTTACGAGTTTGGTCTTCAATTAAAACAATGTGGAATAGTTTCACAAATTCATGCCACCTGGAACACCACAGCATAATGGTGTGTCCGAACGTCATAACCGTACTTTATTGGATATAGTACAATCTATGATGTTTCTTACCAATTTACCAATATCATTTTGGGATCATGCATTAGAGACAGCTGCATTCACGTTTAAAGGGGCACCATCTAAAGTCCGTTGAGACGACACAATATGAACTGTGGTTTGGCAAGAAACCAAAGTTGTCGTTTCTTAAAGTTTGGGGTTACGATGCTTATGTGAAAAAGTTTCATCCTGATAAGCTCAAACCCAAATCGGAGAAATGTGTCTTCATAGGTACCCAAAGGAGACTGTTGGGTACACCTTCTACCACAGATCCGAAGGCAAGATATTCGTTGCTGAGAATGGATCCTTTCCAGAGAAGGATTTCTCTCGAAAGAAGTGAGTGGGAGGAAAGTAGAAAACTTGATAAGGTAATTGTACCTTCTCCCTTATTGGAAAGTAGTTCATCACAGAAATCTGTTCTTGTGACTACTACACCAATTAGTAAGGAAGCTAATGATGATGATCATGTAACTTCAAGATCAAGTTACTACCGAATCTCGTAAGTAAACTAGAGTGAGATCCGCACCAGAGTGGTACGGTAATCCTGTTCTGGAAGTCATGTTACTAGACCATGACGAACTTGCGAACTATGAGGAAGCGATGATGAGCCCAGATTCCGCGAAATGGTTTGAGGCCATGAAATCTGAGATATGATCCATGTATGAGAACAAAGTATGGACTTTGATGGATTTGCCCGATGATCGGCAAGCCAAAGAAAATAAATGGATCTTGAAGAGGAAGACGGACACTGATAGTAGTGTTACTATCTACAAAGCTAGAATTGTCGCAAAAAGGTTTTCGACAAGTTCAAGGTGTTGACTACGATGAGAGTTTCTCACTCGTATCTATGCTTAAGTCTGTCCGAATCATGTTAGCAATTGCCGCATTTTATGAAATCCGGCAAATGGATAAACAAAACTACATTCCTTAATGGATTTATTAAAGAAGAGTTGTATACGATGCAACTAGAAGGTTTTGTCGATCCTGAAGGTGTTAACAAAATATGCAAGCATCTCGGAGTTGGAATATACGCTTTGATAAGTTGATCAAAGCATATAGTTTTATACAGACTTGTGGTGAAGCCTGTATTTACAAGAAAGTGAGTGGGAGCACTACAGCATTTCTGATAAGTATATGTAAATGACATATCATTGATCGGAAATAATGTAGAATTATTCTGTGAAGCATAAAGGAGTATTTGAAAGGAGTTTTTCGAAGAAGGACCTCGGTGAAGCTGTTTACATATTGAGCATCAAGATCTATAGAGATAGATCAAGACGCTTGATAAGTTTTTCAATAAGTACATACCTTGAAAGAATTTTGAAGTAGTTCAAAATGGAACAGTCAAAGAAAGAGTTCTTGCCTGTATTACAAGGTGTGAAATTGAGTAAGACTCAAAGCCCGACCACGGCAGCTGATAGAAAGAGAATGAAAGTCATTTCCTATGCCTCAGCCATAGATTCTATAAAGTATGCCATGCTATGTACCAGATCTATTGTATACCCTACACTGTGTTAAGCAAGGGAGTACAATAGTGATCTAGGAAGTAGATCACTGGACATCGGTCAAAATTATCCTTAGTAAAATAAGGATATGTTTCTCGATTATGGATGTGACAAAAAGGTTCGTCGTAAAAAGGTTACGTCGATGCAAGTTTTGACACTAATCTAGATGACTCTAAGTCTCAATCTAGATACATATTGAAAGTGGGAGCAATTAGCTAAAGTAGCTCCGTGCAGAGCATTGTAGACATAGAAACTTGCAAAATACATAACGGATCTGAATGTGGCAGACCCGTTGACTAAACTTCTCTCACAAGCAAAACATGATCACACCGTAGTACTCTTTGGGTGTTAATCACATAGCGATGTGAACTAGATTACTGAATCTAGTAAACCCTTTGGGTGTTGGTCACATATCGATGTAAACTATGGGTGTTAATCACATGGTGATGTGAACTATTGCTATTAAATCACATGGCGATGTGAACTAGATTATTGACTCTAGTGCAAGTGGGAGACTGAAGGAAATATGCCCTAGAGGCAATAATAAAGTTATTATTTATTTCCTTACATATCATGATAAATGTTTATTATTCATGCTAGAATTGTATTAACTGGAAACATAATACATGTGTGAATACATAGACAAACAGAGTGTCACTAGTATGCCTCTACTTGACTAGCTCGTTAATCAAAAGATGGTTATGTTTCCTAACCATGAACAAAGTGTTGTTATTTGATTAACGAGATCACATCATTAGTTGAATGATCTAATTGACATGACCCATTTCATTAGCATAGCACCCGATCGTTTAGTATGTTGCTATTGCTTTTATCCATGACTTATACATGTTCCTTTAAACTATGAGATTATGCAACTCCCGTTTACAGTAGGAACACTTTGTGTGCTACCAAACGTCACAACGTAACTGGGTGATTATAAAGGTGCTCTACAAGTGTCTCCGAAGGTACATGTTGGGTTGGCGTATTTCGAGATTAGGATTTGTCACTCCGATTGTCGGAGAGGTATCTCAGGGACTTCTCGGTAATGCACATCACATAAAGCCTTGCAAGCATTGCAACCAATGAGTTAGTTGCGAGATGATGTATTACGGAACGAGTAAAGAGACTTGCCAGTAACGAGATTGAACTAGGTATTGGATACCGACGGTCGAATCTCGGGCAAGTAACATACCGATGGACAAAGGGAACAACGTATGTTGTTATGCGGTCTGACCGATAAAGATCTTCGCAGAATATGTAGGAGCCAATATGGGCATCCAGGTCCCGCTATTGTTTATTGACCGGAGACGTGTCTCGGTCATGTCTACATTGTTCTCGAACCGTAGGGTCCGCACGCTTAAGGTTTCGATGACAGTTATATTACGAGTTTATGAGTTTTGATGTACCGAAGGAGTTCGGAGTCCCAGATGAGATCGGGGACATGACGAGGAGTCTCGAAATGGTCGAGACGTAAAGATCGATATATTGGACGACTATATTCGGACATCGGAAAGGTTCTGAGTGATCCGGGTATTTTCGGGAGTATCGGGGAGTTACGGGAGAAGTAATGGGCCTTGATGGGCTTTAGTGGGAAGAGGAAAAGGCTGCTGCGCCCCCCTCCCCTTTTGGTCCGAATTGGACTAGGGAAAAGGGGGCCAGCCACCTTTCCTTCTCCTCCTATTCGTTCTCCCTTCCTCCCCTCTTGGTGGACTCCTAATAGGACTTGGAGACCTAGTAGGACTCCACACCCTGGCGCGCCAAGCCTTGGCCGGCCTCCTCCTCCTCCATCCTTTATATACAGGGGCAGGGGACACCCCATAGACACACAAGTTGATCTACGGATCGTTCCTTAGCCCTTTGCGGTGCCCCCTTCCACCAAATTCCACCTCGGTCATATCGTTGCAGTGCTTAGGCGAAGCCCTGCGCCGATAACACATCAAGATCGTCACCACGCCGTCGTGCTGACGGAACTCTTCCCCGACGCTTTGCTGGATCGGAGCCCGGGGATCGTCATCGAGCTGAACGTGTGCCAAGAACTCGGAGGTGCCGGAGTAACGGTGCTGTGATCGGTTGGATCGCGAGGAGAACGTACGACTACTTCCTCTACGTTGTGTCAACGCTTCCGCTTCGGTCTACGAGGGTACGTAGACAACACTCTCCCCTCTCGTTGCTATGCATCACCATGATCTTGCGTGTGTGTAGGAATTTTTTTGAAATTACTACGTTCCCCAACATTTGGAGCCTCCTAGCTCCCTCTAGCTATAAAAACACCTCGGCACAATCGGGCGGCTTTGCTGGACTTGTTTTATTGCTGTCGAAATGTCTTGTAGTCCGGGATTCCGAGATTGATCGGGTCTTCCCGGTAGAAGGAATATCCTTCGTTGACCGTGAGAGCTTATCATGGGCTAAGTTGGGACACCCCTGCAGGGTATTATCTTTCAAAAGTCGTGCCCACGGTTATGAGGCAGATGGGAATTTGTTGATGTCCGGTTGTAGAAAACCCGAAGTTGACCTTAACTAAAACACATCAACCGCGTGTGTAACCGTGATGGTCTCTTCTCGGCGGGGTCCGGGAAGTGAACACGGTTGTTGGAGTTATGTCTGATGTAGGTTGTTCTAGGATCGCTTCTTGATCATTTCTAGATTCACGACCGTGCTTTGCTTCTCTTCTCGCTCTCTTTTGCGTTGTAGCCACCATATGCTAGTCGCTTGCTGCAGCTCCACCTCACCAACCCCTTTCCCACCTATAAGCTTAAATAGTCTTGATCTCGCGGGTGTGAGATTGCTGAGTCCCCGTGACTCACAGATATTATCACAACAGTTGCAGGTACCAACGACGCCAGTGCAGATGACGCGACCGAGCTCACTTGGGAGTTCGACGAGGAACGTGGCCGTTACTATGTTTCCTTTCCAGATGATCAGTAGTGGAGCCCAGTTGGGGTGATCCGGGGATCTATTTAGCATTTGGGGTAGTCTTCTTTCATTTTGGTACCGTAGTCGGACCTTGAGTGTAATCTGGATGATGAATGTTTATTTATGTACTTGTGTGAAGTGGCGATTGTAAGCCAACTATGTAACTTTTCCCTTTAATTATAACATGGATTGTGTGAAGATTACCTCACTTGTGACATTGCTTTCAATGCGGTTATGCCTCTAAGTCGTGCCTCGACACGTGGGAGATATAGCCGCATCGAGGGCGTTACAAGTTGGTAATCAGAGCCTTTCCCCGACCTTAGGAGCCCCCACTGTTTGATCGTCTTTAGTGGCCGAGTTGTGTCTAGAAAAAATGTTTTGAGTCATTTAGGAATTATATATCGGAGAGATTAGGAATTCTTTTTACTTCCCATTCCCTTCGACCTTCTGGTAAGGCATCCTGACGTAGAGTTTTGACTCTTCTCTTCTCAAATTTCACAAAAAAAAATTAGGATCACGCGGGTATCTTACAATCGTTCCGATGGTTTTATGATGACAACATTGTCTTGGTTGCCTCCCGTCAGCAGGGGTTTTAGAGGAGGTGTCCCGGGGAGTTGAGCTCCGAGGTGTTGTCGTCATAATTTTATCGTTGCGGTTTTGGAATACCTGAGTCTAGTATGCCGACATCGAAAATCTCTTTTGTACAGTTGTTGGTGAGATAACCCTGATAGCCCAGTACTGAGGCGAGTGCGGGAGTATTGCCATGACTTGTATAACGGATGCTTTTCGAAGGTTGAGGTAGATGATTTCCAAGGATTTCTTGGTTATGTGTTGAAGGATGGATACAGCTGGATCTAAGTATTGTTAGTTTGGGTGATATATTTTGTGTCCCCTGTATCCCCAACACCTGATTGCATAACCAGAAAGTTTCGGGAGTTTATAAGTGGGAATTCATGTAGCTCTAGTTTTTCTTCCGCAGATATTTGGTTTGTGATTGGGTAATCCTTACCAAGTATTTGTTCACATCCGTACCTTGTTGATTTTATTCCATACCATGTTCTAAGTGGCTTCTCAGCTTTGGAAGTGTGATGATTTACATTGGAATTCATTCGTTCATTCTCGTTCGGATGTTTATTGTGAAGACTATATGTTGCAATTTCGTTCCTTTGATTCAGCTTCAATATTTATCTGTCAAGATGCTAATGGATGTCACCCTCTTCAGGATGGCTCCGCCAACGCGTCAGAATCCGGAACGCAATGAAGGGAATCAGGCTAACCCTCCGCCACCACCTCCGCCTCCGGAAGCCTGGCAGGCCCTGATGATTGCCACAAATGCCAATGCTCAGATTCTGATTCAGCTCTTGCAAGATCGCAACCAAGGGCAAGCTAATCAAGAGAATCAAGGCCAAGGGAACAATCAGCCGCACTTCGCTTCACTGAACCAGTTCCTTGCTAATCAGCCAAAGACCTTCAGCTACTATGTCGAGGCCACAGACGCCGATGATTGGCTCGTGGACATCAGCAAGCATTTTGAGTGCAGCAATGTGAGACCTGAGGACTTTGTCAAGTTTGCCTCTTTTCAACTCAAAGATCAAGCTGCTGAGTGGTTCCAGCAATACAAAGATTCCAGAGGAGGTCGTGTGATTACTTGGGATGATTTCCGCCGTGACTTCAAAGCGCACCACATTCCTGAAAGTGTTGTTGAGCTTAAGCGTGAGGAATTCCGCAATCTCAAGCAAGGCAACATGTCTGTCTATCAATACAACACTCAGTTCCAGAAGCTCTCTCGCTTTGCAAGGCAAGACATCCCTGATGAGAAGAGTATGATCTACCAGTTCAGACGTGGTCTCAGAGAAGATCTGCAACTTGCTCTCGTGCTTTTTGAGCCATTAAAGTATGATGAATTCTACAACATGGCGCTGAAACAAGAAGCTGCTCAGCTCAAGTGTGAGGCATCTAAGAAGAGAGTCAGAGACGCAGTTCAGTCTTCTTCTTCTTCACTTGTGGCAGCTAAGCAACAGAAGTTCTGGTTGCCTCCTCCTTCGTTCCGTCAGCCTTATCAGCAGAAGAACTCAAGTGGCCGTGGATCTTCCCACCCACCCAACCCTGGCTATCAGAACAAGTCTCAGAACCAAGCTCCAAGGCCAAGTGATCCTTACCATCGTCCGCTCTCAGAGGTGACTTGTAACAAATGCCAGCAGAAGGATCACTATGCGAACAAGTGCTTCAACCAAAGGCGCCTTCCGCCTCCTCCTCCTATGAAATCTTCCAGCAATGCAGTGGTCAAGCATAATCCTAAGCATGCCAAGGTGAACATGATGAATGCAGCTCAAGCGGAGGATTCTTCTGACGTGATCATGGGTAATCTTCCTGTTAATGATATTCCTGCAAAAGTCTTATTTGATACTGGTGCATCACATTGTTTCATGTCAAGACCATTTTTTGCCAAGCATGAGTTCACTTCTTCAAATTTGGATAGATCCATGCCTGTCATTTCTCCTGGTAAACGTTTGAGCTCTAGTTTGGTGGTTCCCAATGTTTCCATCAAGATGGGTGACTACAGATTCTTGTCTAAACCAATTGTTCTTGGTGATTCTGATATTGATCTTATTCTCGGGATGGACTGGCTTTCTAAGCACAAGGCTCAGCTTGATTGTGCTGCCAGGGAAATCAAATTGACTCACTCTTCTAACGCTGTGATCATCTATGCTTCTCATGATGATACCATTCGGTTGTTTTCTCTCAATGAGATTGGTGAAATGGAGGCTATCTCTCAGATTCCAGTCCTTTGTGAGTACCAAGATGTTTTTCCAGAAGACCTTACGGATATGCCTCCCCGTCGGCCAGTGGAATTCATTATTGATCTTGAGCCTGGCACGAAACCTGTTTGCAAGCGTCCTTACAAGCTTGGACCAGATGAGCTCAAGGAATTGAAGAGACAACTCGATAAACAAGAGCGTATGGGTCTGATCAGACCGAGTTCTTCTCCTTGGGGTTGTGGTGTTCTTTTTGTCCGGAAGAAGGATGGCACGGACCGACTTTGCGTCGATTACCGTCCATTGAACAAGAAGACAATCAAGAACAAATACCCACTTCCCAACATCAATGAGCTATTCGAGCAACTTAAAGGTGCCAAGGTGTTCTCCAAGCTTGACCTTCGTATGGGTTATCATCAGATTCGCATTCGTGAAGAAGATATTCCCAAGACAGCATTCAGAACAAGTTTTGGTTCTTATGAATATACTGTAATGTCCTTCGGCCTTGTCAATGCTCCTCCGTATTTCACTCGCTTGATGAATTTCATCTTCAACCCCTACATCAACGAATTTGTCTTGGTCTATCTTGATGATATTTTGGTCTTCTCCAAGAATGAGGAGGATCATGCCAAACACTTGCGATTGGTACTTGACAAGCTTAGAGAGTACAAATTATATGCGAAGTTCTCCAAATGTGAATTTTGGCTTGATGAAGTTCTTTATCTTGGCCATATCATCTCCGCCAAGGGCATCGCTGTTAATCCTGAGAAGGTGTCCGCAGTGGTGAATTGGGAACCGCCTCAGAATGTCAAGCAGCTTCGCAGTTTTCTTGGACTTGCAAGCTATTGCCGAAGATTCGTTGAGAATTTCTCCAAGATTGCCAAGCCTCTTTCCAACCTCCTCCAGAAGCATGTGAAATATGTCTGGTCTCCTGAGTGTGACGTTGCTTTCAAGACCCTCAAAGAGAAACTCGTCACTGCTCCAGTTCTGACTCCTCCTGATGAATCCAAGCCTTATGAAGTATTCTGTGATGCTTCTCTCCAGGGCCTCGGTGCCGTCTTAATGCAAGAGAAGAAGGTTGTTGCCTATACCTCTCGCCAGTTGAAGCCCAACGAAAGGAACTACCCCACTCACGATCTTTAGTTAGCGGCAGTTGTCCACGCACTAATAACATGGAGACATCTCTTGTTGGGAAGGAAAGTGGACATATTCACCGATCACAAGAGTCTCAAGTACATATTCACTCAGCCTCATCTCAACCTCAGGCAAACTCGATGGGTCGAAATGATTCAAGAGTATAATCCGAGTATTGAATATACTCCAGGCAAGGCTAATGTGATTGCAGACGCTTTGAGCAGAAAGGCTTACTGCAACAGCTTAATCCTCAAGCCATTCCAACCGGATCTCTGTGAGGCTTTCCGCAAGTTGAATCTTCAAGTTGTCCCTCAAGGTTTGCTTGCCAACCTCATCGTCTCTCCTACTTTGGAAGATCAGATTCGTGAGGCACAATTGTTGGATACCATGGTGAAGAAGGTGAAACGTGGTATTGACAAGAGCATTTCCAAATACAAGTGTTATCGAGTTGATGACAGAGATACTCTTTTCTTCGAGGACCGGATCGTGGTTCCAAAGGGTGATCTTCGTAAAGTCATTATGAATGAAGCGCACAACTCTCTTCTGTAATTCATCCTGGAAGTTCGAAGATGTACCATGACCTCAAGCAGTCGTATTGGTGGACTCGAATGAAGCGTGAGATTGCTCAATTCGTGAATGAGTGTGATGTCTGCAGAAGGGTGAAAGCAGAACACCAACGACCAGCTGGTCTTCTCCAACCTCTTGCTATTCCTGAATGGAAGTTTGATCATATTGAAATGGACTTCGTTACTGGTTTTCCTAAGTCCAAGCGTGGAAATGATGCTATCTTCGTCGTCATCGACAAGCTCACTAAAGTGGCTCATTTTCTTCCTATCAAAGAGTCTATCACAGAAGCACAGCTGGCAGAGCTCTACACATCCAGAATTGTCTCCTTGCACGGCATTCCACAATTGATCTCTTCAGACCGTGGCAGCATCTTTACCTCCAAGTTTTGGGATTCTTTTCAGAAGGCCATGGGCACCAATATTCGCTTCAGCACAGCTTTCCACCCTCAGACTAGTGGACAAGTCGAGCGTGTCAACCAAATTCTTGAAGATATGCTCAGAGCTTGTGTTATCTCTTTCGGCATGAAGTGGGAGGATTGTCTTCCTTATGCTGAATTCTCTTACAACAACAGTTTTCAAGCCAGCTCGGGCAAAGCCCCATTCGAGATTCTCTATGGCAGAAAGTGTCGTACTCCTCTCAACTGGTATGAAACCGGTGAACGTCAATTGCTCGGCAATGATTTGATCTCAGAGGCTGAGGCTATGTGCAAGGTGATTCGTGAGAACCTCAAAGCCGCGCAGTCACGCCAGAAGAGCTATTACGATAGCAAACACCGAGATGTGGCATTCGAGATCGGAGACCATGTCTACCTCCGTGTCTCGCCAATGAAAGGAACTCTTCGCTTCGGTATCAAGGGGAAACTTGCCCCGCGATACGTCGATCCTTTCAAGATCATCGACAAACGAGGCGATCTCGCCTATCAACTTGAGCTTCCCTCCAACTTTGCAAATGTGCATGATGTCTTCCACGTGTCACAGCTTCGCAAGTGCTTCAAGACGCCTGAGCGCACCATCAACTTCGAAGAGATTGATCTTCAAGAAGATTTGTCCTATCATGAGCATCCAGTTGCTATTCTTGAAACAACTGAGCGCAAGACTCGCAACAAGTCAATCAAATTCCTCAAAGTGAAATGGTCACATCATTCAGACCGAGAAGCCACCTGGGAGCGTGAAGACCACCTACGTTCCGAGTATCCGGAGTTCTTTCAGTCCTAGATCTCGGGACGAGATCCTCTCATAGTGGTGGAGTGTTGTAACGCCCCAGATGTAACTTGCCATATTTGTAATCCAACTCTTGCCATTTCCGGCTATGTGTTATGATATTTCCTCCATGGTTGGGTTCTCTTCGTTTTGCATTTTGGTCATGTCATTCATTTCATATCATGTCATCATGTGCATCCCATTCGCATGCGTGTTCGTCTCTTAAATCTGAGCATTTTTCCCGTTGTCCGTTTTGCAATCCGGCGCTCCTATGTCCCCCGGCGTCCCCGTTTACATTTCTTCGTGAGCGGGTATTAAACATTCTCGGAATGGACCGAGGTTTGACATGTGGCCTCGGTATAGCACCGGTAGACCACCTGTCAAGTTTCGGGTCAATCGGAGTTCGTTTGGTACTCCAACGTTTAACCGGGTAACCGTGAAGGCCTCGTGTGTGTTGCAGCCAAACACCCCTTCAAAACAGCCCAATAACCCATCTAAGACACTCCCATGTCCTCCGCCGTTCGATCACGATCGCGTGGCCGAAAACCGCTCTTCATTTGAAGCCTCCTAGCTCCCTCTAGCTATAAAAACACCTCCCCCTCCTCAAATCACGGGTCATTTCCACCCTAACCCTAGACGTTTCTCTCCCCCGCGCCGCCGGACGTTGTCCGTCCGTAGCTGGACGCGTCCGCCGCCGCGCGCGATCCAACCAGAGGCCGCCACCTGTCCTCGTCACCGCCGCCGCCCGGGGCCCAGATCCGGCCCGCCCCGGGGCCGCACCGGGCCTCGCCGGGCCCGCACGCCGCCGCCCGCTCGCCCCAAGCTCCCGCTCACTCCGCCGCCTCCTCGTCGCCGTCCGGCCCCGCCTCCGGCCGGCGAGTCGCCGGAGCTCGCCCGCTCGACCCGCCGCCGTCCTCCGCCGGTGTCGCGCCGCCACCGCACCGGCGCGGACGCCGGACCTGCCGCCGCCTCACCCCGCGGAGGAGCCGCGCCGCCCCGCGCCTTCTCCTCCGGCCGTCTCCGCCCCTCGTCGTCGGCGCCGCCCTCGCCATCGCCGGCCGCCGCCAGACCCGACCTCGATCCGATCTGGATCCCGCGCCGGGGACTTCCACCTACCCCCCGATATTTCTAAGTCCTATGATTTTTGCATCAACTTCACCTCTTCGTCATGCCATAACTTTGCATCCGTAGCTCCGTTTCACACGTATAATATGTCTAATTGTTCGCCTCGAAGAGTACACCATTTTGTTCCATTGCGTCATTTTCATTTGAGGTCATCTAGGTGCCCGAAATGCTGTTAGAAGAGGGCTAGTTGATGTTAGTTGCTGGATCTTATCTGAACATGCACTTTTGTCATTTTTGCCATGATTGATGTGTACCTCCTATGAAGTTGAGTCCTACATGAGTTTTTTAATATGCCATGTTACCTTTCCAGAGAATTTTGCCTTGTATTTCTGTGATCTTTGTGGTGACTAGCACAAGCATGCAAACTAGGGTACCATGTTTCCCTGACTGCTGTTATTTTCATGCCATGTATTCATGTTGTTACAGAGAGATCTATGCATAATTTGAGCATGATCAGTAAGGGTGTTTTTAACTTGAGTATTTTTTATATCCATACGTGCCTTTGTTTGTATTTATGGATTGCCATAGCTTGAGTCAATCGAGCTCTACTTTTGCTTCAAAATGTTGCTGGCAGATTGTTTACGTGTTATTCGATTTTTCCAAGCTTGGTGTAATTGATCCGTGCATGCTATGATGTTGTTATTGCCATGTCTAGTTACTATGCCATGTCTTCTTGATGTATGTATGCTTAGTTTATCATGCAATGCTCTGTAGCGAGTGCATCAAGCTCACGAACATGCCTAGTCGTTATCAGTTTCTGTCATGTCCAGTTTTCTGCTAAGTCTGAAACCTGTAACGAAAGTTGCTTATTTGACATGGGTGTAATCATATTTTCTGATCCCTCTTGGCTTATGGTCAGTAAGGGACTTTTGTCAAGTGATTCGAGTAGTTTCATGCGATGCCTTACTTTGCTATGTTCTGATCCTGTAGCATGTTGGTTCGTTGCTCTGAACATGCCATCCTGATGTTAGTTTCTGCTATGTTGTTAATTTCAGTCTGAGAACCTGTTATCTTTTGCACTTTTGCCATGATTGTTTGAACCTGTTATGATGTGAATTAGCCGTAGCTCAGTGTTAATCTTCTTTCGTGCATCTTGTGTAGATTACTGTCATATGCTTTGTTAACATGTTTGGGTGCAGTAGCTTAATTACTTGTTGCTTGCTAAGTAGCATCATGCTGTTAATGGCAGATTCTTGTCATTCTTGTATTGCTCGTCATTTGCAAACCGTGCATCCGATTCCGGTGAACTTTATATCGATTTCAACCGAAATCACCTCACCTATCCAGTGGCATGCTTGATTTGCCAAGATTATGCCTTGTTCATCTTTTCCTTTCGAAGCACGCATACGCATTGCATATCACATCTCGCATATCATGCCATGTTTTGCATCATGTTGCTTGCGCATTGCATCGTGGTTGATATTGGTTCCTTTGCTTGTTCTCTTGTCTTAGGTAGAGCCGGGAGACGAGTACGTGAACGAGGATTCTGTTGAGAACGCTTTCGAGGACCAAGCTTTCGACAACTCTGAGACTCTTGCAGGCAAGATGACCATACCCTCGAAATCACTTATATCTTTGCTTGCTAGATTGCTCGCTCTTTTGCTATGCCTATGCTGCGATACCTACCACTTGCTATATCATGCCTCCTATATTGCCATGTCAGTCCCTAACCATCCATGTCCTAGCAAACCGTTAATTGGCTATGTTACCGCTTTGCTCAGCCCCTCTTATAGCGTTGCTAGTTGCAGGTGAAGATGAAGTTTGTTCCTTGTTGGAACATGGACTTGTTGTTCCTTGTTGGAACATGTTTACTTGTTGGGATATCACAATACCTCTTATTTAATTAATGCATCTATATACTTGGTAAAGAGTGGAAGGCTCGGCCTTATGCCTGGTGTTTTGTTCCACTCTTGCCACCCTAGTTTCCGTCATACCAGTGTTATGTTCCCGGATTTTGCGTTCCTTACACGGTTGGGTGATTTATGGGACCCCCTTGACAGTTCGCTTTGAATAAGACTTTTCCGGCAAGGCCCAACATTGGTTTTACCATTTGCCACCACCTACTCCTTTTCCCCTCGGGTTTTCGCGAGCCCGAGGGTCATCTTTATTTTAGCCCCCCCGGACCAGTGCTTCTCTAAGTGCTGGCCCGAACTGAGCAACCTGCGGGGCCACCTCGTGGCAACTCGAGGCCTGGTTTTACTCGTAGCTTGACTTATCCGGATGTGCCCTGAGACCGAGATATGTGCAGCTCCTATCAGGTTTTGTCGGCACAATCGGGCGGCTTTGCTGGACTTGTTTTATTGCTGTCGAAATGTCTTGTAGTCCGGGATTTCGAGATTGATCGGGTCTTCCCGGTAGAAGGAATATCCTTCGTTGACCGTGAGAGCTTATCATGGGCTAAATTGGGACACCCCTGCAGGGTATTATCTTTCGAAAGCCGTGCCCGCGGTTATGAGGCAGATGGGAATTTGTTGATGTCCGGTTGTAGAAAACCCGAAGTTGACCTTAACTAAAACACATCACCCGCGTGTGTAACCGTGATGGTCTCTTCTCGGCGGGGTCCGGGAAGTGAACACGGTTGTTGGAGTTATGTCTGACGTAGGTTGTTCTAGGATCGCTTCTTGATCATTTCTAGATTCACGACCGTGCTTTGCTTCTCTTCTCGCTCTCTTTTGCGTTGTAGCCACCATATGCTAGTCGCTTGCTGCAGCTCCACCTCACCAACCCCTTTCCCACCTATAAGCTTAAATAGTCTTGATCTCGCGGGTGTGAGATTGCTGAGTCCCCGTGACTCACAGATATTATCACAACAGTTGCAGGTACCAACGACGCCAGTGTAGATGACGCGACCGAGCTCACTTGGGAGTTCGACGAGGAACGTGGCCATTACTATGTTTCCTTTCCAGATGATCAGTAGTGGAGCCCAGTTGGGGTGATCCGGGGATCTATTTAGCATTTGGGGTAGTCTTCTTTCATTTTGGTACCGTAGTCGGACCTTGAGTGTAATCTGGATGATGAATGTTTATTTATGTACTTGTGTGAAGTGGCGATTGTAAGCCAACTATGTAACTTTTCCCTTTATTTATTACATGGATTGTGTGAAGATTACCTCACTTGCGACATTGCTTTCAATGCGGTTATGCCTCTAAGTCGTGCCTCGACACGTGGGAGATATAGCCGCATCGAGGGCGTTACAGAACAGTAGCTCGTGGAGGCTGGAGGGGGTCGACGGTGGAGATGAACAGTATCCCGTGGAGTCCCATTTTGCGGTACGCCACACCCCTCCCGATGAACAGGACCCCCGTTTCGACCGTAGGAGGTCCGTTTCCTCCGTTTTGCGGTACGCCACACCCCTCCCGATCAACAGGACCCCCGTTTCGACCGTAGGAGGTCTGTTTCCTCCGTTGTGCGTTACGCCAGGCCTCATTTCCATCGCCTCTTCCATCCAATCCCTCCCGATGAACACGACGACGCATTCCATTCCGACCCATGAACACGGCGACGACACTGTTTCTCCGTTCCGACCCAGCCATGTCAACGAGCCCTCGCCGTACGTATGCGCGAGTAGGAGTTCGATACCCCGCCCGTATGTACACATACGTGGTCGTATTTTCTTTCTTGCACCCTTGCCGTTGTACGTACGTGTACATGCTACGTGCGCACCTCTACTACGACACGTGCACGCCTCTACTACGACACATGCACGCCTCTACATCGACCAGTATGTACGTACACGTTCGCGACCAGAATGACAACGCTATGTACGCTTCGACCAGGTGGGTCCCGACTGTCAGGCACTTCCTTGCCTGCAAAGATGTAGCTGGTGGGTCCCAGCAGTCAGGGGGGCGAATCGTTTTTTTGCCCGGACGCACTTCCTTGCGTGCGAAGGTGTAGCTGGTGGGTCCCAGCAGTCAGGGGGGAAACATTTTTTTCGCGAAATACGATGGCCCGTCTGGTGGGTCCCCGCTGTCAGGTGGAGGAATAATTATTTTGCACGTAATAAGGAGGCACTTCCTTGTTGCGGCCGTGGGTCCAGCTATCAGCCTCTCCACGTACAGTCCACGTCCGATGGAAGTCGTTCCTTGACCACGTTGACCACGCCACGCTGAGAGCACCAGGGCAGTGCACGACGGCGAGGCCTAGGAAGGGGACGATGGGGAGCCGGGGAAGACGCGGCAGTGGAAGCCCGCGCGCCCGCGGAGAGGAGTACGAGGGTTCACTGGTTCGGCTGCGGTGTGAGGCTGCCGTCGCCGCAGGGCCTGGCCAGCGGTGGGAATAGTAGGGGGCGGTGAGGCCTCTGCGGCAGCACAGCCGGCCACAGGAGGCAGGAGCATGCGGCACGGCCGGCGCTGCTTTGGGAGGCTGGAGCAAGAAGACCAGAGGTTGAAGAAGCACTACGGTCGTTGGATGGACATCGTACAGTCAGTGGAGCTAGAATCGTTCATATTGACTAAAGTTGACAAAGGCCCCCATCCCAGTCAACTTAGTAGGCCCACAAGTCAGCCTCCCACCATGGTGGGTCTCGGCTAGCAGGGGGAGTATTCTTTTTTTTGTGCGTAATAAGGAGGCACTTCCGGTGGGTCCGAGCTGACAGCGGGGGGAACATTTTTTTCGCGAAATACGCTTGCCCGTCCGGTGGGTCCGAGAAGTCAGGGGGAAACGTTTTTTTCGCGAAATAAGGTGGCCCGTCTGGTGGGTCCCTGCTGTAAGGTGGAGGAATAATTATTTTGTGCGTAATAAGGAGGCACTTCCTTGCAGCTGCCTGGACCTAGCTGTCAGCCTCTCCACGTACAGTACTCTTCCGATGGAAGTCGGTCGTTGACCATGTTGACCAAGCCGTGGCAAGAGCACCAGGGCGGTGGTTTGGACGACGGCGAGGCCTAGGAAGGGGACGACGCGGAGCCGTGGAAGACGCAGCAGTGGAAGCCCGCGCGGAGAGGAGTACGAGGGTTCACTGGTTCGGCTGCGGTGTGAGGCTGCCGTTACCGCAGAATAACAGGGGGTGCGGGTGAGTAGAGGGATGGCCTGGCCAGCGGTGGGAGTAGTACGGGGCGGTGAGGCCTCCGCGGCATCACAGCCGGCCACGGGAGGCAGGAGCACGCGACACGACCGGCGCTGCTTTGGGCGGCTAGAGCAAGAAGACCAGAGGTTGTAGAAGCACTACGGCTGTTGGATGGACATCGTACGATCACTGCAGCTAGAATCGTTTATATTGACTAAGTTGACAAAGCTCTTGGTACGCGTCAACTTAGTAGGCCCACAGCTCGGATTTAGCATAGAACATATAACCCATTTGCGATTTGTAAGAATGTACAACCCATTTTTTAATTCTAATGGAATTTACTACAGCCCATTTACAGTTTGTTAAAAGTACAGCTCAACTTCTAGCTAGGACAACGATTAATAATTTCAAACAATCGCTCAAAACAGAATTCAAAAAAAATCCCACATTTTGATGGGATCCGAAATATTTTTATCCGAAATTTCTAGTCATGTTAAATATAATTTCAAAATATAGTTGTATTACATTAAAATCCAATAAAATATTGCGCGCGCAATAAGTAATGAAATGAAAAATTTCAAATTCCAAAAATAATAGATTTTTTAAACTAATTACGTGTTTGGTGCATAGTAATTGTCCAGTTATTATAATTACATCCCATTTATTATTTCTTAATGTCCATTTTCTTGTTAAGCCTAATGCATATCTCCTAGGAAAGTTTGCAGCCCAGCGGGGCGGAGAATAACAAGTTGACCCGGATATTGTGTACAACTGTGGGCCCAGTTGCATTGCTGATGTTGAAAAAAATGTATAGATAAGGAACATTTTATACACACATTTAATAATTTTTAAATACATGATTAACACTTTTTAAAACATATTTTTTAGTCAACAGTGGGCCCACAGCGAGCGGAGGAGGTCACAATACACATATTTTTTAAATACATGCTTAACTCTTTTGCAAAAACAATTAGTCCACAGCGAGCCAATTAGCTCTAGTCGGCCCACAGTGGGCCGACAGGACCCAATCAGCCCACAGTGGGCCGACAGGGGCCAGTCGGCCAGCTGTAGGCCGACTGGAATCCAATCGGCCGGTTGTGGGCCGACTAGGCACAGTTGGCCTGCAGCGGGCCGACGGTGTATTATTTTTGAAAAAAATTACCCAACGTAATATTTATGAAAATTAATAAAAAAAATGTATTATTTAAAAAAATAGCGGAAAAAAAGCCTGTGTAGTACAGTACAACCTAACATGGTTACTCAGCCCACATTCAGCGACGCCGGAAAGGCCCAAACAAGGCTTCTGTACAACTTTTTGAAGTCACTGAGCTCAATTAATAACTTAAAAAAAAGTTAGATTACAGTGGAACCTAATTAAAAGCTGTCACGAGCAAATAAATAATTCAACGGGTCCCTCTTGTGCGTGTGTGTGTGTGTGTGTGTGTGTGTGTGTGTGTGAGAGAGAGAGAGAGAGAGAGAGAGACCCATCGGCCGATGCTTGTAAATACATCTTTCAGCCATATGCATTGTTGATGCTTAGTAAAAACTTATATAGTTGACACAATCATATAGAACATCATAGCACACTGAACTTGCATACAAAAATTTCACGCAGGCGGCACAATCAGGATGGAAGCAGTGGATCGCTACGGGAAGGGCTATGTTGAAACCAACGAAGTCGTACATAACGGTTCATCGTCTTTATCATTGATAAGGAGATATCTTGAATGTTGTGCAAAGAAAACAGACAGACAACACAATAAGTTCTGCTAGCACATTAAGTTGACGTACAGCCCTTTCTAAAAAAAGTTCAGGTACAAAATTAGAACAGGTCACAATCAAATGTATTGGCATATCAGTGCTTCACACCCATAGCTCGGATTTAACTAGTATCTGACAAGATTCAGTTGTTACCTCAAATTAGAGCACATCCAGGCAGCCAGCCCTGCCTCTTCTCCCAAAGAAGCAGTGGCCTCCGCCGCGCGATGGAGTAGGCCCTGTGCCATCCATTGTTCCGAGCAACATGTGGAAAGTCTGACGTTGACTCCTGTAATGGACGTTGTCGATGGATCCTGGCACCAGCGGCGGCGGCAAGACTTCGATTGATGGATTGACCACTTCTTCGACATGCACGAACACTCGATACAGGTACATCCCCGGTTCCTGCACCGGTATCTCAACACCAATCACCTTCGGTATGGTGGACGGCTTCTTCATCCATGCCATAACCTTCAGAGCCCAGCTGTCTAGAGGACCAAACATACTTACGACCTCACCTCCAAGGTCGTTGATAAGCTCGTTCATGAACTCGCTGTTCCAAGCACGTTGAGGCATGTCGTGGAAGGTAAGCTTTGTTAAAAACTCAAGCTCAGAGGGCACCGAGCCCCATCCTGGGTGCCACCGATCAAAGCTCACCAGCGCGCCGTCGCAGAACAAACGCCGGGAAGATTCAAACACACGACTGCAGTCGAAAGTTGTCCGGAACCTGACGAAGAAATCAGCCGGTGGCGGACAGACTTCGACGAGCAAGTCACTTATTTGGATGTCGTGCGCAATGCCAAGAGCTTTGACAAGGTCAACCGGCGAGACGGGAGGCCGGTCGCCGTTGATGGTTACCATCAGCACTTTGCCGGCAAACTGGTCGTAAAGCGCCGCCATGCCACTGTTGAGCGACAGCATGCAGCGATCGAAGGCAGGACGGACCTCAGGATCTCCGGCTCTGAGATCCGCGTTGACAGGCGACATGATAGTGCGCTTGAGTACAGGGAGTACAGGAGGGGGATTTGGGGGAACTGGAGTAGGAATCAAGATTCCAGAGGTGGGGGAGGGGCGGGAGACTGGGGATGAAAAGGTAGCATGAATTTCGAGCACGCGCCAATATGCTCTCGGCGTGCAAGCGCACGAAAACACCGGTGGCACCCACATGTCGGCCTAAGAGTCCTTATTCTTTCTTTTTTGGAGAGCCCGGCCTTTTTTTCAGGATCTTTTGAGAGCTCGGCCTGAGAGTCATAATTGACATGTTTGGCATTGCATTACTACTCGGCCCATATTCAACGACACCTCACTGGCTCAAACAAGTGTACATCATCAAAAAGACACTGAGCTCAAACTATATAACTTGAAAAAAGGAGATATACTCTGAACACTGGAGAATGGTGATACCCTCATTTATCCCACCAGTAGTTCGAGACAATAAACAGTTCGAAACAACGATATATACAACATTCAAACACTGACTAGTGACTACTACTGACATAAACAGCAAGACATGATAGTTCATAAGAAGTCTTGCTACACCACCAAAACGCACCCATCTGCAGCCCTCAGACTCTCGTGATCCAGACGAGAATGACATTCTAAACAGAAGCAACTATTACATAGTAAGAGTGACATAGACAAGGATGACCAAATGACAAGGAATATGCATAACAAAAGAAAGAACTACCCATCCAGAACCAGCAGCAAAGACAACAAAGTCATTCGAAGAGATGATCCAACACCATCATAATTTGCAGCCCCGCTTCAGCGACCAGTGATCCGGAGACACCAGTACTCCACCCTTTCAATGCAACAGCCCAATTACCTATCAACCTGAAGGCTCAAACCACATCACTACCTGTCGTAATTGAGACATCCAAGGATCAAAGTTAATCCGGATGCCTTTGTCATTCTCATCTTCTTTTGGTTGCAGGCTGTATCGTTGACAATCAGGGGAGTTTGCTCCCGAACTCCTAGGGCTCGCCGTGCAGACACAGTTTTCCATAGCAAACAGAGCCTCTCTGCCATCAAGGTCCTTGCCAATGGTGATCTCCTGGTTAATTGGATAATTGAGTCCGAGAAACAGAGAGTGTGAACCAAGGCTGTTTACCCGCCTCCAACTAAAAAATCCTAAAGGCCCCAACAAGCTGGTATCCTACTCATAGACGTAACAGCCACTGTCCGGATACTCACGTCTTACACGGTGCTTGTATACAGTGGGGTTTTTGCAATATAACTTTTCTGGCTCATGTGTCCGAATGATCATCAGTCTTTTGTCGTCGTCTGATCGAGCGAGGAACCAGTTGTGCTTCCCTGTTTTTGGCAAAGGTGGTGTGATTACAAAGGGCAGTAACTGTAGGGACACTACATCATATCAAAAAGGACAGGCATTGTTAATGTAAGATCAGCATTGTTCAGAGTATGAGTAGGATAATGAAAGAAACAACTTGATATGTCCCTGTTGGAACTGGGAGGAAAATACAGGGAAATGTATACTGGGTTCGAAAATATAGAAGTGCCATGCATGGTTATACTCATGTTATCTCGCAATCGATTCTTCACATGAAACTACCATGTCATGCAAGTTATGTAATCATGTTCTGTCCTCACAAACAAATTCTTCAAGGTAACTAACAGACCATGCATTTGTAAAGTCTGATATGAATTGGGGCTGCTATCTTGCACGCCTCCTCTCTTCATTATGTCATATATATATACACAAGTACAGGGCAATCAACTTGAGTTACAAGTTTAGGTCGGATACAAACCGACGTGATCTATATTAGGAACTCTAGCTATAGCAGCCGGACTAGGACTCTCCAACACGCCCCCGCAGTCTGAACTGGGAAGAGCAGCAACGTGAAGACTGGATCTAAACTCACGAAAGAGTGCAGACGGTAACCCTTTCGTGAAAATATCAGCATACTGTGACGAAGATGGAACATGTAAAACACAGACGTCTCCGACAGCAACCTTCTCACGTACGAAATGAATGTCAAGCTCGATGTGTTTGGTCCGGCGATGTTGTACTGGATTATGAGCAAGATAAACAGCACTAACATTGTCGCAAAACACAACTGTGGCGCTGGTGACTGGGCGATGAAGTTCCTGTAGTAATTGACGAACCCAACAAGACTCGGCTACTGCAGTAGCAACAACGCGATATTCAGCTTCCACACTAGAGCGGGAAACAGTAGTCTATCGCCGAGAAGACCATGAGATCAAATTATCACCAAAAAACATGCAAAACCCGGAAGTGGAGCGTCTAGTGTCGGGGCAACCAGCCCAGTCGGCATCTGAATAGGCAATGAGTTTAGGAGAGGAAGAGATATGAAGTGTCAAACCAAGGTCAAGTGTGTCTTTGAGATATCGGAGAATACGTTTAAGAAAAAGAAGATGGGGTTCGCGAGGATCATGCATATGAAGACACACTTGTTGAACAGCATAGGCAATGTCTGGTCGAGTGAGGGTGGCATACTGAAGAGCACCAGCAAGACTACGATAGAGTGAAGGATCAGAAACAGGGGAACCATTGGTGGATGAGAGTTTGGCATTAGTGTCAACTGGAGTAGAAACAGGATTACAGTCACGCATGCCGGCCCGGGAGAGAATGTCGAGAAAGTACTGTCGTTGGCAGAGATGTAAGCCACTGGATGTGCGAGAGACAGAAATGCCGAGAAAGTGATGAAGAGGTCCAAGATCTTTCATAGCAAATTCTTTAGCAAAAGAAGTGATAATCGATGAGAGAGAAGTAGGAGAGGAGGCAGTAAGGATGATGTCATCAACATAGAGAAGTAAATATGCAGTGATGATTCCCTTGTGAAGAATAAACAAGGAAGCGTCAGACTTGGACTCAACGAAACCAACAGAACGAGCATAGGTTGCAAACCGCTGAAACCACGATTGAGGAGCTTGTTTAAGACCGTACAAGGATTTATGCAAGCGACAGACATAGTCAGGATAGCGAGGATCAATGAAACCAGAGGGTTGTTGACTATAGACGACCTCATCAAGATGACCATGAAGAAAGGCATTTTTAACGTCTAGTTGATGAATGGGCCAAGAAGAAGAGAGAGCAATAGAGAGAACCAATCGTATAGTGGTTGGCTTGACAACAGGGCTAAAGGTATCATCATAGTCAACCCCAGGTTGCTGAGAAAAACCACGGACTACCCAACGGGCTTTGTGACGAGCAAGTGAACCATCAGAATGATATTTATGTCAAAAAATCCATTTACCACTGATGATATTTGCACCGGGAGGAGAAGGAACAAGGGACCACGTGTTGTTTAGAGTGAGAGCATCAAATTCTTCTTGCATCGCGTGGCGCGATGATGGGTCACGAAGAGCTATGAGATAATTATGAGGTATGGGAGAGGAGACGACGGCAGAAAGATTGAGGCGATCAATCGGTGGCGGTAAACGACCGGTCATTGAGCGGGTCCGATGAATATGTGTCGGCTCAGGTGCCGGGAACATAGGTGGTGGGCTGGCGAGGCCTGGGAGGAAGACGCGACAGTGTAGTCAGGCTGGCTGGTGGGAGTGAGCGAGCCCGCGGGACTAGGCGGGCTATCAGGCGTTGGTGGAACCGACGAAGGGGTGGCGGGACTAGGCGGGCTCTCAGGCGTAGATGGTACAAACGAATGGGTGGCTGGTGCATGCATAGCAGTTGATGGATGTGAAACTAGGAGAGGAGGGTCAAGGGAAGTGGTGGCTTCTATTGATGATGTGGAAACTGGAGGTTGGGCTGGTGAGGCGTAGGGAAATGTTGTTTCATCGAAAACAACATGCCGAGAGATGATAATGCGTCGTGTGTCTAAGTCAAGACAACGATAGCCTCTGTGCCGTGGAGGGTATCCAAGAAAGACACATTTTACAGATCGAGGAGAGAGTTTGTTAGATGTAGTAGAGGAGGTGTTTGGATAGCAAAGACAACCAAAAACACAAAGATCATTATAGAGTGGTGTGGTGCTGAAAAGAGTTATGTATGGTACGGAGAATTTTGTGGCTGCGGTAGGACGAATGTTTATGAGATATGTGGCGGTATAGAGAGCTTCGGCCCAAAAAGAGGTTGGAAGTGAGGCCTGAAGCAATAGTGTGCGAATAACATCATTGGTAGTGCGAATGGCACGTTCGGCCTTGCCATTTTGTTGAGAAGTATGGGGACAGGAAAAACGAAGAAGAATTCCATGTTGAGCACAGAAGGTGTCGAGACAAGTATTGAGAAACTCTCCACCATTATCGCATTGGATAGCTAAGATGGGTAGGTTAAATTGTGTATGAGCATAGGCATGAAAAGCGATGAGTGTCGCATAAACATCAGATTTCTTATGAAGCGAGAAACTCCAGAAGTAGTGAGAGAAATCATCCACAACAATGAGATAGTAGCAAAAACCAGATGTACTAGGAACAGGGGATGTCCATAGGTCACAATGTAAAAGATGAAACAGACGAATTGTATATGTTTGAGAACCATAAAACGGAAGCCTAACATGTTTTCCTAACTGACAAGCATGACAGAGTGGCGGCCCATCTTTATTGTATGAAATACACTTGGAGTGTTGAAGACGTGACATGGTGTGACAACCAGGATGGCCGAGGCGGCGATGCCAGAGTGATGACGAAGTGGTTGTGATGAGAGCTTCATCTTGTCGGGGACGGCAGACGGGATACAGGGGGCCGGGACTATTGCAGCGAAGGATCACGACCCTGGAAGGAAACGCCTTCACCGAGAATCCGAAAGGATCAAATTCAATGGAACAAAAATTGTCAGTAGTGAGTTGGCGAACAGAGATAAGATTTTTAATAATGTGAGGAACGACAAGAATATTACGAAGAGAGAGGGATTGGACTGAAGATGGAAGTGTAGATTGACCAACATGAGTAGCAGGAACGGTTTGTCCATTACCTACTATGACAGTTTGAGTGGAAGGCTTTAGAGAGGAGATAGTACCGTGATTAGATGCCATGTGGGAGGAAGCTCCTGTGTCCATGTACCACTCCTGGTTTCCGGGAAGATGCATGTTGTTGAGTGCGTTCAGAAGTGCTGGGTCGAGTTGTTGCTGATGCCCGTTGTAGGTGGGAGTTATCGGAGCTGGGCCGTATGCCGCGTACGCTTGCGGGGAAGCAGCCGCAGGTCGTGGACCAAGGACGCCAGGAGCACGCCATGGCTGCGATTGCCACGGCGCTGGAGCAGGGTGTTGATAAAGCTGTGCATGCATTGGAAGGCCAGTCCAGGGATTGTACATCCAGGGCTCGGAGCGGCCCCGTCCTCGGCCGCCGCGGCCGCGGCTGCGATTGTTGCTGAAGGTGCAGCGGCCGCCGCTGTTGGACGAGCTGGAAGAGGGACCGACAGGACGCTGAGCACCGTAGCTGTGTCCGCCCCCAGACAATGGAGCGCGTTCGCTGCCCGTGCTTGGCAATATACTGTTACCACTGGCCCAGAGCGCAGTAGCAGCAGCGTTCTTTGCATCCGTCTTCTTCTGTGCTTCTTCAAGAACGAGGGCCGAGCGCGTCTGGAGGAAAGATGGAAACGGCACCTGAAACGGAAGGAAGGACCGCAGGTGGCTGAATTGCTCGTTGAGGCCGCGGAGCACCGTCAGGACGAGCGTCTCATCAGAGATGGTTATGCCGACATCGCCGAGAGCGTCGGAGAGAGACTTGAGCTTCGTGCAGTAGTCATGGATGGACATGTCTCCTTGCGTTGTGTTGCGGAACTCAGCGTCGAGGGCGAGGGCGCGGCTTTTCTTGTTGTCGTGGAAGAGGTTGGCGATGGAGTCCCACACCTGCCGCGCCGTGGAGCCCAGAGCCATGATGATGCCGAACAGCTCGATGGAAATCGAGCCGTAAATCCAGGAGAGCACCGTATAGTCATCACGTCCCCAATCCGAGGTGGGCGATGTGTCGGAGGGGGTGGCGGCAGCGTCGCCGATGACGTTTCTGGAGAGGCCATAGCGTCCAAGAGCTACGAGAAAAAGCTCACGCCACTTGGAGTAGTTAGAGTCCTGAAGATCGAGGGTGATGGGCACATAGGTTTTGATTGAAGCAACGTAGGAGGAGGGTGTAGGGATGGTGGCAGGAGAGGGTGCGACGGCATCCTTGCCTTGCTCCGCGGCAAGGCGCTTGAGTTCTTCTTCGCGCGTCCTGATGATGGACTCGCGGTTCTTGAGCTCCTCTTCGAGCTTCTGCAACTCGTCGGCGTTCATGGTGGTGGGGAAGAAAGAGGTGGTGTTGGGCGTTGGTGTTTAGAGAGAGAGGATCGATCTGCTCGATACCATGTAAAGTATGATATGAATTGGGGCTGCTATCTTGCACGCCTCCTCTCTTCATTATGTCATATATATATACACAAGTACAGGGCAATCAACTTGAGTTACAAGTTTAGGTCGGATACAAACCAACGTGATCTATATTAGGAACTCTAGCTATAGCAGCCGGACTAGGACTCTCCAACAACATTGTTATATACTCGTGTTCTGTGGGCAAAAATTTTGTGAGGATATTATTCTAGCCATTGATTGCTGAAGGGCGAATATAGGTATGTACACATGGTAAGCATTGCAGGATTTCACTACTTCCAAATATAGAGTTCTCCATATGCACATTTACTTCCCTAATGTATGGTTAGATGAAACCAACAGTGTGGTGCATGTTTCTACATCATGAAAATGAGGAAACTAACATGGCCATTGATACACACTCATATTTAGTAGTAGTATATAGATTACTGTAAAATAAGGATAATATTCATATATTCCTAACCGTTTGATTATTCAGGGTACAAATTGGCTGTAATGACATGGTCACAATCGCATAAATTAACTCATTCCAAATATAGCTGATTTACGGCGTCTCTAATACATTGCCATAGTTCTTCTCAAATTCTGCTCAAACAGAGATATGCCAATCATCACAAAAAGTTCAAACAGTGTCATGGCGTCATCATTAACATGAGAGGAAACAACTTACACGCGCCGTCCCAGCAATACGTGGTGCCATCCGCTTTGTCGATCGCGTAGATGATGCCATTGTGTTCAATAGCATCACAGAAGTGTGTATCAGCTTTGACGATGATCCACTGCGAGTCGAGTTGTCTCCAGCTAAAGAAGGCACCGGTGTAAAGATAGGCGAGTCCGCGGTCGAACAAGGCAATTAGCTTGAAGTCTGCGTAATTCGCATGTCGTGTGGGCACTTGGCAGATTACAATCTTCTGCAAAACAAGGTCCGTCCAACTGACGTAGTAATCTAGATGACTTGGACCGCGATGGTAATACTCTATATAATCCAACGGAGGAAGGATAATCTCATGGGAGGTCTGGAAGTTCACGAGCACCAACTTTTTACCGTCTTCTCTAAAAGCAGCCATCCAGTGGGAGTTCATGCCGACCCAGTACATACCTGCCAAGAAGTTTCGGGCGATGGTGATCGGATCGATGTCGAGGGAAATGATGTACGGCGACCCACTACATACCTGCAAAGAAGTTTCGGCTAATGGAGATTGGATTGAAGTCGAGGGATCGATGTCGAGGGAAAGAAGTACCTGCAAAGAAGTTTCGGCTAATGGAGATTGGATTGAAGTCGAGGGATCGATGTCGAGGGGAAAGAAGAAGAAGAAGAAGAAGAAGAAGAGAAGAAGAAGAAGAAGAAGAAGAAGAAGAAGAAGAAGAAGAAGAAGAAGAAGAAGAAGAAGAAGAAGAAGAAGAAGAAGAAGAAGAAGAAGGAAGAAGAAGAAGAAGAAGAAGAAGAGAAGAAGAAGAAGAAGAAGAAGAAGAAGAAGAAGAAGAAGAAGAAGAAGAAGAAGAAGAAGAAGAAGAAGAAGAAGAAGAAGAGAAGAAGAAGAAGAAGAAGAAGAAGAAGAAGAAGAAGAAAGAAGAAGAAGAAGAAGAAGAAGAAGAAGAAGAAGAAGAAGAAGAAGAAGAAGAAGAAGAGAAGAAGAAGAAGAAGAAGAAGAAGAAGAAGAAGAAGAAGAAGAAGAAGAAGAAGAAGAAGAAGAAGAAGAAGAAGAAGAAGGAAGAAGAAGAAGAAGAAGAAGAAGAAGAAGAAGAAGAGAAGAAGAAGAAGAAGAGAAGAAGAAGAAGAAGAAGAAGAAGAAGAAGAAGAAGAAGAAGAAGAAGAAGAAGAAGAGAAGAAGAAGAAGAAGAAGAAGAAGAAGAAGAAGAAG
This sequence comes from Aegilops umbellulata, assembly GCA_032464435.1. Classification (NCBI taxonomy): domain Eukaryota; kingdom Viridiplantae; phylum Streptophyta; class Magnoliopsida; order Poales; family Poaceae; genus Aegilops; species Aegilops umbellulata. The sequence goes on along the minus strand of CP136058.1, from coordinate 223,035,002 downwards.
AAGAAGAAGAAGAAGAAGAAGAAGAAGAAGAAGAAGAAGAAGAAGAAGAAGAAGAAGAAGAAGAAGAAGAAGAAGAAGAAGAAGAAGAAGAAGAAAGAAGAAGAAGAAGAAGAAGAAGAAGAAGAAGAAGAAGAAGAAGAAGAAGAAGAGAGAAGAAGAAGAAGAAGAAGAAGAAGAAGAAGAAGAAGAAAGAAGAAGAAGAAGAAGAAGAAGAAGAAGAAGAAGAAGAAGAAGAAGAAGAAGAAGAAGAAGAAGAAGAAAGAAGAAGAAGAAGAAGAAGAAGAAGAAGAAGAAGAAGAAGGTTGAAGAAGATCTTGATGATCCAGATTGGGTGAACGCTATGCATGAAGAGCTATACAATTTCATTGCTTTGTGATAATGAGAGTGCTATTAAGATTGCATGAAGAGTTTATTAATGTTTTTAACATTATTAAAAATAAAAAGGTATAAACAATACTTTTTTCAGGAATAAAAATTACATGCAAATTTAGGTGACATTTTCTAAACATTGTGATATCTTATTTGCATTTTTCTGAGTTCATGTCAACTTGTTATGAAGTTTCAAAATAATGGTCAAAGTCGTTTGAACATTCATAACAAGTTGATATGAACTCAGAAAAATGCAAAAAAGATATCAGGATGTTCAAAATATATCACCTACATTTGAATGTAATTTTTATTCTTGAAAAAAGTATTTCTATACCCTTTTTATTTTTAATAATGTTAATAACATTAATAACCTCGGGTAGTTTAAATTGTACTTTTGTCCTTAATGCAAATGATATGCACGTAAAGGTAATGTTTGTCTGAACATTTTGATATCTTATTTGCATTTTTTCGAGTTCATATGAATTTGTTATGAATTTTCTAAGTATTGGTCAAACGGTCAAAGGGCATTCGGGTGACCTCGGGGGAAAATCTAAGGGCAAAACTGAGCAGAGTCAAAAAGTAAGGGCAAAACCCGTGTGTAGGTTCCAACTAGGGGCAAAAATGCAATTGTACCATTTGCTTATGCCAATCACCATGATATCACTTTATACTAAATGGACATTAAAAGTGATTTTCTAAATGGTGAAATTGAGGAGGAAGTCTATGTTAAACAACCTCCCGGCTTTGTTAATCCGAAGAAACCCGATCATGTTTACAAACTTCACAAAGCTCTTTATGGTCTTAAACAAGCTCCTAGAGCATGGTATAAATGCTTGACCAAATTCCTTATTGAAAAAGACTTTGAAATTGGGAACTTGATTCTACGTTTTTTACTAAAATGGTTAATGGTGAATTACTCGTGTGCCAAATTTATGTGGATGATATCATATTTGGTTCAACTAACCCTCATTTTAGTGAAAAGTATGGAAGGCTAATGTCGGAGAAGTTTGAGATGTCTATGATGAGTGAACTCAAATTCTTTCTTGGTTTGCAAATCAAGCAAACTAAGGAAAGGTACCTTTGTTTCTCAAACAAACTATACCAAGGATCTTTTCAAGAAGTTCAACATGCAAGTAAGGGTATGAAAACACCCATGCCTACTAGTGGACATCTTGACTTGACAAAGGATGGCAAACCGGTTGACCAAAAGGTTTACCGCTCTATGATTGTGCCTCCTGTCCCGATATTATGCTAAGTGTGTGCATGTGTGCATGATATCAAGCGGCCTCCAAAGAATGTCATCTTAAGGCTGTGAAAAGTATAGTGAGATACTTAATTCATACACCAAATTTTGGCATTTGGTATCCTAAGAGGTCTTCCTTTGATCTTGGTGGCTACTCCGGTTCGGAATATGCTGGTGACAAGTTTGATAGGAAGTCCATTTAGGGTACTTGTCAATTTCTTGGTAGATCTCTTGTGTCTTGGTCCTCCAAAAACACAACTCGGTATCCTTATCCACCGCCGAAGCGGAATACATTGCCGCTGGATCATGTTGTGCTCAATTACTTTGGATGACCCAAACCCTTAAGGATTATGGGATACATGTGAAACATGTTCCATTGCTGTGTGATAATGAGAGTGCTATTAAGATTGCTCATAATCTCGTACAACATTATCGAACTAAGCATATTGATGTTTGTCATCATTTCATTTGAGATCATGTTGCTAAAGGAGACATCAATCTTAAGCATGTATGTACCGATAAGCAATTGGCGGATATATTCACCAAACCGCTTGATGATAAAGTCTTTTGCCGTTTGAGAGGTGAATTGAAATCATTGATGCTTCAAACTTGGAGTAGAAACTCCATTTGGATACATGCAAGGCATCAACCTTTTATGACTAATCCTTGATATTTTCCTTATGATGATGATCATATGTCTTGGATCTATACTTGTACCCTTGCTTGTTATCTAACCCTTGTAGGTACTTGGATGATCCCAAATCTATGAGATTGCAAGTCACTCACATCTTGATCAATCTCTACATCACTAAGTTCCTGCTATATGGTTGTTAAATACAAGGAAGGATGAGCTCACTCAACATATCCTTTGACAATTTCTATATATCAAATTTCATTTGGTAACAAGTCTCATGATAGTCATTTTGGATACAGAAGTGCTCTTCCTTGCAAGACTAACTCATGTAGGAAGATGAACTTAAACTACAAGTGGTGCTCCAAACTCTTGATGAACTACATCAACCTTGAGCATCCAACACAAGTTCGGCTACATGATCAAGATCAACACCACCACCCAAGGTATGCAATTCCATCTTAGAGAAGCTTTACTCCAAGTTATGGGTTAAAGCAACTCAACTAGATGGGAATACAGCAAAATTCTTAAACGAAAAATGGTAACCCCATTTTGAGCTTAAATGATGAGTATGACCTACGATCAAGTGTTATCACTTGACTCCTCAGTCAATATACTCTAACATAGGTGACTTCATCGCCGACCCCTTCTAGATGAAGTTCTCTAGTATTTCTCTATTCACTTTGTGTTTTTGCATATGTTTCTTGTTATCTTGTTTCCCCTTATATATAAAAACATCATCTAGATCTCTTTTCTTTTGTATGTTTTCTCTGCTTCTTCTGTATCAAATTCATTGCAAATCTTTTAGTTAATTCACTACAAATCCTTGTGAGATTTAACTTGTCTAGTGAGATGAGTTGACATACTTTTTCTCTAGATTGAACTCAGTCTCACCGATTCATGCCTATCGGCTAGACCGACCTATAGGGATTACTTTTAGATAGTTCATCAAAACAACCGACATGGACTAACCCGGTCTGACCATATGCACCATCAATGACACTGCCAACTCGGTGTCACCGATGAAAACCGATAGGCGTTACCGATTTCACTACTGAGAAAACTTTTTTCCATTGGAAATTTCGTTTCTTCTCCAGCTCCACTCAAGGATTCTTATCCTCTACACGCATCTTAAACTACATGCTGCTTTGTAGTGTGTCTCAAGAACCAAACCTATTTGACTCATGCTTTAGAAGTTCCCTTCTTGGAAATTGATGTCAAAGGGGGAGAGAGAGCACACCAAAGCTTATCACATGGGAGAGAGAGCACTTCTAAGCTCCTCCACATGCTTTTTAACAAAAAGAGGAGAGATGTCACATGTCTTTAAGAGGGGAAAGACATGTCAATATATGGTTGTGTGCACCATTTCCTGCTTTGTTTTCTGTTTCTTTCTTTCTTGCTCTGATTTTCTCTTACCCTACTTTCTCCCATTATCCAATATTAGATTCAGGGGGAGAAAGATTCCATATCTAAGGAAGAAAATCTATGGAATTCACTGCATATCCTTAATCATTTTTGGGGACATGTCTATATCCAAATGTAGTACTAAGTACTCACCCATTACATGTCATACCAGTCTTGGAACTCTTGTAGTTTCCTTAAATTCCTTTAATTAGAGTGTTCTTATGTTATCTAACCCTGTTTTCTCAAGTTCACCTCTTACAAAGCCAGCTCAAGACGACAAGGTAAGTATATGCATCGCACTCATGTGTATGATGATCCCTTGCTGATGTTGATATTGTTTGCAAGAAGGATTCATGAACATGAAGGTACGCTTATTTTATCTACATAATTTTCTCTGATGCATATAGCCAAGATACATGTAACCCATTGCTTTCTTTGACATGATTATGCATTCACATGCTCTTATATTCTATCTTTACATGATTGCATACATGTAGGGGGAGCCTATGCATGTTACATGTATTTCAAAGCTTTACTTTTTACTCTTCATATCGTTTATCTAAAGCTTTGATGTATGTTGTCATCAATTACCAAAAAGGGGGAGATTAAAAGCACAAGTGCTCCCTGGGTGATTTTGGTAATGTCTACTTGCTCAAAGTGCTTAGCGATATTGCTCCAAAACCCTCAACCACTTTCTCATTTCAAAATTTATTAAAAACCCAAAGTCAAACACGGCCCCACCGATTTGATCTATCCGGCGCCACCGAGTTCATTAGACCTAGCCACTGCCAAAAACCCTAGACAATTTGGTCTCACCGATACGGATCTCGGTCTCATAGAGATGGCCTTGCAAAATTTCTGTTACCTGTTGTAATTATTTCGGTCTCACCGAGATGTCAATTGGTCCCAGCGACTTCGCCCGACCAACTCTCTATTTGCTCATTGCTGAAATCAGTCTCATCGAGTTCACGCAATCGGTCTCACCGAGATGAGGTTTTGCCCTAGCCCTAGCACATCGGTCCCACTGAGTTGATCATGTCGGTCCCACCGAGATTCCTAACGTTCACATTTTGAGCTGAATCAGTCTCACCGAGTTCTTCTATTCGGTCTAACCGAGTTGGGTCCAATGTGTGTAACCATTGGATTTTGTGTGGAGGCTATATATACCCCTCCACCCTGTTCTCCATTTGAGAGAGAGAGCCATTAGAACGTGCCTACACTTCAACTACTCACTCTTCTGAGAGAGAACTACCTACTAATGTGTTGAGACCAAGACATTCCAATCCAACCACAAGAATCTTGATCTCTGGCCTGACCCAAGTTGCTTTCCACTCAAATCATCTTTCCACCATAGCCAAATCTGTGAGAGAGAGTTGAGTGTTGGGGAGACTTTTATTTGAAGCACAAGAGCAAGGTGTTCATCATCAACAAATCATCTATTAGCTTTTGGAGAGTGGTGTCTTCTAGATTGGTTTGGTGTCACTTGGGAGCCTCCGACAAGATTATGGAGTTGAACCAAGGAGTTTGTAAGGGCAAGGAGATCGCCTACTTTGTGAAGATCTACCCGAGTGAGGCAAGTCCTTCGTGGGCGATGGCCATGGTGGGATAGACAAGGTTGCTTCTTCGCGGACCCTTCATGGGTGGAGCCCTCTGTGGACTCGCTGAAAGTCTCCATCGACATGGACGTATGATAGCACCATTTGTCGGAACCACGCCAAAATTCTCTGTGTCTACATTGCATTTGCCTTCTCCAAACCCTTCCCTTTACCTTGATATGCAATTTTTCCGTTCCGCTGCTATACTCTTAGAATTGCATGTGTAGGTTGATTGCTTGACTTGTGCTAGAGTGCTAAAATCTGTCAAGACTTAAAATTGGCAAAAGACTAGATCTTTATTTGGTCAAGTAGTGTAATCACCCCCTCCAGACCTACTTTCGATCCTACACTCGCTCAACGGTTACCCTTCGTGGGTTGAAGTCTCCATCAACGTGGATGTACGATAGCACCACCTTTCCGAACCACGCCAAAAATATATGTGTCTACATTGTGTTTGCACACTCCAATCCCATCCCTTTACTTTCTTGCAATTAGTACGATTTACTCTTTCCGCTCCTCATACTCTTGCCATGCTTGCTTGAAATGTATTGTGAATGCTTAAACTTGTGCTAAAACTCCACCTTAACTTGAAGAACTTAAAAATTGCCACTTTTGCTTATTAAGGGTCTAATCACCGCCCTGTAGACACCTTTTCTCGATCCTTTCACCATGGTGCCATGAAAATATTCATCGGAGTTTGCATCAATGTTATGTACTTGAATTTTAGTGTTGCCGTACTCGAACTGATGGAAATGAAAGTGTGAGACAAAGTCCATTGCAGAGCTTTTTATACGCTTCCCTTCGGTCATCTGTTCCATGATCCACTTGGTGCTATCAGATTCATCACCAGAGATGTACAAAGTGGCATAGAATTGGAGTATTATTTCTGTATTCCACAGAAGCTGAAATGCAAATACTTGTGTGAGGCCAAAATGTTTGATATCTTGCAAGACTTGATTAAAGAAGCCAATGTTCTTCATAGCAGCGATATCCGGGAACTCATGATGAATTTTTTTTGCAACTATCATACAGGATATGAGAGCAAAATATAGCCTGTTCTTGAGTCCAGATGATAGAGGCACAGGTGTCCCAATGTTTCTATGAGATGGTGGCTATCGTTTTCTGTGGGAGTCGACTTTGACGATCCGACTACGAATGTGCGAAAATGTCGCGCCTTAGCAATTGCTAAACCAACTTCCGAGGGGTTATTGACCACGCCGGAGCACGATCAACCTGACCACGAGGGTCTATTTCCTGCGAGAAAACGAAGAACAAGCAAGAAACTGAGATTGCAATCTGGATATTGCGAATAAAAGAGGAAAGCTTTATTAATGAAGGTGGGGTTCTGTGACTCCTTTGTCTGGTCGTTGAATACAAACGAAGTACGCAAAGTTGCAGCTATGGCGAACTTTTAATCTAAACAAAACCCAAAGTCTAAACGACGCCCTAAGGGCTGTATATATGGAAGAAGAGGAGGGAATTTCGTGTCCCTTGAGGGAGGGGTCCCAAACCAACCCTAACTCTTGTTTCCCCACACATACGGACTCTAAAAACAACCTATACTTAAGTATTTCGAATTACATGGGCCTGGCCCAGTAATAAGGTGACGCAGCACCTAGAATACCCTATGGACGAATATTTTGAAGTGGCATCTTGTATATTTCGTCCAAGGCTTCATGCACTAATTATGGTGGCCTCAATGTCCTGAAATCATCACTTGTAACTCTGTTCTTGTTCCCCTCGCGCATGCCATCATCTCCATGCTTGGTCTTGCTCCAGTGTTCATCTCTCTTATCCACGACAGGCCCTTCATTTGCAAGAAAAACAAATGTATCCAAATTAGGCAGCATCATATTCTCATGAACATTAGAATCATTACCAAGAAACAAAAGTACCTGACAATTTAATTGGCGTGCGTGAGCTCTAGTAATTGGTCCAGTATGTATAGCAGCAGGGGTTGTGGCTGTAACAATGGTATTGATATCCTCATCATCCTCCCCTTCTTGAAATGAAGTCTTCCTCGACGGAAGCTCATCTTCCTCACCCAAATAAGGCTTCAAATCTGCAATGTTAAAAGAGGGACTAACCCCAAAATCTGCAGGCAGCTCAAGTTTATATGCATTATCATTTATTTTCTCTAACACCTTAAAAGGACCATCAGCACGTGGCATTAGCTTTGATTTGCGCAAATTAGGAAATCTATCCTTACGAAAATGTAACCAAACAAGATCTCCAGGTGCAAACACAACATGTTTTCTACCCTATCTCCAGCAAGTTTATATTTAGCATTCATACACTCAATGTTTTCCTTAGTTAACTCATGCATTTTTTAAATCAATTCAGCACGTTCTTTAGCATCAAAATTAACCTTCTCCGAAGATGGAAGAGGCAACAAATCAATAGGTGCACGAGGTAGGAAACCATACACAATTTCAAAAGGGCACATCTTAGTACTAGAATGCAATGAACGATTATAAGCAAATTCAATATGAGGCAAGCATTCTTCCCACATTTTCCTATTATTCTTCAAAACATCCCTAAGCATAGTAGACAATGTTGTATTGACTACTTCAGTTTGTCCATCAGTTTGGGGGTGACAAGTAGTACTAAAAAGCAGTTTAGTCCCCAACTTAGCCCATAAACATCTCCAAAAGTGGCTAAGAAATTTAGTATCACGATCTGAAAAAATAGTATTTGGCACACCATGGAAGCAAATAATTTCACGAAAGAACAAATCAGCAACATTAACAACATCATCGCTTTTATGACATGGTATAAAATGTGCCATTTTTGAGAATCTATCCACGACAACAAATATGCTATCTCTACCCTTCTTTGTTCTAGGTAAACCTAAAACGAAGTCCATAGATATATCCTCCCAAGGAACACTAGGTACAGGCAAAGGCATATATAAACCATGAGGATTGAGTCATGACTTAGCTTTTTGACATGTAGTGCGGCGAGCAACAAAACGCTCAACATCCCGTCTCATCTTTTGCCAAAAGAATGTGTAGCAAGTACGTCCCCCGTCTTCTTCACGCCAAAGTGTCCCCTTAGTCCTCCTCCATGCGCCTCCTGCAACAACAAAAGATGAACAGAGCTAGCTGGAATGCATAGCTTGTTAGCACGGAACACAAAGCCATCATTAATAACGAACTTGTGCCATGTTCTTCCTTCTTTACAATTCTGCATTACATCTTTAAAATCAGCATCATGCACATATTGATCTTTGATGGTCTCCAAACCAAATATTTTGAAGTCAAGTTGTGAAAGCATAGTATAGCGACGAGACAAAGCATCAGCAATAACATTTTCTTTACCCTTCTTGTGTTTAATGACATAAGCGAAAGTCCCAATGAATTCAACCCATTTAGCATGTCTACGATTCAGTTTAGCTTGACTTTTAATATGTTTCAGAGATTCATGATCAGAATGTATAACAAATTCTTTGGGCCATAAATAATGCTACCATGTTTCTAAAGTCCGACAAGAGCACATAATTATTTATCATAAATAGAATAATTCAGAGTAGGCCCACTCAATTTTTCAGAAAAGTATGCAACATGTTTTCCATCTTGTAATAACACACCTCCTAATCCAATTCCACTAGCATCACATTCAAGCTCAAAAGTCTTATTAAAATCAGGAAGTTGGAGTAAAGGAGCATGTGTCAACTTATCTTTCAATACCGTGAAGGCTTCTTCCTGTGTAGTACCCCAAACAAAAGGCACATCCTTCTTTGTAAGCTCATTGAGAGGTGTAGCAATGGTGCTGAAATCTCTCACAAAATGCCTATAGAATCCAGCGAGGCCAAGAAAACTCCTCACTGGTGTGATCGTTTTGGGCTGCGGCCAACTCTCAATAGCTTCAATCTTGGATTTATCAACTTCAATTCCATGTGGAGTAACAACATAGCCAAGAAAAGATACTCGGTCAGTGCAGAAGGTGCACTTCCCAAGGTTACCAAACAAACGTACATCACGTAGAGAAATAAAAACAACACATAAATGTTCCAAATGTTCTTCCAAAGATTTGCTATAAATCAGCATATCATCAAAATAGACTACCACAAATCGTACAATGAAAGCACGTAAAACATCGTTCATTAGTCTCATGAAAGTACTAGGTGCATTAGTTAACCCAAAATGCATGACTAACCACTCATACAAACCAAACTTAGTTTTAAATGTTGTTTTCCATTCATCTCCCAATTTTATACGAATTTGATGGTATCCACTACGCAAATGAACTTTGGAGGATATTGTAGAGCCACTCAATTCATCAAGCATATCATCTAGCCTAGGAATAGGATGACGATAGCGAATAGTAATATTATTAATGCCTCTACAATCAACACACATACGCGACGTACCTTCCTTTTTAGGCACTAGTATAATAGGAACAACACAAGGACTAAGAGATTCGTGTATATAACCTTTGTCGAGCAGTTCCTGTACTTGACGCATAATCTCCTTTCTCTCCTCTGGATTGGTACAGTATGGTGCACGATTGGGTAGCGATGCACTGGGAATTAAGTCAATTTGATGCTCAATCCCTCGAATAGGTGGTAATCCCGGTGGCACGTCTTGTGGGAAGACGTCAGCGAACTCTTGCAAAATGTTAGTGAGAGCAGGGGGCAAAGAGGAAGGCACGCCCTCGAATGAAAATAATGCCTCTTTGCACACAAAAGCATAGCAAACAGATTTGCTAAAATCTAGCTCATCAATATCAGATTTTGTGGCAAGTAAACATGTACTTTTCAATTTAATTTCAGAAGCAACACTAGATGGTTTATTATTAGGTTTCATTTGTTGCTCAAATTATTTTGCCACAATCTGATTTTCACTCTTATTTTTCTCCTGTCTTGCTTTATTAGCTCTATTAATATCATCTTTCAAAATGGATTCAGGAGTCATAGGAAGCAAAGTAATATGGCTATCCTTATGAACAAGAGTACACTGATTATTTCTACCATGGTGTACAGAATTTTTATCAAATTGCCATGGTCTACCAAGTAATAAGGAACATGCTTGCATGGGTACCACATCACAATCAACATAATCAACATTGGTCGAGATACTGAAATGCACACGAACAGTACGTGTTACCTTAACCTTGTTGGGGAACGTAGTAATTTCAAAAAATTTCCTACGCACACGCAAGATCATGTTGATGCATAGCAACGAGAGGGGAGAGTGTTGTCTACGTACCCTCGTAGACCGAAGCGGAAGCGTTGACGCAACGTAGAGGAAGTAGTCGTACGTCTTCCCGATCCGACCGATCCAAGTACCGTTACTCCGGCACCTCCGAGTTCTTGGCACACGTTCAGCTCGATGACGATCCCCGGGCTCCGATCCAGCAAAGCTTCAAGGAGGATTTCCGTCAGCATGACGGCGTGGTGACGATCTTGATGCACTACCGGCGCAGGGCTTCGCCTAAGCACTGCAACGATATGACCGAGGTGGAATATGGTGGAGTGGGGCACCGCACACGGCTAAGGAACGATCACGAAGATCAACTTGTGTGTCTCTGGGGTGCCCCCTGCCTCCGTATATAAAGGATCCAGGGGGAGGGGCTGGCCGGCCAAGCCCTTGGCGCGCCAGGAGAGTCCTACTCCCTCCGGGAGTAGGATTCCCCCCTAATCCTAGTTGGACTAGGACTCCTCAAGGGGGAGAGGGAGAGAGGGGGCCGGCCACCTCTCCTAGTTCTAATAGGACTAGGGGAAGGGGGGGAGGCGCGCGGCCACCTAGGGCAGCCCCTTTTCTCCTTTCCACTAAGGCCCACTATGGCCCATTTGGCTCCCGGGGGGTTTCGGTAACCCTCCCGGTATTCCGGTAAAATCCTGATTTCACCTGGAACACTTCCGATGTCCAAACATAGGCTTCCAATATATCAATCTTTATGTCTCGACCATTTCGAGACTCCTCGTCATGTCCGTGATCACATCCGGGACTCCGAACAACCTTCGGTACATCAAAATGCATAAACTCATAATAACTGTCATCGTAACGTTAAGCGTGCGGACCCTACGGTTCGAGAACAATGTAGACATGACCGAGACACGTCTCCGGTCAATACCCAATAGCGGGACCTGGATGCCCATATTGGCTCCTACATATTCTACGAAGATCTTTATCAGTCAGACCGCATAACAACATACGTTGTTCCCTTTGTCATCGGTATGTTACTTGTCCGAGATTCGATCGTCAGTATCCAATACTTAGTTCAATCTCGTTACCGGCAAGTCTCTTTACTCATTCCGTAATACATCATCCCGCAACTAACTCATTAGTTGCAATGCTTGCAAGGCTTAAGTGATGTGCATTACCGAGAGGGCCCAGAGATACCTCTCCGACAATCGAAGTGACAAATCCTAATCTCGAAATACGCCAACCCAACATCTACCATTGGAGACACCTGTAGTACTCCTTTATAATCACCCAGTTACGTTGTGACGTTTGGTAGTACCCAAAGTGTTCCTCTGGCAAACGGGAGTTGCATAATCTCATAGTAATAGGAACATGTATAAGTCATGAATAAAGCAATAGCAACATACTAAACGATCGGGTGCTAAGCTAATATAATGGGTCATGTCAATCAGATCATTCAACCAATGATGTGACCTCGTTAATCAAATAAAAATTCTTTGTTCATGTTTAGGAAACATAACCATCTTTGATTAACGAGCTAGTCTAGTAGAGGCATACTAGTGACACTCTGTTTGTCTATCTATTCACACATGCATTATGTTTCCGGTTAATACAATTCTAGCATGAATAATAAACCTTTATCATGATATAAGGAAATAAATAATAACTTTATTATTGCCTCTAGGGCATATTTCCTTCAGTCTCCCACTTGCACTAGAGTCAATAATCTAGATTACACTATAATGATCCTAACACCCATGGAGTCTTGGTGCTGATCATGTTTTGCTCGTGGAAGAGGCTTAGTCAACGGGTCTGCAACATTCAGATCCGTATGTATCTTGCAAATCTCTATGTCTCCCACCTGGACTAGATCCCGGATGGAGTTGAAGCGTCTCTTGATGTGTTTGGTCCTTTTGTGAAATCTGGATTCCTTTGCCAAGGCAATTGCACCAGTATTGTCACAAAAGATTTTCATTGGACCCGATGCACTAGGTATGACACCTAGATCGGATATGAACTCCTTCATCCAGACTCCTTCATTTGCTGCTTCCGAAGCAGCTATGTACTCCGCTTCACATGTAGATCCCGCTACGATGCTTTGTTTAGAACTACACCAACTGACAGCTCCACCGTTTAATGTAAACACGTATCCGGTTTGCGATTTAGAATCGTCCGGATCAGTGTCAAAGCTTGCATCAATGTAACCTCTTACGGTGAGCTCTTTGTCACCTCCATATATGAGAAACATATCCTTAGTCCTTTTCAGGTATTTCAGGATGTTCTTGACCGCTGTCCAGTGATCCACTCCTGGATTACTTTGGTACCTCCCTGCTAAACTTATAGCAAGGCACACATCAGGTCTGGTACACAGCATTGCATACATGATAGAGCCTATGGCTGAAGCATAGGGAACATCTTTCATTTTCTCTCTATCTTCTGCAGTGGTCGGGCTTTGAGTCTTACTCAATCTCACACCTTGTAACACAGGCAAGAACCCTTTCTTTGCTTGATCCATTTTGAACTTCTTCAAAATCTTGTCAAGGTATGTGCTTTGTGAAAGTCCAATTAAGCGTCTTGATCTATCTCTATAGATCTTTATGCCTAATATGTAAGCAGCTTCTCCGAGGTCTTTCATTGAAAAACTTTTATTCAAGTATCCCTTTATGCTATCCAGAAATTCTATATCATTTCCAATCAGTAATATGTCATCCACATATAATATTAGAAATGCTACAGAGCTCCCACTCACTTTCTTGTAAATACAGGCTTCTCCGAAAGTCTGTATAAAACCAAATGCTTTGATCACACTATCAAAGCGTTTATTCCAACTCCGAGAGGCTTGCACCAGTCCATAAATGGATCGCTGGAGCTTGCACACTTTGTTAGCTCCCTTTGGATCGACAAAACCTTCTGGTTGCATCATATACAATTCTTCTTCCAGAAATCCATTCAGGAATGCAGTTTTGACATCCATCTGCCAAATTTCATAATCATAAAATGCGGCAATTGCTAACATGATTCGGACAGACTTAAGCATCGCTACGAGTGAGAAAGTCTCATCGTAGTCAATCCCTTGAACTTGTCGAAAACCTTTTGCGACAAGTCGAGCTTTGTAGACAGTAACATTACCATCAGCGTCAGTCTTCTTCTTAAAGATCCATTTGTTCTCAATTGCTTGCCGATCATCAGGCAAGTCAACCAAAGTCCATACTTTGTTCTCATACATGGATCCCATCTCAGATTTCATGGCTTCAAGCCACTTTGCGGAATCTGGGCTCACCATTGCTTCTTCATAGTTCGTAGGTTCATCATCATTTAATATCATGACCTCCAGAACAGGATTACCGTACCACTTTGGTGCGGATCTCACTCTGGTTGATCTACGAGGTTCAGTAGTATGTTGATCTAAAGTTTCATGATCATCATCATTAGCTTCCTCATTTATTGGTGTAGGTGTCGCAGAAACAGTTTTCTGTGATGTACTACTTCTCAATAAAGGAGTAGGTACAGTTACCTCGTCAAGTTCTACTTTCCTCCCACTCACTTCTTTCGAAAGAAACTCCTTCTCTAGAAAGTTTCCGAACTTAGCAACAAAAGTCTTGCCTTCGGATCTGTGATAGAAGGTGTATCCAACAGTTTCCTTTGGATATCCTATGAAGACACATTTCTCCGATTTGGGTTCGAGCTTATCTGGTTGAAGCTTTTTCACATAAGCATCGCAGCCCCAAACTTTAAGAAACGACAACTTTGGTTTCTTGCCAAACCATAGTTCATAAGGCGTCGTCTCAACGGATTTAGTTGGTGCCCTATTTAACGTGAATGCGGCCATCTCTAGAGCGTATCACCAGAACGATAGCGGTAAATCAGTAAGAGACATCATAGATCGCACCATATCTAGTAAAGTACGATTACGACGTTCGGACACACCATTACGCTGTGGTGTTCTGGGTGGCGTGAGTTGCGAAACTATTCCACAATTTTTCAAATGTACACCAAACTCGTAACTCAAATATTCTCCTCCACGATCTGATCGTAGAAACTTTATTTTCTTGTTACGATGATTTTCAACTTCACTCTGAAATTCTTTGAACTTTTCAAATGTTTCAGACTTGTGTTTCATTAAGTAGATATACCCATATCTGCTCAAATCATCTGTGAAGGTGAGAAAATAACGATATCCGCCACGAGCCTCAACATTCATCGGACCACATACATCCGTATGTATGATTTCCAACAAATCTGTTGCTCTCTCCATAGTTTCGGAGAACGGTGTTTTAGTCATCTTGGCCATGAGGCACGGTTTGCAAGTGCCAAGTGATTCATAATCAAGTGACTCCAAAAGTCCATCAGTATGGAGTTTCTTCATGCGCTTTATACCGATATGACCTAAACGGCAGTGCCACAAATAAGTTGCACTATCATTATCAACTCTGCATCTTTTGGCTTCAACATTATGAATATGTGTATCACTACTATCGAGATTCATCAAAAATAGACCACTCTCCAAGGGTGCATGACAATAAAAGATATTACTCATATAAATAGAACAACCATTATTCTCTGATTTAAATGAATAACCGTCTCGCATCAAACAAGATCCAGATATAATGTTCTTGCTCAACGCTGGCACCAAATAACAATTATTTAGGTCTAATACTAATCCCGAAGGTAGATGTAGAGGTAGCGTGCCGACTGCAATCACATCGACTTTGGAACCATTTCCCACGCGCATCGTCACCTCGTCCTTTGCTAGTGTCCGCTTATTCTGTAGTCCCTGTTTTGAGTTGCAAATATTAGCAACAGAACCAGTATCAAATACCCAGGTGCTACTGCGAACATTAGTAAGGTACACATCAATAACATGTATATCACATATACCTTTGTTCACCTTGCCATCCTTCTTATCCGCCAAATACTTGGGGCAGTTCCGCTTCCAGTGACCAGTCTGCTTGCAGTAGAAGCACTCAGTTTCAGGCTTAGGTCCAGACTTGGGTTTCTTCTCTTGAGCAGCAACTCGCTTGCCGTTTTTCTTGAAGTTCCCCTTTTTCTTCCCTTTGCCCTTTTTCTTGAAACTAGTGGTTTTGTTAACCATCAACACTTGATGCTCCTTCTTGATTTCTACCTCCGCAGCTTTTAGCATTGCGAAGAGCTCGGGAATAGTCTTGGTCATCCCTTGCATATTATAGTTCATCACGAAGCTCTTATAGCTTGGTGGCAATGATTGGAGAATTCTGTCAATGACGCAATCATCTGGAAGAGTAACTCCCAATTGAATCAAGTGATTATTATACCCAGACATTCTGAGTATATGCTCACTGACAGAACTGTTCTCCTACATCTTGCAGCTATAGAACTTATTGGAGACTTCATATCTCTCAATCCGGGCATTTGCTTGAAATATTAACTTCAACTCCTGGAACATCTCATATGCTCCATGACGTTCAAAACGTCGTTGAAGTCCCGGTTCTAAGCCGTAAAGCATGGCACACTGAACTATCGAGTAGTCATCAGCTTTGCTCTGCCAGACGTTCATAACTTCTGGTGTTGTTCTAGCAGCAGGCCTGGCACCTAGCGGTGCTTCCAGGACGTAATTCTTCTGTGCAGCAATGAGGATAATCCTCAAGTTACGGACCCAGTCCGTGTAATTGCTACCATCATCTTTCAACTTTGCTTTCTCAAGGAACGCATTAAAATTTAACGGAACAACAGCACGAGCCATCTATCTACAATCAACATAAACAAGCAAGATACTATCAGATACTAAGTTCATGATAAGTTTAAGTTCAGTTAATCAAATTAATTAAGAACTCCCACTTAGATAGACATCCCTCTAATCCTCTAAGTGATCACGTGATCCAAATCAACTAAACCATAACCGATCATCACGTGATATGGAGTAGTTTTCAATGGTGAACATCGTTATGTTGATCATATCTACTATCTGATTCACGCTCGACCTTTCGGTCTCTGTGTTCCGAGGTCATATCTTATATGCATAGCTCGTCAAGTATAACCTGAGTATTCCGCGTGTGCAACTGTTTTGCACCCGTTGTATTTGAACGTAGAGCCTATCACACCCAATCATCACGTGGTGTCTCAGCACGAAGAACTTTTGCAACGGTGCATACTTAGGGAGAACACTTCTTGATAATTTAGTGAGAGATCATCTTATAATGCTACCATCAATCAAAGCAAGATAAGATGCATAAAAAGATAAACATCACATGCAACCAATATAAGTGATTATGATATGGTCATCATCATCTTGTGCTTGTGATCTCCATCTCTGAAGCACCGTCATGATCACCATCGTCACCAGCGCGACACCTTGATCTCCATCATAGCATCGTTGTCGTCTCGCCAATCTTATGATTCCACGACTATCACTACCGCTTAGTAATAAAGTAAAGCATTACATCGCGATTGCATTGCATACAATAAAGCGACAACCATATGGCTCTTGCCAGTCGCCGATAACTCGGTTACAAAACATGATCATCTCATACAATAAAATTTAGCATCATGTCTTGACCATATCACATCACAACATGCCCTGTAAAAACAAGTTAGACGTCCTCTACTTTGTTGTTGCAAGTTTTACGTGGCTGCTACGGGCTTAAGCAAGAACTCACCTTACCTACGCATCAAAACCACAACGATAGTTTGTCAAATAGACTCCGTTTTAACCTTCTCAAGGACCGGGCGTAGCCACACTCGGTTCAACTAAAGTTGGAGAGACAGTCTTCCGCAAGCCATCTATGTGCAAAGCACGTCGAGGGAACCGGTCTCGCGTAAGCGTACGCGTAAGGTTGGTCCGGATCGTCTCGTCCAACAATACCGCTGAACCAAAGTATGACATGCTGGTAGGCAGTATGACTTGTATCGTCCACAACTTACTTGTGTTCCACTCGTGCAAATAACATCAAACCATAAAAACCTAGGCTCTGATACCACTGTTGGGGAACGTAGTAATTTCAAAAAATTTCCTACGCACACGCAAGATCATGGTGATGCATAGCAACGAGAGGGGAGAGTGTTGTCTACGTACCCTCGTAGACCGAAGCGGAAGCGTTGACGCAACGTAGAGGAAGTAGTCGTACGTCTTCCCGATCCGACCGAT